>AP027113.1:46927467-48127467 GCA_028142955.1 Pinctada fucata | reverse complement strand
AGGCACAAGAGGCACCAACGCTCACATGTGTACTCATGTGCACAAATGGCATCGTGATAGATTACCTAAATAAACATCAAAGAAGAACCTATCAGTTATTCAGTCTCAAAATCGAAAAGACGATGTAAAATCATTAGAATTCACATTGGAACGATTGCGAATGACATTCCGAAGTGAGACCAGGTGGCCGGGCAGAGTCAGCGTCTCCTGATTGCATGCAACACCCGTTGCAACAGCTTCATGGAAACTTGTCAAATTCGGTGATTGTCTTGATGTACATGTACGTATTGATGTAAACAATAGGTAAGTATTTCTTGTTTGGTGATGATGACAGCCATTCAATCACAATCCACAATGTCACTGATCATTCTGGAAAGGGAGATTTGATATGCTTTATTATATCCCCGTAGCGACCGACGAACTTCCTCAATTATGATTTCAGTCGTTGTGTAACATAACCCTGAACAAGTAGCTTACTAGCAAGTCATGTTGCTCTAACGATGAAATCGTTATTTTTGGAACATGCCCTGTAGTCTGGTAGCCAATGGGACTCCCTGTGTACCCCCTTGAGTACTTTTCTTGTGGGTATCAAAATGTTCCGTAATGTCTACAGAATCGGTTTTCAGAATTACTAAAAAAGAAACGCATTTAGGCTATGTACTTTTCGACCGTTTCCTTGGCAACACCCTGCTAAAGTAACGGAAGCACTATTGATTATGTAAAATAGCCATATTTTGGCAAAATGTTGAGGGAAACATCTGTTACTGGTATCAATATAGCGAGGAAAAATTAAGCTATTAGTCAAGTGATCATATGCAAAATAACTCGTTCACATATTCATGAATATTAATGAATTGATAAAAAAATACTTGAAAAAATATGAAAAGCAACACATTTCATTTTGTTTTTGCTTCTCAACTCTATATGTTGATTTATGATTACGATTACTAGATTATTTAAGAAGTATAGGATCACTGATGAGGGTTAAGTACCCGAAACGTGCATGTCTGGTCCACGTTGCCAATTTATTTGTCCTTAAATGATGCTATTCAATTTGAAGACGTTTACATTTATACCACTTGGTGAATGTCACTGCTGGTGGACCAGGAGTCCCCGAGGGCACATGTAGCCAAGTTCGATCAATTTCGGTTGATCGTTTCTTCAACGCAATCTAAATTTCTGTTATCAAAATTTCTTGAAATTTCTAAAAAGTGGGTCCTGTAGCATCATATCCCACCCATCCTGCTACGTCTTTCGGTACCATTATTCGACATAGTAACTTTCATACTTTTTGGCATATTACATTGTTTAGATTTAGGATTTAGGATCACTGATGAGGGTTAAGTACCCGAAACGTGCATGTCTGGTCCACGTTGCCAATTTATTTGTCCTTAAATGATGCTATTCAATTTGAAGACGTTTACATTTATACCACTTGGTGAGTGTCACTGCTGGTGGACCAGGAGTCCCCGAGGGCACATGTAGCCAAGTTCGATCAATTTCGGTTGATCGTTTCTTCAACGCAATCTAAATTTCTGTTGTCAAAATTTCTTGAAATTTCTAAAAAGTGGGTCCTGTAGCATCATATCCCACCCATCCTGCTACGTCTTTCGGTACCATTATTCGACATAGTAACTTTCATACTTTTTGGCATATTACATTGTTTAGATTTAGGATTTAGGATCACTGATGAGGGTTAAGTACCCGAAACGTGCATGTCTGGTCCACGTTGCCAATTTATTTGTCCTTAAATGATGCTATTCAATTTGAAGACGTTTACATTTATACCACTTGGTGAGTGTCACTGCTGGTGGACCAGGAGTCCCCGAGGGCACATGTAGCCAAGTTCGATCAATTTCGGTTGATCGTTTCTTCAACGCAATCTAAATTTCTGTTATCAAAATTTCTTGAAATTTCTAAAAAGTGGGTCCTGTAGCATCATATCCCACCCATCCTGCTACGTCTTTCGGTACCATTATTCGACATAGTAACTTTCATACTTTTTGGCATATTACATTGTTTAGATTTAGGATTTAGGATCACTGATGAGGGTTAAGTACCCGAAACGTGCATGTCTGGTCCACGTTGCCAATTTATTTGTCCTTAAATGATGCTATTCAATTTGAAGACGTTTACATTTATACCACTTGGTGAGTGTCACTGCTGGTGGACCAGGAGTCCCCGAGGGCACATGTAGCCAAGTTCGATCAATTTCGGTTGATCGTTTCTTCAACGCAATCTAAATTTCTGTTATCAAAATTTCTTGAAATTTCTAAAAAGTGGGTCCTGTAGCATCATATCCCACCCATCTGCTACGTCTTTCGGTACCATTATTCGACATAGTAACTTTCATACTTTTTGGCATATTACATTGTTTAGATTTAGGATTTAGGATCACTGATGGAGTTAAGTACCCGAAACGTGCATGTCTGGTCCACGTTGCCAATTTATTTGTCCTTAAATGATGCTATTCAATTTGAAGACGTTTACATCTACACATTGGACTATGTGTTTTAATTCAATGGCTTCAAAAATGTATGTTTTTACACAGATATGGCTGTTTTAAGCCAGATAAGCTGATTTTTGTATACTAATTATAAGATATTTACTAATTATAAATTCGAATATGTTAACCTGTTTTCTAGTCTTTCTCATGTAATAAATGTTTACCAAACATAATGTTCTTATTTACCTGAATTTTCGGTGCAAAAAACCGTATTTTCAATAAAAAATAACAGATATCTTGGTATAATTCATAAAAGGCAAACAGTTCCTGTAATCTATAAATGAAACGTACGTATATGCTGATGTAATTTCATGGTTTTAACGGAATATCACACGCGTTTCAGTAGCCTCCTTTACACGAGAATTTTTAAAGAAATCTCTATGCTAAAGATTTCCGATTTTCGTAACTTAAAATGTCTTGATGTAAACGTCTTCAAATTGAATAGCATCATTTTGTGTTTTACAGTGGGTGTTTTGGGAGGTTGCTGTTGATGCTGCAACTAGGTGTTGTTGGAGATCCCCTCCTTTCTTTTAAGAACAGATAAATTGGCAACATAGACCAGACATGCACGTTTCGGATACTTAACCCTCATCAGTGATGACAAATATGGATAATGACCATATCCCTGTCTACAGTACAAAATCGATAATTCAGAAAATCAGAAACCGAAGGCATACAAAATTAGGATAAAACAGGAACCAAAGCAAACAGAAACAAAAACCTCCACCATATGAAAGGAAGCGAACTCCCGATATGAGAGTGAGACCAGGTGCCCAGGAAGAGTAAGCATCTCCTGCTTGCATGCAACACCCGTCGCTTCAATTCGGTAGAACTGTCACATCCGGTTACTTCCATTTTGGAAGATATAGAGTACAATCTTTGGTTGGATGGTTCAAATGGTCTATGACAGAATATCATCCACCATTCTGGATAGTGGGACATCAAAGTGTATGACGAGTTCCCCATATCGACCATAGAACTTCCTCAGTGACGATGTTAGTCGGTCACAAACATATCCCTGACTGAGAAGCTTATCTGAAAGACGCCTAGCTCTCAGAACAAAATCCGTATATTTGGTACTTGCTCTGGCATAGCGTATCAACTGAGATATGAAAACGCCATAAGCAGGCGATGAAGGGATGTTGCTACTCAGAAAAGGAAAGTTCGTAATGCTGAAATTGAAGTCGTCACGTTTGTCATAGAGTGAGGTGTTCATGTGACCATCAGTGTCGTAGGACAACATTATGTCCAAATAGGATGCTGAATTATTTGTCTCTGTAGTTTCTTTGACTTCAAGCTCCGAAGGATAGATACTGCTCAGGTAATCCGCGAATTTTGGATTATTGATGGACAACACATCGTCTATGTATCTGTAAGTGAAGTTGAAGTCAGAAGCTAAGTATCTTTTCCCTTCAGAGACCAAAGATTGAATGAATTCAGCTTCGTACGAGTAAAGGAAAATGTCGGCAAGGAGTGGGGCACAATTGGTCCCCATTGGAATTCCGACAATTTGCTGGAAGACCTTTCCTCCAAACACCACAAAAATATTGTCGATCAGAAAGTTTAACATCTGAATAATGTCTGTTTCAGTGTACTTATTTTCAGAATCTGACTTTTCTTTTACAAAGTAGGTTTTGTCATAGTTAACAACAATAAATTTGTATTTGCGATTACCGTTCTTACTTGTAAACGCATTACTTATAATTTTTGCGAGTCTTTCTTTCAATTTAGAATGTGGAATTGTAGTGTAAAGTGTCGAAAAATCAAAGGCTTTGATCGAATGGACTTTACTAAAATGAGTGGATTTCAGATGTTCTAAAAGTTCCTTCGAATTCCTTAAAATCCACATCTGGTCGAGAATATACTGTCGAACAATATTTTTGTAGCCCAGATTTGATTTCAGATAAAACTTTGGTGAGTAAGATCGATACAGATTTGGTAGAACATTTTGAGGAACCAGCGATGAAACGTTGTTTGTACGGATTCTTATGCATTTTAGGTATGCATTATAAGTATGGTAAATCTAAATCTAAATTGGTAGTGTCGAAGCCAAAGGAAGCAAGAGCTGATTTGTGGTTATCTATTATTTCAGAGGCAGAAAGGTCTGCTGGGGTGTAAGTGGGATTTCCAGGTGTCGAATTTAAACCCAACTCTTTAACTAGACTGTCGAAATAGTACTTTTTGCAAGTAAATGTGTAATTATTTGAGGTTTTGTCCGCTGGTGTGATGACATAATGTTCTTGGAGGTAGGTAAGGTAAATTTATGTCTTTTTTCAGAACATCTTTCAGTTGTTAATTTTTTTTAAAAGTCCGTTTAACTGAAACCTACGGAGCCCGCCAGGGGACACGAAAAAAAAAACATACTATTTCGTTCCCATGAAAATCACTTGTTCGTTCCCACGAAATAATCATTTCGTTCCCACGAAAAAACTATTTCGTTCCCATGAAATAAATATTTCGTTCCCTTGAAATGTTGTCCAAGAGGAAGGACAAGGCAATACACAGGTCACTACAATTCCAATTATTTGTATGATTTGTATTTTGTAGCTGAAAAGAAACCATTTGATTCAGATGAACAAATTTAAGTTAATTTAAGATGTTATATATCTTTGATCCTTCTTATCTTGTTAATTATGTCACCATAAAATGCAGGTTGTGAAATACCCAAAGTAATATACTCTGTTGCCTGTTTTGGTCCGAATTTCACAAGAAGTTGACAATAATTTATGTAAAATTTCCAGAAAGTCTTTACTAGTTTGTGAAAGCGAAAACCTTGTCCGAAAAGTTTCTTGGTAATTTGTAAATTTCTACTATGAAAATCCAAAACATCAGTACATGCTCTAGCATACCGGATGAGCTGTGAAATATAGATACCAAAGGACGGTAATCTAGAAAAATCACCGTCAAGCCAGGGGAAATTTACTAAGTTTAATCCAAAATCATCTCTTTTGTCATACACACTTGTATGGATCTCTCCATTAACAATTTTGATATTTAGGTTCAAAAATGGTGTTTCTGTATTTGAAACGTTTGCCTTCAATCTTTTTGTGGATAAGTAACATTTTTATACTTTTCAAAGACAGGATTGTCGATAGTAAGAATATCATCCAGGCACCTAGAAGTACCAATGAAACATTTCATATCAACTTTTTTTCTTTGCTTTTAAAGAATTTGGATAAATTCCTTTCCAGACGTGTATAGAAATAAATCTGCAACAAGAGGCGCACAATTAGTACCCATAGGAATCCCTACAACTTCCTTGTACTTGTAGAGTTTCCCACCAAATCTTACATAAATGTTGTCCAAAAGGAAGGACAAGGCAATACACAGGTCACCACATGTCCATGATTTGTATGATTTGTAATCTGTGGCGGAAAAGAAACCCTTCGATTCAGATGTACAAATGTAAGTTTAATGAGTTTGGACAATAGAGCATTTATTTTGTCGTGAGGAAGCGCGAGGAAGCGTGGTGTACATACTAGAAATCGTATGAAGAAATCTAATTTGCTAAAACAATTTCTTTAACTCATTGATTTCATTTTGTCAATGATATCCCCTGAATTGTTAATAGACCAAAAGAAGTTTACTCCATTCCTGTTCATGACAGTTTCACTGTATTTGGCCTCGTGTTCCTTCAATCTTCTTTAACTCATTGATTTCATTTTGTCAATGACATCCCCTGAATTTTTAATAGACCAAAAGAAGTTTACACCATTCCTGTTCATGACAGTTTCACTGTATTTGGCCACGTGTTCCTTTACAGCCGTGAGTGCTGACGTCAGATTTCTAGACAAAATTGTAGTTGAGTAATTGCTAGAATTAGCAATGTATCGAAATTTGTAAGGAGACGTGATATTTTGGTATGCAGTATATTGTAGGGAGATCCTATATAGAAATAGGAATGTTAAATGGAGAAATTTCACCGTTATGTTTGCTCAGAATGTTGGGTACACTATCATTGCTTTCGATGTAAGTATTAGTAGAGGAAAGTTCCGAAACTAAAGTTGATATGTAGTAGCGTTTTCAAATGATAATTGTGTTGTTGGCTGCTTTGATTGTCCTCAAAGTTCGGATTATTGGTGGACAACACGTCATCTAGTTAACGTCATAAATATTTTGCTATTTCGGAAACTTGTCATTGAAAAATATCATCGAAATTCAAGGAGGTTAACATCTTAGAACCATCCCTCCTATGCTATTTTGATCATGATTTCCATTTTGATATGCTACTGAATCGACCCTACAGGAACTTTGGAACCGCGCACTCTCTGCAAATTGTACAAAGGAGCTGTTACGATAAGACATAAAATCTGCCCTGAAAAGTGGAAATTTCAAAATGGGAAATTTGAAGAACTTTTTCAGTGGAAATATGAACTAACTTAATGCATATCTGAATCTAATGTCTGTTTGAATAAATTATCTATAACAATACCGATATTTGGGTTAAAATGTGCGTTTTTTCTATAGAAAACAACATTGTTCCACCCCGAGTTACAAAATGCCACTTTACTAAAGATGTATATTATTAATACCAATTTTCTGACCAAGTGTGGTTCTGTAACACGGGGGGAGAACAATAACCCACAGACGAAAAACGAAAAAAGGGGAGATGGTCTATTTCTTAAGAATCTGACTTAAAAGCGAAAAAACAAAAATTGCACATTTCTTCTTGTTATACAATGGAACAATCTATTCTGAGTGGATTCCGAAGAAATATACAACATACACAAATGAAAAAAAAAACAATATAAAGATGTCTATTTCTACACAGTGTGTATTTCGCGTCTGAAAGTTTACAATGTGACTGTTAAGTACAAAATATAACGGTTTTCAGTCTCTGGATTGCGTATTTTACCGATAGCAATGACATCTAAATATCTGGTTTCGATGTTTTCATTTTCTTTTTCATTTTAAGAATAAGAGGGGTTTAAGCATAAAACACTTACAGTTTTTGTAAAAAATGCATTTTTTTGTTTATTTTCGTTCGCTATTTGACGTTTTCAAACATTGTTACCCCCTACCTATTGAAGCCGTAATCATCAAATCTAGCATTTTTTTTTTTAAATAAAATACTTATGAGAAATCTTCTTATATATAATAATTTTCTCCTGAACAACATTTTCCTTCAAAGTTAAGAAAGGAATAATCGAATGATTTCAGGGCTAAATCAAGTCCTTATCGTTACAGCTCCTTTAAATAAAAAAAATATAACCAGAGTTCGCCACTAAAATGAATTTTGGCTGTTTCTTAAACTCAATTTGGATGGAAGCATCACAGAGGAGGATTTAATATCCGAAACACGTGTCGGGTGCATAATAAATTGGTTTGAAATTTTCTTCGGAAGGTATAGAGTTGGAACACTTCCATATTTTTTAATTATAACTGCTTATCTCTACTATATTTATGTACTCAAGAAAGGAGGGGATCTCCAACAATACTAAGTTGCAACACCCACAGCAAAATTCCAAAACACCCAATGCAAAAAAACCCCACAGAACAGACACCCACAGAAAGAAAAAAAGTAAAAGGTAGGGGTTTATAGTCTCGTTCACTTTAGCCTCACGCGACTTCCACAATTACCTCCCTGGCGAGACCTGTACAATCCAGTGCATTCTCAACTCCCTTGGGAGTATACAAGCAGAGCTACCGTTCAGGCGCTAATGCTTTTCATTCAATAAGAGACGCAAAAGGGAACAAGGAACACCAACTCGCACAATAAAAAGATCAAATATGAAAGACCACACATAAACCAACGAGACCAATCATGGACCTCTTACTCGTACTCATCAGACGTTGTTCTGATTTTATATGTATTTATACGTTTTGTGGTGATTAATTAGGTCCATCAGCCTTTTGGTTGTTATTTAATCGTTTATCAAGGAGTTTACTTTGTTTCATACGCATGTTTTTGTGCTCTTCTATAACACTGGACACAGAGTTCTTGAAAATGATACGTATTGAAAGTCTGTCAACAACATACTCTAAAAGAAAGTTATCATGTTTGTAATAGAAAATCAAGAAACCAAGAGGTCCAAGCGCTTATCTGTGTACCCATTTGCAGCCTTAACATAGTGACATATTACCTAAAGATGTTATGATATTTGTTCTCTTCATCCAGCCTAGGAATCTAAAAACAATATTTTGTTACTTTTTTATTTTTCTATCAGCATGGAAGAAGTACCAATCAGTTTTCAGTCTCAAAGTAGACAGAAAACAAAGGAGGGGATCTCCAACAACACCAAGTTGTAGCACCCACAGCAAAACCCCAAAACACCCAATGCAAAAACACAAAGCAGACAAGCACAAAAAGAGACGCGCAAGGGACAAGGAACGTCAACGCACAACACAGAAACATCAAACACAAAGAAGACACGCAAAACATCTAATGAATTAATTTTTTTTAAATCACACAAAGGTCTCGCGGAACACCTGTCTCATAATGTCGCTTTGAGGAAACGGGTGTTTTTCTTTTTTTCAATCTGTTGCTATGGCAACCAACTTATTTAACATTTTATATCTTAATATTCACAATACCCCCCTCAAAGTGCTAGAACACATATAGACATTACTTTCTTCTAGCTTCCATGTGCCAGAACATTGAATGGAAACAAACCCAAAATGACACTAAAATTATGCAAATTTGAGCAAAACCGACCCATTTTCAGGTCGCCATAGCTCGGGAAAAAAATGGTTACTATGGATCTCTGGATAAAATCTTAAACTTTCAAATGGTACCAAATTAAATACCTCTTCCGTGATTCATTTTCTTTCAAATTTATTATCTATGAACAAGACTGCTATCTTCCCTTCATATTTCTTACATATTTTCAGTACATGACCAAAACAGCAAACCGAAAGTAAGCCGGCTGCATGGGAGTTTCTTCGCAGTTTCGGATCTGTCTAAGATGCCTATTTTCAGAAGAAAATCCTCACAAA
Organism: Pinctada fucata; assembly: GCA_028142955.1. Lineage (NCBI taxonomy): Eukaryota > Metazoa > Mollusca > Bivalvia > Pterioida > Pteriidae > Pinctada > Pinctada fucata. The sequence continues at coordinate 48,118,025 of AP027113.1, read as the reverse complement.
TTTATTTTAACTTTAAAAGTCAACAATTCCTATTTAAGTTTAAAGCAACTTGAAGTTTATTTAAAATAAGAATTTTGACAGTGGTCACTTTTTTTGAAAAGTCGCTACATGGTAAAGTCTAGAGGTGTTCCGCGAGACCAAAATCAAAGCAAACAATTTAATAACTAAAAGATGACACTTATTCCGTGATGTAGGTGGAGTCGGTAAAACGATTCCCAGCAACTCGGTGTTTAAAGTGCTTTAATTTACATCACGTTCTCTAGCTTGACTCCGTCGTATTTCCTCAGCTCTATAACCCCCGCCCTTTTAACCTATACTCATCATGGCAGAGTTATTAAAGTCTCCAAGAGTTAAATGAGCACCTCTTAGATTACTCTCTGTATCCAGCATCACCTTCCCATCTTCAAAATTCAACAGTAAGAAAGTATTTTTGTCACCAAATGTTATTTTTTTACCAGGTAATACAAAATTTCGATCTCTTATCACTTCATGTATTTCATCTTCTGGTTGTACTTTCAATAACAAATACACAAATTTGCAAGTGTAATGGAAAGGTGTTCTATGTGTCAACTACTTCAAACCAAATCTTATACTACCTCTAGTGTGAACGGGCAAAAGTTCAAATCCAGTTAGAAAATGACATCGATTGATCAAGTCAGGATGTAGTGTATGTGTTAACATGAAATGCCAGGGGATGTGGGGCACAATAAGTTGATGAGAAGGGACAACCCCTTAAATCTCACTTTCGAAATCATTCCTATGAAATAAGAAATTCACGTGACAAAAAATATAGAAATTTTCTGTATAATCATTTTTTGAAATTCTATTATTACAATTACCCCAGTACAATCTTTTCCAAAATAAAATCAGGAAAGTAAAACTAACATTGAAAAACGTAGACTGCAAGCAGAATAAACATGGAGCACGAAACTTCAAACTGCCTATCCCCTAGGACTTAATTATCATATTTATGGACAGGGAAATATTTCTTCATCCTCCACATACATTAATGTATTTTCTTTCCGGCCTACGATTAAAAGGAAACACAGATCACACGGAAAAGGCGCAACAGAAAATTAAGAAGGCAATCTAGAATCCATCGTTCGCTAGACGATTTACTTGTCATAGCACGCAATAACGGAAGGCATGGACTACTACACGCACTGTCTTCGATTCCGGCTGTTAAACTCAAATCTGTCTTGGATGAAGCTCTACTGGTGTATTTCAAAAATACGAACTGATTTAGACTTAACATTATCGATAGCCTCAATTTCAATAAACTTTATCCGGTTCAAAAAAGTATTCAACCGAAAAGGAGGTTCATCAAAATTGAGTTTATATAGTTCATAAACAAAGGATTTGATCTTTTTAACATCTCGAATATATTTCAAGATCACCGTGTTCAAAGCAAGATACCCCAAATTTTGAAAGTTTCGAAAATTTAGAACTCCCTACTATCTGTGATGAATATAAAAAAAACCTGTGCAAAGTTTTATTTTTAATCACAATAAAGCCACTTCTGATGTTAATGTTAATGAGTCATGCGAATGCGCTAGTTCTGCATATCTTTACGAACCAGCTGGTTATATAATCACTGGAGAGCTGTCAATAATTCAAGACTCGAGGCTTCGTAGTCATCTAAGGGGCCAAAGTATAGAATTCCTTCCATAGATTTCATTAATTTCGGGAAGAACTAAATGAGGCGTTAGAATTTTATGTACGAAAATGGTGCAAGTTGGAAGGAGTCGAATTTCACTCTTTCAATGACTGGAAAAGCCTCGTTTTAGACATTGTAGATATCCGAATGGACAATTTTCAAAAAAAATCCTCGAGTCGAACCACTCTCTCTCTCTCTCAATGACTGGAAAAGCCTCATTTTAGACATTGTAGGTATCCGAATTGACAATTTTCAAAAAAATCCTCATCTTTATTCGGAGACACCCTTCAAAATCGGCTAAATTTTATAAATCTAAACTTTCGGATTTGCACAGTAAGTATGTCTTTGCTCTGGCAGATAAGGCAACAAATGACACTGTAATCATTTGAAAGCGCTATTACATATCAGTTTTACTTTCGGAACTTTCTACCACTAACACTTATATAAGAAGCAACGAAATTTTCCCTCCCGTTTTACAAAAGCATCTGGATGAAATTTTTTCATTCCAACTCTCTATTTCGAAATCAGACGTACCAACTGCCCAAACTTCACAAGTCTCATAACAAGTAAATATACATGTATTGATATATCCAGAGAAATAGTTTAAAAAAGAGCATATTTGACAAAGTCCGAAGTATACCAGAGAATATTAATCGAAGTTCAATAGTCAAAGATCCAGGGGAATATGACATAACTGTGTGAGCTTCCGTTAACAGGGCAATCAAGAACCCCCGAATGAAGGCTAACAAGGTGCCCGGGAGGAGTGAGCGTCCTCTGACTGATTCAACACACCCCGCGAATGCCAAATAGAAACATGTCAAATCCGTTAGTGTCCAAATAGGTAAAAGACTGTCGATTGAAAAGGTTTCAATGACTCAAGACTGTTTTAATCATCCTCGATCGGCAAATGTCGAAATGTGTACTAAGTTCTTGGAAGCGACCTCAGGGACATCTTAAGCCGTTCCCCTAACTAACCTTGAGCAAGCAGCTTACTGGTTAAAGTTTTCCCCGTGACTGGATGTTTAATCATAATAATTACTTCTTTCCAGCTTTGTAGCCTGAAAGAAGGTTTGTTTAGGCCCTTTATAAATTTGACACTTTGACATTATTTACATTATTTTGCTATTTCGTAAACTTGTCCTTTCATCCATAAATATAATCGAAGTTAGAAGAGGTAAATATTTTAGATCCATCCAGCAATTTCACTTTGGTCATACATTTCAGTTAAGTATGCTACTGAATCGACCTTACACAGAGTTTGGAGCCGCACACTCTATGTAAATTAAATGCATAAATTTAGATTTAAAAAATAAGCTCTTCTGAAATACATTTGGTCGTGTCAGAAAATCAAATTCAAAATCAAAATTGAATAAGTACTTCTGACGTAAATTTACTTTCCGAAACACCTTTATGGGGCATAAGAATTGAATTGAAGAAATGGATTTTTGATCAAGAAGGTAAAGAGTTGGAACACTATTATTAAGAGAAGATATTTGACGAGTTGTACCCTTTTTTGACACTTTTGGTCCCGCCCTAGATCGACCCACGAACGGATCAAGATCCTGAACATCATTTTGGTAGGGGGCCTCATGCACACAAAGGTTTATCAAAATTCATCGAGAAGTCAAAAACGTTTAAAAGTTAACGACGAACAACGGCGACGGACGACGGACGACGGACAAAACACTTTGACGGTAACTTCACTTCAGCTTCGCTCATGTAAGCTGAAAAGATTATTATTTTCGAAACTGGTATATCTCGTCACAAATCTTTTTATCATTTTTTTTTTACCAAAGGGCTGCTTTCTTGCTTATTTTAACATTTATTTTTTCCTCAATATTTCATAATTTTGTGGTGTTTTGATGTCGTATTTGTGTTCCTTTTCAGTTTTACGTCTCCAGCATTTTTGTATTTTCACATAAGGGAATTTTGATGTTTTGCTATGGGTACTGCAGCTGAGTCTTGTTGGTGATCTCCACCTTTGTTTTGAAGAGGTATATTTACGTTTGTATGCGAATATTCATATCCATCGGGGTTCAGTATAGGAACAATGTACCAGTCAAAGTTGTCTAGCAATTGTCTAGAGTCATCGGTATTTGCCTCATTCACGAGCTGGAATAGAGTAAAAGATTTAATGGAACACAAAACACAAATTCATGGTTAAAGTACAGTGTCAATGGGCAAACAAAACCATGAAAAATACAATATAATGATAATGAGTGTATCTTCTATAGCGAAAACAACTAAGCATTCTCTCGCGAGATTAGAAAATGAAGTGAAACAGATACAGTCGTTATAATCACACCCTAGAGTTGTCAACATGAAAAATGTGTTCTAGTATAAAAGTTCAGTGCATCATATGATGCCCAAAATAATGAAGAGCAACAGTCTAAGCTTGACCTAAAATCTCAAAGAACGTGTTATGGACAAAGCCATGTCCTTGGGGAGATAACCCTTAAGTTTACACATTTTCATGAAATGACAAATATGGATAATGACCATATCCCTGTATACAGCACAAAATCGGCATACAAAATCAGGACAAAACAGGAACCAAAGCAAACAAACAAAAACCTCCAGTATATGAAAAGAAGCGAACTCCCGATATGGGAGTGGGAATTTACACATTGTAAATATGACCAATCTCTACAGAGTGAAATGTTAAGCCAAAATTATAACAGTAGCGGCATTCAATAATAATGTGAAAATATGTTAAAGGAATCGAAAATAAGATTAAACCTAAAACGGATTTGCGGGAAATAGCCAAAAAACTTTTTTGTGTGAAAAAGGAGACTATTTCTCAATAGTTGAAAATGTGTAAGTGGATTGAAAGCACCAAATGCGATCTGTACGATACTTATGTCATCTTAGCAAGCCTGAAAACATACAGAACATACATAATGAAACCTAAATGCATCCATGCATCGAGTGAGATCAAGTGACAACATTCAAAACAAGAGAGCGAATAGAAGAAATGAAAATTTTAAATATATGTTCATATTCATTGAATAAAAGTAGTAATATCGATTAAAGGAGAATTTTTATTTCATTTTTCCGTAGCAGTAGTATATAACACTATCTGTTTCATCAATAATTATATGTCCTATATAAGAGTAAATTCTAATACCAAGGTTTTTCTAGCACAGGAGATGCATTCTCTCCCCGACACAAGCTTATCGTCGTTGTGAATGACAAATATGGATAATGACCATATCCCTGTATACAGCACAAAATCGATAATTCAGAAAATAAGAAACTGAAGGCATACAAAATCAGGATAAAACAGGACCCAAAGCAAACAAACAATCAAAGCACTAAAGGTACTGAGTGCGAATAGCCAGAATAATATCACTTACAATGTATGACAAAATATTGTGTTTTCAAAGTTATATTTGTTCCTGAACACCTTCGTAGGCCAATTTATGGACGTATAAAGACAGAACTAAAATGCAAATGCATAATGTTGTCGTAATGAATTGAAAGATGATGTCTGGTAGTGAACATGAAAATTAAATAACATCGCATTAAATCTACCCCTCCCCCTCTAAAAAGTACAAATGAGTTACAATCCAATATGACTATCGTTTGATGATTCCATATACAAGGAAAGAAGACGAATCTTATTTTCTAATTTGATCCCCACTCTCTCTTTAACCTTTCATGTTCAATGCTAGGTGTGTGCTAAGAATTTGAAGGAAAATTCATTTCTTTTTTAGTATATAAAAACATGATACATCCTAAACGGGAATGTTTTGATCTTTTATTTTTCATAATTGTTTAAAATATCATATTTCATGATGGAAGTTCCTAATTTTCCGTCGTATACAGATTTTATTTTGTGAAGAGGGGCAAAATAAGCCTACTTGAAGTTAGTTTTACGTTTCAATGATTCAACTTAATATCTTCATCGATAGCACCGTTTCATTTATATATTGTCCACTAAAACAGACAATCACCTGGTAATGGAAAGGGGTTTCCAACACACTGTGTTCATCTCAGCATGTATGTACATAACACAACAGCTCGATTCATATAGATATAATTCATTGACTCAGACAGTGATCAGACTTTATACCGATCATGACGCTGACGCAGTCCCAAGGTACATGTAAACAGAGTAACATCGTTTATACATATTCAGTAGACGGGGCTCCCATGAGTGAAGAAATCAGGCAATCGCTATGTGCTATTCGCACAAAAACCTCCACCACATGAAAAGAAGTGAACCCCCGATAAGGGAGTGAGACCAGGTGACCAGGAAGAGTAAGCATCTCCTGTTTGCATGCAACACCCGCCGCTTCAATTCGGAAAACACTTCCTTCACCTTTGCTGAATGTATTCTTTGTTTTGTTTAGTTTTTAATTTTCATTATTTAATGTGCCAATTGATAACGGTTTTCATTCTGATTTGAGCTTTTTGTTTGACTTTTATTGATGTATAGATATGACGGCTACGGGTCATAGGATCTCTGTGGTCCATGCCGGAGACTTATCATTCACAATAACAAAGTTACGGATTTTCCTCAATATACCGCTCTGTTCTTAGCTGGTTCCTTGATATAATTCTTTTTTTTTCTAATTCGCTCTCCATATATTTACTCTTCATTATCCTCTTTATAGGTCTAAGCAAGCGCACTGGTGTACACATAATCACTTTGTGTACGAGAATCAATTGGTGTACAAAAATCACTTTGGCTGGAAGCATCACTGATGAGGATTTACTTTCCGTGTCTTGTGTATTATACTTTGCTTAAGATTGTTTTCAAGAAGGTCAAGAGTTGGAACACGTCCGTATTATTATATATAGTTGCCATAGAAGAACTATTTCAAAACTGGTAAGGAAAAATTGAATTGAACGTGAAATACGAACTTCAAAAAATCAATTAAGAAAAGTTTCTTCAATAAGGTAAAGAGTTGGAACACGTCCGTATTATTATATAGTTGTCATAGAAGAACTATTTCAAAACTGATAAGGAAAAATTGAATTGAACGTGAAATACGAACTTCAAAAAATCAATTAAGAAAAGTTTCTTCAATAAGGTAAAGAGTTGGAACACGTCCGTATTATCATATAGTTGTCCTAGAAGAATTACTTCAAAACTGGTAAGGAAAAATTGAAATGAACGTGAAATTCAACTAACAAAATGAAAGAAATAAAAAAAAACATTGAAGAATGATAATACAGTTTATTTTTTAAGAACCAGAAGATATACACTTCTTACCAGTCTAAAGAGTACTCTAATAGTGGGATTGGGTTAATCAATTTCAAGAGAAAAATATTTGATTTAAATTACCTTATAAATGATATACGTTACAAAGGAAGGAGAAATCCATTCTCTAGCGTGTATACCACCGTCAATGAAGATCTTCTTCTTAGCACTGGTGTCCCCTTTTGAAATCTGAAATTTGAAATCTGCTTTTTACTCAAATCTGATAATTTTCGTTAAAATTCAAAGTAATTATAAAGGAGATAGCTATCTTCGGATCGTGTCAAACTAAACAATATTTCGTTCCTTAATGAAAATCTTTCAGGATTTCATAGCAACTTTGTCCATTTCGACTATTCAGCTTTCCTCAACAAGCTTTTTCATCTGATGATGTTCAAAATCAGCCTATAGATAAGTATATGCGTAACATGACATGATTAAAAAAAATAGGAAAATCGAAATAAGACGTACAGAAAAATACATTCAAATAAAAAAATTGTTGAAAGAATATCCGACCAACGCTTCGTCATAAGATTATCATACACAATGTATTCGTGATTTTCTTACACTGAAAGGCAATTCTTTAATATTGGTTAAAATCCAAAATATTATCTTTAAAATTTGGTTTAAATTTTTCAAACTAATCTGAAGACGAAGGCTGTTCGAAAAGTTCATGGAAAACGCATTTAAGAAAGACAGGGATTATTTGAAAGAAACATTTAATCGTCTTAAAAGATAACAGAATTCTTCAATGTCTGCTGCCACATAGAGGTCTTCCTACAAAGTCTTTAAAAACCACATTAAATTCATCTTTATTTAGTACCCAGTAAGAACGATGCGATAAGAACAGTAACAAAGCAAAATGATTTCTAGAAAGGTCTTTAATTAATATTTTGAATTTATTTATGTTTTACTTTTTGGTCATGTAAACACATTTCTATACTTTGCATTTATATACAGAAGTTGGAGTAAAATATATCACGTATTGCTATTTTTCGAACAACCCCCTTTTACGTAGCTATATTTACACGAATGAGATCGATGTCACGGCCTTCTTCAGTTTTACCAATTTCCTTTTTTACAGCGTTCACATCTCCAGTTGATTGACTATGTGATATAGCTTCATCCAGGAACACTCGGGTCTGTAATTCATAAATACTGTAAATGCCTATTCAAGCACTGGATCGCAACACATCTCATATAAAAATAAAACGAAGGAAAAGATACAAAAATACAAGCAGCTTTTGCTTATGTTTTGGGGAATCTTTATCTGGGAGCTGGCATGATACTACGTACATACTGTAAAATAAGTTTCTGCAATGCTTAATCATTGTGACGTCACGAGCGTTTTCATGCAAAATGCAACACGTTCTTTTCAAAATTTGCATCTCATGGTGTCGATGATTTATAATTGTTAAATCATATTATGTTTATCATACATTTTATCAAATTTATTCATTCTTTTAAGATGAAATGCAATTATATGATATCTAGAATTTATAAATTAGTTTTTTGAAAACATCCAAACCTCATCGTTGGTGAGATAATTTCCAAAAAGGTATGTTTTGCTGAATACATTTCTACTCTGCTGTTTTTTGGGATGCCGGACATGTCTTTTTAATGAAGCCTTTTCCTCGTCTATCAGTCTATGAAAATAAAAATGTATCGGATTGAAGAACAATCTCATATTAACCTTTTGATGTACAGATTATATTAATCCGTTACTTCAACAGATATTGGAATCACTTTTTACCTGATATATATTTTACAGGAAATAAGTGTAATCAGGGATTTCATGTAATTCCTGAAATTATGGGACTTCGTGATATCCCTGTTACGATTAGTTATTACATGTAATTCCTGAAATTGCCCAGGTATGTCATGTAATTCTAGATTTTTGATGAATTTTTACACTTATTTCCTTACCATAATTTTGTCTTACTTTGGCATTTATTATCAATACTTTTCCGCTCGTTTGATGCTGAATCTCCTCTCCGTCAAGTAATAAGGATTGTTATACCAAAAAGGTGAAACTTTTTAAATAGAACAGGTAATGACAATAAAAATATTGTTTAAATCAAAGTTTATATCGCATTATCTATGCAAAAAAAAGACAGAAAACGAAACCAAAATACTATAAAACATCGATATATCAAAGTACCATACGAAGAAAATAGTATTTAACCTTCATTAACTTTTCTTGATAATAGACAAAAATTTACCAAAACTTTTTTTTATTTTCAATTACCTTTTATGAGATATCTTAAAAGCATTTAAGATACATAATTATTGGGTAGGCAACGAATGTCCCAGACAGCAAGAGTTCATGAAACAAATCTAAATCAATAATACCTTTCTCCATGGTCTCCTTGTAATATATTTTGGAAATTCCCATTCCTTCGTGTTTATCTAAATACTTGTACTATTATTTTTTATTTCAACAAGTTTCATTGAAATCGGTTATTAAGAACAAGACAATATCTCATCATTGCACTTTGTTGTCATAAATATTTGATGTTTCTGTACGTCTGTTTCGATTGTTTTGCATGATTTTCTAGTGATTTTTGTCGTATATTTCTTGTAGTTTGTGGTATTGTCTGATGTCTTTTACGTATTACTTTCTTGTGGGTTTGTTTCGCTGGGTGGCTGCAGGGTGGTCATGCTGGAGATCATCCCTTTTTCTTAGTACGATAGCTTTATCATGTATATTGAGTTACAGGGTCATGTGCCGAGTGCAAGTATATACATTTACTAGAGAGTAGAGAGGTTCATCAGTGGGCAAAAATTTTATGTAAAACCAAATTATGTAAGTTAACTTTCCTTAATAAGATAAAACGTACACTTGTTTCGAGATGATGAGTTTTTCTCTCATATCATTTTCCTTTATCTATCTTAACGTTTCTTTTTCTCTTGTTCAGTGATGGGATAACATGAACATGTGTAAAATATTTATCACATCCCAATTTTAATCATTTTTATAAGGATTTTGACAGTCAGGAAATAAGTGTAAAAATCCTTAAATATTTCAGGAATTACATGTTATCCCTAGTATTTTAGAGAGTTCATGTAATCCCTTAAATTATCAGGAATTACACGTAATCACTGAACATTTCAGGAATTACATGAAATTCATGATTACGCTTATTCCCTGTAACATATACATGTACATCAATATGTACATCGAGACAATGACCGAATTTGACAAGTTTTCATGGAGCTGTTGCAACAGGTGTTGCATGCAAGCAGGAGACGCTGACTCTCCCCGGGCACCTGGTCTCACATCGGGATGTTGTTCTTTCCGAGGTTCGCAACTGTTCCAATGGAAATTAAACAAAATGTTTTTCATAAAAAAACAGATGTCTCCCCCCTCCATCTAAGTTACTTTGACCTTAGGCCAAAATGCAAAATGATGTCCTTTGAGTCATGGGCAACATCATACTAAAACATGAAAGTGATTCATTGCATTGTTTGAGGTAAAGCCCAAACATGATTGGCATATTCAATTTCATTATAAGCATATTTAAAGAAATTGACTTTGGTCACATGACCTTGGATATAGGTGATCTGAAACCTACATTCACTGACGAGGGTTAAGTACCCGAAACATGCATGTCTGGTCCATGCTGCAAACTTATCTGCTTTTAAATGATGCTATTGAATTTGAAGACGTTTAACATTGTATGGATCATGAGCAACAAAAAACTGAATTAGTGATTGGATACACGGTTCAAAATATAAAGCCTAAAAATTATTAGCATAGACAATTTCAGCCTGGACATGCTTAGCATATACAATTTCATTACCAAAGAAAGAAGCTACCCTAACCATGTGACCTTGGAACAATGTGATAAGAAACATTTAGTCCTTAGAAACAACATACTAAAATATGAAAACAATTGTAAGAAGGGTTCAGGAGATATAGCCCAGACAATATTAGTACGTACAATTTCATTAAAAAGAACAAAATGATCTTGACCTTGGGCACATGACCTTGGGTCAAGATGATAAAAAACCCTCCAATCCTGAGCAACAGCATACTATAGTATAAGAGTGATCCAGTATACGATTCCACAGATATAGCCCAGACTCAATAGCATTTACAATTTCATTAAAAAAATGTAATACTTGACCTTAGCCATATGGCCTTGGAGGTGTGAAACCTTTGGGTCATCAGCACCATCATACTAAAATTTGACGTCATCAGATCACGGTTCAAAAGATTAAGCCTGGACATAATACATGTAACAAATACAATTTCATTTAAAATATACTAATTGACCTTGACTTTGGTCACATGACCTTGAGTCAACATGATGTGAAACCTTTACGTGATAAGCAACAACATACTAAAATATGACGATGATCTGATAAATAGTTAAGAGAGATACAGCCCCAATGGGATAGCATGTACAATTTCTTTAAAATGTACTGAGTAACTTTGACCTTGATAAAATGACCATGGGTCCAGGTGAAACCTTTTGGTCATGACTAAATACATTCTTAAACTTGAAAGCAATCCAGTATGCGGTCCAAGGGATAAAGCCTAAACAAGAATGTATCTACAATTTCATTAAAAATGTAGTAAGTGACCTTGGCCTTGGGTCAAGGTGATGTGAAGCCTTCGGGTCATAAGCAAAAACATACTAAAATATGAAAGTGATCCGGCAAACGGTTCAAGAGATATAGCCCGGACAGGAATGTATGCATTATATCATTAAAAATGCACTAAGTGACCATGACCTTGGTCACATGACCTTGGGTCGAGGTGATGTGAAACCTACGGGTCATAAGCAACAACATACTTAGATATGAAAGTGATCCAGCAAATGGTTCAAGAGATATAGCTCGTTCAGGAATGTATGCATAATTTCATTAAAAAATGCACTTAGTGACCTTGACCTTGGTCACATGACCTTGGGTCATGGTGATGTGAAACCTTCGGGTCATAAGCAACAACATACTAAAATATGAAAGTTAACTGGCAAACGGTTCAAGGTATATAGCACGGACTGGAATGTATGTACAGTGTCATTAAAAATGCACTAAGTGACCTTAACCTTGGTCACATGACCTTGGGTCAAGGTGATGTGAAACCTTCGGGTCATAAGCAACAACATACTAAAATATGAAAGTGATCGGGCAAACGGTTCAGGAGATATAGCCCGGACACGATGTGTGACAGACGGACAGACGGACAGACAGACGACGAAGGCAAAACCAATATGTCTCCTCCCCGTTGGGGGGGAGACATAATTCTAATGATTTTGCCTTGCCTTCTCGACTTTGAGACTGAATGATTGATAGGTATTAGCCTCTTTGCTTTTCTTAAGCTTATTAGAAAGTCCCTACCTTTGAAGGTCGTGAATCCAAACTTTGACATCGACATTCATTTGTTTGAGTTCCTCCAAAAATGCCTCCATTTTGTCAGGAGTCACATATACATCTAATGTTTGGTTCCATTTTGTCGGATGTCTCCAAACATCCACCTGATAGAATAAATGACTTTTTTCTTTGATAGAATTCTGAGTTTTAAAAAAAACATCTTTACAAGATAATTGCAAATTGCTTAAGGCAATCGTAAACCTCAAATAATCACGATATGAACATCGTCAGATTGTAATTGACAAACTGAGAAACGTTCTGAAAAAAATTAAAATATTATACTGAATGCGTAAACCTATATGAATAGGAGACATGAATGTATAAGAATAAAACGTCATTTCAATATAATTCATTATAAACATCAACATTTACTTCAATCTCGATATATTTGGTTTTGATCTGACTTCTCCTCTTACTTAACTTACGTCAAATTTATGGTGTAATGCAAGGACTTTCTCCAACTGCGCAGAGCTATTTGGAGCAATATGGAGCACTTTGTGCCTACAAAATAGAAACCATATCTGATTTAGATTTAGATAATTATGAAGGATCTTTGATTTGTAATTTTCATTTCAAAGAATCCTTCAACATTTTAAAATACAGTGCACAGAAATCATAGACCGATTCCACATTATGTAAGACCTTATTCTATTTTTCAGATTTTTTTTTCGATTTTAAGTGTTCCTATCTTAGTGTACCAGAGAAGTACGAATTGTAGTTAAGGAGTCGAATGTGCGGGGGAATATGGAATGATTGTATAAGGCAATGGCGAACCCCCGAATGGTTGCAGGACCAGGTGCCCGGAGGAGTGAGTGTCCTCTGAATGGAGGCAGGATCAGGTGCCCGGAGGAGTGAGTGTCCTCTGAATGGATGCAGGACCAGGTGCCCGGAGGAGTGAGTGTCCTCTGACTGGAGGCAGGACCAGGTGCCCGGAGGAGTGAGTGTCCTCTGAATGGAGGCAGGACCAGGTGCCCGGAGGAGTGAGTGTCCTCTGACTGGAGGCAGGACCAGGTGCCCGGAGGAGTGAGTGTCCTCTGAATGGAGGCAGGACCAGGTGCCCGGAGGAGTGAGTGTCCTCTGAATGGAGGCAGGACCAGGTACCCGGAGGAGTGAGTGTCCTCTGAATGGAGGTAGGACCAGGTGCCCGGAGGAGTGAGTGTCCTCTGAATGGATGTAGGACCAGGTGCCCGGAGGTGTGAGTGTCCTCTGAATGGATGCAGGACCAGGTGCCCGGAGGAGTGAGTGTCCTCTGAATGGAGGCAGGATCAGGTGCCCGGAGGAGTGAGTGTCCTCTGAATGGATGCAAGACCAGGTGCCCGGAGGAGTGAGTGTCCTCTGACTGCATACATGTAATAATACGGAGGTGTTCCAACTCTATACCTTTATGAAGAAAATTCCACCCGCCGCGAATGCCAACTAGAAATGTGTAAAATCCGGTAATGTCCATATAGGTAATAGACGGTAATTTGGAAGGTTCGTACTCAAAAATTTCCTATATCATCCATGCCGAAAAATGAAGTAAGATCTTCGTAGCGACCATAGAAATTCCCAGTGACATCTTTAGCCGTGTCCTGCATAACTTGATAAAGCAGCTTACTGGCGAAACTCTTTGATCTCAACATGAAGCTTTTGTACTAAGAACACGCCTTTGTATGACGTATTAGTTGTGAAATGAATACACCATATGCAGTCGAAGAGGGAATGTTGCTGCACATGAAGGGGAAGCTTGAAATGGTAAATTCGTCACGTTTGTCATAAAGCAAGGTGTTAATTTGACCCTTGTTACTGTAGTAAGTAGTGTTATGAATGTTATAAATTGTTTGAATGAATTCTTGACTTCTCGTTTCTTGACAAAATAAAGTTTTTTTCGAATTCAAAAGCAAAGCGGGAAGTCGACACAAAATTTAATTGACTTTCATTTGGCTTGACGTGTCACTAATAAGGATACAGTACACTTAAAAACATGATTGGTGCAGTGAACTGGAAGCATGGTTTGTACGTTTAGGTTTTTTTCTTTGTCTAATGTCTTGTTTAAGAATTCGGTTCACTTTGAGGATTCGTTTCGATGAATCTTTAAATTAAACGTGTACTTTATCCGATTGAATAAAGTGGATTGTCATCCAGAGTCGTTCCATGTACACATTTGTCTCCGCTATGCGTGTTCTTATTGGCCCATGCCCGTTGCATTTTCTGTCCTGTCGATGTATATGTATCGATTATGTCACTACAATCTAGTTCTGTTGCCCCCTCTGTCGTTTGGTACATGTGTGTTTTGTGTGTGTGTGTGTGTGTGTGTGCTGCAACTGGGTCCTTTCGGAGATCCTCCCCTTTCTTTGTGCTTAAGAAGAGATTTATTTAGCAATTGTTCGGTTAAATTATTCAAGACACAGATCTGCTTGTATAAAGCGCTCTATAACAATGGAGAAAAAACATTAGAAAACGATTTTGTGAGTCCTAAATGTATCTACTATGGTGACTTATTTTTGCCATTTCATTCATTCGCTTTGTCGCCCCGATAACCCAATGATGACCGACTTTTTGCCCCAATATTTATCGTGTTTTAGGGGCGACAAAACAAAAATAGTCAAAATACTATGCGACAAAAAATAAATAAAACTATTAAGCTATAATTAGCGGGGCGAAATATTTCGCCCCACTTATAACTCGGTTGTCGCCCCGCTTATTATCGGGTTGTCACCCCGCTAATTTTCGGGTTGTCGCCTCAAAAACCCGATAATTATCCAAATTTCACCCCGATGATCTTCGTCTTGTCGCCTCGACAAAGAGTAATTATATTAACTATTAATGCCCCGATAATTATCGGGGCGTCAATAATTCTTTTTGTCGGGGCGAAGATTAACGGGACCACGTTTGGTTGGGTAGCAAGACGAAGAGTAACGGGGGGAAGTCAGTTATTAGCGGGATGACAACCCGATAATTTGCAGGGCGAAATATTCTATCCCTCTTATTATCACCTTCTAGTTTCCGTTTTATAGCATAGTACTCTGTCATTTTTCGTTCTGTCGCCCGGAATGACGATAAATAGCGGGGCGATAAGTCGAGGGAACAAAACGAAAGAACTAAATGGCCGAAATCAAGCACCATAATCTACCCATCATATCTGTATTCTTTCGGTGTTGCACAGGGGGACAGAGCTGCCAACAGCAAGGGTACAAAAACCGAAATCATTTTCAGTTCCCTTACGTGTGCAGTCAACCTAGAAAGGGGAGAATACAAAGAGATGACGAAGTTCATAATGACAATCTCAACAACACTCGCAATAGAGCAAATTGGAAACGTACCAAAGCAAGCTAGAGCTGGGATCAGGTGCCAGGAAGGAGGAAGCATCAATCGTATTCGCCAATCCATTTCAGCAAGGAATTTCGAGTTACTATGTGACTCTAATGGACTATTTTGAATGTTCACTTGGTCTCCATATGTTTCTTCACTTGGTCTCAACGTTTGTTCACGTGTGACTTTGCTTGCTGTTCAAATTACTAATCTAATTCGCTATGATCACTGAATCGTCATCATGTTCTTTTGATAGGGATACAACGTAACTTTATTTCAATAATTTACGCTGAGCGATAAATTACTGCAATCATATTGTTTGTCTGTTCTGTAGTCTGTAGCAAGAGGAGGAGATCCTATTTTCGAATTTCGATCTCAACGGATAGTCTAATTTCATTTAAATTTTTCTTATTTAAGGATCACAATTTGAATATTTATATTAAAGAAGGATAGTGCTTTAAATATGCTACATATTTTTCATGATCATTTATTTCCGTTTAACCCATATTCACATTTTGCTTTCTTCTTTTAACTTATTCCCACAACATTTTTAAAACTAAATTCATGGATACATTCTTATAAAATCGGTATATGCAAATGGCTGCTCTCTGGTAGAGTTTGGACTGTTCCTTTTTCTTTATAATTAAATTGAGTGTATGCATATTATTAACGTTGCTATCGAAATGAGCAACTTCAAGCTTCACTTGAGTTATGCTTTGAACTCTTGAAGGTATAGCTTACGCGGTGTAATAAGTATAGCTTCAAAACTTTCAAATGTCCTTTCTTTTTGTATTATTTTTGGCCATATTTCATTGTTTAGATGAGGATCACTGACGATGGTTAAGTAACCGAAACGTGCATATCTAGTCCATGCTGCAAATTCATCTGTTCTTAAATGATGTTATTGAATTTGGAGACGTTTTAAATGTATATACATGTACATTTACTTTACCGATTCAAACTGAGAGATCAACGTTAGAATATAGTATCACCAATTTTATCGGTGCCGAACTAATCTAATTTTGAGGTTCCACCTAAAATGAATTTCTTTTTATATAAATGAGTTAAAGAAGACTACGGGAATCAATCATACGACAAATTCTCGATCATGATTATGATAAAGGTGTGAAGATTCACGGAGGTCCATAAATGTTTCTTATCAATGCCCTCGCGGATACTGCAGCTGTAAAATTTTAACATGTTGTTCGATACATGTACCTTTCACCTCGTGATATTGGTTCATAACCATCTTTGATAATAAAACACTAAGGACAAGATGTATGATGTGCCATATATAAACATGAAAGAAGTACCTAACCGTTATTCAGTCTCAAAGTCGAGAAGGCAAAGCAAGAATTCCCATCGAACCGGTTGCGAACCCCGGAATGAACAACATTTCGAAGTGAGACCAGGTGCCCGGGGGGAGTCAGCGTCTCCTGATTGCATGCAATACCCGTCGCAACAGCTCCATGGGAACCTGTCAAATTCGGTGATTGTCTTGATGTACATTTTGATGTACAGATCAGGTAAGTATGTCTTGTTTGGTGATGACATCAGCCATTCATTCACTATGTAGAATATCACTGATCATTCTGGAAAGGGGGATCTGATATGATTTTATAATATCCTCGTAGCGACCGAAGAACTTCCGCAATGATGATTTCAGCCGTTGTGTGATATAACCCTGAACAAGTAGAGTAGCTTACTTGCAAGCCGTCTGGCTCTAATGATGAAATCTTCATATTTGGAACATGCCCTGGCGTACCGTATCAGCTGAGAAACAACATGTACACTGCTCGAGAGAATATCTTCAATTTATGTCAATGACATTTGAGCAAGACCTTGAATCACTTTGAGAGAAATACACTGCACACCATAATTTTTTTCAGCTTTTTATATGGGGTCTATTTTTTTCGAAAGTTCGTTTATTGTGCAAAGAACTTTGATTTAATAAAATCACATATAAATGCAATGACATTGACCTTGACCTCGCTCTTAAATTTAAAAGGTCTTTATTTCCTTTGCTTTATTTAAATCAAAGCGAAAACAATGTCTCTTTCCTTATAATCAGTGATCCCCCATCAATTGCCGGTATAAAGATGTTAGTGAACACAAAATATGGACAAGAGATACATAAAACATAATGCGCCAATATTCACATAATCACATTCCATAAATAAATAACCTAAGACACATATCTTAAAACAAATATGCATGAATATTCAATGATAACATATGAAGAGCTATGAATATTAAGATATATGAGACGAAACATGTTATACAAATCTTAATCATTGACACTGCAGATCTAGATCATCATGACTATAACAAAAATAGTCTAATAAGTAGACAACCCTCTTACCTTGCAAGTGTATGTAATACTAAGAAGACAAAGGACCAAGGTACACATTTTGCATGATTTCGTGATATGCTTATTAACCTCACCTCAAATCCTTATCTATAGAATACAAAATCTATAAATAATAGACCTAAGATCCCCTCCCTTCTAAGATATGGCATTAACATTGCTTACATATCTATCTTTCTTAAATTCTTCTATTTCACAACCTTTATTTACTTCCTTTATTTATACAGGATAGCACATTTAGCTACAAAATGAACTAGTTTAAAATGTGGTCCTGTCTTAAAAATATGTACATATGAAGGAAATTAAGTCCATTATATCACCTTAATGAAATAAAATCTAAATATCAAAGTTAATTTACAAAAATACATACCTGTAAAACAACATCAATATAGTAATTCAAGATTCAAAGTAATGCTTCAGATACCAGTTTTTAAAAGATGACAATGTTGTAGAGTTTCTAATAAAATCAGGTAAAGAGTTCCATAAAGATGATCAGAAATGAGAAAAGATCTTCTAAAATATTCTGTTCTTGCTCTCTTGACATAAATAAGATTTACTGCTCTCTGTAAATAAGATTTACTGCTCTGTAAATAAGATTTACTGCTCTCTGTATCCTGACTTTTATGCTGACATAATAAACAAAATTAAAAGCATCAACGATAGACATAAAAACCATCGAAAATGCGGCATAATCATCAAACGCCACTTATACCGTGGATATGATCCTAATGTAACCAGAAAATCACTCGGCATGGTACTTGACCAATCTACAGCCTTGTACCAGCGCATTCTTAAGACTTTCGTTCTCACTGACTGTTACGATGGGACTCCGTGACGCACCCTGTCCAAACCTCTTTGGAGAGAACAGGGCACCAACCACCTGCCCTCTCTGAATGTCTCTCAGACTCAACGGATATGCATGAGCTCACCACTGCGCTGGCAGAGAACGGACTGTTCCATCCCCTTTTTAAATCCATTTACATATTAATCTGTGTTGATTGGCCCCCATCCTGCGTTTTGCTGTCTTGTTTGTGTGGTCATCTAACAGTGAGGAGGTAATTTCACACGACAACTGTGCGTTTTTCGATACCTGTGGAAAACATGAAAAAGTTGTTGTGCACATGTATCCGGGTAACAACACCATTTGCTACATGCGGGGACAATGACCGTCCCTAGTCGGCATCGATTGCCATTGGTCTCGTTGGTTTATGTATGTTTTTGTGTATCACGTTTCTATGTCGTATGACGTATGTCTCTTTTACGTCTCTTGCTCTGCTTATCTGCTTTGTAATTTCGCATTTGGTGTTTTGGTGCTTTGCTATGTGTACTATAACCTAATCTGGTTGGAGATCCCCTCCTTTTTTTGAAATTGATTGTTTTTCTCCTGTTTTGTAAGATTTTGCATAGGGGTATTTCAGTTTTTTATGAGGGTGCTGAAACTGAATTTTGTCATTTCCTTTCTTTCATAACTGTAGCAAAAGATGGTGTAAATAGGAAGGAGTCGAATCGAACCATTTAATGACTGGAGTTAAATAATTTTTGAAATAGCAGGTATTCGAATAAATAACTTTCTTAACAAACCACATCTCTACTTCAGCTTTGATATTTCTAAATCTAAATTAAGGACTTCGCATAAGAAAAATGTTTTTGAACCTGCAAACCGCTTCATCATCATTTGAAAACGATACTTCATATAAATTTTTCGTCAACGAATACTTTTATCAAAAGAAACGAAATAAGTTTCTATTTAAATCCCCATTCTAAATATTACACATCTCGATGTATTGCTAGATTCTGACGTCAGCGCTTACGGCAATAGAATAACGCATCGCAACATATCGCAAGATACCGTAAAAAATTTACTTAACAGTAATGATTTAGATATTTTCTCGTATATAAAAATTTAGGGGATGTGATTTACAGAGTGAAAACTTGAAATGTCAAAGCCGACACATTTCTCTAGTATGTACAAAAATTCTTTCAGAAATCAAAATTGGTCTTCAAAAGTACTGTGAAACAATTTCCTTTTCTGAGTAGCAACATCCATTCATCGCCTGCTTATGGCGTGTTCATATCTCAGTTGATATGCTATGCCAGAGCAAGTACCAAATATACGGATTTTGTTCTGAGAGCTAGGCGTCTTTGAGATAAGCTTCTCAGTCAGGGATATGTTTGTGACCGACTAACATCGTCACTGAGGGAGTTCTACGGTCGATATGGGGAACTCGTCATACACTATGATGTCCCACTCTCCAGAATGGTGGATGATATTCTGTCATCGACCATTTGAACCATCCAACCAAAGATTGTACTGTATGTCCCCCGAAATGGAAGTAACCGGATGAAACAGTTCTACCGAATTGAAGCGGCGGGTGTTGCATGCAAGCAGGAGATGCTTACTCTTCCTGGGCACCTGATCTCACTAACATATCGGGAGTTCGCTTCTTTTCATAGGAAACCTACAAAATCATATATCCTACATCAGATAAACTACACAATTGTGCGTTCTACGAGACATCTTGGTAATCGGAAAAGTGATAGGGCTGTTCGCACGTAATCCTGATAACCATACCGTCTACTACTGACTATTAATGATCCTGTTTTTCAGACATATAAGAATGACTTTTATCCACAAGCATTGACACTTAACAATGCAAACATTACAAACAGAACAACCAGTATGACAAAAGAGATTATTTCGGATTCAACATAGTAAATTACCTTAGGCTTGACGGTGATATTTCTAGACTACTGTCATGTGGCATTTAGATATCACAGCTCATCCGGTACGCTAGAGCATGTATTTTCATAGTAGAAATTTACAAATTACCAAGAAACTTTTAGGTCAAGGTTTCCGCTTCTTTCAAAATTCGGACCTGTACAAGCAACAGAGTATATTACTTTGAGTATTTGAAAACCTTCTTTTTATGGTGACATAGTATATAATATTAGAATGATCAAAGTTAGACAGAATTACAATCGCGTCAGAATCATCAAACGCCTTTTATAGCGTGAATATCTTCAAAATATTACCAGACGGACACTCGGCATGGTAATTGACCAATTTACATCCTTGTGGTAGCGCATTTTTTAGAATTGCACTCTAACTGACTGTGAAGACAGGACAGCATGACGGGGCCCCGACCACCTGCCCTCTCTCCTTGGGTCATATATGCATGAACTTGCTACAACCTGTACAGCACGAACTTTATTTCGTTTATATCCATTTACATATACATTTTTGTACGTCTATGTATTGCCTGGGCCCCTTCGTTTTGCTGTCTTGTTTGTGTAATCATGTTGCAGCGAGGAGATTATATTTCACAACAATTGTGCGTTCTTCGAAACCTTTGGGTAACCGGAAAAGTGGTAGGATTGTGTGCATGTAATCCGGATAAGTACACAATATGCTATTAACGTAGTAGATGGCGGTCCTAAGTCGGCACCAATCACAAATTGATCTTGATGGTTTATGTATATTTTGTGTTCGGTGTGATGATGTCTTGTTTGCTGTTCCTTGTATTCGCCATAGTACTCTCTATATAGACATAACCTCAGACAGTGTATGTGTTATAGATATTGTTTTCATTTTCATGCATGGACATCGACGGCGGGTGCGTTTAGCCAAACAGGAGATGCTTACTCCTCCCGTGCACCTGATCCCACCTCAAGCTTGCTAGGGGTCTGTCGATGCTCATTTTAGTGCTCTATTGTGAGTGCTTTTGAGATTGTTGTCAGGATCTTCTTTAACGCATTTGTCTCTTTCGTGTCTCTTGCTGTGTATGTTTTCACTGTGTTTTCACTTGAGGTGTTTTGATGTTTTACTATTGGTGCTGCAATCGGGTTTTGTTGGAGATACCCTTCTTTCGTTTTATCAGAATATCACAGACTATATTAAGTTCGATAATCGCAACTAATGTGACTTTTTCCTTCAAGTCACTTTAAACTGTTCAGTATTACAAATGTGATAAATAAGAGATACATTTTAAACTGGTTTGCATCCTTATACAGAAATTAACGTCATTCTTTTATCAATCTGAAATAATGACAGAGACAAGTAGGACAATCTGAACAACACGATCAACTCACAACGCTGAACGCTATTAATAATGAAGGTCATGGATTAAGCCTAGCTACTGTATGCAATTTCGTATAATACCTATTCAGTTGGTGTATTCACTTAGTTCACACGATCTTCTTGGATATACACATGATGCCATCTTGCTAAGACGGACATGTGACATTCACGTCTAATAAGAGACGTGCATTCTGATGTAAAGTAGGGTAAGCAAAAATGAAGATCGCCGTCAACATTTGCATATAGATGTAATATGATTATATATAGAGTAAGTCTAATTGATTTTAAAGTATAGTTGATGTATATAGTTATAATGCTAACGGATTATTAAGTGTATACATCGTCTCAAACCGTAAAGAATATCACATAAGATTATCGGGGAGGATGACCTTCCGTTAAAGTTTTAATTTAATTTATCAACTTTAAACTTAAAAGATGAACTTAAAACTTTAAAAGATGAACATAAAACTTTTTACACCACAGTTGTACGTTATTCGAGACCTCTGGGTATTTGGAGAAGTGAGAGGGTTGTGCGCACGTAATCCCGGATAACTACACCATTTGTTACTTGCGTGGAAAATGGCCGTCCAAAGTCAGCACCGGTTGCCAATTGATCTCGTCGGTTTATGTGTAGTCTTTTGTGTTTGATGTTTACATGTCGTGTGTCTCTTTTCCGTCTCATAGCATGCTCGTCTTTTGTGTTTTTGCATCGCGAGTTTTGCTCTTTTGCTGATGGTGCTGCAACAGGGTCTTGTTGGAGATCCCCTCCCTTCTTTAACGGAAGATTGTCCTCCCCCGATCATCTGACGTGAAATTATTTAAATGGACAACTCCTCTCTTAATGATTTCGGACTTCTACCCCGAAAAATATTATGAAAAATATATTATCTATTCTGGGTTATTTTTTCCTCTTCCTTCAAGTTTATAGTGGTATGATATATCATCGAGCACGTCAGAGTCATATATGTGGAGGTGTGACAATAAGATAGTCGAATGAACTGAAGCAGGAAAAATCATGGTGATAGTAAGAAAGAAAGACAATATTTTGATTTCTACAAATAATCCTAGTGTACTTCATCAAGAGTAATTAAAGATAGTGCACTGTTAAGATGAAAAGGCGGTGTTTTCTATTAATTGCTCTCGCCTTTGTAAAATGATACAAAACCTTTCCTTCTGATGTATAGCAAAGCGAATGTGTAATAGTGGGAGCGTTCGAAGATGATTACCAGTAATTGTAATACTACACTTCCTCATTGATACAATCCCTGTATTCTCCGGAAAATCATCCTAACAAAGTACAAAACGATTCTCGGGTACTGCAAATGATTTTCTGGTTCACCTAATTCTCTTGCAAAAAAATAACTGTGGTGATGAATCAGTGAGTGAAAATCAAACACAAAAGCCAACATCAGATTTAAAATATCATAATCGAAAGGCTTATAAATTCTGGAAACAAATACAAGAAATTTCTTCTTAAGTTTTACTTGTACCCTGTGAGACAGCCTATGTGAGACACATACGTTGTCTCAAAGGTTACATCATCCAATGATAAAACGTAATATACCAATCAGCTGTTCCAAACGACCAATTAGGGATCTCGTATTAAAGACGCGTGCGGCTTTTGAACGTACTTCCGGTAAATGGCAATGAAATGTGGCATGTGATTTTGCAGAAATGGGACAAACTATTGTGAAATTCCATTTATCAGTAGGAAAAGCATAATCGTTATCTATTCCACCACTTTTTTTTCTACCGACTAGCATTTTGTTTCGACAATGCGTAATAACCGTTGTCAATGAGTAACGACAAGAGAAATGAAGAAGAAATAGATTATTCCACTTTTTACTGAGTGAGACTTAGAAATTTATACTCGTGACAGAAATTTTTTATCATTCAGAACCTATTTTTTTCACGCGAAGAATGCATTACATGTGGCGCTGTTAAAACGCGCCGTTCTAATTTGCAAAGATACACACATTCATGTAACGCCAACTTGAATAAATTCGATGAAGAAATTAGATGAACATTAATTTAATATTCGAAACACGAGTCTGGTGCATGGAAATTGGTTTGGAATTTTCTTCAACAAGGTATAGAGTTGGAATCCTTCGACATTATTACAATACAAAATTCAATATCATTGATCTCACAGCCTGTCAAACGTAATTCTACCATTACAAAATAGAAACACAACGAACACTAAAATAACATAGCAACCATTCTATTTGTTTAAATGTTAAACGTCTTTAAATTCAATAGCATCATTTAAATGTTTTAAACTAAATACAATTCTCATGATGTACGACTAACTACATGGAACTTTTGACAAGTACAACGCGAAAAGTTAATATTTTTCTATTTTGATTTGAAAATTTGGAGTCCTGATAAAAAGATCGAAAAATTGACTTTCTTCTTTACTAGGGGTTGCTCATATAATTTTATTTCAAAGTTTACTTTGGGATTAGTGTCTTCATCCTCCCTTGCCCTTTGATCCATATAAGTAAGTGTTAGTCCTGTAGCATCATACCCCACCAATCCTGCTACGTCTTACGGTACATTTTTGGACATTGTTTAGATTGAGGAGCACTGACGAGGGTTAAGTAACCGAAACGTGCATGTCTGTTCCAAGCTGCTCTTAAATGATGCTATTGAATTATTGAATTTGAAGACGTTTAACATTTGTCCTTTTAGAAGCACAACAAGTTTAAGTTTCTTGTTATAATAAAGTCCAAGTCTTATCCCCTCCTTTGTTTTATAAAAGGCTACGAGTTTTTCTCTTGTTATGTCACCAAAGCTAGGTGTCAGAAAAGTTACCACAGTGGCAGCCAAGCGTTCATTTGCTGGTAATCACTTTGGCCGGAAGCATCACTGATGACGATTTATTATCTGAAACACGTGTCTGGTACATAATAAATTGGTTTGAAATTTTCTTCGGGAAGGTATAGAATTGGAACATTTCCGTAACATTGATATCCTTCGATGTCGGTTCTTTTGTCTTGGAGTTTTGCTTTGGGTGCTGCAACCGAATGTTGTTGGAGATCCCCTCCTTTCCTTTCTATTTTGAAGCAGAATTTTCCAAGCGTTGGCGTGTTCACCCACTACAAATTTTGTCCACTCCATTCGCTCAGTTGATTACTTGACGAGTGCGTGACATTTTAAAATCAGAATCTTCACAAGATTTACGTTTCGTTCTCTTTGATTGTTTGAAAGTTTTTCATTTTTCTCTCCCAAAGTTACGAAATGATTTTTGTTTATAATGATATATGGGATACAACAAAACAGCAAATTTATTTTTGTTTTAGTGATATATAGATTACTTAAATTGGTAACACGCGCTACCATGATATAGATATACCAATTATACATGGTAATCAAGATCAAATTGGAAAACGGAACTTTGAATCAATGTCAGTAAAAGACCTGTTATTTTTGAAGCAAGAAATTAGCAAACCCTGAAATCAACCATCCTTTTATAGCTAGAAAATTGTCCATCCGTAGGAACAGATTTATTTTTCTTTGTTTTTATATCATGTGAATAATTTCCCTAAAACTATTTATCACTTCCCAGTGTCAAGTCGTTGAGAGCCTTAAATTAGTCGTAAATAATTTGGTAAAGGATTTTGCCTCTTGAATTTCTGATTTATTTCTGGCTCTGTCCAGTCATGCGTGTTGGTCTTAAGTATTGTTTACATATTTGTCAATAGCTTTATTTTGCATTTCCTATAACAATACATGTACTTTGTACTTTTAAGTGCGAGTTATAATAGCAAGGGCTTTCTTAAAGCAAACGATTTTCCTTCTCTATTATTACAAGCAAAAATACTTGTTTTTCTCAAATCTATATTAGTTTTTTCTCTTATAGATACGCTTCTATTTTAGGGGTACCGAAGATATAAGTGCACAATTGCTTTGCTTGTCCGTTTTTCGTGTTAATACGTTTTGACCATATTCTGAAATTTATTACCCCAGGCCACCCTCCCCTCCCACTACCACTAGCAGATCTAGAATGAAACTATCGATTGTGTGACTGTGTTACTATTTCGCTAATATGAGTATATTTCATACACGATTGCATACACATTTTTCAAAGTTTTGATGATATTTAAAGGACTATATAGATATACTCTGATAGAGTGTTTTTAATCTTTATTTATGAGATGTATGACAGATTATTATAAGACGTTTTGTCCTTTTAAAACTTAAGGAAAACATCTATATTTAAGCTGATTTTTTCCCAAAAATCTGTTTTCAATCGTTCGGTCCTCTTTCAAGAGTGGATTTAGATTTAAAATTCTTATGAACAGCATAGAAGAAAAAGTAATGATCAAACGATAAGCAAACCTTCGACAAATTTTCTCTATTGGGAGAAGATTATACCATATCTCATTGTTTGGATTGAGGATTACTGACGAGTGTTAAGAACCTGAAACATGCATGTCTGGTCCATTCTGCAAAATCTGTTCTTAAATGATGCTATTGAATTTGAAGAAGTTTAAGATGTGAACAGCACAGAATAAAAAATAACTATCATAGAATAAGCAAACATTCGATAAATTTTCTCTATTGGGAGAGGAGGATTCCTATTCATTCTCAAGGTCAAACGTTACGAGGGAATTTGTACAAACATATTTTGGAAGACAGTTGACAATTGAACTTTCAACTGCATTCCAGAATACAGTTGACAATTCGACTAAAAGAAGGGAGGAGATCTCCAACAAGACCCCGTTGCAGCACCAATAGCAGAACACCAAAACACCCGATGCAAAAACACAAAAGACGAGTATAGTATGAGACGGAAAAGAGACATACGACATGTAAACATCAAACACAAAAGACTACACATAAACCGACGAGACCAATGGGCAACCGGTGCCGACTTTGGACGACCATTTGTTACGCAAGTAGCAAATGGTGTGTTTATCCTGGATTACGTGCGCACAACCCTCTCACTTCTCCAATTACCCAGAGGTCTCGAAGAACGTACAATTGTGGTGTAAAACAACCTCCTCACTGTAAGATGACCTCACACAAACAAGACCGCAAAACGTCGAGGCCCCAGAAACACAGATGAATATGTAAATGGATATAAAAAGAGGGCATGCGTAATACAGTCCTGCTCTGCCGGCTGTAGCGAGCTCATGTATGTAATCACCCGAGGAGTCCGACTGACATTCAGAGAGGACAGGTGGTCGGGGCCCTGTCTCCTCTAAGAAACACTTGCATTGAAAATATGTACATAATCAAAATTCTGTATTTACTACTTCATCATATGAAAATACATACGGCACCCATGCCCCATTCCACTTCTTAAGGAACAAAAATAAATGAAGAAACAAAGCATAGACACATGTCGAATAAATGAAGGAACAAAGCATAGACACATGTCGTTGGTTATAGATCAAATTTTTATAATATTTCCCTGGTTAGGATACTGAAATGTTCAGGGATTCATGCCTAGACATAGACTCATACACACTATAAATTTGGTTAGGGTACATGATCTTGTTACCGAGGAATAAGGACGAGAAATTTGCCAATTTTTCTGCAATTCAGAAAGATTCTCAAATAATGCTAAGTCCAAATTCAAAGTTCTCGGTCTCATTCCATGAGTCCATACATATGCAAGAACCCCTGAAAATATCAGCCCCAAACCAGAGATTACTATAAAAATTTTGGACTTAGAATGTTTTGAGCAGGAGATTAGCCTACTATAAAAAATTATTACCAATGAAATGCGAATGTTACCTTGTGACACGATGGTGGGGAAAGAGGTAGGCGGTAAGAAAAATAGGCGCAGATTGAAAACGGAAGCTCCACCTGTATTTTTTATGATTCAATTGTGAAAATTGAATATGTACAAATTATTATTCGCATATATTTCTCAATTGAATTGTCAACTGTATTATGAAATGGAGTTTACAATTCAGATGTCAATTGTCAACCATCAACTGTATTCCCAAATATGTTTGCCGGGAATTTGTTTTCTTTATCTACTTTGTCTCCGGTCCTGTTTATCCTTTTTTTGATTTTCCACGTTTGGTATTCGCATGTGCTGGAGTTTTCCTGTTGATTTGTGGAGGATTGTTCCGAAAGTTTGTGTACACGTGAATTTAGTACCATATTTCATGGCTCCAATGGAATTTTATGGGAATGAAGGGGTATATCAACCTGAGATAAAAATAAATTATTTTGCTAGAATCATTCCATAAAAGTTGCCGATAGCTATCTTGATAGAAGAATGGTAGAAGTTACGGAGAAAGATAAATTGAATTATTGCAAAGAATCAATCCCTTCAGCTAATAATAAACATCAAAGAAGTACCTATGTAACAGTTATTCAGTCTCAAAGTCGATAAGGCAAGACCAAAGGAGAATTCCCATCAGAACGGTTGCGAACTTCGGAATGAACAACATTCCGAAGTGAGACCAGGTGCCCGGGGAGAGTCAGGGTCTCCTGAATGCATGCAACGCCCGTCGCTTAGTAACAAAATGAAAAGGCCTGATTCTCAATGGAACATTATAACTTATTATAAAAACCATTCGACCAAATTCCTGCAAAGTTTTAATAAATCGAGTAATATTTCTGCATATATAAGAAGTCAACCATGTACAGATATTTTGCTGATACATAACCAAATTCGACTGGTGCAAGAGTACATTTGTGAGCAACTGACTTTGTCACTGCAATATTTTTAAGGATATGATGAAAATTTAAACCATTCTAACATTTCGTTTTCTTCCATTTGGAAGATATTTAGATTAGAACCATCCAAAACAACGAGTTTAATAAGTAATCGGTTTTGACTTTTTTCTGCATAGGCCTTAATGACAGGTTGTGTTAGCAAACAGAATATGCTTACTTTACCCCACCTATGACAAGTTAGCCTGGAAATCCCGGATAGCGATTGGCTAGTAACGGTCACCTGAAGACGTGGTATATCTTAAACCGGGTGACTTGTCTTTTATACCGACCCTCCATGACGTCGCAATTCTATTCTTCTGGTCGATGTAGTAGTGTGTTCAGACAATGAATGATCAAAGTCATCAGTGGGGTACATAATCCCATAACACCTGATCTTATGTCGATTTTAAAGGTACACATAGTCTAACAGGGATTAAACTGTCAATAATGAAGTTTTACCGTAAAAAGCTTTTAAGTACTAACATTTGAACATCTATATATTACTTACATAAAATATCTATCACATTTTTGTTTTATAGACGCTTTTACTCTCTGGTACACACGATTTCGGTAAACTTCGGAAATTGTTATTTGCATATAAAGTATGTAGAAATATGTAACATTTACCAAGTCTTTTTGAAATTCTCTCTAAAAAACTAACTCACTAATATTTCATTAATTGCAAATACAAGGTTGATATCATGTATAGATATCATGTTCCATTCAAATCACCATTTTGAACGTGGATAATCGAACACTTTCAAATGACTAACAACGTGTAATAGTGTAGAAGAAAGGAGGGGATCTCCAACAACACCTAGTTGCAGCATCAACAGCAACCTCCCAAAACACCCACTGTAAAACACAAAAATGACACGCACAGAAAGAGACGCAGTAGTACAATGAACGTCAAATCACAGAAAAACATAAAACACAAATGACTACACATAAACCAACGAGACCGATGGGTAAACGGTGCCGACTTAGGACGGCCATCTGCCTCGTGAGTAGCAGACGGTGTGGTTATCCTGGATTACGTGCGCACAACCCTCCCACTATTCCGATTACCCAGAGGTCTCGAAGAACGTACAATTGTGGTTTAAAACAACCTCCTCACTGTCAGATGACCGCACACAAACAAGAACGCAAAACGCAGGGGCCCAAGCAACACAGATGAATATGTAAATTGATATAAAAAGAGGGCATGCGTAATACGACCTGTGCTCTGCCGGCTGTAGCGAGCTAATGTATGTTATCACCCGAGGAGTCCGACTGACATTCAGAGAGGACAGGTGGTCGGGGCCCTGTCTTCTCTAAAGAGGTTTGGACAGGGCCCGTCATGGAGTCCCGTCGTCACAGCCAGTCAGCGTGCAAGTATTAAGGATGCGCTGGTACAAGACTGTAGATTGGTCAAGTACCAAGCCTAGTGTCCGTCTGGTGACATTAGGATCATATCCACGGTATAAGAGGCGTTTGATGATTCTGACGCATTTTCGATAGTAATTCTGTCTACCTTTGATCCTTCTAATTTTGTTGATCATGTCACCATAAAATGCAGGTTGCGAAATACCCAAAGTAATATACTCTGTTGCTTGTATGGGTCCGAATTTCAAAAGTAGTTGACAATAATTTCTGTAAAATTTCCAGAATGTATTGACAAGTTTGTGAAAGCGAAAACCTTGACCTAAAAGTTTCTTTGTTATTTGTAAATTTCTATCATGAAAATCCAAAACATCAGTACATGCTCTAGCATACCGGATTAGCTGCGAAATGTAGATACCATAAGACGGTAATCTAGGAACATCACCGTCAAGCCAGGGAAAATTTACTATATTGAATCCAAAGTCATCTCTTTTGTCATACACCCTTGTATGAATCTCTCCATTAATAATTTTGATATTAAGGTCCAAAAATGGTGTTTCTGTGTTTGTGACGTTCGCCTTGTTTAGAGTCAGTTCCTGTGGATAGATGACATTTTTATACTTTTCAAAAACAGGATTGTCGATAGTAAGGATATCATCCAGGTACCTAGAAGTACCATTGAAACATTTCACATCATCATGTTTTCTTTGTTTTTGAAGATTTTGGATAAATTCTTTTTCATACGTGAATAAAAATAAATCTGCAACAAGAGGCGCACAATTAGTACCCATAGGGATCCCTACAACCTGCTTGTAGAGATTCTCACCAAATCTTACATAAATGTTGTCCAAAAGAAAGGACAAGGCAATACAAAGGTCACTACATGTCCATGATTTATATGATTTGTATTCTGTATTGGAAAAGAAACCCTTTGATTCAGATGTACAAATATAAGTTTTACCCTCTCGGTTAAAGCACCATTTAATGAGTTTGGACAATTGATCATTAATCTTATCGTGAGGAAGCGTGGTGTACATATTTGAAAAGTCGTACGAAGAAATCGAATTGGCTTGAAAATTTCTCGATTTCATTTTGTCAATCACATCCCCTGAATTTTTAATAGACCAAAATAAGTTTACATCATTCCTGTTTAGAACAGTTTCACAATATTTTGCAACGTGTTCCTTTATCACCGTGAGTGCTGACGTCAGATTTCTAGACAAAATTGTAGTTGAGCAGTTGCTAGAATTAGCAATGTATCGAAATTTGTAAGGAGACTTGTGCAATTTTGGTATGCAGTATAGTGTAGGAAGATCCAGTTTAGAAATAGGGATCTTGAATGAAGAAATTTCACTGTTGTGTTTGTTCAAAATGTTAGGAACACTTTCATTGCTTTTGATATAAGTGTTTGTAGACGAAAGTTCCGAAAACAAAGTTGATATGTAGTAACGTTTTCAAATGATTATGGTGTTGTTGGCTGCTTTGTCTGCAGGAGCGAAGACATATTTTTCGTGTAAATTGCGTAATTTGGATTTTAAATATCTTTCAGATTTAGAACTTGGATTTTCGAAAAGATGAGGATTTTTGTGGAAGTTATCTATTCGAATATCGGTAATATCCAATATGAGGTTCTTCCAGTCATTCAGAGAATGTGATTCGACCCCTTCCGATTTACACCATCTTTTTGTATAGTTATCTAAGGCTTCCTTTAGTTCTTCGCGACATTTGATAAAATCTATCTTGGATGGAATTCTGTACTTAGGTCCTTTCTTGAGAAGATTGCGGAGCTGCCTCTCCTGGATAATTGAAAAGTCACCTGTTACAATATGGCCAGCTGGTTTATAAAGGTATTCAGAAGTTGCACATTCTCAAGAAGTAGGACTTGATTCAAGAATTTTAGGATCTGATGTTACTTTATTGTAGTTAAATACGAAATTTCGAATAGGTTTTTTTATACTTGTAACAAATAAGAGGAGGTTCAAAATTCTCAAAATATTGAGGAATAGCACTTTGGACGCGAAGATCCCGAAAAATATTAGAGATGTTAAGAAGATCGAAACCTTTGTTAATAAATGGAATTTTTATGAATCGTCTTCTGAGGGGAATGTTTTTAATGACAGGAAAAAGTTTATTCTGTGCGAATGCAACAATGATATTAAGTTTGAATTAATCAGTATTTCTTAAGAATGCAACCTCTGCTTCATCCAAGATAGATTTCAATTGAACTGCTGGTATTGATGAGAGAGCATGAAGCAGTTCATGTCTGCCGCCGTTTCGTGCAATTATAAGTAGATCTCTGAGGGTACGATGTATTCTAGCTCTGTTTCTAAGGTTTCTGTTTCGCCTTTTTCCGTGTGACCTAAACTTTCGTTTAGCGTCAGGGCGGATTGAAAAGACATTGATCTTTGTCGAGGTCGAGGAAATATTTCCTTGTCCGTAAATTTGATCGTTTAAACCAAGGGGGTACGCAGTTTGTAATTTAGTGATCCAGGCAAGTTCAGCTTGTAGTCGGCGTTTTTTAATTTCAGTTTTACTTAGATTTTTGAGTTTTGGGAAAGACTGAACTGGAGTAATACTTAAATCCGAAATTGAATGTTTATATTTAAAGAAGTGATGGTACAGGAAATTTCTGTGCTTTTTGTGACGCGA
The DNA here is from genome assembly GCA_028142955.1 of Pinctada fucata. Taxonomy (NCBI): domain Eukaryota; kingdom Metazoa; phylum Mollusca; class Bivalvia; order Pterioida; family Pteriidae; genus Pinctada; species Pinctada fucata. Next base: position 48,085,351 of record AP027113.1, on the reverse strand, counting down.
GTTTCTTATCTGATATGAATGATTTCGAAAACGAGATTTTAAGGACTGGCCTGTTTCCCCTACATATTGGGCGCCACATCCCCTGGCGTTTCATGTAATAACATAAATGACATCTTGATACGATCAATCAACGTCGCTATCAATCTCGATCTTAAACGTATGCCCATTAACACTAGATGTAATCGTGGAATTGCAATTGATGAGCGGACAAATGGAACATCTCTTTCCATTGCACTGGCGAATGGTTGAGAACCCTCTGTGTTTGTTGTTAAATGTAGAGCCTGCAGATGGAGTAGTAGGTGTAATACGTCTACGGGGTATAAATTTAAGAGGTGATAGATGTACTCTGGGTGAGGTAAAAAGTTGATAACTGTTAAATGTCGATGATGGTAACGTGACTGTAGTGACAGAGGGTAATCTCAAAGGTTTTAATTTTATACGAGGCGACCTTAGAAATGCCATAATGAAATAATCGAGGATAGAAAGGTGAATTAAGATCCTGCGTAGAAGATACTAGATATGATTAAGGTAATTCAAATCCCGAAAATTTTCCATAGACTTCCATTATAAGGGTTTTCCCAGTTGAGCTTCCATACTTCTGTGAAAATCGGCGATTTCAAAAATGAGTCATTTATCATAAGACAGAACAATAATTTATCTACCATTTAATGTTATAAAAAATGGGGGTTACCTTTGCTTTTCATCCTCTAAATTTAGAATGAATAAAAAAGTGAAAAAGTGAAAAATTAAAATTTGATAGGTACCCCTCGTTATAAAACCCATATAATTTCTGTTCATGTCATAATTAATTAGAAATTGATATACGACGTGAAAGTCTATCTATTGTACTTTCACTCATGTGAATATTAGCCAATCACAAACGCGCGTTCATTCAATCCGAGCTCCAGTTTTGGGTAGCCAAAAACGGCCCATAACTCGTTTAAAATCAATGGCATATTCATACCTAAAGCAAAAATGTGAAATGACCTACATTTGACAAATTGTGTCATCTTGGTATTTTCTTGTTATTCTATTCTATCCTGAGTTTAAATCAATAGTCATTACTATCAAACATACCTAAACAGGAAAATTATGGGTTCTTAATCAAGCCTACCCCCCTTTTTAGTACGTAATTGATCAAAAAATTGCCAAAAGTTAATGACATTTTTGTATTGTAAATTGATTTATAGGAAAATATTTGAAGTATACGTTGTCACGTTTACTATCAATGTAATATTCTATCTTTACTCTTTCTTCATGTCAAGAGACCGAGAGAAAACAATAAGTGTAACAGGAGTTATCTCATCTTGAAGAACGTTGGCGATGTTTGCGCACCATACTTCCAGAAATCGAACAAATTCCATGAAACTATTGAAGGCAACGATGAGAATGCTTGCTGAAAAGATAGATTGCAGTCCACACTTCTCATTCTTACAAAGAAAGTTTCCTTCAAATACCAATTGTATGCAACATGCCAATTTATAAATGTGACATACTCGTAAAAATTGCAATTATTTTATGGGGGTATACTTGCACGAAGTTGTCTAGGTGGAAGAACTTCGATGTAAAATTCAAACTTAATATATTAATTCTTTCATCAATAATAGTAGAAGTTTTCAGAATTAATTAAAACGACGCAGGGGGCATACCAACCCTATGTAAGGGGAATAACTCCGAAAAAAAAGTGAAATTTTTAGAAAATTCGACATCCTGTCTTTCGTAACAAAATCTCGTCATTTTGAGATTTCTAAATTTGGCCAAACAATATGAAAATATAACGTGAAATAGTTTTAATTCATTCTAGGTGAAAAAAGTTACAAGATAACTTTTTGTCTGAAAATTGATGGTACTTTTCTCATTATTTTAGTCAATTTTATGTGTTTTTGATGCCTAAACTTTGGGTCGCTGGATATCAACAGATACGCTTCCAGAATTTTTTTTATATATTCTTCGTGTATATACATCAATTTACTGTCAAAAAGACTAAAAAAAAGCAAGAAAAGGAACTGCTTCCGGTTTCACAATTTAGGAAACACCCCCCTTCCTTTTTCCAGTATATTACGTAAATGGCCTACAAATCATAAAGTTTCCTTTGAACACCACACTTTTGTACAAAGAAATAATAAATAAGTCCAGAGGCATCGTTTGGTATCAAATTGACCAAAATCTCATTCCTATTTAGATATGATTAAGGTAATTCAAATCCCGAAAATTTTCCATAGACTTCCATTATAAGGGTTTTCCCAGTTGGGCTTCCATACTTCTGTGAAAATCGGCGATTTCAAAAATGAGTCATTAATCATAAGACAGAACAATAATTTGTCTACCATTTAATGTTATAAAAAATGGGGGTTACCGTTGCTTTTCATCCTCTAAATTTAGAATGAATAAAAAAGTGAAAAAGTGAAAAATTAAAATTTGATAGGTACCCCTCGTTATAAAACCCATATAATTTCTGTTCATGTCATAATTAATTAGAAATTGATATACGACGTGAAAGTCTATCTATTGTACTTTCACTCATGTGAATATTAGCCAATCACAAACGCGCGTTCATTCAATCCGAGCTCCAGTTTTGGGTAGCCAAAAACGGCCCATAACTCGTTTAAAATCAATGGCATATTCATACCACTACAACACAGTCATGTTAGAGAACGATTTGGAAATAAAACACTTCAAACATCGGGTCGCGGGGAATTGTATTACCAACTCCACACTGCAACACGAAATAAGTGTAGATATAAAAGAAAGGAGGGGATCTCCAACAACACCTAGTTGCAGCATCAACAGCAACCTCCCAAAACACCCACTGTAAAACACAAAAATGACACGCACAGAAAGAGACGCAGTAGTACAATGAACGTCAAATCACAGAAAAACATAAAACACAAATGACTACACATAAACCAACGTGACCGATGGGTAAACGGTGCCGACTTAGGACGGCCATCTGCCTCGTGAGTAGCAGACGGCTTGAATGGGAGACAGGTGTAGTCTGTTATACACCTGTGCGTTTGTTTACAAAATCCTGAATGAAAATTAACCTTTATTTAGTTATGATTTTTTGTTCATTTTTTAATATTTGATTTAGACTGTGAATATATACATTATATATACACATATCAAAATTACTGTGGATATATATACACGTTTAACTTATATATATACTTCTCATAGATAAAAATAAACGAGAACTATACATGTACATGTACACTGTAGATCCCTTTAGCTAATTTTCCCTCAAACTTGTCAGAGTTTTAATTTCACCGTCGTCCTCTAAGCTAGGTCTCTATAACTTTCCAATACCAAGCCGATACTATATGTTCATTACATTTCTCTTTTCAGATTTTGATAACACCGATTGTCGATTTATTTTCGTCCCACGTGTTATCCGTCAGCCATGTTGTTCTGTTTTGATACAGTACTGGCCTTATGCAAATAAGTGCTTACACGTGTTCACAATCGGTATTCTACGGAGAAAAGTAGGTTATATTAGGGTACCCATTTTATAAGCAATAATTGATCATAGCTCGGTAGCGAGGGCATACGTGACTATTGTAACCAGCCACTTTCTAATTTCTAAGCATGATAGACTCGTTTGCGTTAAAATTTTGACACAAATAGTTGATTCATGGTTTGATCTAGACGAGACCTTATGTACCTTTAAGTTAATTTTACCCTTTATTGTTGGATTAATTTCTGTTTCTCATAGTCGCTTAGAGTAGTAGTCTTCAGTGTTCAGTTTGTTTCTATTTTGAAATAACAGGTTCTAAAAGAAATCATATGTTTGGCAGGCTTTGAGATCAAAATCGAAATTTTGAATATAGTGTACGTCTTTATTTCTCCATTCAATTAACTTGAAGTAGCGTCACCTATATTACATTGTGGTAGTTATCTTATTTTGATTCTGAACAAAAGGCCATAGTACGACCCCATTTGTTTTTTATCAATACAGCGTGCTTGAAAAATTCTTTTCCAATCTTAATTAGATACTTTTACATCCATTGTACATGTATATGTAACATTATTCATGTAATATTCAAATAGATATGTTTAATATAATAATAAACAGTACTTCTATGTTTAATATGATAATAAACATTACATAAGTACCCATCAGTTATTCAGTTTCATAGTCCAAAAGGCAAGGCAAAATCATAAGTTTTTCCACAGGAACGGTTGCGAACCTCGGAATGAACAAAATTGCGAAGTGAGACCAGGTGCCCGGGGAGAGTCAGCGTCTCCTGATTGCATGCAACACCCGTCACAACAGCTCCATGGAAACCTGTCAAATTCGGTGAATGTCTCGATGTACATTTTGATGTACATATCAGGTAATAATGTCTTGTTTGGTAATGATGACAGCCATTCAATCATAATGTAGAATGTCACTGATCATTCTGGAAAGGGGGATCTCATATGCTTTTATTACATTGTGGTAGTTATCTTATTTTGATTCTGAACAAACGGCCATAGTACGACCCCATTTGTTTTTTATCAATACAGCGTGCTTGAAAAATACTTTTCCAATCTTAATTAGATACTTTTACATCCATTGTACATGTATATGTAACATTATTCATGTAATATTCAAATAGATATGTTTAATATAATAATAAACAGTACTTCTATGTTTAATATGATAATAAACATTACATAAGTACCCATCAGTTATTCAGTTTCATAGTCCAAAAGGCAAGGCAAAATCATAAGTTTTTCCACAGGAACGGTTGCGAACCTCGGAATGAACAAAATTGCGAAGTGAGACCAGGTGCCCGGGGAGAGTCAGCGTCTCCTGATTGCATGCAACACCCGTCACAACAGCTCCTTGGAAACCTGTCAAATTCGGTGAATGTCTCGATGTACATTTTGATGTCTTGTTTGGTAATGATGAGAGCCATTCAATCATAATGTAGAATGTCACTGATCATTCTGGAAAGGGGGATCTCATATGCTTTTATTACATTGTTACATAACCCTGAACAAGTAGCTTACTTGCAAGCCGTCTGGCTCTAATAATGAGATCTTCATAATTGGAACATGCCCTGGTGTACCGTATTAGTTGAGAAACAAAAACACCATAAGCAGGAGAAGACGGAATGTTGATACTCGTGAAAGGGAAGTTAGTTATGTGGAAGCTGAAGTCGTCACGCTCTTCATACAGTGAGGTGTTCAAATGGCCGTTTGTGTCGGAAGATAGGAGAATATCCAAGTACGAAGCGGATCTGTCACTCTCTGTTGTTTCCTTGATCTCATTTCGTGAGGATTGATTTCATGTAGATGATCCGCAAAGTTTGGATTATTGATGGACAACGTCATCTATGTACCTAAAGGTAAAATTAAACTGAGATGCGAGGAGCTTTCGCCCAGTCGAGATCAAGGTCTGGATGAAGTCAGCTTCGTATGAATATAAAAATAAGTCCGCAAGCAGTGGGCGCAATTGGTACCCATAGGGATGCCAACTCTCTGTTGGAATACGGTTCCTCCAAACACAACAAAAATGGTGTCAATCAAAAACTCAAGTATCCGGATGATATCGTCTTCGGTATACTTTTTGTTTGAATCAGAGTGTTCCTTCACGAAATAAGTATTCTCCCGCCAAATTACGAGGTATTTGTATCTTCTATTACCTTTTTTTGAATGAAAAGTGTTGCGAATAATATTGGCCAGTCTTTTTGAGCTTTTGATGTGAAATAATTAATATAGCGATCAGTACATTAAATTCAGTTCTTGCACTGGACTCTGGAAATTATCCATAAGATAGGGTCGTCCTTCTTTCTATACTGCTGTATTGTTGGCTTAGGATAGTTGTCTTTTTTGTATCCACTGTTGGGGACCTTCCCCCTATCTTTTTTTTTTTTTTTGTTTGATTTCTTTCAAGAAATTGTATGCCTATTGATTATGATTTTTGGATTAAGATTTTAGGGGTTGTTTTAATTTTATTATTATTTTTTTTTTTTTATTGATTTATTTTATATTAATTTTTGGGGGGGGGTTGTTTTTAATTTTTAATTTTTTTTTTTTTTTTTTTTTTTTTTTTTTTTTTTTTTTGCTTTTTTATTTTTTTTTTTTTTTTTATTTTTTTTTTTTTTTTTTTTTAGGGGGAGATTGCTAACTTTTATCTGTCTTTGCATTACACTATTTTTGATACTAAAAAATCAAAAAGACGAAATTATCAAAAATAGAATTTATTTTGGCAAAACTGTTCATCAGCCTTCATATAACAGAAGCGCTTTACTGAAAGCAACAAGTCCAGTCCACGTTTCCTCTGACGTTGGTTTTATCTGATCTTCCGGCAATAGAAATCCATACTGTTCCTTATCCCTGAGTTCCAATGTATAGGAGTACTTTATTCCTGCTTCACCCTTGGCCCAGTCATGTGAATTCCCGGCGGCGGAATCTATATACCAGAAAAAGGAAATTGTATACAATATATACAGAAATGGTAGAAATGGTAATTCAAGTCACAATGTGAATATTATTAAAAATCCTCTCGCTGCCACAAGGAAATATTGAAGGAGAACATGTTAACGGATATCTTATACCATGGAATTTCAGCAGCATTGTTATATTGAGAATTGAAAAATTAACTATTTCATTTACACCACCTACAATAAATTCCGTTGACCTTGTTTCATTCATGTACCGAAGATCCAAACCCAGCTTTCATTAACAACTACAAAGTTATTAAAAGAAAAACTTACATAATACTCTGGTCGAAGATCCTACAGTGTACTGGGTACCATGTTTTTGTCTCAATGCAGACACTGAAACGTTTGCTAAGTGCTCCTGAAATAATAAAGAAAATTTAAGAAATTATATATTATTCAAGAGGTATATCAAGAAAACAGCAACCCTTTCTTTCTATATTCAACGTCAGATGACGCTCATTTATATTAGTATACAATTAATATCTATATGCGTTTTTTTCAATCACAACAAGACCTATGCAATAATTACTCGTCAGGAAATATTTTACTGATAGACGTTCTTAAAAAAAACATATTTGAAACATCAACATGGTGTTTTCTCTGGTAAGGTAAGGTGATGTGATTTGTATTTGCAAATTGAATTATTCGAACACTTTATTAACCTACCAGATCCATCCAATCATGGAGCAGCGCATTGGTATATCCCCATGGATACAGCCACAATTGTCCGTACGAGTGAACAGTGAAGTATGCAATCATATTGTCATTGTTTGCAAGGATAAAATTCTGTAACGCTCTACTTTCTTCTTCCGAAAAACTAGTGTTTCCAGAAAATAAATCACTACACGGGTCACTACTGCCTCCTAATCCTGAAATATTCAGTTTGTTAAAACTTCAGTTTTATAAAGAAACAAAAGTTAAAGACTAGCTATGACGCATTTGGTGGAAGCTTGATCGATCTTTGCATTTATTTTTTTGGTTTTCTTATTATTCATCATTCTAACATCATTGTATCATTTCTAAGAATATATGGCGTTTCACGTTTGCTGTAGGATTTACTTAGTATCTCTCAAAATAAATATGCTAGAGATTCTCCCGTATATGACGATACAGAGAAGATAAGGAGAAAAGACAATACATACACATGTATCTTCAATTCAGAAAGTGTCTGTGTTAATAACTACATGTAATTATAAATTGAATTTAAAGATAAAGAAACATTCCGTTGATAAGACTTATTGGTTCTAGGAGTGCTTTTCTATCGCTGGGATCAACAATTGCTACAAGGTTGATCTTTTAATTGTCTTTCTACTCACTTGGATTCCATTGATATCCAAAGTTTCTGTTCACATCAGTCCCTACACAACCTCTTCTATTTGGAGATCGATTTTTTCGCCAAAGTCTATTCTATAAAAGAAGTTGGATCAGTGATAACCATTGAGGTAAATTTCCATGTGTTTTCATGTGAAATAAAAAAAGTGGGAGAGCACAAGATTGGACGAAAGAAATTCATTAGATATAATTTAAGACCAATATCACACTACACACGTTTATGGCTACAAGATCAAGCCATAATAAATTTTATCTTCTGTTTCTTTGTTTTGACCTGATATGGACATAGAAAATGTTAGAAAAAGTACAAATGTCAGAGAATTTAAAAACAAAAACAAAATAAATGTATAACTGATCAACTTCACAATGACGACAAGCTATTGCAAAAAAGAACCAAATAGAGATATTTACTTGTGTGTGTGAATATTCGTATCCATCTGGGTTCAGCACGGGAACAATGTACCAATCGAAATGATCCAGTAAAGTTTTGACGTCATCATTAGATGTGTTATACACAAGCTGAAATGAAAATAAGACTTTGTTTACATTTTTCTATAGTAAAAGTAATATTTTTAGATAAAGATGCTTCTGTTTTTACACTGTTTTTTTTTTTTAATATTGAAACACCAATCCCTATATATTCGATTTTAGTGGCACCGCGTACATTTCTCTCCAGTTTTCAATTTGTATGGATGTCAAACATTAATTGCTCTGTTTATAGCGGCTACACGTAGTGTTTTGTTGTGGTTGTTACGTTGTCGTTTTGGAGATCTTTGGTATGTATAGTTTCTTCGATGAAAGTATCAAAAAATAAAATTTCACACTTTACCTGATATATAATATAAAGAGTAAAAGCAGGAGATATCCACTCTCTAGCATGAACGCCACCGTCAACGAAAATCTTTTTCTTATTAGAACTATCTCCTTTAGAAATCTAGAAAAGATCATAGATGAATTAATGGATCTCAAGGCAAGCTTATTCTAGATATGGTTAGATAAATAAAATGTACACTAGACTCTCTTTAAAGAAACGATTTACAAAGCCTCAAACATTAATGATTGGCCTCTTATAATTTGCACAAAATCTCTATGGTGCAGTACTAAAGAGAATTAACGCTTGTAAACATGCAATTATTCATCATTCCTTTTTAGATTATAGATTATTATTACTTACATGAATAAGTTCGATTTCACGGCCCTCGTAAGTTGTTCCAATTATTTTTCTTTCAGCTCTCACTACACCTGCTTTAAGACTATCAGATTCAGTGTTTCTTAAAAAAATTCGTATCTGAAAAAAAGTGTATACCATAATATAAATCGGATAGAGGTACATATGATTATCGTTAAGTTGTATCTTATTCTTTTTATATATTTGTTATTCGAATTCTCAATCGAATTGATTCGGTACCGTTGTTGTGGCACTTGGGGGGGGGGGGGGTTCTCAGATCAATGGTAAATCAGTTATATCTTTAATAACCGATTCAATTTCTTCGTTTATATTGATGAAATATTTTCCTACCTCATCATATCTAAGGTATGTGTGAAAAATCTTATTTTTGCCCTGTGAGGTTTTGGGATGTCGAGCTTTCCTTGCCAATGATACTTTTTCCTCGTCCATTAATCTACAAAAAAAAATTATGTTCAAAGTAACTTAAGATAAATCATTTCATTCTTTAATGATTCCATGAATTAGCAATTTATACAAAGTAGTAACACATTCTCTTTTTTTCATTTGAAACTGTTTCGTTGTCTGTGTTATTTGTCTTAGTTGTTTCGTCTGGTGGTCGTTCCATCCTGCGCGTGTGTTCCTCTGTAGATAATGCAGGGATATTCTTGCTGGAGATTTCTTCCAAAATCTTCACTTAAAGTTAAACCGATTGTCAATGTGAGAAGTACGAAAACTTAACTCAGAAAAAGGGAAGGAAATCGTGTTAATCATGTTATATTTTTAGATATCACCTACCTTTGAAGGTCATGTATCCATACTTTGACTTCGACATTGATAAGTTTAAGTTCATCCAGGAACGCCTCAATTTTGTCAGGAGCCACATATACGTCTAAAGTTTGGTTCCATGTTGTGGGATGTCTCCAAACATCAACCTGAATATCATTATAAATCATGTTATGCTTATGTTTGGTTTTACGTTCAAACTAAAATTTTATTTTTAAAAAATCGTTATATTCAAATTAAAACTTTAATTTCACATATTTTTCACATATAAATTCGCAGGGCAGATTATTCTTGTGACATGTTGTATTACTGGCAAGCAATATTAAGTCAATGAAAATTAGACTCCATAATATAATAATGTATTGTTTCTTTTGTACTATTGGTGTTCATCGAAGATAAACACATTCAACTTACTTCATGTGTTCGATGTAACGCTAGGACTGTATCTAAATCTGTTAAACTTCTTGGAGCAATGTGAAGCACTTGGTGCCTGCATAGATGTAAGGTAATTACTTAAAATAATTCATTTTACCCACGACAATTTTATCAAGTTTGCAATACCATCTCAATGATTACATAAATTACACATATTGTGTGTTACAATAAGAAATAAATATGTAGACAGTTTCAAATATATTTATTCCAGATTAAGATTTTCAGAAAAGGTTAAGAAATTGTAACAATAGTTCCATATTTACCCATCATATCTGTATTGTGTAGAGCTTGCATTGGAACACAGAATCATAAGTAGACAAGCTACATCAAATTTCATCTCAAAACTATCTCGTCTACGAACTCAACCTAAAAACAAAGATCAATACTTTTTTACTGCACCATCGTTCTTTTTATAGAAGAATTCAAATTCAAGGGTTAGGATTCCAAATCTTCTTGTTTAGTCATTTATGTTTGTTGTTTCTATGTGATTTGGTGTTCATTGCACCATTTGCGTCTCATTCTGTGCGTATCTGATTTGTGTTTTTTGCAGTGGGTGTTTTGGGGTTTTGCTGTAGGTGCTGCAACCGAGTGTTTCTTTTCAATATGTTATGCCGCGTCATCCATCACTCATCATACATTCAACCAACATTAGTTTTAATCCCGATGTTACATTCATCCCACAAACCTTTATGATCTCAGTCTCAAACTTAACTCCATTCATTTTGTGAAAGGAGTTTATAACTAATCGGTAGTTATTTTGGGTTTTTTTTTTTTATTTTTGAGAGTGGAATTGGGGTTATTTTTAATTATGTTTGTTTGTTTGGTCTTTTTTTTCTCTTCCTTTTTTAATTGTTTTTCATTTTATAACAAAAGCAAATTTCATTTAATCATCTAAAACAAATAGGATTCACAAAACCTATGTCGAGGAAAGTGTTTTTCATTTTTAAACATCTATTTGAAGAAAAAAAAGACAAATCCATTCCCTATGGAGTAAAATTTGTTACAGATTTTTAAATCTCTGAATAAGTTTTCCTCTTTTTGTTCTATATTCAAGTACTTTAACTTGTTATCATTTTATCCTATCTCTAATATGGAATTAAGCTATAATTATGCATAGAGAAATGTTCCCAAGAAATAATTTCAATTGATATTTTATCAACGCTGTTTAATCTATTTTTTATGAAATAGAATCAAATTATAGAAATCTATTCAGGAACAAAGGAGGGGATCTCCACCAAAACCAGGTGGCAGCACAATCAAAACACAGTCAAAAACACAATCAAATTAAGCTACAAAATTAATAAAAAATAAAAAAAAACAAAAAACAATGAGTGAGTTTTCGAGTCATCTAGGACCACCCAAGCTCCATGTAAGCATAATGAAAACTTAATTTTCTTTAAAAATAACATTAAGAGACAAGGTTTTCACATGTGATTCTCCATACATCTTGTATTCCTCTTTTTTATATTCTATTATTTGTCCATTTGCTATTTCTGTTTGAATTCTTTCAATATGATCTTTCGCATCTCATTTCAATTTCCTATAAGTATTTTTTTAAACTTACGTTATAATAAACTTTAAGAAATCTTTTAAACAATTTGATCACATTCATTCAATAAGGCATTCTTGGAAAAAGGGGTCTAAAAAAAGCATAGTTATACTAACCTTCAGATCATAACGTTTGAACCCGAATGACAATTTCCCTCTTGAATGTATATTGATATTCGAAGAGTCGGACGTGACCGTAAAGTCATTCCTTATAATACGTGGGATTTGTGTTTTTGATCAATTCAATAGAAATTACTTACGACTTATCGAACATTATCATTCTTAGCACTTGCATCTCGACATTTGTAATTTCCATCCATGTTATTGTTTTTGTTAAGAAGACACGTTCTCTCACATAACGTCACGTTCACAAATCTATCCAGATTAAAGGGCATTTTTAATAAGACAACGATCAGTGATATTATGGATAATTGTAAAGTCTTTAAGAAGCTTAATCAGATAAGACGATTTTCATAAATAGTATAAAAAACTTTATAATTACCTATGGGAGGAAAGTTTTAAAAAAATATTTTGATTTCTATTCCCTGTTATCTTAAAGAAAAATTCGAAGATTTTCGTATTTCAAACTTTTTATTCCAATCTATTCAAAGTCAGTGAGTGAACGTCATACACAATGTAAAACTAGAATTCAAAAAAATCCAAGTTAATAGGTATAAAAAAAACTTGACAATACACAAATTAGGAGATCCCCGAATGTGACAACAGTGGAATACACTCTCACAAGACGAGAAAAAGAGATCAAAATTTCTCTCACTAGTTTCTTACCTTTCCAAGACAACCAACTTATCCAGAGTTAGAGTTGTAACAAATTCAAATAACTGAAGCCTACCCACGTTGCCAACGGTAGCTAAACAACGTCATATAATGTCAATGGAGGGTATGTTATAAAAATGTACGAATTCCTGAAAACCGATACACTCTCATCCCTATCTTAGGGGAAGTACGTCTCCCACATGAGCCAATTAGAAGATTTTGCACATCTGTGTCGCGGAAATAAAGCCGTATCACCATGATCTTAAAAACTTCTATCTTGTGCTGTTTTGCATCGAGGGAATTTTCATCGTCATCATTTCCAATTAGATACACCAGAATATTATGTTTGTTCTTCTTTATTCCGTATTTTTATGATATGACATTAGATTTAGATTATTTGATTATAACAAAATCAGAAACCATACTGTCATGATCTCTCCCATTTCTGTATTCATGGGTTGTGATATATTTCGTGAGCTTTGATAGAATTATTCTATTTTTTAACAGAAGAAATATATAATTTGACTCCTTCTTGAAAAAAGATCAATACATATTTAAATAATGAAGATTAATAATTGTGATCTCTTCTATTAAATTATTTTGATTTAAAATCAATTTTTGTGACATGGAATTTACGAATTGCTGACCGGGACTTGATAAAAGTACTTTGAATTTACCGAATAAAACAAAATTAGGTTATTATATTCGTATAATGTTCCTGTACTTATTTCTACAATTTACATACTGTATTTGGTTGGTTTCACTGCTGGACTGAATATCTCAAGGAAACATTTTACGTAGTTTTTAACTTCTTAACTTTTGTATTTTGTTTTACTACGTATTTCAGTGGTGTTTTTCTTAGTTATAATGTCGAAGGATTCCAACTCTCTACCTTCTTGAAGAAAATTCCAAACCAATTTCCATGCACCAGACATGTGTTTCGAATATTAAATTCTCATCAGTGATGCTTCTAGCGGAGCCACCAAAAACTCATTTCAGTAGCGCCCTCTTTATTCCTTTGAATTTAGATTTGTACATTTACATTACAGAGAGTGCGTGGCTCCAAATTTCCTGTAGGGTCGATTCAGTAGCATATAGTAGTGCAAATACAAATGTATTTGATTTTCTTCATTTCCCTTCATTTTCATGATTTATTGTCTCTTCTTTTATTCCCTTTTTTATGCGTTCCATTTGTCTTACAAGATTGATATGCTTCAATATTTTTTTTTACTTTATTACTTCAATATTCAATCGGTATGTTATAATTCCCATATCATCAAAGAACAAAACAGACCAACGTATCTTATGAAAAACGGTACTTCAGAAACTTCTTTTGTAACCAAAAATCAAACAAAATCATTATTAACGAATATAAAAAAGCAACACAATAATCAAAATATTTACATCACTCCACAAAGGAATAAAAGTAAATTCCCATACAAGTTGAAACTGTGTGATAGTAAGTATCTCCTGTTTGCCGTACATATAGAAAACTTTAAGGTAAAAGGGTAATTCTGTGTTTGGGGTTCTGGCTAAAACACTGGCTTAAACGAAATTATGAAAAAAAACATACTGCTTAAATAAATACAGTCAGATTTTTTACAACTTTTGGATTCAAAGGATCTGTTTTGTTCGGAAAGTTCCGTGTTTGTTACTTGAATAGATTAGAATACGATAAAATAGGAAATTTAGCTTCAGGATATTGTGACAATGGAAAAGGGAAACTACAGGAGGAACTCATACGGAGACGTTACCAGTCTGACACAAAATACAAATGCCCTGATGACAACATCTCAGTAAAACAAATTGTAGGTTCCTTCAAAACACGAAACTGTTAATCACAGAATTAAAAAGTATGTAAAAACAAGGTCTTATATTCTAAAACAAAACTAAAGATCACTAAAACAAAAACAAATATATACAATATGAGCATAAGCCATCCCCTGAAAGAATGGAATTATTCAAGAATATGTCCTGAAGAGACTAGCATGTTTTATGCTGTCAGATATTTTCCCAGTTATGGTCTTTAGTCAATCACAAAACCCGAAATTAATTTGTTAGATGATTTTCGATTAATGATTTTGTACTTCTTGATAGGGACATTACATGTTTTTTTCCACATTTGTCATGTATGAAAATTAACAGAGATAGAGCATGCCTGCTGGACATACCCACTCTTTCCGTGCACCCTCTCTAATTTCCGTTTATTGAGATCATTTCCGTTAAATCATTGAATAACATATTTGCCTCTTTGCAAGAATATATGTTATACCGTAGGAAACGGTACATTGAAAAAAGAAACAGAAACAGATTTGATTTCTTTTTGTTTTCTTTTCAAAATCTTTCAAGAGTTTGTCAGTGTACCTGTTCAGTTCACTATACACAAGACTGAAAGATAATGATAATAGCTGTGTTAAGGTAGTGGGAGGAGAGAATGACATAAATAGGTGTCAATAGTCGCGATAACAGAGCCACTAATTGGTAAGTGTTCAATATTACTGTTGTTGCTTATCAAGCACTCTGTGGACAATTTAACGGCAAAGTCAATAGTATTAACTTCGTTAAGTAAATCTTACGTTTCGTCTATTAGCGCAATTTCTTTGTAAATGTTTTCTATTGTATAGGTCTTTTAAGTGGACGCTTTAAATTTCATAACAATACAAAACAATAATACTATTTCAGAAACCTCAAACCGATAAAAACTATTTCTATTCTTATTTTCTGACACCCTTTTTTCTATATAAATGGACATGTTTTACATAATGAGCGCATTCTTTCACGTCCAAGTAACCAGAAAAAAGTATCTTTTACAAGTTTTGACCAACATGATCAAATTATTTCACTGAAAAATAGAGAAGGAAGGAGTTCGAACTTTAACATGACTTGTATTAAATATTCGAAACACGTGTTTGGTGCATAATAAATTGGTTTGAAATTTTCTTCAAAGAAGGTATAGAGTTGGAACCCTTCCACATTATTAATATAAACATTCATTTCCTGTTGCAGTGTGGAGCAGTTACATTCGTTTCCCGTGACATTGGATGTTTTAAGTGTATCAATTACTTCTTTCCAGCTCTGTTGCCTGAAGAAGCTTTGTTTAGGCACTTCATCGATTTGACATCATACATTTTATTTGGCTATTTCGGAAACCTGTCATTTCATCCAAAAACATTATCGAAATTAAAGGGGGTTAACATCTTAGCACCATCCCTCCAATGCTATTTTGAACACACATTTTAGTTGGATATGATACTGAATCGACCCTACAGGAAATTTGGATCTGCTTACTCTCTGTATAGTAAATACACAAATTCAAATTCTAAGAATAAAACCAGAGGGCGCTAGTAAAATGAATTTGGGCGGCTTATGAAAAGAACTTTGGCTGGAAGCATCACTGAAGAGAATATTCGATACACGTGTCTGGTGCATAATAAATTGGTTTGAAATATTCTTCAGGAAGGTATAGAGTTGGAAACCTTCCGCATTTTTTTTTGTCTGTGAACACAATCATATTCGCTTTGGTTACCCTTAAAGATAAGGAGGAAATCTTATATAGTGACAATGGTATGGGCAATGTGTGATCCTTAAGACATTTTAAATAACTTACATGCGTTCTAAGTAATTAGAGTGTGTGATGTTAAAAGTCTTCAGATTCAATTGCACCATTTAAGAACAAATAAATTTGCAGCATAGACCAGACATGCACGTTTCGGGTACTTAACCCTCGTTAATTTATTTCTCAAAATAAGTATGTTGAAGCGAGAGATTCATCTTATGTTTTATTAAAAAACCCTTAATGTTCGGTTAATGCTGTGTTCTGAATGATCTGGATGTTGAAATCAGAACATGAATGAAAGCCAAACACAAAAGCCGACATCAGATTTCAAAAATCACAATCAAAAGGCTTACAAACTCTTGGAAAAAATATAAAACAGCGTCTTCTCATGAGAAAAAAAGACGGACAGACAGACGGAGACAACGACACAACTTCATAGAAACACGAAGGACAATTTTTATCTGATTAACAATCTCCAAAGTCAAGGGCAAGCGCGGAATGTACTGTAGATGGTGTTGCTTAAACGCACGCAGTGCTAATTTGCAAAGTTCAAACATATTCACATCATTACCATTTCTAATGCAAGTAAAGTATCTAATGTTAAACGTCTTTAGATTCAATACCATTATTTAAAACCTGATAAATTTACAGCATGGACCAGACATGCACGTTTCGGGTACTAAACCCTCGTCAGTGATACTCAGTCTAAACAATGTTATATGGCCAAAATGTATGAAAATTATTATGTCCAAAAATGTACCAAAAGACGTAGCAGAATGGGTGGGATATGATGCCACAGGACCCACGTTTTAGAAATTTCAAGAAATTTTGTAACAGGAAATTTCAAATGCGTTGAAGAGACAGACGATCAACCGAAGTTGATCGAACATGGCTACATGTGCCCTCGGGGACTCTTGGTCCACCAGCAGTGACACTCACCAAGTAGTTCAAATGTTAAACGTCTTTAGATTCAATAGCATCATTTAAAACCTGATAAATTTACAACATGGACCAGACATGCACGTTTCGGGTACTAAACTCTCGTCAGTGATCCTCAGTCTAAACAATGTGTAAGTCAGGAGCACCAAAAGGAAGCTTGAAGCTTATTTTAATTTCTCTCTTCGTATTATTCAAGGAAACGGGAATTACGCCCGTTGGCTCCGGCGGTATGAGAATCTAGAACAAGAAAATTACCTAAAGTCATTGGAATCGGCGCAAACCTGAATAAATTCGAAAGCTGAGCTCCGGTGTTTCATGGCCTCTACAACTCAACATTCTTTTATGTATCATTATTCAGAGTCATAGTATTTTAGTTTGCTGTAGAACGATTTGAAGTTACAATCTTTAATTGAATTTTCTTCTTACTATGGTGTTCATGTAAAAAAAGTATTACAGTGAGCAGTGCATTCAACATAACGGCACCAGAATTTAAACGTTTACTCAGCATAGAAAATATGATGTTTGCAGCAAGACAACTAACTGCACTTTGATTTCATTAGCCATTTCAACTGCACTTAGATTTCATTAACCATTTCACCGATAAATATCATCGAAATTAACGGAGTTTAACATCTTAGCACCATCCCTCCAATGCTATTTTGAACATAGATTTTATTTGGATATGCTACTGAATCGACCCTACAGGAAATTTGGAGCCGCGCGCTCTCTGTAATGTAAATGTAAAAATCTAACTTCAAAAATTTAAGAGGGCGCTACTGAAATTATTTTTGGTGGCTCCACTGAAAGCATCAATGATGAGAATTTAATATTCGAAACAATGTAAATGTAAAAATCTAACTTCAAAAATTAAAGAGGGCGCTACTGAAATTATTTTTGGTGGCTCCGCTGAAAGCATCGCTGATGAGAATTTAATATTCGAAACACGTGTATGGTGCATGTAAATCGGTTTCGAACTTTCTTTAAGAAGGTAGAGAGTTGGAACCCTCCGACGATATTAGAAGCAAGATACTCATGAGTTTCTCAAAAATAAATTGATTGAAAGAAGGAAAAAAGAAAATACGGGAAAAGAGCAAAGATTGCATGAAATAATTTAAGGATTTGGATTAACACTGACGAAGTAATGTACAAATCACTGGCGCACAAAAGTAACAGGGGAAATGGAGCATTGATAATAATTGGTGTTATAAAATATAAATAAATTCATATTGAAAGGATAGCTAGATACATTATAGAGCAAAGCAGATTGAATAGTCAAAATTCAAACAAAAGTATAAGAAAAAATGAAACTTAATGGAAGTGACATAAGTTTCAGCTAGAGTAGAAATTGTTGAAGAGATACCATACGTTGTGCCCATGTTATTTTTCTAACATGCGTCTGCTAAGAATTTATATCGGATGAATTTATTGCATTCGTGTTCAGTCCATTCCCTCGTGTTTTTATAATTCCTTTTCTCCCTCCAATTGCCAATTATGTCCATTAAAGGTGACGTGACTCGGAGAATTGAGTGAAGACCAGAGTAATTACACCAAAGGTGACAAGTGCTTGATTGATTTTATTTATTGTGTGGGACAGACGCTATAAAAATGCTATAGATGCGACTGCATCAGAACCTGTCCTGATAGACAAGACTAATGACTAGAGCATACGTATGTACCATTACCTTAAGTGCCTCGGTTGTTGAATTTTTCACTACAAATCCCATACAATCCCTCCAATTCCCATCTCAATAGAATACAGTCGTTCTCGTTCTCATCACTGATGAGAATTTAATACCCGAAACACGTGACTGATGCATGAAAATTGGTTTGAAATTTTCTTCAAGAAGTTGTAAAGTGGGAACCCTTACGAATTATCAATAATTCCGTCGTTTCTATGTGCGGGTGATAGTTTCTTTTGCTTTTTTTTCATTTTTCTGAATGTTGTATACATATACACCGTACATCTAAGTACTTTATGGCTTTCAACAACATATCCTTTTAGGATCAAATCTAGCCATTTATCGTTTATACTTCCACATCCTTTGATATCATACTAACGCATTGTCTCATCTTAGTTCTAATTATTCATTCGTTTCAAAGGATATTCAAGTCTCTTGTTATCTTTCTATCGATATCATTTAACGTATGTAAGTAGATTTTTTTCATCTGATCTACGTTAATCAAATTATCCTCAATCAGACATGGAAATATCATTCTATAATCACTAAACGATTCCTGGAATATTTTACTGCTTATTTGTCTAGTTCACCTTATTTCTTCGAAAACAAGCCCAATTTATTTAACCTTGATCATTCTTAAAAGGACAATAAGTTTGTTTATAATGTTAAAAATCTAAGCGCTACTATTACAAATTATACAAATCGGGGAAAATAGTTTGTGATTTTATTTGAAGGAAGTGGCTCAACTATGTCTCCGAGACATTTTTTTTTCATAAAAACTGACCGTAGCATCGAACATGCCAGTTTTCGAAATTCAATCCTGATCAGCAGGGTTTTTTTTAGCTGAAACAAATATCTTAAACAGCTCCTAACACAAACAATTCATATATTTAAGGAAGAGTGAATCTTCACAAATCACAAATTCATGTCTGGCATGTCTAGAATTGTCTCCAAGTCAAATGTAAACTCTGGCTATGAAGACGATGATAGAAAAAGTGGGAGTTATATGGTTTAAGAATTAACAAACCAACGTTATTTTATTGGAAATTTGAATCAGTCGATGAATCCTAAACAATCTAAAATCAGAATCCATACGAAGTTTCTCGTTAGTAGCAAAGCCAATATGAGTTAAGGAAAGTAGAACAAAAAACCCAAATTAGAATTCAAACATCGAAATTGATCGGCATACGAAAGCAAGTATAAATTCAAAACTAAACAAATCATTCTGTAAAGATGAAGATGAAGCCAATCCCTTGAATACGAGATCAGATTGTCAGAATTAGTGAGCATCTACTGCTTACAATAGTGACGTGTCCGTCATTTAGATATACAGAAAATGTCAGTACAAATGAATCTGTCAAAGACAACGAGATGTTCAAGTGAGTTAATTTTCATTATGTACTGTGGAATAAATGGTAATCAAATAAAACGTAAGTGTTCCAACTCTTTACCTTCATGAAGAAAATTTCAAACCATTTTTTCTGCACCAGACACGTGTTTCGAATATTAAATTCTCATCAGTGATGCTTCCTGCGGAGCCACCAAAATTCATTTCAGTAGCGCCCTCTTTATTTTTTTCGAATTTAGTTTTGTTTATTTACTTTAAATAATTCAAAGTTGAACTGACTAACTCCTCGGGGGAACTATTTTACTTGGTCAATAATTCAACAAAAGATGAAGTTGAAGTGTTCCAACTCTGTTGTTTGTTGTACTTAGGCCAATTCTTTGTTATTTTCTGTTTTGCGTCCTCGTGCTGGTAGGTTTTGAGCCCAAAGTCATAAAACAAAACAAAATTGAAATATAAGATGTTTTACAAATGAAATGTATGTTTTTACAAAAATTAAAGAAAAATTGTGTATTTCTTTATATTTCATGTAAAAACCATCATTCTTTTCTTCACTAAAATATGTATATACATGTACTTGTTTGTTTTTCTCCCTGGCTGGCTGGTAGGATTTTCAATTTCAAAAGGACGCAAAACAGAATAAAAACAAGAAATGGCCTTATTTTATAATGCAGTGCACAAGATACACTTAATTTGAATATTCTGGCAAGCGGTTATTACATGTGCATCACTGATGAGGATTTAATATCCAAAGCACATGTCTGGTGCATGAAATTTGGTTTGAAATTTTCTCCAAGAAGGTATAGAGTTGGATCACTTCCGTATTATTAAATGCAGCGTGCCTCCTACGATGGATTTTTAAATATTCAATAGTCAATCTGAGAAATCCTCCAACCGTTCCCTTTTAAAAATAGATACTCATTGTGTTGTAGGTTTCATGTTTAATATCTATATTAAATACATTTTCCATTCATGTATAGGTAAGGAGGGGATATATATATGCGTGTATATGTTTATAAATTTATATCAAAATGTTAAAACACACAAATTATAATACAATTTCCATCATAATGTCGCACAATTATTAATAAATTTGGTTGTCTCTTCAACGCATTCGAAATTTCTGTTACAAAATTTATTGAAATTTCTAAAATTTGGGTCCTGTAGCATCATATCCCACCCATTCTGTTACGTCTTTCGGTACATTTTTGGACTTTTTGGCCATATTACATTGTTTAGACTGAGGATCACTGACGAGGGTTAAGTACCCGAAACGTGCATGTCTGGTCCATGCTGCAAATTTATCTGGTTTTAAATGATGCTATCGTATTTGAAGACGTTTAACATGTACATGTATATGTATCTTTGATATCTTTGATATTGAATTTATCTAGATCGAATTCTGTTTCACGGCTTCTGCCGAATGTTTGTCTGCATTATTTTAAAAGGAATATAATTCATTAGTTGTTCTTGTTAAACAATTATCTAGCTAGTTAGATGAAGGGACTGCACCTTTTCCAAGAATTGTTTTGTGGTACGAAACATAATATGATTGCCACAAGATGATGTTCTCAATGAGATAATATATCCGGTACTTTATTGATAATCATACGCTTATGTCGTTCGCCTCTGTTTGATATTTGATTATAATTCATAATTTGGTACACACACGTATACACGTATTTGTCTCTTAAAAAGAATGATTCACATTTACGGATACTTGTGGACAAACGTGAATCAAAGATACATTTCAAGAGGTATATATCAAAGGTAAGAGCAGTTGAATGATACACAGAAACAAAATATTCTCTAATTTACTTATATTATCTCATTCCCTTCAAATCCGATACTTTAATTCATATTTGGATTCGCCAAATTGTTCTTGGAAAAGATGTATTATATTGACCTGAAAAACTTGACTTTTATTTCTATACACCTACTTATTTCATTAAATGTATAGCGCCGACTTAAATCAGGGAAAAACTTATATCTGTGCATCTGAATCAAAGGGTTCCCTTTCCGCAACAGACTACAAATCATACATATCATGGACATGTAGTGACCTTTGTTATGCCTTGTCTTGTCACTTGAACAACATTTATGATAGATTCGGTAAAAATATCGACAAGCAGGTTGTAGGGATCCCTGTGGGTACTACATTTTAATACTCTCATAAAAATGAATTTATCCAAAATCTTCAGAAGCAAATAAATGTTGAGATTTGAAACGTTTTAATGGTATATCTAGGTACTTTGATGTTTCTTCATCTTTTTAAACTATTTACATCCATGTTTTTGAAAAATATAGGAATGAAATTAATCCACAAGAGTTAACAATCAACAAAGCAATATAAAAACAAATTCATTTGAAGTTTAATTTTTGGGCACACATTCAGATTCCCTTGCATTAACGTATTAGGTAATAATACGAAAGTGATACAACTCTATGCCTTCTTGAAGAAAATATAGACGTACAATGAACGAAATCATACCCAAGATATTGAAATTATTTCTATAAATTATTCTATATTCCCTATAGCTCTTGATGTTGGTTTTTTTTTTATGTTACAAACTTTTAAATAATGATGGTATGTGTCGGAAAAAGGTTTATTATAGGGTCATTTTAAGGTGTTTTCATTCTTCGATGGAGAATACTTTAAAAATCAAGGGCCAAAGATCTAAATTTATTGATAGTAACAGATTTTTCAGAGATATTTTTAGAAATTTCTCATCCATCCATTTGTGAGTCCCCTTCATTTTCTTAGAAAATATGGCTGAATTGTTCTTTTTTCCATAGACTTCAATGTATACTCTGAGGGTCGATAACTCCTATAGGAACAAACTTTTTTTAAAAAAACGTATTGGTGAATTTTTTCAATCAAGTTTTATATTATAACTAAGTCATAATGTTTAGAATTCCAAACTCAATGAACGAGTGCAAAATACAAATCTAAAGTGTTTGATTATGTATTAATTACGATGAGAAAATTACATCCATATTTTAAAATGCTCATTGATCCAATCTACTTAAAAGATTTCTGCTCAAAATATTTCGTGAAATACAATACAAGACAATGCACAAAATCTCAAGAAATAATAGTTTTTCTGACTTTCTTTCTCGCTATTTCTTATTTTCGTTTAAAAAGCAGCAGCAAATTGAAAACAAAAAAGAGTTGAAACGAAAATGAATAAGAATCTGCAGAGACCCCATAGTTTGCACAGATCCTTTCGTGACGATTTACAATTTAGTTGTACATTGATGAATTCGCAGTCTGTCCAATTTATTTTCAGCGATATCAGCTGAAAGCATTTGGACGCCGAAAGCAACTCAAATGGAACTTATGCATTAATTATGAAATTTTACACCACATGCATTTGATAAATGCATCCTTTTATCTAGTTCTTTAACAAGGGGATACTTCATAAAAACAATTATATAATCGTAAAGAAGATAAAATAGTTTTTAATGTAAGGTTCTGGAGATGTTCTATGAAGCCTTATACTAATGTAAAGACATTAACCATGTGGATTTTCGTTATTATTTTCTCATTGCATTACGTCTTCCATTTGTTATAGAAGGAGGAATATTCATTTATTTCGCAGTCGGTTTTTTCCCTTTATACTTTGTTTTCAGTTACATCAAATTTTAAGATGATCGGAACTCATATAAATGCGAAGAATAACAATCTACTTTTTACAAACAGAAAAACAGATCATGTTCGTTTTGATCGTGATGATATTAAGACACTACATATGTATTTCTTTATTTCGAGAGAGTTTATTTCGTTCGTTATATATTTGCTATTTCATTTTCTATATTTTAGCCTCTAGCAATACTGATGAGACATTATTTCCTAATATGCTTATACGGTGCACTTCAATAATTATGTTAGGACAATGTATTTCAATATAAATCATTTCAACCATTTGGTTGATATTGCCGCTGGTGGACTATTAATCGTTTCAGACTTTAGATACAGCTACTTTCATTTGATAATTCATAATACATCCAAGGGACATCTCCTTCTTTTCATAGGTTTGCCTATACTTTGGTTGTATGCATTTATCAGGTAATTTAAATTACAAAAATAAATTTCTCTTTTTTCTAGCTTTTATATCAATGAAGGATGAAAAAATATGCTTAACGCTTGTCATTCTCAACTTAAGGAGGTATTGAACACTTGGACACCAAATTCAATTTTTCTAAAAATTTCTGAAATTATATAATTCTTGTCTGTCCTTGACTATACAAACTTACATTTGATTCTATCCACAGGAAAATTTTCTACGAGACTTTGAAATATGCATTAATCGACGTTTTCGTTAATTTCTTGATGACGTCATAATATTGAAAGCGTCATTCCAGTTCTCGTAAAGCTATAGGAAATTAATTTTGATTTAACTTCCAAAATAACCATAAATATATTGCACTAACTTATGGAAAAGATAAAATGAATTCTGCTTTAAACACAAGATGACACTGTCGCTAAAAAAATTACAATTTCGAGCCAATTGACTGTAGTTGCTTGTTAATTATTAGGATTCCTGTGGATGAATCTTTGTCAATAACTGTCAAAATTATCAAGAATAACCAGAGATGATTTCATGATTAAATGGAAAAATTGAATTTTAAATGCGAGGGTGTATGACACCATTTTTCCCTATAACGTCGTAATAGACCCTTTCACATTATCTGCGGTACTGAATTTGAAGGCCAGTTCCGGGGGACAAACAATAGATTGCGCATGCACCAGTGACGTAATTCGATTGTTCCAAGATGCTTTCCGCGGAACAAACGAAACATGATTCCGCGCTAAACGTCCTAGAACAATCAAATGACGTCACTGGTGCATGCGCAATCTATTCGTTGTCCCCCGGAACTGGCATTCAAATTTAGTACCGCAGATAATGTGAAAGGGTCTATGACGTCGTGGTTTGCTCAAGGATAAAACTCCCAAAGTCCTAAATTTCGAAAATCGCCTTAATTTCTTCAAATGACGCCAGAAATTATTCAAACTTCATCAGGATACTCAAATGCGTATATCAATCAGAGTATCAAATGTTTTAAGGGAGTTAAGACTGTACTTTTCCTAGGAAGCGAGGAAACAAATAAAGCCGCCGCCCTCTTGGTGTTCAAACCCTCCTTAATATCTCGTATGAAATAAATTCGACCAGACTTATAATTTACACGAAAAAAAGAAGGGGGCATGCAACAAGACTCGGTTGCAGCACCAACAGCAACACACTAAAACACCCAAAGTTTATGATATCAACGAAATACACAATAACAGGACGAGAAAAATTATGACAAACAGACAGAGACAATGAGAGCAAGCACGTCACATCATTGAAAAATGAAGGATGACACTTAATATTTCAATATTCTCCACAGAATCTCATTAAAAAAAAACGACATTCATTGTAGTTGGTGCCACTGACATGAACAAATGCTGTGCTGCGCAAAATTGCAAAATGTCACATTATAATGAAAAAAAAGTTTCATACTCTTTGGCCATATAACACTTTTTAGATTGAGGATCACTGACGAGGGTTAAGTTAAACGTGCATGTCTGGTCCATGCTTTAAATTTACCTGTTCTTAAATGCTGCTATTGAATTTGAAGACGTTTTTGGAGCATTCCCTGTGAGTATTTTGGTTTCGAGGCATGATAGAACAAATATTTTATCTTTTTTAACATTGATATATACGATTTATAATCAGCATGGATTATTCTTATTACCGGTTTGTAATGAAACTTCACGATGGACGACCAAGAGACTTCAAGTAATATCTAATATCCTATTCGCTTTACTCATATGAGATTTTTAAACAACAAATAAACGACAGTGCAAGATAGGGTGAAAAAGTGACCAATGATAAAATTTCGAAGGGGGAATAGAACTCCTTTTTTTCTTTAAAAAAATCATATCATCTTCGTTTGATTTAACATGTCTCGTACATTTGATGTTATTTTCACTTATTTTGAATTCACTCCTTTCATTAAGGTCTTACTGGCATATATACAAAGAATTCTACATCGAGGACCAGTTAATTCATTTTTTTTTTCAAATTCCTGAGTAACTTTCTTGCAGTATTGTAATTTTGATTTTATTTGAAGAAATTTAATATTTTCAAAAATCTTAAAACAACGAATAAATATCAATTTACTGGTCAGGTAAAGAGATAATGACATATTCTATTTATAGCAGATAATGACTTACCTGTTTCACCTGAAGCATTCCCTGTGAGTAGTTTGGTTTCGTGGCATGATGGAACAAATATTTTATCTTTTTCCTTGATAAGAAAAAAAAAGGAAATCTTCCCTAAATCCTGCAAGGATTGGCCGATGATATAGAGTAACATAAAACGGTCTCAAAAGTTTCTTTAAAGTAGAAATACATTACTATAAAAGCTTGTAAATCATAATCAATGTAAGAGTGGCCATCACTTCATCTCACAATTGCTCTTTAGCAATATTTCCTGGCTCAGTAATCGTAAATAACTATTAGCGCCTTATCTAGGGGCTTTTAGACTATTATCTCCCTTCTTTCCTTAGATACCTTGACTATCTAGCTTAGACCCTTGGTAATTGTAGTGCTTTGTGGTCCATTATCGGTGAAGTGACGTCAGATTTACACTCACGGTAGATAACATGTTTCTGTGGTACACCAATTTGTTATGGCGTCATTTTTCTATTAATTTTCAATCGTCAATATGACAGGTAGATGAATTAAAGACCAATCATGGGTCTAAACATTTCCAATCAGGATTGTCAATAACTCAATACCTCAGATTTCTACCTGAGATATATCTATTGACTAAAGCCTTAACGTTTAACGTCGTCAAATTCATTAGCGTCATTTAAGAACATGCATAAACATTTGCAGCATGGGTGAGACATGCACATTTCAGGTACTTAACCCTCATCGGTGATCCAAATACCATCTTTGAAAAATCTTTTTATCACTCATTTTAACATTTATCTAAATTCTTCTTACTCTTTCCTAAACTGATTCAATAGAATACACGAACAGAAAATTTTAGATGGTGTACTAAATCAAACAATTTTGCGAAATTTAACTAATTTCTTGATTCTGTTCAAGATTTTGAATTTTGTAAAAGATTGAATGATAAGGATTTAATACAATATTGTCCTGCTACTCGAAATCAGCACTTTTGGGATTTTATTGTCCTTTGATTCAATGTTTTGTAACGGTCATTTGCATCGTATATATATGTATAAATATATCTATGAGGGAGATAAATTACTACTGTCGTTTTACCTTCTGTAGGCGTTCTTTTTTCCTTACGCAAGAGTTTTATATAATAGATTTGTAATTCACTTAAAGGCCGACGGGGGACTATATAAAGGGACAGGTAAATTTTCTGTCATTCCTTCATTGACCACTATAGGGTTAACATCTATAATTGTTACATTGTATCTGCTTGGCCCATTTTTTAATCTTTCTACCCAAATCAATTTTGATTGATAGATTTAAACAGATGAAACTTGGTTATCGTATTATAACATAATAAAGGAATACCTGTCGTTATGTCTTTGATGAAACAAACAACTCGCGAAACAAATTAGTTAAAAAATACCGTTCTCTTTACTATTTAAAACACCTGTATGATGCATTTAGTTTGGTTTGAAATTTCATTTAAGAATGAGTTGGAACACTTCAATTTTCTTATCTATACTTATCTTATATTCCCCGTGATTGAATGTTTCAAGTGTATTGAATTACTTTCATTCCAGCTCTGTCTCCTGAGACAATCAATCAATTTATCAATTTAAGATCAAACAATTTTTCGCTATTTTGGAAACTTGTCATTTCATCCTAAAATATAATCGAAATTAAAGGAGGTTAACACCCTAGCAACATCCCTCCAATGCTATTATATTTAACTATACTATTGAATCGACCCTTCACAAAATTTGGAGTCGTGCATTCTTAGCAAAGTTAATGCACAAATTTAATCAGAAAATAAAACTAGAGGGTGCCTCTAAATATATATACGTCTTTTTGATTTAAGCTTAAAAGTACACATGTCTGGTACATTAAAGATGGATTGAAATTCTATTCAAGAAGGTAACGCAAACGCAGTTATCACGCCTACCATACATTACCGGATGGTTGCCAGTGTCGTCCTTTAAATATTGCTAAAACAAAGGAGAGGATCTCCAACAACACCAGGTTGCAGCACCCACAGCAAAACCCCAAAACACCCAGTGCAAAAACACAAAGCAGACAAGCACAGAAAGAGACGCATAAGGGACAAGGAACGTCAACGCACAACACAAAAACATCAAACACAAAGGACTACACATAAGCCAACGAGACCAATGGGCAACTTTTACAAGAGTAAGTACTTTAAGTACTTTTACAAGAGCTACAAAGCGCTTTTTAACTGTTATGAAATGACTCCATTTCATAAATAGAAAATCTTCCGTTCCCTAAGAATTTCGATATTTTGTAAATCTTTCAATACGTTTATTCAGAGTTTTAGCCATTCCATTTCAGTATGACAACTGCAATAAGTTCAATTTAATTATTAATTTTCGTGGCAGAAATTTAGACTTTTTCTCTTCAAATTTTCATATTATTTGAATTTCCTCCTTTTCGGCCTCGAGAATCACTGATGAGACGTAACTTGTTGAAATGCGCATATGGTGTACTCAAATTTTATAATAGTAAATGTATTTCAATATTGAAAATTGTTCTCTTCTGTTTATTCGGTTGTGCGATTGTTGCCAGTATTTCTGTCTGAGACACATCTATGTTGATGGTGTAAATAAAAATTGGAAGGGGTCTCCAACAAGACTCAGTTGCAACACGCGTCTCAAAAACACCCAAACATGGTTCGGTTTTTAAAGTAAAACGCAAGAATTTTTGTTTTGTTTTGTTTTGATTGCCGAATTAGCTCTAATGAGTTCTAACAAAGGCTGAATGCACGAGTGTAGATGCTTGGAAAAAATGCAACGTCTTAAAAATGAAAAATTTACAAATGATTGAACAATTACATGTATATGAAATACACAGAATAAGCACTTTGCATCTATAGATGTAATTACGTACACAATCTAAATAATAGTACGAACAAACTTGCTCCTATCATGCAACCTCCTGTTTTTCTATTTTTTCGTTGATCATGATGGCAGATCTGCAGTTTGATTTTTGAATTAAGGTAATTCGTACATCTGGCAGTGAGAGCTTATATTTTTATATATTCTCCCTATGATCACTTTTTTCGGAATTTTCGTGCTTATCATTTTTTTTTTTTTTTGTAAAATCTTTTCAAATAGACCCTAGATTGTAAGGCTATCTTTATCGTCTATGAATTCGAATGGAATTAGTTTAAACATATTTATTCATTCCATATGCAAGTTACATATAATTACAGAAATACAAACAATGTAGGGATCTGAAAAAAAGCGTATCGCTTATTTAAATTCATTTCCCGTATTAAATTTGGCAATAACTAAGTCAGTCGCTATAACTAGTCAATGTGAAAAAGGAATAAATAAGTAATGAAATGATTACAAAAAGGAGTAGAATTAAAGTAAGGACAAAAATGTAAAGGCAAAAATGTAAAGGCGAAAATGTAAAGGCGAAATGTTGCTGTCGAAACCGATATGGTTTGGGTGACACACGTTTTCAAGTTAAAATGTAACGCATTTATACAAAACTTTGGAATTATAATGCAAATTCTAACAGCAGTATTTTTTTTTCATATATATATACATACATAATAATGAAGTGAGGATAAGGATAATAATGAAATATGAGTTATATCAGTAGAGTTTCTGAAGAGAACGTGATGCAGGGGAGAATCACAAAAAGCGTTTGGTTTTCAATATATACTCTTGCACCTTAAGAAAAATATGTTCATTGAACTCGAAGGATTTTCTTCTGTCTCCAAATAAAAGTAAATTGCAATGTAAAGGAAAATCTAAGGAGTACAACAAATTTATTCGTAAGGTTTGATAGTTAGTACAATAAAGGAGATAGTGAGCTGTCGATTCTATTTCGCCACAGGAACAATATGGATTTTCTTCAATATTACACTGAAATAAGTGATGTTTGAGGCCACTACAATTTAGTCTAAGTCTAGTGTGAAGTATCTGACCTTTCCGAGTACCTACATTATAATACCTAGGAACCTCATGGTTAATATAAAGTTTTGAGAGATTAACTTTGAAGGAATTTAAGGAAGGCGATTCTTTCACATTATTAGGCAGAGAATTCCAAAGACGTATTGTCGTGGGCATAAAACTGTTAAAATGGCTTGATGTTCTACATTGTGGAGGGATGAGAACTTGTGAATGTCGTGTGTTGTAATGATGTACTTGGTCATGTTGATTGGGTATGAGTGTCTGTAAGTATTCAGGTGTTAATGAGTTTTTAATTTTATAAAATTCAGTAAGTTTATGTTTTTCCCTACGTGTTTCAAGTGTTTCCCATCCACATTCAATATAAAGGAGATTTAAATTGCAAAGTTTGGTCCCACCAGTTACAATCCTAGCTGCATCAATATTAATTCTTTCCAGTTTGTCTTTATAATAAAAGGGACAATTATCATATAAAATATCACCGTATTCGAGAAGTGGAATTGCCACAACTTTAACATTACACCTGTTAAAAAAATGCAAAAATTCATAAATTGTTTACATTGTAGAAACACTTTTAACTAAAAATACATTTGAAACATGTATAAGGTTAACCCATTTCAAATACTATGAAAAGAAAATGTTTTCCCGATTTTGGACCAGAGATACAATCTACCTTTAATGATGATCAACAAACAAATCTAAGCAATAAAAACTAACTACAATTGAATATCTAAGGGTAAACCTTGTAGAAATCGCCTGTAAGATTTCAAAAAAACTAAGAAAAATCTTCTTTCTTCATCTTTCAGTGACCTTGATTTTTTTCTTTATTGTTATTTTCATGATCTCCCATTCTTAAAACTGTTGTAACTCTGTAATCTCGCTCATTATTTGAAAAAACGTGATTTTAAATGTACTTTTAAAAGTGAAAAATGTCTTCTACGAATTTTGAACGCTTCAATCGTTAAAACTTTGAACCAAAATCGAAATTAAGTTTATATCAATAATCTACCCTTTAAATTATGACATGATTTGCACCTATAAAAAGCAAAGAACATACAACCAAAGATTAAAATTGAAAAAAAAAATTATTACTCACTTTCTAAAACTATTGTGATTGGACACCTTTAAAAGTCAATCTTTACCTACTCTTACGTTACAACTGCATCCTAGAAAATAGCATTATTACAGAAAACACAACCTTACCTCACGGAGTAATAGGTGAAAATAATAGGTTTTCATACGAGAATTAACGAATAAATACGTTAATATGATATTCAAATGACTTATCCTTCCCACAAGTAATGTGACAATCTAAGCAACCGGTAAAAGATCATCTTATCAAAGCTTTAAAGACAATGTATTATGATATTGTATTTCTGCACAATTTACGATTTTCGGAGAAATTCGTCTGTGGCCTTTGTTTCTTGGTGGGCTCACTGACACATTTATAAAGCATTTTCAGAAATTATTTCTCTTTCAAAATCTATTCCTTTAACCTAAGACGAAGAGAGTATTTTGATTATTTTAAAACGGAAGGAAAAGATAAATCGGCAGCGTCGCTCTGGTTACGGGAAATACTAATCTAACTTCTTTTTCAGTTTCCTTCCGTGTTTTTATTGTTCCTTGCAAATGTATATAATATACATTTTTTAAAAATGCCACACGCTAACAAATAATGTGCAGATACATTAAGAACTACAACGTACTAACCAAGAAAATACCATTTTGCGCAATTAAGATAATGAAGTACCGTAAAACAAATAGCGAATACAACAATAAAACAAAGCAGTGGACAAATACAACACGGAATGGATACAAATACAACAATGCACCAATACAATAATGTCGAAGGGTTCCAACTCTCTACCTTCTTGAAGAAAATTCCAAGCCAATTTACATGCACCAGACACGTGTTTCGAATATTAAATTCTCATCAGTGATGCTTTCAGCAGAGCCACCAAAAATAATTTCAGTAGCGCCCTCTTTCATTTTTTGAAGTTAGATTTTTACTTTTACATTAAAGAGAGTGCGCGGCTCCATATTTCCTGTAGGGTCGATTCAGTAGCATATCCAAATAAAATCTATGTTCATTGGAGGGATGGTGCTAAGATGTTAAACTCCTTTAATTTGGATGATATTTATCGGTGAAATGGCTAGTTTCCGAAATAGCAAAAACATATATATGATGCCACATTGATAAAAGGACAAAACAAAGCTTCTTTCAGGTGACAGAGCTGGAAAGAAGTAATTAATACACTTTACAAACATCAGGCCACGGGGAACGGTTTTAACTGCTCCACACTGCAACGTGAAATAAGTGTCTATATTAATAATGTCGAAGGGTTTCAACTCATCTACCCTCTTGAAGAAAATTCCAAACCAATTTACATGCACCAGACACGTGTTTCGAATATTAAATTCTCATCAGTGATGCTTTCAGCAGAGCCACCAAAAATAATTTCAGTAGCGCCCTCTTTCATTTTTTGAAGTAGGATTTTTATTTTTACATTAAAGAGAGTGCGCGGCTCCATATTTCCTGTAGGGTCGATTCAGTAGCATATCCAAATAAAATCTATGTTCATTGGAGGGATGGTGCTAAGATGTTAAACTCCTTTAATTTGGATGATATTTATCGGTGAAATGGCTAGTTTCCGAAATAGCAAAAACATATATATGATGTCACATTGATAAAAGGCCAAAACAAAGCTTCTTCCAGGTGACAGAGCTGGAAAGAAGTAATTAATACACTTTACAAACATCAGGCCACGGGGAACGATTTTAACTGCTCCACAGTGCAACGTGAAATAAGTGTCTATATTAATAATGTCGGAGGGCTCCAACTCTCTACCCTCTTGAAGAAAATTCCAAACCAATTTACATGCACCAGGCACGTGTTTCGAAAATTAAATTCTCATCAGTGATGCTTTCAGCAGAGCCACCAAATATAATTTCAGTAGCGCCCTCTTTAATTTTTTGAAGTAGGATTTTTACATATACATTACAGAGAGTGCACGGCTCCAAATTTTCTGTAGGGTCGATTCAGTAGCATATCCAAATAAAATCTATGTTCAAAATAGCATTGGAGGGATGGTGCTAAGATGTTAAACTCCTTTAATTTCGATGATAATACATTGTACTCGCATATACGAACAAATACAATGACGTATACCAATTAAACAGTGAGTGAATTTAACTCATCAACACATTAGATAGAAATCCAGAAAGTATACGAAGAAATATTACCATGGCTTTTTTTTTCAAAAGAACCCAATTAGGCTGGAGCTATGCTTCTTGGGAGATGATATGCACACGTATCTTTTACGACCTATATTGTATAGTGAATAATGAGATGCGGAAAAATGTATAAGTGTTTTCTTTCATCCGTGCCATCGCATGAGTTGCCAAGACATCTACTCAGATGTTTTTTATATTCATTTCTCACATTTTTTTCACATTAAAACTTCTCACATGGTCCGAGGTTCATAGCAAACCAAACTTTACCCAATAAAACAACGTCCGACTCCTTCAACTTCTTGGGTACCCAATGTTATTCTCTTCAAATTCAATAGCATCATTTAACAACAGATAATTTACAGCATGGACCAGACATGCACGTTTCGGGTACTTAACCCTCGTCAGTGATCCTCAATCTAAACAATGTAATATGGCCAAAGATTGTGAAAATTATTATGTCCAAAATGTACCAAAAAAACGTAGCAGGATGGTTGGGATATGATGCTACAGGACCCAAGCATGAACGGAATTTATTGTAGGCGCCGCTGTTAAATAACGCGCTGTATTTATTGTAATACGGAGGTGTTCTACCTCTTTACTTTCTTGCTTCTTGAAGAAAACGTTTGAGAACCCTCATCTTATCTTTGGCGTGTTTCTCGTGATGTCCTCATTTCCTAATTTTGAACATTAATTCTTTCGAGAATAAAGTTTGCGTGATTCCATTCCAAATTTATACGACCTTCAACCAGTATGTAAAGAAGAACATGTTATATATCCACCTAGATCCATATTTTTAGAATTATCTAGAGACGCTATTCCAAGAAAACCTTGCTTGATAATTATATATAATTTTCTGATACCCTATATGTATTAATTATTTCTACAGTAAACTTGATATGAAAATTCCCTATGTTGTGGTGATTGAAAATCTTTGATATTTAAAAGACAGTTTTCTCTGTTAAAATCGATGCTTATGAGTTTATACACTTGATGGATAAAAAAAAGTTTGCTGTCAAGTGGACTTGAATCAGGACTTTTATATAGATGATAATGCGGAAGGGTTCCAGCTCTATACCTTCTTTGAAGAAAAATTATGCACCAGACACGTGAATTCTCATCAGTGATGATAAAATCTATGTTCAAAATAGCACTTGAGGGATGGTGCTATGATGTTTATCTCCTTTAATTTCGGTGACATTTTTGGATAAAACCAAAAAAATGTCATAATCCAAAAATCACAATCAATAGGAATACAAGTTCTTAACACAAACATGAAACAAAACAAAGATAGGGAGAAAATATCAAACATTGTCACAGCGTAACACACCCATACGAGAAAAGATAAAGCGGACGAACAGACGGAGACAATTTCAAAGCACCATAGAAACACAGAGAACAGCACTATCTAATAAACAATCTCCACAGTCCAGTGAAGCATGAACGGGATTTATTGTAGTCGCCGCTGTAAAATAACGCGCTGTATTCGTGTTCTAACTCTTTACTTTCTTGCCTCTTGAAGAAAATTTCAAACCAATGTTAATGCAACAGACACGTGTTTCGGTTAGTTATTCATCATCAGTTATGCCCCCAGCCAAAGCAATTTTAAGCCAGAACCAAAATTCATCTCAGTAGCGCCCTTTCGTTTGATTTTTTTGGATTTTGCAAAGAGTTTGCGGCTCCTTATTTTTCCGTAAGGTCGATTCAGTAGCACAATAAATAAAATCTATGTCCAAAATAGCATTAGAGGGATGGTGCTAGAATGGTATTATGAATCATGTTAAATAAACAATGGGATTAAAAAGGAAACCTTCAGCTTATTTAAGTTTTTCTCCCTGTATTGTTGTTTTATAACGTTAGGGGGTCGTGTTTTTGTATCAGAATTTACAATACCGGTAAGAAAAACCAAAATTCACTGCACATCGCGCTACCTTGAATAAATTAAATGATGAAATAAAGCAGCACACTTCAATTTAACATAAATATTAACGTCTTCAAATTGAAAAGCATAATTTAAGAACAGATAAATTGGCAACATGGACCAGACATGCACGTTTCGGGAACTCAACCCTCGTCAGTGATCCTCAAATCTAAAACATGTAATATGCCAAAAAAGTATGAAAGTTACTATGTCGAAAAAGCGTACCGAAAGACGTAGCAGGATGGGTTGGATATGATGCTACAGGACCCACGTTTTAGAAATTTCAAGAAATTTTAATAACAGAAATTTTAGAATGCGTTGAAGAAACGACCAACTGAAATTTGATCGAACTTGGCTACATGTGCCCTCGGGGACTCCTGGTCCACCAGCAGTGACACTCACCAAGTGGTATAAATGTAAACTTCTTCAAATTGAAAAGCATTATCTAATAACAGATATATTGGCAACATGGACCAGAAATGCACGTTTCGGGTACTCAACCCTCGTCAGTGATTCTCAAGTCTAAAAAATGTAATATGCCAAAAAAGTATGAAAGTTACTATGTCGAAAAAGCGTACCGAAAGATGTAGCAGGATGGGTGGGAAAACTGCAAAAGATACTGTTAACCGTCTTTTATTCGCGACGTCTTAAGTTCGCGAACATGAGTGAAGTTACTGGTTTGCGGCGTTTTATTTTTGCGACATCGTATACTCGTACCTTCCTACACGTGTATAACATATTCGCGGCGTTTTATATTCAAGAATCGAAGGACCTCGCGAATATCGCGAATATAAAACACTCGCGAGTAAAAGACGGTTTACAGTGATAGAAACACAGTTAACACTGAAGACTATCACACCGACAGAGAGTAACAGAAAATGCTCCCACAGCACAGAATAACATTAACTTTAACTTTCTGCAAAGAACCAAATCCCATTTGGAAATGATGCTAATGCTCCCACAACAGAGAATAACATTAACTTTAACTTTCTGCAAAGAACCAAATCCCATATGGAAATGATGCTAATGAATCTGAAGACGTTAAACATTTGTACCACTTTGTGAGTGTCACTGCTGGTGGACAAGGAGTCCCCGAGGGCACTTGTAGCCAAGTTCGATCAATTTCGGTTGATCGTTTCTTCAAACTGTTTACAAAATATTCTCAAATTTCTGAAACCTGGGTCACGTAGTATCATATCTCAGCCATCTTGCTACGTCTTCCTGTATATTTAGGACATAATTTTCACAGATTTTGGTCATATTTCATTGTTTAGATTGAGGATCACTGACGAGGGTTAGATACCCGAAACGTACATGTCTGGTCCATGTTGTAAATTTATCTGCTTTAAAAGGATGCTAATGAATTTGAGGACGTTAAACATGAGTCTTACATTCGATCTCATTCAAGTTGGCGGAATCTGCATAAAGAAAACGGACAAAAATTACCTGTAAACAGTAATTTAAAAAAGACGGAGGCAATTTTCATGTATTTCGGAAGTCAAAAGTATTTGATTTTTCCAATAATAAACGTCTTCAAATTCAATAGCATCATTTATAAACAGATAGATTTTCAGCATGGACCAGACATGCTCGTTATTTTCTAACTCTTGTATTTTTTTGATGCTGTAACTTTTTAACACTACACTGATATGTCTTTACTCTTTTCTAAATAACATGCAAGTCATATTGAATGTTATTAAGTCAGTGAATGAAAGTCAAACACAAAAGCAGAAATCCCTACGAATTTTGGGAAAAAAATACAAATCAGAATTGTCTCACGCGAAAAGAAAATAGGACAAACAGACGGAGACAATGACACAGGCTCAACAGAAACACAAATGACAACTGATCAAATGAACCATATTCAGTGCAAAGGAGGGCATTGTAGAATGCATTGTAGTCGGCGCTGTTAAGACGCGCCGTACTAATAATTTTCATGTATCACATGACTCATGTTACATATCTAATGCAAAAGAACGGAGGGGATTTCCAACAACACCTAGTTGCAGCACTAACAGAAAACCCACAAAAGCACCCACTGTAAAAACACAAAGAAAAAACGCACAGATGTTAAACGTCTTCAAATATAATAGCATCATTTAAAAGCAGATAAATTTGCAGTATGGACCAGACATGCAATTTTCGGGAACTCAATCCTCGTCAGTGATCCTCAATCTAAGCAATGGTATATGGCCAAAAAGTGTGAAAATAATTATGTTCAAAAATGTACCGAAAGATGTAGCAGGATGGGTGGGATATGATGCTACAGGTCCCACGTTTTCGAAATTTCAAGAAATTTGGTAACAGAAATTTTCGAATGCGTTGAAGAGACAGACGATCAGAAAGAGACGCAAATGATACAAGGAACGCCATATCACAGAGAAACATCAAACACAAATGACACAGAAACCAACGAGACCGACTTAGGATAGCCAACTGCCACGTCAGTAGCAGACGGTGTGATTATCCTGGATTATGTGCGCACAACCCTCTCTCTTTTCCGATTACCCAGAGGTTTCGAATAACGCACAATTGTTGTGTAAGTACAGTATCCAAGTAGGAAGGACCAAAAAGGAAGCCCAAAGCCTATCTCAATATCTGCCATGGAGTTCGCTTATTGGCCACGGATAACCAAATTTATTGTAAATAGAGCACCCTGAAAAATTCGATTAAGACATAGATGTACACTACATTTGATATAGCGGACAAAAAATTATCATTCCTGCCATTTAAAACTTGAAACATGACGAACGCTGTAATAATACAACAATTAACTTAAACATTCTTTTAGTTTAAATTGTTTTAATTTTACACAAAATTTCAGACTAACCAAAGAAGAGTTAAATCTAAAGCAATTTACATGTGCCGGACAAATTAATTTTATATCGACCTATACTTAATTACGATTTTACAAAACCTTTAATGGAGATTCAAATAATCATATCAACATAAACATTCTGCAAAGAAGGAAAAATGAATCCCAAATGGAGAGGAGATCAGGTGCCCAGGGTGAGAAAGCATTTCCTCTTATAACAGGGTGTTGTTACAGCCTTGTACCAACGCATTCTTAAGAATTCCACTCTACTGACTGTGACGACAGGACTCCATGACGGAATATTGCTTATTTTTGGGGGTGGCAGCCGTTTCATTGGAGGTTCTAATGATTTTACCTTGCCTTCTCGACTTTGGGACTGAATAACTGACGGCCCCTTCTTTGGTGTTTACTTTTCATAATGTATTTTAGTACATTCATCATTATTGTAAGCTTTGCGACGTTACATTTGTAAGTTACACAGTAATAAAAATAATTCGGAAGTGTTCCAACCCTTTGCCTTTTTGAAAAAAATTTCAAACCAATTTCAATGCACCAGACACGTCTTTCGTTTAGCAAATCCTCTCTCAGTGGTACTTTTCAAAATGCCGAAGTGATTTTCTGACAGCGAAAGGTGTCCCAACTCTATTCTCCAGGAATTATATCTTTTGAAAAATAAAGAAAATAACTGGAATATAATGATATCAATGATAAGGAAGGGTACGTGCATGTCTGGTCCATGCTGCAAATTTATCCTCTTTTAAATGATACTATCAATTTTGAAGGCGTTTAAGATTTGAACTACTTGGTGAATGTCACTGCTGGTGGACCAGGAGTCCCCGAAGGCACCACATGTAGCCAAGTTCGATCAACTGTCTCTTCAACGCATTTGAAATTTTCTGTTACAAAATTTCTTGAAATTTCTCAAACGTGGGTCCTGTGGCATCATACCCCACCCATTCTGCTACGTCTTTCGGTACTTTTTTGGACTTAATAATTTTTACACTTTTGGCCATATTACATTGTTTAGACTGTGGATCACTGACGAGGGGTAATTACCCGAAACGTGCATGTCAGGTTCATGCTGCGAATTTATCCGGTTTTAAATGATGCTATCGACTTTGAAGAAGTTTAACATTTGATCTACTTGGTGAGTGTCACTGCTGGTGTACCAGGAGTCCCCTAGGGCACATGTAGTCAAGTTCGATCAATTTCGGTTGACCGTCTGTCTCTTCAACGCATTTGAATTTTTCTATTTCAAAATTTCTTGAAATTTCTAAAACGTGGGTCCTGTGGCATCATATCCCACCCATTCTGCTACGTCTTTTGGTACATTTTTGGACTTAATAATTTTTACACTTTTTGGCCATATTACATTGTTTAGACTGTGGATCATTTTGACGAGGGTTAAGTACCCGAAACATGCATGTCTGGTTCATGCTTCATATTTATCCGGTTTTTAATGATGCTATCAACTTTGAAGACGTTTAACACTCCAACTTTATACCAACTTGAAGAAAATTTCAAACCAATTATATCATGCACCAGATAGGTGTTTCGAATATTTAATCCTCATCAATGATGCTTCCAACCAAAGTGCTTTTATTCATTTTAATAGCGCCCTCTTGTTTTATTTTCAGAATTTATATTTGTGCACTTACTTTACAGAGAGTGTGCAGCTCCAATTTCCTGTAGAGTTGATTCAGTTGCACATCCAAATAAAATCGATATTCAAAATAGCGTTGGAGGGTTAGTGCTAAGATGTTAACCTCCTTTAATTTCGATGATATGTTTGGATGAACTTACAAGTTTCCGAAATATCCAAATAATATGTATGATGCCAAATTGATGAAGTGCCAAATTGATAAAGACTCTTTTATAGAGAGCATCAATCAAAAAAGGGAAAATCATTCAAGAAGAACTGACATTTAATGTCATTCAGTAATCCTTCCGTTAAGTTTTATCTCTGTATTTGCACATATCCTTTTTTTTCTTTTACCCTAGCAGCATAATGCAACGGGAAAACGAAAAAAAAAGTATCAAAATATTTCTCCTTTTCCGGAATACTCCTACTTTTATCACAACACTTTTTTTCATATCACAGACGACCTTCAACTAGTTGCAAAACAGACCATGAACTATCAAACCTGGATTCATATTTAGAATAATTTGGAGACGTTATTCCATGAAAACCTTATTTAAGAATTATATACCATTTTCTGATATTCTATATATTAATTATTTCTACTGTAAATTCCCTGTTTTGTGATAAGAAGTCTTTGGTATTTAAAAGACAATGTTCTTGGTCTTATTGAATGGGACATTCTAATGATACTGTACAAGTAAAGCAAAGATTACCCTCATAAGGAATCGATTCAAGATTCCCCATAATAAATGTCAAAAACGGTTATTACATGTTAGACTTATTCGATGAAAAAATGATATTCTTTTTTGTCCATCGGTAATAATTTTAACGATTCAAGTTGAAACGGCTCTATTTTAAAATGTATTTAAGAAGGTCGCAACTGTCTGCATATTCTTATTTCCTCTGAAACCAGTCGAAAAAGGACTCTAAAAATGGATTTTAAAATAAATACAAATGTACATATGTCATAATATCTCTGTATAACTTGAAAACATTTCACTTTATTGTTCGAACATTCTATTTCACAGTATAAAGTGCATGATACTGTATATAGGCTGATTTTCTACGTAACATGAGTCTTTGTATTTTTTTAAACATTATACATTTTTCAAATCACACATCACAAAATGACATTCTGGTTTGTACAATCCTGGGGGTCACCAGAGGGGCACTCTTCATGGGACTGGACCTATCAACAGTCTTTTACCAGCACATTCCTAAGAGTTGCACATTGACTGGCTGTCAAGACGGGACATCATGACGGGCCCTGTCCAAATCTTGTCAGAGACAACAGATGTGGACCATCTATATATATATTCTCATTGTGTTGCCTTATTTTGATGTTTCAGTTTTCCGCTGTAGGTGCTGCTGTCGGAAACCCCCTTCCTTCGCTGAAATAAGTTTTGTCATTCGGCATATGTATTTAGCTTACATGGAATATACAATGAAATGAATAATTTAAATGAATAAAATAACACGAAGTTGCAACAAATGAGTATCCTTTCGTAAAGAAAATGCTAATTAATTTTAAAATATGCACTATAAGTAATGCATATGAGAGGACCTACCGAACATTGTTTCTAGTATATAACGTTTATATGGTTTTATTCCCGCTGTTAACGACCTTCAGCCAGTTGTAAAACAGAACACGAACTATCAAATCTGGTGTCATAGTTCATAATAATCTGGAGACGTTATTCCAAGAAAACCTTATTTCTTA
The DNA here is from genome assembly GCA_028142955.1 of Pinctada fucata. NCBI lineage: Eukaryota > Metazoa > Mollusca > Bivalvia > Pterioida > Pteriidae > Pinctada > Pinctada fucata. Next base: position 48,043,919 of record AP027113.1, on the reverse strand, counting down.
TTTTTTAAAAAGTTATATACAATTTTCTGATATCCTATATAGTAATCATTTCTACGGCAAACTTGATCTGAAAATTCCCTGTGTTGTGGTCAGGACCAAGTCTTTGGTGTTAAAACAGACATTGTTCTCGTAAGTATTCAATGGTAAATCCATAATATCAGTATCACAGATACTATATAAGTAGAGCAAAGTTTGTCATCAAACGGACTGGTTTCAGGATTCCTCACAAGTGTTACAAACAAAATGTCACAACGGATAATATATGTGTAGTTCTATTTCTACCAAAAAAAATAGAATTTTTTTCTCTCCACCTCAAAATTTCAATGACAACGATTGAAATAGTTTGTTTTTAATATTTTAGATAGTGGAAAACTTATTTCTTGAACAACCTCATCTATCAGCTGAAAAGAATCTATCAAACTTCTACTAGGGATCGGTTACCTAGAAACCAATCGGAAGGGAGCTCTACCGGGGAGTTTGAGAAGCTATAATAGATGAGGATATAACACAAATACTTTTTTTCATTATATCATTTGAAGATTTCACTTATTTTTTTGTTAGAACATTTTACTTCACAGGAAAGCATATGACACTTTGGTTTAGACAGTATTTATTGTGAAAATTTAATTCGTACATAATAATACAAAGAGAGATACAAAAGGATCTGGCAACAAGACGGTCGTCTTATGCGAGATCATCTCGCAACACATATATTAGCTACAAAATAATTTGATATGTACTGATATAACCAAAAGATAAGGGGAAAAAAGAAAGAACTAGGATATGACTGTAAGATAAGGAATGAGAGATAGATGCAGTGAGAAGAAAATAAGAATTTTAAAAGAGGCCCTATTGTTCTAAGAGAATCTCTTACTTTTAACAATAAACTCACGGAAAGCAAAAAAATCATCTTCACTGTAGAGTTGGAATCCATTTAGCAGCATGTCAATATTATAGCTATAACTTATATTATCAATAGTTTTAAAAGGATCTTATATTGTTGAATAATTTATATTCTAGTAGATAGTGTTTACAGTTTCTGTTTGGCTACAAAAAAATCTGTCATTGCGTGAGATATGGTTTTGAACAGATCAGAGAGCTGCAACCTAGACACACGTATGATAGATTTTGGTCATTCGATACCAATGAAAAAAATAAGACGGTGCTTTACGATGATTGCTATCTAATGGTTTTTTAATGCGGGTAGTGACTGCACATTTGTTGCATTCAATCAGGAGATGCTTACTCTTCCTGGGCACCTGGTCTCACTCCCATATCGGGAGTTCGCTTCTTTTCATACGGTGGAGGTTTTTGTTTGTTTGCTTTGGTTCCTGTTTTGTCCTGATTTTGTATGCCTTCGGTTTCTGATTTTCTGAATTATCGGTTTTGTGCTGTATACAGGTATATGGTCATTATCCATATTTGTCATGTACATGTGTTAACGAATCAGGTAATGAATTCCATTCTTTTAAAGCTTGTATTATGAACGAATTTTCATACAGGCTTAAGTTCGAATTCGAGGAACAGTAAGTGCCTGACACTTCATAGAAATAACATGATTTTCTACGAAAAATGGGTCAATGTAGACATGTGACATACAATATATTATACAAAAAATAATAGTTCACATTCCTATTTGTACCATCCTGAAGTCCCAAAAGGGACACTGCATGCGCACGTTATCCGGGTAACTACACCATTTACTACTAACGTGAAAGATAGCCGTCCTCAGTCAGCACCGCTTAACCATTGGTCTCGTTGGTGTCCCTTTGGTGTCTCTTGTTAAATCAAAATCACGTCTGAGACTGCCTATAAATGTGCCCTTTATATTTCCATTCAAGACTGAATCAGATGATTTTATGATCAAGTTTATTGAGTCGTCGCATATTCCCACTTACGCGTACTTTCTTCCAGCTTTCAGATTACAATATCTCTAGTGTTTTTTTTTTTTGTTTTTTTTTTTCTCAGGAGCTTTATAAATTATGAGTACAAAGAGTGTTAACTCTCGAAATGTTTAAACTTTATCTAGTGAAACTAATTTTGTTTTAGTTTGTTGGGGATTCTTTTACAACAAAAATCTACATTTTTTAACGTACAACTTTAAAAATCTTGTACGCGTACAAGTAAATCAAAAATCTAAACACGCTTGTAACTTTCAAAATTCATATTTTAAATGTGCACATAAAAGCTTTACCAAGGGAAATCGATTTTAGAATGGACGTGGGAGAGTACGAATGGCGCAAAATTTTATACAGAATATAAGTGAAGGTACAAACTCTTAGACCTTTCAGAAATCTAGAGAAAATATATGATAAACTATAATCACAGTCTTATTGAAAAGTGGGGGTGCATGAAAAAAAAATCATCATACTGATTATCGCAGACTTTCATTAGAGATGTTTAGAACATCTATCCACTGAGTACATAATTAAAGTAATCTATTCAGATTAAGCTAATTAATTCCATACATCCAGGATATCCAGCTAAGCAGTATCAAACCATCTGATTTTAGCTTCATTTCCCATTTTCTATGATCGAATTCCTACTGCTTCTTTATTGAAGACTTGTCAACCTTTTGAAAACAAGATGCGAACTTTTAATAATTAAGTTGATGAAATATAGTATTGAATATCCATGTTTCTAAATCCTCGGAGATTTATGATTTGATATGCATTAATTAAGAAAATTAATCATTATTTCAAAAGTAACGAGTATCTTAGTTGGTTTAAAATTGATATCTTCTGTAGTAAGTAAAAGTTAACATCATTATTTATAGTTCGTTTTAAAAGTCCCCCATTTACTGTATCTCTGTTGTGTATAACCTGAATTTCAGTGATATTCTCAAAATGTGCCAAATAGCTGTTATTCTTTATCTATTAATTTTAAACAATGTATGTATGTTTTTAATATGACAAACTCGATGGCATTCATGGGATTGTCAATATTGAAATACATATTCTATTGTAAAAGGGGTAGGGGCAAAAGTGACCATTTTTGGCCCCAATCAGAATTTTTTTAAAAGTTATATTTTCGTATTCATTATGCTTCTTCTAAACAAAAAATGAAAAATTTTGTGTGATTTTTTGAAAACCTTGCCTTTCAGGGCAGAATGATTGAAAGTTCAGCACTATGTCTTCACATTAAAAATTCTGATTTTTGGCAAGGGACACACATACCTACAGTTGTAAGCCCTAGAGCAAGGGCGTGTAACAGGTTCATACTCATATGGGACATTCCTTTATATATTCTGAATGTACATGGAAAGTATATGTTTGTTACACGCGCTTGCTCTATATATACTATAAACTATTATGTTAAAATCTGGTTGTTATCATTTTACTACTAATTTCTATAGTAGTGGGCAATTTTGGCGGGAAATAACACTCATATTAATTGATTATGTATACCCAACAAAAAAAGAAACGCACCACTTAATCTTCATTCTGTAAAATACATTATGTAATCTATAGGAATTCAATTCCTTTCCATCATAAATCGTAGGTATATGAGTGACTTATTCTGTCAAACGTCAAACGAATACGTCTTCATGATCAGACACAGCGTCATGATAAAGACACTTGGTTCAAAACGCAATGTCACAAAATGACTTTTAAGAATTCTGTTCGCTTTTTAGAATTGATTAAAGCTGTTAAACCTATCCAAATTGATATATCAGGCATTGTGATTTGTTTTTTTTCAATTATGATCAACAGTTCTCTCTGAATACAAATTCATTTAATTGCTTCAAATGACATCATCAAACAGAAAATCCAAATTTGAGAAAAAATCCCAAACATCAACTCTTTTGTAAATGAAGTCCATGATTTGAAATTTTTCGCCTTTAAATGTGTCGCAAAGCACAAAGTTACCTTACTACAGCTAGTATCTGACCTTTTTTCGCAAGTGCAGTTTTCAGAAACAATACCTCGATCTTGACAGGTCATTTTTACGTGCATTTTCAATGGTTTTGGACGTTATTTTTTAACCTTTTCTGGTATTTCATTAGGTTACTTCAATGGGATGTTAAAGATAAATCTGCAGCAAATAAATAAGAATGGCTAAAGACAAAATAAGTGTTCCTTTGGGATCAGAATTGCAAAATATTGATATTCTTTATTGTAAAACATACCCCAATATACAGAAATTTCCACTAAGACATATAATGTTCAGATTTATTGACATATTTTGACTACATTTGAATAGAGAAACCAGTATTAATCTATATTTTTACTGAAAATTTGCTGAAAGTGGTCGAACAACCGAATTTCAGCAGGATACCAAACCTGCGGCCATGCAAAAGGAGCTAGAAACAACGTGCTTTATTCGGCACTATCATTGTGATATGTTGCGAAAAAATGATCGAAATGTGTTTTATCCTCGGTAATTCGAGTGCTGGAAAAAGAAAACTATAATCAAATTTATGATTAATTGAAAAAAATCACTATATAATATGATGTGCGTTTCTTTTTTTGTTGGGTATATATTTTCGATTCATTTTCAATAAACAACAATATATCTATTCTTATTTGAAAGATAAAAAATAGTATGAAAACAAATTTTGATATTTACATTACTAGTAGATTCCCCATGTTAAACGCCATTAGGCAACTAGAATTATATTCCAATAACTTGGGTTGCTATTGTGACATCACGTTCAAGTTTTGCATGTAGGGAGAATTTAAAAACGTTAAAATACATTTGACGCTGTTACAGGCAAAATATGCGAAGTGCATGCAAATAAAAATGACCAATAATTAGAATAAATGTAAATATTCGCTTCGCGATTCACGGAATTTGCACGTGCCCAACCAGAATTATACACCCATGAACACCAAAAGTAAGACAGTCATTTCTTAAAAACAGCAAAAAATGAGGCCAGAAACGGCAGATTTTGCCCCTACCCCTTTCAGTGCACCATATGCGCATTTCTACAAGTTATGTCTATTCAGTGATACTTAACGAGAATATACCGCTATATATTTTGTTTCATAACTGTATTTTTTCTTTACATAACCCGCATAACATACGCATGGAAATGTAACCAATATTGATGTTGAGCTTCTTTGCGATCATTCGTTCATTAGAAATCCCACGATGTTCATGGTAACGTGGAATGATTTCTCATAATTTACCAGTTTTGAAGTTTATGACTGGTCATTAATATTTTCATTTTCAGCGTCGATCTGTGATGGCTTTACAAAGAGGATTAATTTACAAAAATCAATGCGTCGTGTCCAGAAAAGCTTATAGAGTCATTGCAAAGGGTTTCTGAATAATTGATATAAAATGGTTAGGGATATCTGTTATTTTACTTAATGAACGCCTTGGAGTCATCTAAAGTGTGTTTATTTAATTATTGATGTTACCTATTAATGATTTTCATTCCATTACTTGACAAACTGACTTATTTATAGGTGTTGAATTATTTACTAATTTAGGGAGGGCACACGGTCTTTTTTCATGTTACACAAAAGTGAAGTTATTCCTCTTACAATGGTTATCTTTTCTAGCAATTATGGAGATCTTGTTGCCAATGCTTGTCTGTCGCCGCAACTAAATCTTAGAAGCTGCATTCGCAAAGCGTTTACGGTACAAATGTACTAAGAATACCCTATAAGGGATCGGAATTTTAAAGTCTCCTCAGCAACCCTCTACATTGAAAACTGATCCACTGGCACCCTGTGTAGCGGTACAAATCCCTGATTTCTACAATACAAAGTGTAACATAGACCTTTGTTATTTGAACAGATCTCTTAGTAAAAGCTCCTCGCTCTTTGTCAACAATAGAGTTGTTGTGTCCGATTTCTTTTACTAGTAAATTCAAAGTTTGACAATGACATTTTGATCCCAAAACCAAAAGTGTTCCTCCGTGGAGTTTCATCACTGTATATGTATAAAATTGCTTTTAAATGTTTTCAATACTTGTGTAGTTTGACCTTTGTCCCCCACAAATCCATATGTCTCCTCATTAGATCATAGGCAATACGTGTGCGTTATGTACCAGCACCGCGACAATATGTCAAGTTTCATCAATGTAAGTCAAGAATTACATGTATTAATTAAATGTACGTTCACTAGAATAACCTTGCAGAGATGATTTTTAATACTCCTTTCAGTACGTCTTGTTTGACCAAATAGTCAGTGGGGCTCCTTGGATCACAAGCAATGTAAAGTTACATCACTGTAGGTCAAGAATTACTAGATTTAGTCCAAAAATGCCTTTAGATGCCGTTTTCAGTACACGTCTAAACCTTTTGTTTCCAATATCAGTAGGGTTCCTTGTATTATAAGCAATATATATGTTATCATTGCAGATAAAATACTCGAGTTTTGGTCTTGAAATACTATAAAATGTTTTCAATAAATGTCTAGTTTCAACCTTTACATCTCAAAATCAATAAACACACCTCACTTCATGAGCAATTCATTGAACATTCAAGGCTAGGTCAAAGAATAGCTTCAATATTTCACCTGTCTCGCACGTTGTTCCTACTTGGTTACTACTGTCTTGTTCACCAATTCCAGAGCACCCTGTTTTCCCGGTTTTCTCTAAAATATGATAATGCCATCTTCCAAAAAGATATAAATTTGATAGTACTCCTTTAGTTGCAACAGAAAATACCATTGTTTTGGCTGTACGTCAGTTAAGTTAGAAATAGGACGGAAAATAAAAGTCTATGGGGAGTTTCTATAGTAAAATCGCTGAAAATGTGTGACGTCGAAGGCTTTGACGTCACTGTTAACTATTGTTGACACAGAGAACAATATGGCGGCGGCTTGAAATTAACATGGGAATTTCCCATATACTTTTTGTTTTTTCATATTGTGCTTTGAAGGCAGCTGATAGGGTAAGTTGAAGTTAATTTCCAGTTATGACTAAAGGTGGTCGATTCTCAGGAGCAATAATTTATAGCAAAATTATCAAGACAACAGAATAAATCGCCAAAATAGGGTGCTCTGGATTCAGTGAACAGGACAGTAGTATTTTTGTTTGTGGGAGGGCTTTAATTCCTTCCAATATACTGCTGGGACACAAGCCCATTATGTTATTTAGTCAAAGACTACTGTATCCTTCTCCCTTTAATCATGTATCGGGTACAAGACACCTACACCTAGCTGTTACCATCATACACCAATAAACTTGTAAACACTAAAACGTTCTTACTCGAAAAGCACAAAAACAAACAAGCATTTACAGATTTTTGCGATTTAATCAACATTTTCAACCATAATATATGGAATTTACTGTAATATCAAGACTGTATTCTTTCGTCCCATGATTTAGATATTAAAGTGCAGTTTAAATATTTCATATAATCATTATCATAATATATTAGGCTTATCAATTATACCCTTATATAATCTCATTGTCTTGGTGTAAAATTGACACAGATCAATAAAAAAAATCTGCAATAAAGATACCACACTTTCTCTATAACAACAAAATGGTACATGTAATTTGATTGGATAATGTATTAAGGTTAAATAAACAGAATCCGGTTCATGAACAGCTCACAGCAAACGTAGGTTCAAACCTTTATCACAGCAGTTTCTTATTTGTACAATGGTTATACATCTTTTATCTTAGTACATGGCAGTTAAGTAGGACCAATTTGAAAAAAAAAATCTGGCACCAAAAAAAAAAAAATAAAATAAAATTCTTCCACAAAATCATAGAAAGACGGTAATTTTTACGGAAATTGCATATCGTCTAGGGAGTATCTCAAAGTAGTGAAGTAATATCAAAGTACTATTCCTCTCCCACAATTTCTGGTTAGGTCACATTTAAATAAATATACATAAAGATAAGTGTTTTTATGCATGGAATACATTCTCTGGTCAAATCATGATGGCTTTCTGATACATGTTTTTATGTAAAATTACCCAATGTCATAAAAAAATCCAAGTTACACAGCCATCCATAAATAAGTATTCAAACAAGGATATCATTCTAAAAAAGTTTATCCTAATTTTTCTATTCTGAACTTGAAAGACTCATACTGATTGGTGTCACATAATTATCACCAAATTATGCATTGTGATAATGAAAAATGTATATAGAAACTTCTTTCATCAGCAAAATTGTTCTTCAAAAATTGCCATTTTTATAAAAATTTAAAAGGTATGCAAATATTTGGGTCAAGGTTTGTCTTCAAAAACTGTTCATTTTCTAACAGCAACATGAACAGCGATAGTGTATACTTATTCATGGATGACAGTGTACTTTATCATAACACTCGTGAAAAAACTTTGATGGAAAATGTGATGGAAGCATGATGGTGCCAGCTTGCGATATGTGCATTATAATGTAAATAATGGACAACCCATTCTTCTAGTGGACAGAATTTTAAACTAAAAATCTGAATTAGCCTAGCATAGCATGAGCAATATTTTTAGAAAAAAAATCAAAATGTTTTGTAATATGAACCACGAGACAGAACCATCTCTGCTGAAGAATAAACTTATCATCAAAGAAAATAGGCCAGAGAACAAATGTAATACTAATAAGCTTCATCAGTTGACTTAGGCCACATTTATGAATGTTCTCTACTGTCACTTAATAAGGACAATCTTGTAGTTCTTACATTTTAGATAAACTTCAATTGTAAAACTTCTTAATTGAACTGGACCTTTTTACGGTTAAAATGATCCATATTTTAACCAATACATATCAAGCAAATGTGCTGCATCTTAAACAAATAGGGAGGCCATGGGAATACAGTTATACTTCTATCTTTGATGCCACATCGTTAATTTTCTATACAACTTTATAAACCATAATAATCAGTTAAGACCAAGGGAAACAAAATAACAGTCAACATGTAAATAAAAATGTGCATATTAATTAAAACAATGGCACCAAAGCATATGAAATAAATAAAATATCGTCAGTATAAATAAATTCTAATACATGTATTTCTCAACAATTTGTTATGAACATGAAAGCTATAACCAAATAAAGCCATGTGCTCAGTGTTAACGAGTCTATCTGTAAAGACTCTCTCTCACTGTATTGCTTTCCATAGCACCATTTCTCTTGTTATCGACAATCTCTTCAATTACATTTCAGATTTACATGTTAAGTTGACTAAATTGTCTTCATCAAAAATCCTTCTCAGAGTTGTTACAAAATATATTTAAAAAACATCAGGTCATTTTTTCAATCCCCCCCTTTTTACATCATATTGCTAAATCCACAGGACTTTGACTAAAAGTTGCCAGCAATCTGTCACTTTTGAAAACACTTCTTTTCTTTCAGACATTTCTTTATCCCTATATAAATTTTGCAATTCACTCTACTAGTATTTATTTAGTTGAACGAACCAACTTGTATTTACAGTCATACAATGAAGGTCCTATTGATGAAATGAATTGGATGTATAATGAAATGACTATGGTTGGTATGCCTTCCTATCCCTTGGCCCTGCATCCTTGTAGCATGTATAATATATATGTTATAATGATATCACATAGTATTTGAGACTTGCATAATGAGTTTAGTGGTCCCTGAGAGTTGAACACAAAGAGTCTGTATTCAGGTGATTGGTCATCACAACCCTCTGGTTACATGGTTTTAATGTTCCTCTCGTTCACTCAATCAAGAGTTTCTTCAAACAGGAAGCTGTAAAGAAAATCATCACTTCGTAAATATTTTCATCTCTTCCATAAAAACATGTTGATAAATACATTTCATTCAAGAGATAGAAATCAAGTGAGATCTGCCATAATGGTAATTGGTACTAACATATGATAGAAGATATGAAATCAATTATTACATGTACCAACTGAAAACCTTATGGATTAGCTGTAATTCAAGATTTTCACCTTTTGTTTTCTTTTTTTTTTTTTAGAACTATACATAATCAAAGTTTCTATAACATTAATATCACAAAACACAGAATTTCTTACAGCTTATTTTATAGTACATACCATGTCTTGACCCTCGTCTAATTCCTCTTCATACTTGTGGTCAATATCTGTCACTTCTGAGTGAGGCCGGGAGAAGTATCGTACATCTCTGTCGCCGTCAGTCTGTAGTCGTTCTAGCGCCCTCTGTAATTCCTCTAAACCAGCGTTTTTCTCCGAGTTGAAGAACTCTATAAGTAACATGTGATAAGTTTGTGAATGTGCAAATATGAAAGGCTATATGAACAAGGATTCAATAGCTTGTCCTCAAATCAAAATATTTTAAATGTTTCAGCTTTTCATGTGATTTCAGAAGTAACAAAGGGCTGATCAAGGATTCAATAATCTTTTTAGGCAAGACATCTAGGAATAATGTCTTCCAAGTAAGTGAACTACAAATGGATGTTGAAAATATATTCATTCTGCATGTGTATAGCTAATTTCTATCTCAAATTTCATCAAGGTACTTTTCATCCACATCACATAATGTAAGAAGATAGCACAATATTCACCATTGGGAACGACTTTTTGAGCCAGTATTTTGGCGAGTGCGATCCTGACATTGGGTACACTGTCATGACTTAGACACAGTAGACTAGGCATCAGGTCTGAACTGAACTGTGATAATGGTAAGGACTCCTCCTCTAATATGGCCTGGCATAACTGTACATATCTATGGAAGACAAAGAATGAAGATGTAAAATATAATTAATTTTTTCATCCCTCTTCCTTACAATTACTTACAAGCTTGCATGTTGTACAACTTACTGTAGAATTTTATACTTACATGTATATAGCACAACTTTTTAATGTCCAAGATTCATCTTGCAAATTAATTTCTTCCAATTTCATGACTTTCAATTAACCTGATTTAAAGTTAGTACAAAAATGTACTTGGTTAGAGATGAAGAGGCATTTCCTTTATGGATAGATTTAATATGTCTTTGTTCTTTAAGAGCTCTTACATTTGCCTTCCACACCATTTCTCACATTTGGCAAACTTTAGGACTAGTTCATTCAACAGACTGCTGATCAACTTGACATCACCGTCATCTGACAACCTCTTTATCATGGCAGACATCTAAAAAATGGATGATACAGTCTAAACGTCATCTTGCTCAAAACATTCAAGTACTTACCGACAATTAGTGGTTTAATTGTAAAAGTTGATTTACAAACTAAATGAATGGAGAGCTAATTTGTCACGAGGGTTGATAATAAAATTTCTTTTCATGAAGACTAATGATGGCTTAGTCATCAAATTTTATGTAATTCACAATATCATGTAATATTCCAAGACGACCAACATCCATGTATAGTTTGTAACTAACCCCGACGTTCTCAAGTACCGAAAATATGCTCATTTCTTAAACATTCATCAAGAAATAACTTACCAGGCAATATGATATATCCCTGACTTCAGCCACTCTGTCTTCACACAAGGCTAAGCCTAATGGTAACAAGTACTGACTAATTTCCTTGGCCCCATACAACTCCGATATTAACATCAACTGTCTGAAATATAAACACATTGATACGTTCTTAGAACTTATTTGACTGAGAGACAGAGACTGCTTAATTATTGGTAACAGTACTCAAATAACACTTTAGCAAAATTTATAACTCACTATCAAGGAATCAACAATGTACATGTAAAGAAAGATAACTTACTCGGCAAGCTCGTATCTAAATCTCCAATTCCTATTGTTATCTGTATTCATAAAGCCCTGTATCTTTGGTAAATACTGCCTCCTAACATCTGGCTTTAACAACTACAAATGGAAAATACATTGAAAATCAAATTGACAAGCTGATGCTATTTTAATTTAATTTTTTCTTTGACATGAATTTGTGTGCCACTTGAAAATTTACAATAAATCAACAAATTGTTATGATGGATTATTGAAGTTTTTATGTAAATCAAAATCAAAATAACAAGCTGCATAATTTAAAAGCACATGCAACTTAAATTTATAGAAGTAAATGTATACATATTTTATGAAGCAATACAACATACCCTTAGGAAGTCGGCTAGATGTCGAAGTACCCCTATTCTAACCTCGTCCAGGTCCTTAAGGAAACCATCAAACACGGGCACCAAGTCTCTGTGAGTTATATCTTCACCCAGTATGATTGCCATCTCATGGATAGAAAAGGCAAGAGTCCGACGTACTTTCCACTGTAAACATAAAGTTAGTAAATGATTAGTCTACTGAACTTTGCTGCACTATATATACATCTCGGAATAGTTAACATAATATAGATATTCAAAAGCGATCCACTCTTTTATATTGCCCTTTGTGCTCTTCATTGGAAACGATACTATGGACATAATAACATTCCATTTTGATGATGATAACATTTCCATGGACTGAAGGGCAAAAAGGTTTTGGGAAATTAAGTGTTGGATCCTTTTTGAGAAGGGCAAAAAACGTTTTGGGAAATAAAGTATTTGATCCTTTGAATTTTTTTTACATGTACATATACAAGATATGTGAACAATTTAAATGTCTGGGAATCCCAGTCTTTATTTTTTTAAACAAATATAGAGCCATTTACATGTAAAATTCATAGATTTGTCTTAAGAGCATGTTTACCTGCATATCAGCAGCTAATGTTTCATAGAGCACTTTGATACAGTTCCAGTTCTGTCGTCCCAGTGTGTAAGCTACGGCAGGTAAGTTATAGGCACAGTGCTTAGTGATCTCTGTGTCTACTGTCTGAGCTCGGGACGGGTCGACCATTCCTAGATAACTCTCCAACAGACTCTGTGGCACTATATCCTATACAACAGATTGTAACTATTCTTTAACATGATATTGGTTCAACGATTATTGTACATGTGCTTTTGCTTATCAATTTCAGAGTTTGACCATCTCTAGGGAGAAGAACTTTTAAAACGATAAAGATAGGGGCATTTCTGTTTCACAAAGATTTTGCCATTTTTTCATTTACATTCTAACAAGTTCAAGCCAAAGTTGATTTTATATATTATTTTTTCAATTACATTCTGACAAATTAAAGCCAAGGTTGATTTGATATACTAACCTGTTGTTGAGCCAGTGTGGCTTCATCTACAGCCTCTTTTGTCATGTCTTGGTAACTATCACTATCTATGTAACTCAAACTGCTACCACTAAAGTCTGAAAAAAAAAAAATCATTCAAAATTTCTACATGTATTTATTATCTGTGTGAAATGTCTTGCCATTAAATTTTCCCTGCTTCACCATGAGCTTAAATTATTGAATGTCCACTAACAATTTATGTCCACTAACACTTTACGTCCACTAACACTTTACGTCCACTAACACTTCATGTCCACTAACACTTTATACGTCCACTAACAATTTTACGTCCACTATCACTTTACTCCACCAACACTTTACGTCCACTAACACTTTACATCCACTAACTCTCTACGTCCACTTTACCAAAGTTAAAATTTAACCTCAAATGGAGGGCATCGGTATCTTTTTTCATAGGAAAACCTAAGGAACATACCAGATTACAACATAATTGAAAGAAAATGACAGAAAAAGTACTTGTCCACTCAGTGACTCAGAGTCATAAAGATCCAACCTTAGATACCAAGAAACAGACCAGACAACATGTCAATAACTATTTTTTACACCCACCTTGTACATTATCCATCAGTGACATATCGGTCAGGTTATGCCCTATAACATGTGTGCTCCCTATATTGTCTACTGTCTCCTGACCTTCGTCTGTAACAGTACTAATGCTGGCTGTGTGAATCTGGATTCCTGTGGAAATAACATAATCAGTATCATTTACAACATAATTCTCAGAGCATCTCACTTATATGGTTTTAGACAAGCCAAACCTTGAATATCTTTATGAAATCTTGAAAGAAATTCATTTTGTTCCAGAGATGCAAGCCTGCTTGAGGAGGTTTGGATTAGCAAGCTTTGGGAGTTCCATCACTTTGGACAACACGATTGTAGGTCCATTTACAAACACGGAATGATAAACATAATTGGGGGTTATACATCATCTAGTATTCTACATCTATTCCTTTCTCCTTTTTCTAAGCTTGTTCAGTTACCATTCTTAAGTTTTTTTTTCCAATGTTAAGTCATTGAGTGAACTTGCTCCAGGAAACAAACCATGCAACAGTCAAAAATTTTCCAGTCTTCAAATTTGAACCAGAAGAAAAAGTAGAAGGACTGCAAATGTTCTCAGTATGACCAAAAAGTAAAAGTAATGTGAATTATATGAACTTACCACCTTCTTCTACAGTTTTCTCTGCACTCCCTATCACAGTGGAATTTGACGAACCTTCCAAGCTTAGTTCACTAATACTGCTAGTTAAACTGTCGGAAGTGGCAGTCCCTTCGTTTGACGCGGGCAAACTAACGTTCACTTCTGTAGCATACGTCCTGTGATGATCTTGGTCGTGAACTTTGGCCGTAATGTGGAAATTGGTTGGTTTCCCATCCACAATGTCAAAATCTAAGTCTAGTTCAGGTAAAGGTGTTCTCCAGAAATTGAAAGAGCTAAATTCACTATCTACACTAGGATCTAAATGTATATGCACTTTGTTTTCTCTATGTTCCTCTGTACGGTTAGAATCTTTCTCACTAGTTGTATCACAGACTTGGTTATTTGAATGGTTTTCTTTAGAATCATTGTCATTGCTTTCAGTCACAGCCACTTTTTCCTCCGCACTTTCCTCTTTACTTTGTGAATCCGTCCTTACTTCTTCACTTTCAGTTTGTTCTTTTTCTTTTGTATCACAGTTAGATAAGGAATTGTCAATGCTCTCTACTTGGGAATCCTGATTGTTCTCTTCTTTCGATTCTTCATCATTCTCTGACGGTGAATCATTAATGCCCTCTACCTCGGGATCCTTACTGCCCTCTACTTGGGAATCACCCTCTTCCGTGTCTTTGTATTTTTCTGCCCTTCTCTCTTCCGGTGATACTTCAGTATCGTCACTTTGTAAGTCATCCCGGCTCTCCTCTGAACCATCAATTACAATGTCCATTGGTTCTGTACTACTAACACGTTCTGCCTGATCATCCAGGGAGTTCTGCTCTTCACTTTCCTCTGTCACACCTAACTCTTTCAAAAGTCTATTTTCATTTTCTAGTTTCTCACCAAGTTCTCTCAATTTTTCTAAGTTTTCTCTGAAAATAAAGCATGACAATACCAATTTGTTTTCTTGATAAACTCTCACTGTATTTCTTGAAAGGAGTTATCTCTATCATTTTAATTTCTATAAAGTCAAAGTTGGGTTTCAAGAATTTAGTCCCCAGACTACATTGAAAGAATTCCCGAAAGATACAAATGTACAATGGAGACAATTTCCAACTCAAACATAAAAATATGAGTTATATTTACATGTACTTTTTTTCTTTGTGCTTAATCGATTAACATACAAATACACTTTTTTTTTTAAATCTATCACTCATTTGACTTATATGTTAAAAGAACTAACATGTTTTGAAGGTGTTCAGGATGTCTAAAGCAGAGAATGCCCTCTTCGTTCACATACAGCCCAGTCAAATCTGGATCGGCAAAGGTTGATATAAATGGTCCAAGTTGTTGGAATGCAGCCATCCTCACCTGGAAGTCGAGAAAATCAGACAATTTCAAAATACTTATACAGTGTATGTATAAGCCTTCCGTTATTTAACATGTTTTGGATAAGCTTTGTCTGAATAGCAGCATGAGAGTCCCAAGTCCGGCTCACCCTTTTTTTCTCTTTTTTTTTTCACTGTAGAGTCATCAAATTTAATGAATATCAAAAATAACCAACTACATTCACTTCTTAAAAAAAATTATTAAAACACTCATTGTTTTGATTGGCAAAATTATTCAGATTACATATTTGTGCAACTTATCATATACCTTGTGAAACTAGAAAACTCTTTTATTCTGCATACAGAATATGTCACCAATTTCTTGAATTATTTAATAAACATGAAGTTACTACATGTACATACCCATCTGGACAAGTCACAGAGAAGATTGACAAACAGGTTAGACAACTCTCCCCTGCGTACATCGAGGGAACACGAACACGATACAGCCATAAAACACTCGGCACATGCTTTCCTTACGCCCCATACTCCATCCTCACATAGGTAGTAAAACTTAGGCAACTACAATACAAGAGGCAAATTGTCAACTGCATACCAAATCTTTCTTGGAACTTGTAAAATTGATCTCATTTTGGGAAAGAGATAAAGGTCTGATCAATGCACAACATCGGCAGTCTGACTAAAGCATTAAAGTTTAAATGTGGCTAGATGGAAAGGCAGAAATGAGTAAGTAGTTTTTCTCTGGCAGGTTATCATTAAAAGTGTGTATTAATATTTACCAAATATACTTCTGTATTTTGCTGTCCCACAACCGTGCACATATCCCCAAAATTGGCAGCACAAACCTGTAAAGAGTTCCATTTCATGATTCTTTACAATTACAAGTATGACGAAGTTTTATTTTTTAATGATGTACTTCTAATGTTAATAGGTCAAGGTTCCATTTTCTTTTATGTAGGGGAGATTCTAAATCTAAATGAAGTAGAAAGTGAAGACTCCAAGTTTTAAATGTAATTTCCATGGAAAGTAAATGGTAAAGTCAAGAGTTCTCAAAGTCAGAGATGACAAATAAACGAAATTCAATAACAATATTCTTCAAGAAATTTCTCTGTCTAATCATCTACATTAAATTTTAACCTTAATCCTCTCACTCTTTCACATCAATTGTTTGCTGTACTTACCTTACGAACATGAAATAAAGGATCTGTGCACATTTCACAAAAAGGTTGAAGGAACAGTCTCTCTGTCATCTCCTTCCCTAATAAAGGTGCCATCTTGCTCATTAACTGTAAAATAGAACAACTGTATTGACATACTGATACTGAGTGATTCTATAACCTTTATAATACAGATACAACATGTAGGTACATGGAATTAATATACAAAGCACAAGTGTCTTGTTAGCTATAAGTATACCATGTAAAGATGGCTGCATAACTCGAAATTACAAGTTACATGCAGAAATAATTCTAATGTAGATCCAAGAATTTTGGATAGAACGAACACTTTCCCAAGAGAGTCAAGAAACAAAGAATGCAAGGGATATCCGCCCTTGTTAAACAAGTGTTTGATTCAAAGCAATTTAAACCACAGAGCCCTTACGATGATTAATAGTGGCTCCATGTCATCAAAGCTGGCTGTGATATGAGTTATGTACAACAAATCACAGTCACCTTGACGTCATGGGGAAACACCACTTTTCAGGGCTTTAAACCAACAAGCCACGGGTGCAAAAATAAATGTATATATACAAGGTAACAATGCCATGAAAATAAGAAATTAGGGCCGATCCAGAAGGCCAATAATGAGACACAACCCAGACCATGAAAGGAACACTGCAAAACCTCAAATTCAAATACAAGGTTATCTTCATCACAACAAACTATTAATATAGATAAAACATGACAGAAAGTACAGAATGTTGACCAGGCTTTATCTAAGCTCATCAAAGCTGGCTGTGATATGTCTCTATATGCAAATCCCAGCCACTTTGACGGCTCAGACACAAGCCACGTATGAGAAAAGCTATCTAATCAAAGAAAATGACAGTCACTTGGACAGTACTCATATGTTCCTACACTACACACAGAGGGTCTCTCATTACAATTATACTACAACAGCTGTATTTATAGTTTACCTTACAAATAAAACAGTGACACATGCATGTTTGAATCAACAAACATAAAGCTCATCAAAGCTGGCTGTGATTTGACTTTGTATTAACAATTCACAACCACTTTGATGCCTTTGTATTTGTTACTTTTCTGTCACAACTGCACACTTTCTAATCTACACATTGATTGGGCAGTTCTAAACTGAAACACGAAAGACATGTCACTGATAAAGCTCATCAAAGCTGGCTGTGATATGAATTAAATCTGAACATTTCACCACCACTTTAATGACTTCGACAGTAAATTCTTTACTGGACCTGTCCTCTGACTGACCATACTTTGTACAGCAATATACAAGCAAGATGCTGAAGCTAAGCTACGTGAAGCAGATGAGCCTGAACAGATTGGACTACAAGTTGAGGTGAAGAATGAGTTAGTATGACAATACATACTGATCCAAGCAGGCTGTGATATATATGATATATAACTACATCATGGCCACCTGGTCAGTCCACACTGTCACTAGCTATAACCTACAACACTGTCACTAGCTACAACCTACAACAGGCTGTGATATATATGATATATAACTACATCATAGCCACCTGGTCAGTCCACACCGTCACTAGCTACAACCTACAACTGTCACTAGCTACAACCTACAACACTGTCACTAGCTACAACCTACAACAGGCTGTGATATATATGATATATAACTACATCATGGCCACCTGGTCAGTCCACACTGTCACTAGCTTTAACCTACGACACTGTCACTAACTATAACCTACAACATTGTCACTAGCTACAACCTACAACACTGTCACTAGCTACAACCTACAACAGGCTGTGATATATAACTACATCATGGCTACCTGGTCAGTCCACGCTGTCACTAGCTACAACCTACAACACTGTCGCTAGTTAACCTACAAAGGCTGTAATATATGATATATAACTACATCATGGCAACCTGGTCAGTCCACACTGTCACTATCTACAACCTACAACACTGTCACAAGCTGTAACATACAACACTGTCACTAGCTACAACCTACAACAGGCTGTGATGTATATGATGTATAACTACATCAAGGCCACCTGATCAGTCACCTGTCACTAGCTACAACCTACAACACTGTCACTAGCTATAACCTACAACAGGTTGAGATAAATAATATATAACTACATCAAGGCCACCTGATCAGTCCACACTCACTAGCTATAACCTACAACAGGCTGTGATATAAGATGTATAACTATATCATAGCCACCTGGTCAGTCCAGTCACTAGCTAAAACCTACAACACTGCCACTAGCTACAACAATTGTATATGATACATAACTACATCATGGCCACCTGGTCAGTCCACACTGTCACTAGCTATAACCTATGACACTCACTAGCTACAACCTACAACTGTCACTAGCTACAACCTACAACACTGTCACTAGCTACAACCTACAACAGGCTGTGATATATATGATATATAACTACATCATGGCCACCTGGTCAGTCCACACTGTCACTAGCTTTAACCTACAACATTCATGTGGACAAGCTCTGTTTGAGAAACACAATGCCTTCATGGGCAGCTTTCATTTAGAAAAGGAATGAGACATTGCTAGGAGTTTATTTTCCTAAAAGTAGAGGTCAAGGTCATGGGGTCAAAGGTCAAGGTGCCAAATGAAAGGGCCTATCATATCTAAGCTGTATCTCATATGATTCAAAAGTTTTGGTCAAGGTTTCAAGTTTTTGGTTAAAATTCTAAAACTGAGGTCATTCATGACGATCAAGGGGTCAGACACCATTGTATCAAGAGTGATCTTGTCATAAAAGGTAAAATATGAGCATCCCATCTTTAAAGATGTACAATTTGCTGATTTTTTTCTCCCCCAAAAGTAGGTTAAACTCAAAGGTCTAGGTCATGGGATCAACAGTAATCAAGAAAACTTTTTTGAACTACTAGCTGAAGACAAAATTTTCTGGCCAATTGTTCAATTTGTTAGACAACTTCTACTAGCCCAGTACAAATTCTGGTAGCTCCGGATGTCAGACTAGAGAGTTTTCTTGAAGACTTAGTAAAGTTGTCAAATGAAAGGTTTTGACACAATCCATCCGTATCTCATATGATTCACAAGTTACACTCAATGTTACAGATTCTGAGAGACAGACAGGCCACAAGGGGGCATCAAAACAGATCAAAGCTATTGGTACTCAAAGCTATCGGTACTAACAAAACTTAAGTTGTTGGATTAATCATGGAGGGATTTTTCAAGTACAGTCAAAAACATAAGAAACCAAAGAACCAAAATCGATAAAAATCTAGGATAAAGTCAACTGCACTGAAGATCAAATATTTGTGCAACTGTAGATCCCTACTCAAAGATTGAACAAAAGGTTTACTGCCAAGATTTCAATGCAATAAGTGAATAACTAGTCAAGATGTCACCCGACAACTGATGCTGCCCGAAATGTAACACAAATTCATAGCTTTCTTTCTCAAGCTCATCATCATAACCTTTATTTCATTCGCTTTCTCAATAACAAACATGTTTGTATGAAAGAATACATGTACATGAAAATGGTGACAGTGTGTAATAACAATATCAGAAGTATAGTGCAGTAAAAGAAATAAACTTTAATCAACAATTGTTAGTAAGAAACTGTAAACAAGATGGCCGACAGAAGACCTGGCTCATCAAAACTGGCTGTGATAGAACATACCATCTAACTACATCCAGATTCAATGCCCGGGACTACTGATCCTATATCAATATTAGTATTAACGAGTGCATCTCACTTTTAACAGTGGAGACAAAATTAACTCAATGTCATAAGCTATTAATTATGTTACCTGATTTTGTTCCTGGTTGAATTGATAGACATTCAACCTAAAACTTGTCAAATTAACAACCTTTCTTTTTGCTAGAATAAGGATGTCTTATCTTCTCATAATCTGTAAATTTCCTTCAACAGAAGGTCACTAAGTCTGAAATTGCCTCTTTACCACCTTAATAAAGTTCAGTATAGTTGAAGAATACATGTGATATGACAATCAGGATCTAGGATTAATCAGACTACTGTATGTAACTTGTAACACCAATATTAAAATGATTAGAAATTGGGACAACTTGCCAGTGATTTTTTTACTAGCCATTTGGGTTCGGCCCCTTCCCAAATTCCTACATGTACCATTTTTTCCCCAAAAATCGAGAGTACAATTTGATTCAACATGAAATAATTTTACAAAGATCAACTAGTTCAACTCTTCAAAGACCAGAAAAAAAAAAGAAAAAAAAGGCCTTATAAGGAAAAAACATGCTAACACAGGGATTTTTTAGGGGTTCTCCAGGGCCGAAATTCAGCCCCATTCCCAATGCTGAAACACAGGCATTTTTCCCAATTTCTGAGCTTAAAATTCCCAATTTGAAAAAAAAATGATTTCCAATTAAAAAAGTATAAAAACCCTTTGAAATTAACTGAAAATACATTTATAATTTATCTGTTTTACAATGTACACTATCTGAAATATAATATTCTTGGTACTACATGTGTCTGTATGCGTTTATTCGTCTTTATTAGAAGAACTTTTTTGCTTGTTTTTTTCAATTTATTTGTATATTTTTCCCCAATTTCTACCAAATGTCGCTATTTTTCCCAATTTTGAAGGCCCAGGCCCCTGGAATCAAAGGGTAAAAAAACCCTGTAACATATGAACTGTTCCAAATTTTCTTACTCATGTCGCTTTTTCCCAAATTGAAAGGCACACCGAGGTTCCTTTGAAAAATAGTTAAAAAAAAAATCACAGCTTGCACTTTTTTTCAGCAACTTTCATCACATAGATGAGGATGACAGTTTTTTCATTACAAATTTGATTAAGAATTCCAATAGAAATTTATCAGGATTTTCCTCCTGTTCTCTCTTGGCAATGACAGATTCACAAAAAAAAGACCAAATGCTCTCGACTTTCAAGTTCAAATTTGGGGTGAAGTTTATTTTACTGGGATCTATTCTGATACACGCATGTTAGTTTCATAATAGCCTTTTTTCTATGAATTGCCAATTGATAAGATCTTAACTTCATTACTGCCTCAATTGCAAGTCAACAACACTTAAAATTTAGAATCACATTGAACAAAATCAGCTGAGAATCACGTAATAACTGTCAATATTAATTTAAAATGTTAATCCGCATAATACATTCATAATAAATTCATTATTTCATATATGGTAAAATCAACATCAAAATTCATTTTCATAAATGCAAAGATGCAGTAAACTAAGCGTAAGCAAGAACAAAGAAACAAGACATGCTCGTAAGTTGTGCTGATGTTCCGTACTTAAACTGTACAAAAGACAGAGTAGAGAGGTGACATCAGTTAACATCTCACTACCCATGTCTTTCATACAGGTTGAGTTATTCCTTCATTATGTCTGCCATCCATGTCCATAGTACTGAAATAAATCAATCGTGTGAATGTTATGTTTACTACAGAAATATTAAAATACTTAAAACCAAGATAAGCATGTACTTACTGCCACTCCCTCTGTTCTGTAGTCGTCTATACTGTCTGGACTAGCTAGGTCTATTATCACACCAACTACCTGTTCTTCAATGTCAGCTGTAATGAAGAAATTAACGTTTACACCACACTGATTTGTATCGAAAAGCAAAAGCTTATTTATAAAGAATAGTGTATATTTCATTCATAATCAGTAAAAGATCTTTTAGGACAAGTGTCAATAAATCTAGGAAGAGGTAAAGAGGCCTATACACAAGATAGTAACTACAGTGCGTGCAGCATGTCCGTTCTGATTTGCATTTAGTCACCTACCCACAACCATTGTTCAAAACTTGGGCAACTTTTCTGCCCAAGTAAACTGATGACGTCAAAACAATTGAGAACAATCAAAGGGTGCTTGAAAACATTTGTATACTCTTTGTTAGAAGTCTTTAGTCTAAATTTTAAGCCCATTTTCCATACAGTGACTTGGGACTTTCTGACATCAAAATCAATACTAGAATGTACCTCCTACTTTAGTTCAATATATCAACACTTTTGACCTATTCATACCTTAATCCAAAGGTGTCTTCCTTTCTTCATGAGTATCCAATTTAGAATGGACATATTTTGATTTTTGTCACTTTTGGGAGAAGGGGGTCAGGGCCAATATGAGGGGGAAAATAAGCATGTGAACAACCCATAAGGGAAATTTTTATGATAAATCAAAATTCTTACAAAAACTGTATTAGATAGCAATAGAATGGTTTTATTAAACAAAAAGGGACACTAAAACAACCATATTCTGATTAAATTTTTGGTGAATTTTACACGATTTTAAAACTTTTTAAGCCAAAGAAGAAAAACTTGTTATGCCAAAGAAGAAAATCTTTTATGATGGAGGAAATTTCTCTGACAAGAGGGGAACAATATAAATTCCAGGAAGAGGGGTATGGGGCCGAGTATTCCCAGATTTTTTTTTTCGAGGAAAAATGCTGATATTGAATGTGTGGTACAAGGACAAACGAAGCAAATTTGGACATTTCAGGAAGAGGGATAACTCCAATGACTGCACTCAAATGTAAATGTACAATGTTTACAACTTCATACACATGCAACATTTTTTGTCGTTCAAGTACACACTTTATAGCCTATTCATACAGAGGAAATCCTTTTCCAAGATCACACGCAACTCATTTCTTGCCTACATACCTTTTCCTATTAGATCCTGTTCCAGCAGGACTAAAAGGGCTGCTTGGCTGGTTTTTCTAACCTGAAAAAACGGAACAGATAATGGTTTTACTCTGCCTCACAAAAAGTTTTTTTTCTCTTGCGCATCAAAATCTAATATAGACAATGTTACAATCAGCTGAAATAGGCCTAAATTCACAAGTAATAACATGAAATCTAAAATTTTTAATTTGGTAAGTTGTAAACTATTACCTGATTGTTAGGATCATTAAGGTATCGTACAACCATAGGCAATATGTACTTTGGCACAGCGTTCTCGTATAGATCAACATTATCTTGACAGTATACAGCTAAGTGGGGTACCTGCTCCATCAACTCTGATCGTACAATGGGATCTGAAAATATCAATCATCTTATAAGATTATTTAAGCCCTAGAAAAGTTGACAGTTTGAAACCAAATATTATACATTAAGAATGGGTCCTTATGACAGATCCATATTGGTTAGAAAATTAGCACCAACTAGTTTGTAGTGACTATCATTATGATTTGTTTCAGTTATTTGGGAATGTGGTCCAGGCCAGTGCAGTTGGTAAAATTAACGTTTGGGATTATTTTGGTAAGTACCAATATAATAGTAAAACAACAGTTTATACAATCAAAAATTCATAATTGAATGTTTAATCAAATAATTTTCTTTCAAATGATTTAATTTCTTATGCTTACAACAATATAATTAGTAAATTTGCTACTTTTGAACCAGTAAATTTCACTAGTTACAGTGATAATTCCATCTATTTGTGATTGGGAAATTTTAGAGACACAACATGGGAAAAAAAGCTACTATATTTCATTTAGAATCTGAATGGGGCCAAATAACGGCCCCAATAAGGAGCAAAAAAATCCCTGATTGTTAATTAAAAGAACTACAAACCGGAATCTTCAGAGAGTTTGACCATTGCATTGAGTACAGCAATGGCATCATCTTCTTCAGTTTCCTCCACTGCCCGCAGTGTGTCCAATAACCCTCGTGCAACCATTTGTCTATCAAACAATATTACATGTGAGAAGTGGTAATTCAAATAAAGTTATAAAGTTGTGCTTTATTCTTGTGTATATTCTAAAAACTCACAATAACTTAGAAATTCCAAAGACTTAGCTCAACAAGTTTTACAGGAATACATTTTATTTGAAAAAAGTAACATCGGTAAAGTGTAGTTACACATGTACTTTTAAGATAAATGTCTTTACCGTGTATAAACATTTTCACTCTGCATATATTTTTCAAGTTTCTGGAGGGGTGAAAGTTTCTCATCAGCACTGTACATGTCATCGCTGTCCACTCCATCGTCAAATCCAAACCCTACAACAAAGCTTCAACTCTAAAACTTGATCTATTATCTGCTACAACACACAACAAAACTTGGATCTATCAAAGAAAACCAGTTGTTTCTTTGTTTCCTATTTTTCACACATTTATTCAATTTTTTGCAAAAAGAGATTTAGATTGGTGGAATGGCCTTAATCTGTAAATATTAAATAATCTACTAGACACGAACACCAGAAAAAAAAGGGTGAATGAAATATTTTCTGAGTAAGAAAACACAGGATAGGAGATATAACAATGTAATGTACTATCTCTTACAACAGAGTTCTTGAAATCTTCCAATGAAATGAATTGGGAATTTTCATCGGTCCAAATAATAGATATTACCAGAGTTTTAGGAGGACCAAACAATATTTTATCGGCAAATCCAATACATTTCATGAACTCCAATACTACGGACAGCATATATAAATACTTTTGTAGTTTGAACATTTCAATTCTTACATATCACACTTCTACAATTAAAATCTAGACCTCAATTATAAAAATGATTTTTAAGCCACCTTCCTCTTTTACGCAGTCATATTTTGAGGGTGTATTCTCATCTTTTCAATGGATTTTACAAAATTCTAATAGGTGAAATCTCAAACTGCCTTTTTGTTTACCTCATGATTCTTTTGAAGCAACACAAATTGAGACAAAATAAGTGCAAGATATTAAAATTTGTCAAGTTTGATTCTCAACACCTGCGAGACCAATACTACAAACAAACACCATGTGCGCGCAACGATTTTCAACAGTTTGATATCAAACAAAGCCTTTGTTCCCAAACACAGAAAGCTATAAATAGAAATAAACAAAGACCAACTACCATGAATATTTCTATGTCAGTAAAGACATTCTCAAATACAGAAACATTTCGAACATTAGTTCCAAAATTTCAAGAGACACTTTTTTTGGCGCGCGTCCTGGCCTCGAGGAGAAACCACAGCGAAGTTACAGGATGACCTACTTACCATTTTACTCTTGGAATTTCTCTCCGTTATTACTCATTCATGACTAAGTGTTACAAATAGAAATCAATAATTCTACGCATCGCCATACTTTCTGATTAATGCACGGAGCGTCATCAATAAATATTGGGAATCGTCGGAGCTGCTAGGCCACGCTTTCCTGTCGTTCAAAATCCATGCGCGCGGGAATGTGGTTCATGGGGTCAAAGGAACAATGTCACGTGACCCAATCATTACATTGGCATCAAAACTCGGCGTCGGGTTTGAATTTCAATCAAAATGCACGTGTTTCGCTGCCATTTGTAAACAGATAAATATAAAGATAGTTTCTGAATAAATCTCTGACACCGTTTGCTTAGTATGGATGTCAAAATTTCTCGTTTACCCTTACAAATAACAAATAACGGCGCGAAAGAATACGATGTTGGGACACTTCGTCTCCACAAGACCAAATAGGCAGTACAATGAAGTTTGAGAGTACTAAAACGGGCACTTACCATCGTCAGGATTGTCATCATTGTGATCTGAGTATATAAAGTCTATATCTGAAACGAGAGAAGTAGGTTTCAATGCTTGATCAGTGGACTTAATTTCATAACAACAAAGCTAGTACTCTGAGGTGGACTCACCCGCCATGTTGGAAAACCACGCTACTTCTGTTACGAGGGTCGTGATTGGCTAATCAGAGGATATCAGACGCTTTTGATTGGTCAAATCTGTTTTGTTATTCGAATGGTGCCGAACAATGCCGAACGCAACTTACGATTAGCTCCGATGACTCAATAATGTCGTCCATTTTATTCATAATTTTCTGGCCTTGTTTTGTTGATGCGTTTTTCTGTGTTTAGTTAAATGTGAATGAGTTTCAATGTACAAACATGTTCTGTTCTTAGGTATATTCTTTTAGTATTTGTAGAGGAGAATGTCATATTATTCTGTCAGAACAGTTTGTCATAGCCAGACAAAGGGCGTCATGCTTGGGTGTGAAGGGGCAATGGGTACATTATGTAGGTGCGTCCGCAGACAAAAAATAGACCGAAACGTTTACTTATTGAAATGCTCTATTTGAAAAGGCTTATAATAATTATTTCTTAATTTGATTAGTATTCAATGTTACTTCAAAATTTATCTTTGTTTAAAAAAGTAAATATGTCGGATAAATTAATTGTCACACAGTGTCCATGGGGGAAAGGGGGGGGGGGGGGGGGAGTGCACAAAAAGACAAGGAATTAGATAAAGGTTCATGACGACACACCTTTAACTTCTGGAGTATCATCAACTATATGTGAATCTAGATAAGAAAAATTACGAGCGCCCCCCCCCCCCCTTTTCGACCCTGGAATTTGTTGAAAGATATTTTTCTTTCACGCTGTCCTGAAAAAAAAAAATACATGCACGTTTTTGATGTTGCTGAAATAAAACAAACTTTCATTTAAATTTTAGAATAAATATGCTACTTAAAGCATTATTCTGCCAAATGAATAAATCTTTCATCTTTGATAAAAAAAAAGGGGGGGGGCGGACAGGGTACTTCTCCCCCCTCCCGCCCCTTCCTCCTCCTTCACCCTCCCCCTTCTCGCCCCATCCCTCCCTCCGTCCCAGTTTTCTTCCCCCCCCCTTCCCTTACACCCTGTCCATCCCCTCATAAAAGTTCCGCGGGATTGGGCACTTGAAAATCCCTATGTACATACAATGTTATAATGGTGATTGCATATTTAAAATGAACAAAAAATAAAAGTGATAAGTAAAACTAAATTCGTGCGTGAAGTAACATATTTAAATGAACAAGTCAAGATCCGGCCGATGGTATAAGAATCCTTGTTTCCACCAAAAGTAGGTCGAAGTCGAAAGCCAAGGTCACTAGTAAAAAAAAAATTGGGTATAAAAAATACCATGTAGAATGTACACATAACATAATTTAGAATGTCCTATCACTTAATTACCAAAAATCAAAGCTTTTCAAAGTAGGTCAAAGTCCAAGGTCACTGAATCACCAGGTTTGGTAACATTAGAAAGGTCTTGAACATAAGATATAGGTCATGTATTACAAAGCTCATCTCATGGCAGCATTTTATCGTGGCAGAAAACAGTCATAGCTTAGATTAGTTTTGATTTTGAATTTGAAAATCTGTCCCACTGAAGGGTTTTTTCCTTGTTTTGGGGCCGAATTTCGGCCCATTCCCAATGAAAAATTTCCCCTATTTTTCCCAAATAATCACTTTTGAATTCCCAAAGAGGAATTATGAAAAAAATCACCTGAGAAAATAAGGCTCAAAACCTGGAAGTCAGCACAAAATGTCCTATTTCCAAGTGCACCTTTAAGTTTTTTATTCATTCCTTGTTCAGTTCAAGCAAATCATTTGATTTGCATAGTTAATAAATGATACTGTAGGGTCATACTGCAATGAGAATTTGTATAAAAATTCCCCAATTTCAGCAAAATGTCGCAAATTTTCCCAAATGGGACAGGCACCTCCCCCCCCCCCCCAAAAAAAACACCCTGCACTGAGAACAAAAAAAAAAAAAATGCTACCACACGAAACCATATAGTAAAAGGGGAGCAGAGTATTTCATTTATTGAACCAAATTCTGCATGAATTGGTAACTCTATTGATACTCAAATCTCCCGGACATACGCGTGCACTCTTGAAAGCGGAAAATGTAGGTAATGACCTACATTTGAACGTAGATTTGTAATCTACTCATAAAGACGCATCATCTGTGCAAGTTTGACCTTCCTAACACTTAAAATAGAGAAATAAAACTTCTTAACAGTGATACCCAAATCTTCCTAACATATGCACTCAAGCGTAAAATATAGGACATGACCTACATGTACATTTGAACGTAGATTTATGATTTACTCATAAAGACTCATCATCTGTAGTTAATCACTGTATACGTAGGTCAAGAATGACTTGATTCGTTGTGGCCTTTGACCTTAAACTGAATTAATATCAATCGAGATCCTGCTTTAATCTCTGGCAATCTGTGAAGTTTCATCACTTTGGGTCAAGAATTATTTGAGTTTGTGTGATGTGGGAACACTGTTTCCTAAGATATACATAATTTTGATCCAAAATCATAAGCCACCCTTTTTCCTCTTTTGGTTTAAAGTTTTATCCTTGTAGATTATGAATTACTTGAGCTATGACGTGGAAACTTTTTTTTCTACGTCCATGTCAAGTTTTACCTTCATCTTTGACCTCGAATCGATAATTCATCATTGTAGACCAAGGGTTATACTCTAGTTATGTATTTATAATACTATGCTCTGAAACGTACCAAATTTGACCTTGACCTTTTAAAATTTGACCCCAAAGTAAATGGGGTTTGAAGTTCCATCACTGTGTAGATTAAAACCTCATCGACCGAAGGTCGGATTACTCGAGTTATGGACTTACGATACTATGTTCTGAAACGTACCAAATTTGACCTTGACCTTATAAAATTTGACCCCAAAGTAAATGGGGTTTGAAGTTCCATCACTCTGTAGATTAAAACCTCATCGATCGAAGGTCAAGATTACTCTATTTACGGTGCAGAAATAATGTATGTATACAACGGCTTTTCAGTCGAGTATACGTTTGACCAAGTTAGAGGTCCTTTTAACCCAAAATAAATAGGTTGTGAACTGTGAAGTTATTGTTTGAATTGTGACTTGTGGTGTCACTTCATGCTAAGTTTGAACCTAATATTTGAACTTTAGACCTCAACATTCTACATCCAATCTGATTAAAACTAGATCCGGGCTCTTTAATGGGTTAAAGAAGATCCTGACGATAATCTCAACAGCACTCACAATAGAGCACAAAATTGAGCATCGACGGACTAGAAGTGGGACCAGGTGCCCGGGAGGAGTAAGCATCCCCTGTTGGCCAGCTGCACCCGATGTCCACGCACGAAAAAAAAAAAAAAACAAACAATATAGAGCAAGTGACCATATTTCGCCGCATTTTTCGTATATTTTCTGGGAATTTTCAATACTTGTTGGCCGATTCAATAATTTGTTTTGCTAAAATTTAATTTAACTCCATTCTCGATCGAAATACTAGAAAAATGATTTATTGTTTCCTAATAAAACGTCAAAATATTTCGATTCCATGTTTTCGGGGGTGACCATATTTCGCCGTTTTGCTGATAAGTATCCATTTTGCACACAAAACGGACAAAATTGTGGCTTTCTTTTCAGGAAATCTTTCGTCGCCACTACTTCTACGAGATGACGCCAAATAAAATGTTTTCTTCGTTTGGTATTTGTAAAAATATTAGATGTTATCTCTAAAATTTAGTGATGTAACTAATTTCCCCTCATTTTGAGGTATTTTTCGTCACATTTGAGTGCAGGAGATGTCACATTATATCAAAACATGACTTCTATGGTCATATTTGATAGGATATAGAAAAATAAGCTTGACAAACAATTCCAATAACCAACGAGAAGCAATTAACCATGAAACGGCGAAATATGGTCACCGGCGAAATATGGTCACCGGCGAAATATGGTTCCTTGCTCTATAGAATATATGCATTGCACTGTCTGAGGTTATATCTATATAGAAAGTGGTATGGCGACCATGTCAGGGAAGTGCTGTCGATACAGCGACAGAAGTAAGTGGAGTGAAAACGGATTTTTCCGTGAACATGCAGACAGATGGAAGGATATGGTGTGAATCCAATATCATGATTTTAATGTATCTACGCATACCCAGCCAATTGTGCCTCACATGAAATTCATATGAAATGAGCATCATGTAAATTTCACATGAAAGTTCATGTGAATTTCATATAAATTTTACATAAAATTCATGTGAAAATTTTTTTTACATAAAATTCATGTGAAAAAAAGTCACATGAATTTCACATAAATTTACTTCACATGAATTTTACATGAATTTTTCTTTGTGACCTTCATGCAAAATTGACTTTACATGCAATTTATGTCAGAAACTTCACATGCATTTCATGTGAAAAATTTCATATAAGTTTCATGTTCGTGCTCATTTCACGTAAATTTCATGTGAACTTTTACGTAAATTTCATATGAAATTCATGTGAGGCACAATTGGCTGTGTATATATTACAGGGACGTAGATAGAACATTTTAGAGGTGCATGACGTAAAATCGAATTACTATAATTATGAAGTCTCGGTTCTTTTTTTTTTTTTTTTTTTCTTAAATATGAACCCAATCCTCAAAAACAATTCGTTTGAATTTCACTTTCCTTACTAAGATTATCCCTGACAAAATGATAAGCCTCAGCTATTTTACAAATGTAGTCAGGAAAAGCGATACTCGAGCGAATCGTTTTTGTTATAGTCGTTTTTGTTTTTGTTTTGTGTGTGTGTGGTTTTTTTTTTTTTTTTTGTTTAGTCATCGGCTGAAAGTTACACATCTTGATGTGGCAATATAAATGTTATAGCAACGTTCAGACTTTGGCATTTTTTTTTTACTATGCTCTCAGTCCTTTTTATTTTGGGATTATATATGTATTGGTCATGAAATACTAGTATCCAAGTATCGTTTCCCTGCAGGTCTTAGTTGTTCGGATATTTCTGTTGGTCAACCTTTCATACGAACGCGCAAACTTTCAAATGCAACATATCAGAACACAGCTTCACATGTCGGATTTCAGGATCACTTTTTTTACCTATTCCCGTCTTGTCATGCCGATTAATGATTTGCCTATTCATTTCATTCCAACTTTTTATGGAACTGATGTGACGGGTGTTGTATGCAAACAGGAGATGCTGACTCTCCCCAGGCACCTGGTCTCACCTCGGAATATTGTTTATTCCGGGGTTCGTAAATTTTAATGACTTTGCCGTACCTTCTCGACTTTGAGACTGAATAACTGATGGGTACTTCTTCGATGTTTATCTATTTATTATTACTATTATTTTTAAATATTTAACGAAAGATAGCCAATACAATAGGCGGATACACATTCACATCTCAACTTTTATTCATGCTATACGAAAGCTGTACGTCCTTCGTCATTAAGGTACCCCATAAGATTGACCAAGATTGCTGGGAATTTTTGTGCAACCATTCGATATCATGAAACATAAACATAGGGTAATCAAAGATTACATAGCTCGCCTATACAGGTTTTTGTCAGAAACCAGGTTAAAGTTTTTGAAAAGTAGGTCAAAGTCCAAGGTCAATGTCACTAGGTCAAAGGTCATGGTCTCAAATGAAAGATCTCGTCACAAGGTATCAACATGTAAAATATTAAAGCCCTACCCCTTATAGTTCAAGAGATATAGCCCAGGTTAAAGTTTTGTCTACGGACAACGACGACGCCGACGCCGAGGGTATGGCATTAGCTCTCCGGACTTTTTCGTCCCGGCGAGCTAAAAATGTCAAGTCTCAAGGTGATTCTCTGCATGCTAATCTTTTAGGTGTTATAGTCACTAATTTGCTTTTAACTTTATGCGGTAAATATTGAGGTAATAATGCTTGGATATAAATAAAATATTAATAAATTTATCCTTCATGTCTCAAACCATCCATACAACAGCATACGACAGCTAAGGAAATATGTGATCCGCGAGTGATGCATAGCAGATATATGAACATTAATTCAGAAATTTTTTTTCAAAGGTCAAAGGTTAAACAAGCCTTTTTTCAGGCGTGTCAAATGCCAAGACTAAGCAAATGATCAAGGTATACAGACGTGAAATACTTTAACACAACAAAATAAACCATTATCATTTTGTAAAAACTAGGTAGTACTTTCAAAGTAAAGGATGCTGGATAAATAAGATGTGTTTGCGAAACATTGAATGCCCTCACTCCCCCCCCCCCCCTTTCTGCATCCTTGTCGTTATAAAAGCTGTTCGAAAAGTAGGTTAACACCAAAGGTTATGGTCACATTTCAGTGTTGTTACAAAGCTGGGTGGCAACCAATCTCGGTATTGATTATTCCATGAAATATAAATGGAAAGATCTCCATTCAGACTCAATTGTAATGATCACAAGACACCAAAAATACCATTGTATAAACCGTTGATCATAACACGCCGAACGAGACCAAAAGTAGTCCTATAATATATGACCCTATGGCAAGCACCCACCAAATAACAAGGTCAAAGTCTTATAATATTATTATAGGACTACACAGGGAACATGTATGTTTTTTTAAAGAACAGTAAATGAAGTGTTTATCATGATTGCATGTACAGACCCCCCCTCCCCCCCAATTGGTTTGTAACCTTGAAGCCTTGATTTATAGACATGTCCTTGGTGCCTCCTACTTGGTTTGTAACCTTGAAGCCTTGATTTACAGACATGTCCTTGGTGCCTCCCACTTGGTTTGTAACCTTGATTTACAGACATGCCCTTGGTGCCTCCCACTTGGTTTGTAACCTTGAAGCCTTGATTTACAGACATGTCCTTGGTGCCTCCCACTTGATTTGTAACCTTGAAGCCTTAATTTACAGACATGTCCTTGGTGCCTCCCACTTGGTTTGTGACCTTGAAGTCTTGATTTACAGACATGTCCTTGGTGCCTCCCACTTGGTTTGTGACCTTGAAGTCTTGATTTACAGACATGTCCTTGGTGCCTCCCACTTGGTTTGTAACCTTGAAGCCTTAATTTACAGACATGTCCTTGGTGCCTCCCACTTGGTTTGTAACCTTGAAGTCTTGATTTACAGACATGTCCTTGGTGCCTCCCACTTGGTTTGTGACCTTGAAGTCTTGATTTACAGACATGTCCTTGGTGCCTCCCACTTGGTTTGTAACCTTGAAGCCTTAATTTACAGACATGTCCTTGGTGCCTCCCACTTGGTTTGTAACCTTGAAGTCTTGATTTACAGACATGTCCTTGGTGCCTCCCACTTGGTTTGTGACCTTGAAGTCTTGATTTACAGACATGTCCTTGGTGCCTCCCACTTGGTTTGTGACCTTGAAGCCTTGATTTACAGACATGTCCTTGGTGCCTCCCACTTGGTTTGTGACCTTGAAGCCTTGATTTACAGACATGTCCTTGGTGCCTCCCACTTGGTTTGTGACCTTGAAGTCTTGATTTACAGACATGTCCTTGGTGCCTCCCACTTGGTTTGTGACCTTGAAGTCTTGATTTACAGACATGTCCTTGGTGCCTCCCACTTGGTTTGTAACCTTGAAGCCTTGATTTACAGACATGTCCTTGGTGCCTCCCACTTGGTTTGTAACCTTGATTTACAGACATGCCCTTGGTGCCTCCCACTTGGTTTGTTACCTTGAAGCCTTGATTTACAGACATGTCCTTGGTGCCTCCCACTTGATTTGTAACCTTGAAGCCTTAATTTACAGACATGTCCTTGGTGCCTCCCACTTGGTTTGTGACCTTGAAGTCTTGATTTACAGACATGTCCTTGGTGCCTCCCACTTGGTTTGTGACCTTGAAGTCTTGATTTACAGACATGTCCTTGGTGCCTCCCACTTGGTTTGTGACCTTGAAGTCTTGATTTACAGACATGTCCTTGGTGCCTCCCACTTGGTTTGTGACCTTGAAGTCTTGATTTACAGACATGTCCTTGGTGCCTCCCACTTGGTTTGTGACCTTGAAGTCTTGATTTACAGACATGTCCTTGGTGCCTCCCACTTGGTTTGTGACCTTGAAGTCTTGATTTACAGACATGTCCTTGGTGCCTCCCACTTGGTTTGTGACCTTGAAGTCTTGATTTACAGACATGTCCTTGGTGCCTCCCACTTGGTTTGTGACCTTGAAGTCTTGATTTACAGACATGTCCTTGGTGCCTCCCACTTGGTTTGTGACCTTGAAGTCTTGATTTACAGACATGTCCTTGGTGCCTCCCACTTGGTTTGTGACCTTGAAGTCTTGATTTACAGACATGTCCTTGGTGCCTCCCACTTGGTTTGTGACCTTGAAGTCTTGATTTACAGACATGTCCTTGGTGCCTCCCACTTGGTTTGTGACCTTGAAGTCTTGATTTACAGACATGTCCTTGGTGCCTCCCACTTGGTTTGTGACCTTGAAGTCTTGATTTACAGACATGTCCTTGGTGCCTCCCACTTGGTTTGTGACCTTGAAGTCTTGATTTACAGACATGTCCTTGGTGCCTCCCACTTGGTTTGTGACCTTGAAGTCTTGATTTACAGACATGTCCTTGGTGCCTCCCACTTGGTTTGTGACCTTGAAGTCTTGATTTACAGACATGTCCTTGGTGCCTCCCACTTGGTTTGTGACCTTGAAGTCTTGATTTACAGACATGTCCTTGGTGCCTCCCACTTGGTTTGTGACCTTGAAGTCTTGATTTACAGACATGTCCTTGGTGCCTCCCACTTGGTTTGTGACCTTGAAGTCTTGATTTACAGACATGTCCTTGGTGCCTCCCACTTGGTTTGTGACCTTGAAGTCTTGATTTACAGACATGTCCTTGGTGCCTCCCACTTGGTTTGTGACCTTGAAGTCTTGATTTACAGACATGTCCTTGGTGCCTCCCACTTGGTTTGTGACCTTGAAGTCTTGATTTACAGACATGTCCTTGGTGCCTCCCACTTGGTTTGTGACCTTGAAGTCTTGATTTACAGACATGTCCTTGGTGCCTCCCACTTGGTTTGTAACCTTGAAGTCTTGATTTACAGACATGTCCTTGGTGCCTCCCACTTGGTTTGTGACCTTGAAGTCTTGATTTACAGACATGTCCTTGGTGCCTCCCACTTGGTTTGTGACCTTGAAGTCTTGATTTACAGACATGTCCTTGGTGCCTCCCACTTGGTTTGTAACCTTGAAGTCTTGATTTACAGACATGTCCTTGGTGCCTCCCACTTGGTTTGTAACCTTGAAGTCTTGATTTACAGACATGTCCTTGGTGCCTCCCACTTGGTTTGTAACCTTGAAGTCTTGATTTACAGACATGTCCTTGGTGCCTCCCACTTGGTTTGTGACCTTGAAGTCTTGATTTACAGACATGTCCTTGGTGCCTCCCACTTGGTTTGTGACCTTGAAGTCTTGATTTACAGACATGTCCTTGGTGCCTCCCACTTGGTTTGTGACCTTGAAGTCTTGATTTACAGACATGTCCTTGGTGCCTCCCACTTGGTTTGTGACCTTGAAGTCTTGATTTACAGACATGTCCTTGGTGCCTCCCACTTGGTTTGTAACCTTGAAGTCTTGATTTACAGACATGTCCTTGGTGCCTCCCACTTGGTTTGTAACCTTGAAGTCTTGATTTACAGACATGTCCTTGGTGCCTCCCACTTGGTTTGTGACCTTGAAGTCTTGATTTACAGACATGTCCTTGTGTATAGGTGTAGCTCAAAACTATTTGAAGCACTATTGCAAAACATAGGCAATCACAGATTACGAAGCTCACGTCGTGGCAGCAAAATTCAATTCAAACATATTTCTAAGTACATGTATCTGGCTTTTAAAGGCAAATCATTCAAGTGGAAAAAGTAGGTCAAGGTCATTTTATGAAAGTTTGATCAAAGATACATACAATATGCAAGTTTGTACATGTAGCACTTATACTTTGCTCAATATTGGCTTTTAAAGGCAAAATCACTCAAATGGAAAAAGTAGGTCAAGGTCATTTTATGAAAGTTTGATCAAAGATACATGCAATATGCAAGTTTGGAACATGTAGCACTTATACTTTGCTCAATATTGGCTTTTAACAGCAAAATCACTCAAACGGAAAAAGTAGGTCAAGGTCATTTTATGAAAGTTTGATCAAAGATACATCCAATATGCCAGTTTGGTACATGTAGCACTTATACTTTGCTCAATATTGGCTTTTAAAGGCAAAATCACTCTAGTGGAAAAAGTAGGTCAAGGTCATTTTATGAAAGTTTGATCAAAGATACATCCAATATGCCAGTTTGGTACATGTAGCACTTATACTTTGCTCAATATTGGCTTTTAAAGGCAAATCACTCTAGTGGAAAAAGTAGGTCAGATGCTGTATCCGATGCATAGGTCCATCTCGGCATCCAAAGATGAATCACTTGTGCAAGTTTGGTTACTGTAGCATTAGTACTTTGTCAGATACTGAGCTACCCCAAACTTCTTATCCAAGTCACTCAAGCGGAAAATGTAGGTCAGATGCTGCATCTGATGCATGGGTCCATCTTGGCATCTAAAGATGAATCACTTGTGCAAGTTTGGTTACTGTAGCATCAGTACTTTGTCAGATACTGAGCTACCCCAAACTTCTTAACCAAGCCACTCTGAGCTACCCCAAACTTCTTAACCAAGTCAATCAAGCGTAAAATGTAGGTCAGATGCAGCATCCAATGCATGGGTTCACCTCAGCATCCAAAGATGAATCACTTGTGCAAGTTTTGTTACTGTAGCATCAATACTTTGCCAAATACTGAGCTACCCCAAACTTCTTAACCGGACGGGGACGCGGACACGCGGGGGTATAGCATAAGCTCACTCAACTTCGTCGAGGTGAGCTAAAAACAAAAAACAAAAGAAAAAAAAAAAAACAAGAGATCTATTTCATACTTTGTTGAATGAGCATATAATTATAAATCTTTCATACATAGTTTTCATTATTTTAATGGCAATGTTCACCATTGTATTCTAAAGAAGTATCTAATGTCACAGTCAATAGTGCATCAAAACAACACATGGATTTCTCTCAAACTTTCACGCAATATCCTGTTATAAATTTTGAAAAATAGATGAGGAGATTGTGTGATCAAGAAAGCAATTACATTTTCCATCAAAATACTGAAGTTCACATTGGTTGTAGATGTAGAGTTGGGCACAGATATCTTAACTAGCTTCTATGAAAGCATAATATTGGTTTACCTTTAAATAGTAAAATTTTACTATGAAAGACACATTTTAATTAATACAAATATGCATATTATAACTCACGTATGTATGTGAAAATCAAAATAACATGGTTTTAAAGGTCTTGAAAATAACTATTTCTGACTTTGAATGACTATTGAGTCTATAAAGTAGATTAAGTACGGTATCTTGAAAGAATGAGGCAATTTTGAAAATACTGATTCTATCAAAACCAAATTTGTAATTTCTATGATAGAAATGAAAGGCAAGTATTTCATAATTTGGTCGAAATTATCAAGACAAGGAGTCAGGCGTTTCTACATCTTTCTGCTCATTTCTTATAGCTTGAATACAAAATTGTATGAAGTCTAAGTCGTTATTTTAACAATGGATTCTTTGCCCTTCTTTGGAGGTAATTCTTGAAATTGAAGAATTTAAATCACTGGAGCTCTTTATGCAATAAACAATGGGACCATACACACATGAATCACTGAATTCTACTTAAAATCAAAATAAAGGATATTTTGTTAGTTAATATCTGAAACAAAATACAAACTTGTTCAAAAGGCTCTTTCACCCTGTTTACAAAACTAACATGCTGATTTTGGCATAACCTGTTTGGACAAATTCAGTTTTATTTTTGAAATATGTAAGGATTTTTTTTATGAAAATATCACAACTGTTTTTCTTTTGAAATTTATGCCTCCTATATGAATTTAAGTACTCTCGTCCTTTCAGCTGTTCAGCTGTAATGAACACTATTTAACACTTTTAATTTGGTGAAGGAGTGCTGTTGCTTTTTTCTGTAAAGAAGTTGTTTTGTAAGGTGAATCATGATTAGGTCATGTTATACAATTTATTGTGCAAACAATAAATTTTTTAAGTCACGATAACTAAAAATAAGTCATTCAGAAAACTGCAAATCATGTTACATGTAATTAAACCTTAGTTTAAGCATTGATAAAAACAATTAATTGAATTATTTAGCTGGCATGTTCAAAGATATATATGTCGCCTGCCAGAATTTTTTATACCCTACATTTACCATCTTGAGCTTGAGGGTGACCTTGTACCTCCCTGAATGTTGGATCTCATTGGGATTAACATTCCTGACGAGTCTGGTTAATGTAAGTCATATAATAACAATAAAATATAACTGACCTTAAATGAGATGACCTAACCAAGAATTCATAACAAAATATAACAGCTCTGTCTGACCTAAACTGAGATGACCTAACCAAGAATTCAAAACAAAATATAACAGCTTTGTCTGACCTTACATGAGATGACCTAACCAAGAATTCATAACAAATATAACAGCTTTGTCTGACCTAACATGAGATGACCTAACCAAGAATTCATAACAAATATAACAGCTATGTCTGGCCTAAAATGAGATGACCTATCCAAGAATTCTTTAATCTCTCAATCTTACAGGCCAATAATGCTTTGATTATAGCAAGCAAATTCCTCTGGTTTTTGGTCTAAATGTATGACAGTGACATTGAAGATTATCTTGGAGATGATCTTGACCTACCTTCTGTCTTGATAGTGTAAGACTGAAATATCATACAAGTTTTGCCAATGTACAGTATGACATACAATAAGAAATTAAATTACAGTTTGGGGTGTGACATTCAGAGAGAAGAACAAACAGACATCAGAAGGACTAGCGGACATCAGACCAAGTGATCCCCTGAAGCTGCTTTGCAGGTAATATAATCACAGGAACCTGTCGTTCTATTAGAGAAAATAAATTATTGTTCACTACCTCATGCCTCTGTGTTCATATTAATACATGTACATGTAATAGTGTTATTGATATGACCACAGAGGTTTGAGGTAATGAACAATAATTTATTATTTATTTAAACGACAGGTTCCTGTGATATAGTGAATTAGTTTGTATAAACATTTACTTCACATTTTCTGTATTAAAAGGTACTAACGGGACTGTTATACCACATAAACCACAATTCTAAACTTAAAATTCTTTAACGTCACATAATTCACAATCATAACTCACAGCATCAAAGTATCATAAAAATTTCCCTTCAAATGTGGGATTTGGTCCCTAATTTTAAAATCTTTAAAATTAGTAATTAAACCATTAAAATATCTCTAATACTGTCATCTAAGGTCCTTTAAAACAACCCCTCTAACCACTTATAAACATAACAAACATTGTAAACAGATACATGCAAGAAATATAGCTTCATATCCAGATGAAACAGCAATATACATGTAATTAAAGTTAAAACAAGACATAATAAAATAATACAAAACATGTAATTCAATGAAAGCCCTTGAGCAGGTTTTTTTTCCTTCTGCCATTTTATGTAAGAGTTACCCCTCTTTCAATACAATCTGTTAATGCCTCTGCCATTGCAGGTCCAATTTCTTTTAAATTAATTTTAAACTTAATATCATAAGAAAATATTTTCAAAAAACATTTAGTTTCAGCATTTTTGTTAGAGAAAATTAAATTCATAATAATTTGGAGAGGACTTCAACATGATCAACTTTGCACGTTGAAAAAATTTTAATTTCTTGCAACCAGAATAATTATTTCAAGAACTTGCATGTAAACTTTGAATTTGTACATTTTCTATAGCTCATTCATTTTTAAAACGTTCAGTTTTGAAATTATTGCCTATTTCTTTGGAAAAAGCAGCTGAAGACCATCACTTACCATGTTAATGTGTATTTTGTTCAATTGGGCAAGAAAAGCTGAACTTTCAGCATATAATTTTAGGAAAACTTAAGGAAGCCTTATAAACAAGAAAAAGTTTACATGCATAAATGGTCTTTTATAAGGTGTATCGATAGAAAATGTCAAATTGGACCTTTATCAAGTACACTATCATCTAAGCAGAGAAAATATCATTGATGTTCAATTATGTGGAGACTGGGTTTAGGGAGCCAATGCAGGACCTGATCATATAATTATTGTCCTTTAAAGCTTTGCTTCCACTGTCGTGAGTGCAGAGGAAATAGAGCTACGATTAGGTGATTTTGCTTTATCGAAGCGCATTCTCCTCTCAGTCCCAGGCATTCTTGTCTCATTATGTCACAATCATGTCACATTCTCCTCTGTTCGCGGCACCGACAGGAATGTTTCAAACTGTTTAAAATATTCTAGTCTGAATTCTTATTCACCTCACACTCGTGTTGCATGCGCAGCACATTCACATTGCATTCTCCTTACATTCGCGTGCATTCTTGTTTCCATGGTGGAGGAGATATGAGCCACGATAGAGCCCCAACAAGAAAGAGTGATGCGAATGGGCCAAGAATGTGACGCAAATGAAAAAAGCAACGCGAATCTGCCACGATAGTACTACATACACATACGACAGTGACAAGAATAATTATCTCAGAGTTGAGGTAAAAGTGTGCGGATCAATATTTTGAAAACTTTGACAATACCTCCAAAGAGAAAACAACATGGAAAGAGGTCAACCAAGGATATTGATGCTCCTGGATATGTCAAATGATTTTGGTCTTTCACATTCTTATTATGATCGCAGCGCTTTCGGGTTAAAGTCATACACATCTCCATCTCCTGCACCGTAGGGCTATCGGCTTAAGGTCGTGTTTCAATCTCCTGCATTCCCCTCTCACTCACCTCAGTGTCTTTTTATCATGGCACATTTGAGTTGCATTTTTCTCTATTCGTACCACACTCGCCTCACATTCCTAGCGGTTTGCAGCATATTCTTTTTGCATTTGCAGTGCTATGGTGTGCCTATTGCACCAAGAAATACTTCAGGAGAACAGACAAGAATTAGACACAATTGGTCATTCTCCTCCGATTGCAGCTCATTCTCCTCTACATTTGCGACAGTGGAAGCCTGGCTTAAATAAGAAATATTTTCATGATCTTTTTATCACGTGATACCCCCAATGCTCCATTACATAACACTACTTATTAATTTTTGTTTATGGCACACATTATATACTTCATCATTGTAATCAGTCATTGGACAGAAAGTTCAAGATTGATACCACAACAAATAGTCAGCAATGTTGGCCTGTTATTCACTTGAAATGTGATCATATTTTTTAAAATTTCTATATTACCATTATCTAATATAATCATAAAGAGAATCTTTATTGATTTTTCTATTTCAAACCTTATTAATGAAACTCTTGTGGAGACTGCAGGATTTGAAATCACAATTAAAACTCATTTCATGATACTGTATGGATGGAAAAATAAGAAATTAAGATCCTCTTTATATTGTGGTGCGAATGGGTTAAGAGCTTTATCCACAGTTAAGTTATGAAGAAACATTTACTATCACTTGGAAGACATAATTATGATAAATTAATAAACGGAAAAATGCTAAATATGTAGAAAAATCATAGCTTGAATAATTTCATCATATAAAATGAGATGAAGAGGTAAAGTTGTCTATAAGAGATACATTATTAAGCCAATTCTTCTTCTTATAAAACTGCTTAAGGGGAGTCTAGTCTTTAAGTTGATAACTATAGCAGTTTGTAGACTTGATAGCAGCTCATGTAACATCTGTCTCTGATCCTAGCACTTTCTCCTTATTCACCGGGACAGGAAAACCATTTCTTTTAAAAGGGAGGTAACCCAAACAATATGAAAATATGAGACGTCAACATAAATGTCATTAACACAACAAAATATTCTTTTGAAGAAAGATGGGACACAAATGTAATAGATTATTCTAAGACAATGTAATCTTTCTGCTATTCAGAGTTATTTACCATTTTGGACATCATCTGACATTAACTTTGTGTGACAACATCAAATTCTATGAGAAATTTGTAAAATTAAGAGAAATATTGTAATAGATTACTATTTCCACTGGAATTTCAAATCAAATCATACTGGTTTGCTGGGCCAACAATTTTACCTATTCGAAATAGAAAATAATATATGTTTTAACCAATCTGACTGGAAATTTTCTACATTGATTCTTTCAATGTAATTGGTCAAGACCCCAACTTCAGACATAACACAAATAATCTATTTTCACACTGCATTCACCAGTTATTTCATAGAGATGGAATAAAATCATCCTTAATCTATCTCGCAACTGCCATAAATTTTAATTCAAATCTAAAGGAAAAGAAAATTCCTGAATTGACATTAGTTGATGCAACTTTCCAAAACATTTTGGCCCTGTTTAGACACTAGACATAAATGCCAACGGGAAATAACTCTGTATAACGAAAAGACTCAAGAAAAAGTTTTTCTAGGTCTGACAATGAACGCTAAGAAACATCCTGATTATTCTCTATAGTTTGTCCGTTTACTGTCCGTTTAGGTTTGGACATCTGATGCACTTCCTGTACAAAGATTTCTGATGGAGAAGTGTTCACATTGTCTACAGATTTCGGGGAATTTTCAGAATCGTCATGTTCACTGTCGCGTTTTTCTATCTTTGTTCGACAAATTGGACAGATCTCTAGCTGCACAACACAATTGAAACAAAATCCCCTGAAAAAAACAAATATCATGGTAAGCAATGAAGAAATAAGTTGATTCATAGCATAAATACCGGTATCTAAAAGAAATCCAAATATACACAAATGTATTGTAGCCACACCTTTAAGCTAAACAATTTCTTTAATGAAAACTCCAACTCTAGACTGGCACCTTTGCAATGCCAAATTTTGATTGCAAGGATAACTTAACACAAATTGGGTACATTTTAAAATCACTGCAAATGATATTTAAATAATTCAAGTATATTTGGGTGTATTTTCTATCAAATACCATGATCGAAAATCCTAAGTACATGGAATAATCAACTTGAATATTTTATACGAGGAATTAATGTATAAGATTGTATATTCATGGCAGAATAATTTGGTTTAACATATGTGCAAATTTTCCTGTGAAAAAATCTGTATACATTGTACCTGAACTGAAAATATCTTTCCATGAAAAGTGTCTCCTGTTTTGAATATAGGCCTCCAGATTGTATGGCTAATACTCTATATCCTTTTGTAATAAGTGATATTGGCTTGAATATTCAAAACTTGAACTTTCAATAACACTGACAGACAGACGGACAGACAGGCGATACTGAAAGGACAACATGTTGTTTCATTACAGCTCCAAGACAGCATATCTCTTTCTTACCTATGTTTACAAGGCAATAGGAAATGTGTGGCCCTCCTGTCAAAACACAGGGTACAGGAATCTTCGTGTACTTTGATATTCTTTAGTAGGTCCAGCTTTTTATGCCTGAAATTAATGATACATGTGACCATGTAAAGATTCTTTTTATTTTTTAGTCATATATTCATCTTTCTGTTACATAGAGACAACTAGGACAACAACATATTTGTAAATGCTCGACACGATCTGCTTTAAGTAATCTGCTTCAGGTTACATTTCCTATATCCTACAACACCATGTATCTTATAATCACCATAGTCTTGTATTGTATGATGTAAACAAAACCTGAAATAGATGATTTTGATCAGATTGCACTTGAAAGAATTTCATAATTTGAGACAGTACTGATCTCTGCTCTGATTGGTCATTGAGAGGATGCACTGGATAAAGTTTTATGGACAAATCCATTTCCTCCTCACGTACGTGTACAGATGCACTAACAGATAAACAAAGATGGAGTGATTCCAGAATATGCCCATTCCCCTTACAATAATACCTAATTAACTTCATTATGAAGGTATAATTGTCTATTC
Source organism: Pinctada fucata (assembly GCA_028142955.1). Taxonomy (NCBI): domain Eukaryota; kingdom Metazoa; phylum Mollusca; class Bivalvia; order Pterioida; family Pteriidae; genus Pinctada; species Pinctada fucata. The sequence goes on along the minus strand of AP027113.1, from coordinate 47,999,834 downwards.
AATCTATCAACATTCTGAGACTAAGTGCTAGTGTATCATCCAAGCAATGAAAATATATGTCTTAAATCCTATCCTTTGTAATATAGCTGAACTTAATACAAGAATATTTATATGTATGTACCTTGGCAATATAACTTTTTCTTCATTTGTTAGTGTTCCGTGGTCGTTAAAGCTCTCAAACTTAACATTGGTGGGTGGGTATCGGTAAGGCTTGGCCCCGAAGTTAAAGTAGCACTGCTGGTAACTCATAAAGCTGGCAGCGGCAAAGAAACCACCCCTGTAAACATCATATATATTGTAAAATATAAGTCTTAACATTGATGGGTGGGTATCGGTAAGACTTGGCACCGAAGTTAAAGTAACACTGCTGGTAACTCATAAAGCTGGCAGCGGCAAAGAAACCACCCCTGTAAACATCATAAATATTATACAAATACAGACTTGGTCGAGGTCATTAAAATGACCCGATGAGATTTGTAATATCGACCAAGGCCGAAGGCCGAGGTTGATATTACAGATCTAATCGGGTCATTATAATGACCGAGGCCAAGTCCTTATTTGTTATATTATATAACGAATCGTAAGACTATAAATGATTAAAATAATGATTCAAAACAATATGGACACATAATTTTTAATCAAGAATTCATTTGTGAAAAGAGTATCTAAACATTTAATATTTAACAAAATAACTAAATTAATTTTTATCGTAAATACTGAAATCAGGACAAATACTAGAACGAGTCATTACCCTCCATCAGCGGTCATTATCCGAAAATAATGCCTCGTGCACCAGCCAATCAGAATTGACGTTACATCGTTTTCTCTCATACCCGCGTATGTGTTACAGAGTAGGCCCATGAAATACAGCTACGTGAGCTACTTCTGTATCACATATCATGTGACAGCTGTATCACATATCACGTGACGCTATTGTTTCGATTGTTTACGCTATTGTGACGTCATGATTTCAGCCCGCAAAACAAACAAGCTAGCGGAGACGTCGCCATAAAACTTCCATTTTTGAGATCTAATTCAATGTACTCTTGCGTTTCATTTTGAAAAGCCTAATATTCGTAGTTTATTCTTATAGAATAAACCATTTTCGGGGGCGCTGAATTCGAATATCGACATTTTTTCAAACTTCGTCCCTTTTCTTTTAGTTTTGTTTTGACCCTTAGATATGAGAGAAAAATACTCTTTCATGTTCTTCTATGAAAGATACATCGTTTCCACCCTTGGGGTCTCAAAATTTTGCAAAACCCTCGGCAAGCCTCGGGTTTTACATGATTTTGAGACCCCTCGGGTGGAACCGTTGTATCTTTCATAGAAGACCATGAAAGAGTCTTATAATATAATATTGTAAAATATTAGTCTGCGGGTAAGTTATTAATTTTGCTTTTTAAAAGAGGATTTTTGAAATTATTGATAAATTCATCAAAACCATATAAGAGAATGATGACAACATGTGTTATGTGGATCACTTAATAAATATATTTTTGTGACGAAATCAGCTTTAATGTCTTTCTCAATGTAAACATGGTATTCACTTATATATTTTCTTATTAAATAGAATGCAGTTAAATTTGGATACTTATGATTAATCATCCACTATTATAATGCTGCAAATTCTAATCATCATATTCAAATAGGAGAAAAGTATCTTTAAGTTCAAGTTAAAGTTTTCTTAAAATTTGAGAGTTGTAATTTTTAAAAATCAATTATTTCATATTAACCTGGCATGCTTGAAGAGATCATTATAAGGTTTTAAGCTGTTTCCATTCAGAGAGAAAACCATCACTTCATTTTCCACGTCCAATAGAAGTCCTAATATATCCCCTGAAAATAGACAAAAACAATAAATAACCTAAATATATAGACAAAAATTACTTACATTTAATTTTATTTTCTTTCTTACCAAATTGTTTTTTTAAATACTGTTCACATAAAGGAATACGAGTTTATGTTTTTTATAGAACCCACAGATTCTGACATGAATTATGTCAATATATGGATCCAACCATTGGACTCGAACTTCTCTTTCATTTACCAAAAACCCCATCCCCAAATATCTCAATTCATCTACACATATAGATTTGGTTTACAAGGAATCAACATATGAAAACCTCTTGTGGTTGAAGAGACATAACCAGATTTAAGTTTTGCCTCTGCAACTGATGCAGATACTGAGGCTGCTTGAAACATCTTGGTCCCGATTTACAAAATATGTGCATATTTAAGTTGTTTAAAACAACAGGCAGACAGAACTTTCATCAAAGAAGCACATAATGATCTTGGGTCAACGTGATATATGATATACAAGTCAATGAAAGAGGAAAGTCAATAGTCAAAAGTCAAAGGTTAAAATATATCAAAGATACGATTTGTGATAGTCAGCCCAAAAACAATTTGTGACAAACGGACAGATATACTGAAGACAGAAGAACAAAAAATGTTCAACCAAATTCTATACTCTGATCGTGATATCAGGTTGACATAATAGTATAGGGAACTTGGATATATAATGCAAATTATTTGTAGTTTTATCACGAAAAACATAATGGCACTTATATCTAAATACTCCAAGTTCCCGTCCCAACTCTTTACATTTTAATTGAGTAACTTCGTGACGGATTTGAACTGATCTATGCAGAATCTTAAATGATGACCTTTAAAATTGTACCGAATTCTTTACAGAAACGAGAGAAGGTATACTATCAATTCTAAATGCCAAAAGTCTACAAGTAAACTCTCTAAATGATACATATAATTACACCGATAGAATCACGATCAACTTTCTTTATATTTAAACGACACAAATTATTTCGCAGAACTGATTTCGAGGATACAAAAACGTTTAAAGTATTCAGTTAAATGACTTTCAGAATTTGATAATCTTTAATACTGCGAGAGAAATTATTGACTTTCTTTAGAGTTTTTCTTTTATATTCGGTTAAATAAGAGATGTTAAAAATCGTCCGTTTTTGCATCTGTCAAACATATACCATGGGAAATAATTACTTTAAAACAGGTTTAGAAGTAAAATAGTCAGGCAATACACATTTCAAAAGAAGTATTTATATCAGCCCTTGATGACATTTTGGCATGAAAAAAGTAGACGTCTTTAAAAGAAAGACACAAAGTGTAATGAAAATACATGTGATCAAGTAGAGATAGGTAGAGAGAGGGAGGGGGGGGGGGGGGGTTCGGTTTCTTCAAATGTTCGGTATTCTTAACAATACTGCTAGAGGATGCCCACTTTGAAAAGGACAATTTAATGCACTATAAAGGGAAGAGAAAAGTTGATATGAAATTCTTAGTGTAAAGTAATATTGTAAAATCATAAGATTAAGAAAACATACTTAACCGAGTTTTTAAGACTCCCACCAGTCTAACAGCAAAGGATCATAAGAACTATAACAAGGTTACTAATTCTCAAAAATATCATTTCTTTGAGAAGAGAGAATTTTGGTATATTCTGTTTACCAAACTTTCGACTAGTTTTCCTTCTTCAGATATTTGAGTGCCATAGCCTGACGGGGCGCATTTTAAAGTCATTTAAATCGATACCTACCCACTATTTATAAATTCACTATTTAATAATAAATCGATCTTTTTAAAAATTCTGAAAAGAAAATAAATGGAATGGCCTTGTCTCGTGCGCCGCTTAAAAATCTAACGAATTAAAAAAAAATGAAGGTGTTAAACGAGTAGTATTTTTCAAGTAAAAACTTTTCCCAATGAACTCTGCTGGGTGTTGAAATATTTCACTGCCATTTTTTTTTTTAAATAATTATGACTTTAAGAGATTTAGGGGGAGCCGTGTCCAAATTCTATCAACAAGGTGAGTGATGCACTAAAATCTGGAAATATGATATATGCAAGTATCATACATAAAACATTTTCTTTATGTAAGTTATGCAGGTCCAAGGTGGCTTTTGGTAGTATAATGATGTTTAAAAGAAAGGTATTGCATTACTTACTATTATCATGATTACATTTTTGATTCACCTAGGGGCTTAACCAAAAATGTAATCATGATTGCTAGTTATCATGATTACATTTTTGGTTAAGCCCCTAGGCGAATCAAAAATGTAATCATGATACTAGTATTGAAGTATATACCCTATTAATTTCTATATTTCAGTTGTCCGATTGGTTTTTTTCCTGCACATGTCGATTTATTACAAAATTCTCTCATTATGAATGTTGAAAGATGATAAATGAAAATATGCAGGATGCAGTCATATTTGAAAAGAAATCTTGAATCAATATTTCTTTTTTTTTTTTTTTTGACAAACATTCATAATTTTTGCAGTCTAGCTAACATGCAATGCAATTAAAATTCATGGCATGGGTTTATATTTATACCATAGGGGGCAAAATTACTTTCAAATAGATTGGAGAGGGTTTAAAATTGGGGATTTGTCAAACTTGAGATATTTGACTGAGTTAATAGAAACCATTTATGATTCATATTTTCTTAAGAAATTAAAGCTTCTCGATACTGATATATTATAAAAACACTTTTAAGGGAACTTTAGTACACATTGGGACCAATCTGGCTCATGTATAAATCCTCTAAGAAAATAAAATCACGAATAGAATAAATAAATATGCAAAGACTCGAGCCATAAAAAATGTTCCCGGGCATAAAAAACGTTCAGATGCATAACACGAAGTCAAACCAAGTACATAATGTCACGATTTATTTTTGCACGGACTCTATGACTGTATTATAGATCTAGTATTGAAAGATGCAGGGGACAGTTAAATTATTTTATCAAGTCGGTAAGTCACCTGTTTTCATTCTATTTCATTCTTTTTAAATCGCGACATATTTGTGAAGGAATGGTATAAGTAACTTGAAACTGCAAGCAGAACCATAACGAAGTGATATTAGGAAAGAAACTTCAAAATGCAGCAAACAATTGGACAAGTCTGACCTTGAGTATTGAAAACCACCAGTAAATGCAAGAAAAAATAGAAGTTTATAACTTGGTACCATCGATGTGCCACATGTGACTTCAAATACATATACCTCCCTGACAATATTTGTTCCCTCGCTGAGCTGAGCAGTAGCTTAAACAATCTGCCCAAGGACATAATGATTTTTAAGATTGATGACGGAGAGATTCAAACCCAAGATCTATGGTATGGATTCATTACCAACTGCACTATCCTCCAGACTAACAATTCACGTGTCGGGGGATATCATATATCATATAAGTAAAACCCTCGTAACAAGCCACCAGACGCACCTAAGAGACAGATTGGCAAAATTGCAACAAACCTTCTACATGTATTGACTGAGAAATGTTCGAATGAGTTCGTCAATGGAGTTTCGCAAATTAAAAAGAAATTCACCGTTCGAAGGAAATGCATGTTGTATCACTGTCAAGTTGATTCACACGGTATAATGTTCCTCTGAGTCCATGATCAGGCTTTGACGTTCATTGTAACACTGTGAGTATCAAGGTCTCAGACAGACATGAGTAGGGGTATGGTGGTTTAAATGGGCGTGGTCCGGCCTTGAGTAATCATACAACCCTGTATGACAACATACATAATAATTATCATGTAACGGTACACCTTATAAATTACTTAGATCACATTACATTAATCTTTCTTTCTGAAATCAAACTGCACTCTTTAATCAATATTGGATACATAAATCACCATGATCAAACTAAATGAATTCATAGATACAACTGCGATCGTATTCTGTGCACTAAACGGTTTGCGAAAATTTCAATTGATTGACTTGTTATATCATATTGTAATGCAACGTCGCTATAACGTCGACTTTCATTGGTTGTTTGCTCCTTAGTTGCGACAGTAAAACGAGAACACACTAGGCTTTGACGTTGCTATAACGTCACATTTCGCCTTATATTCACAAAAATATAGATTGCATTAGAATGGGAATAACTAGATACTGACGTTATGTTTGCGGACGGTAAATGATTATTTTACGGTGCAAACATCCGTTTTTCTGGCTCCGCTAACGTGTCGCCAGAAAAACTCAGTTTGCGACCGTAAAATCAGCATTCACCGTCCGCAAACATAACGTCAGAAACTAGTTATTCCCTAATTAGACAGTATGAATTTAGTGTTCGTGTGCTTTTTGGTAGGTGTTTTCCTATCTTTGTGATTGGCTGAAGGTTTTGTAATTTTTATCTTGGGGCCTTCTCACAAAGTATGCACTGGTGTTTTCGGATATCTCTGGGTTTATGGAAACAAGGGGAGGCGTTGTGCACGTAATCCTGCTAACCACCTTTGCTACCCAGGTACAAAACTACCTCGGGTATAAATTTGCATCCTCTGTTAAAATGTTGTTCTATATACATGTATGTTTTGTCCTTCAAAGACCATTTTCCGGTCTTGTTCTTTTGTCCTCCCCCCCCCCCCCCCCCCTATTACAATATTGTGATTTTCTGCAGCTTTACAATATTGATTTACATGTTGTCTTTTTTGGTGTACATTGTGTATGTGGTTTTCACCGTCAGCCTTGTAACAAAGTCACATCCCCCCTCTTTTTGCTCTTAATTAATTGTTACAAATATCGAATTGTCCAAAAGTCGAAAGTTTTGTTCTCATTTTTACTACAAAATATGATGGAATTTATTGGAAACGGTATAAAACTTTACAAAATCCTAAGTAAACCTTTGGTCGATATCAATGACTTTTAAAAACCCAGCTATTTCCAAGAACATTTCTTTTGCAAGTGTTGATTGCAAGTGCATAATGTAATATTTATTTAAAACTACAGTATTGTATCAAATAACAGAATCAAAAATATCCATGACTGGTACTTTATCAATGTCTACTGATTATATTATTCTATAACGATATTTAAAAGTAACTTTTGCATAATTGACCAACGAAAACACTTCATTCCATACAATTAGCCAATCAAAGATTGATAAATCATCGGCATATCAGAAAATCTGCAATTTCGTCAATTATCATCAGTTCTCTTTCATTAAGGTTAACTGCTATTTCAATCGTCTAGATTGCATTCTAACTCTCATTATTTGCAAATGAAAGCATTTTAATTGATTACTTTCCTCCTTATTTATTGGACACAAAGAAATCTATTTTCCGCTAAAATAACAGAAAGCCCTTGGTAATGATGGGAATAGTGTATTGGCAGTGTAAGTTGGTAATGATGCTGCGCCTGCGAAATTGCTGGCAAAATGTTGATTTTACTCAAAACGCTATTCAATCTGAAGGTAAGTTTGTTTTTGGAGTTTTTTTTGGTTTTTTTTTTCAGATTTCTAAAAAAAGTAAGACACAGAAACGGCAGTCAATGTTTAATACATGTATCATAGACAACACGTCTAGAAATAACTTTGTTGAATCATGCGCTTGAAATAATCAGGAAAAACTTAGTAGGAGAATGACTGGTGTTGAACTCTAAGGACAAAATAAAGCTCTAGTTTCCCAACAATTCTACAATTCAAACGAAAACAAAATTCAAAGACAATATTTCTTCAGTAATGGATACTAGTGTACAGAATACGAATTCTAACTTATTTACGACAAAACATCAAACTCGAATAAAAGAGGAAAAGTCCTTATAAAATTCCTTTACACGCCCCCTTCAAAGTTTCCAAACTTGGATGTATATATACTGGTGATAAGTACAGTGTAAAATCGCTATATAAATGCCAAGACAAAGGACACAAATGATATTGCAGTTTACCTCGTGGTGTTTTTGTTTTAACATTGATTCATACCAATCGGCTCGGCGGAGCGCGGGATTGACGGACAATAGGACAGACTCTGTCTTGTCATGCTGATTAGATAAGCGAGGTAAAATGACGGTGACTTTTGGCGGAATATAAATCAGCTGATCAGATTGTCTGATTACCAAGACCAAGCATATCCTTTTCTTTTGCTTCTTTTCTAAACTGCCATTTTACTTTTAAACATACGGAAGACAAGTCTTTCCCTTGAAATGTACAAAAAAAGTTCACAGATATATTTATGTAAAATGTTTCAATAATGCTCATTTCGTCTTTTTGATCTTTTGTCAGTCATGGACATCTATTTCGTTCTCTATATAAGGAAAAGAAATTCAACTTTTTAATTTTTTTTTCTTACTACTAACTTGTAAGACAGCCGGGAAGCTGAGATTTAGATAAGTTTATAGGGAGATGATTGGTTTAGATCCTGTCTCTGTGACCTATACGGGTATTAGGAATGTTATACTGTGATAATTCTTTACAACCCAGGGCGGTAACTATATCTGATTCCATGTTGATAATAGCAACCCACAGGCATTGTCTTTTCTTCAATGAAGCAAGGGAACGACTCAAAATTATCTAAAATAATAAATAATTCACATCAAAGCCAAAATTTTCGAAGCAAAACACATAACCTTTCTCTAGCATATAAATAAGTATCAAATATCTATCGAAATGACTGAAAATTCCACAATATAATTCACTTTTTTATTGTACGATATCGAAAAAAATCCAATATGGAAGAAAAACAGTTTGGATAGAATCCCCAAAAGACATATAACCTGTGACATATGATGATCTGCCTAATTAAAAAAGTGTCAAATAACCATTAAATATGGATACCCTAAATATCTTAGTTTGTTTTCATACAAAATACATGTATACAAAGTGTGTATTAACATCTATCTGACATGGAAATTAACGAAAAATACGGTCCGAAAAACTAAGTCTATAATAAGAATCTGTATCGACAGTATCAACAAAAATTGTGAGACCTAAAGGAAGTAATCATGTCGTTCTTTGAAACATTACTGTCGGAAAATTCTATCATATCCCCCATAGAACAAAGAGGTAAGTCAAGTCCACTTTCTACTCCTTCATTTGAATTTGCCATTTGTCGCGTTTTCTTGCTTTGGTGTCGTGCTGGAGATCTACTCTCTGAATCATGGAACTAATAAATGAGAAAGTAAATAATCGGTAATCATGACTCTCTTTCTTGGAACAATGGTCGAGGTGGAGGGACATATACACTGATCTACTGATCTACTTAGATAAAGAGCCACACATTAGAAACAGGGGATATGAATATGTGAAGACAAGATCACATTAGCTGAAATCACCACTTTCACTTACACAAAACACACCTAAAACACTGCCAAAAGAAGGTACAACAAACATGGAAAACAGAAGAAACATTTACGGAATATAACAACAAAGCACTATTGTAATGAAATACTCAAAAAGATGCCGAATACATGTGCCAATAACTGATGACAAGAAAAAACTAAACAATGACTAAACGATACATCTTGAAAAAAAAACTCAACGAGTGACACTAGAAAATACCTAAAATATCGACTGCATGAAAATACTCAAACACGGAAAACATACATCAAACAGCAGAATAAACACATCAAACACTGACAGCAGAATAAACACATCAAACACTGACAGCAGAATAAACACATCAAACACTGACAGCAGAATAAACACATCAAACACTGACAGTAGAATAAACACATCAAACACTGACAGCAGAATAAAACACATCAAATACTGACAGCAGAATAAAACACACCAAACACTGACAGCAGAATAAAACACATCAAATACTGACAGCAGAATAAAACACATCAAATACTGACAGCAGAATAAAACACACCAAACACTGACAGCAGAATAAAACACATCAAATACTATCAGCAGGAAATACATAAACATCCAGAGCAAAAAAAACCTCAAAAACACAGGATATACCACAAACACTGACCACGGTAAAAACCTACAAATACTGACAGCAGGAAATATCCAAAACACTGGCAACAGGGTATACCGCAAACACTGACAACAGGAAAAACCTACAAACAAATACTGACAGCAGGAAATATCCAAAACACTGAAAATAGGATATACTGCAAACACTGACAAAAGGAAAAACCTCAAACACTGACAGCAGAAAATATCCCAAACACTTAAAACAGGATATACCGCAAACAATGACAAAAGGAAAAACCTACAAACATTGACATCAGAAAGTATCCCAAACACTGAAAACAGGTTATACCGCAAACACTGACAACCGGAAAACCCCATAAACATTGAAAGCAGGAAATATCCAAAACACTGAAAACAGGATATACCGCAAACATTGACGAAAGGAAAAACCTACAAACATTGACAGCAGAAAATATCCCAAACACTGAAAACAGGATATACCGCAAACACTGACAAAAGGAAAAACCTACAAACATTGACATCAGAAAGTATCCCAAACACTGGAAACAGGATATACCGCAAACATTGACAACAGGAAAAACCTACAAATACTGACAGCAGGAAATATCCCAAACACTGAAAACAGGATATACCGCAAACATTGACAACAGGAAAAACCCATAAACATTGACAGCAGAAAATATTCCAAACACTGAAAACAGGATATACGGTACCGCAAACACTGACAACAGGAAAAACCTACAAATACTGACAACAGGGAAACCACAAACACTGACAACAGGGAAACCACAAACACTGACAACAGGGAAACCACAAACACTGACAACAGGGAAACCACAAACACTGACAACAGGGAAACCACAAACACTGACAACAGGGAAACCACAAACACTGACAACAGGGAAACCACAAACACTGACAACAGGGAAACCACAAACACTGACAACTGGGAAACCACAAACACTGACAACAGGGAAACCACAAACACTGACAACAGGGAAACCACCAACACTGACAACAGGGAAACCACCAACACTGACAACAGGGAAAGCCTACAAATACTGACAACAGGGAAACCACAAATACTGACAACAGGGAAACCACAAACACTGACAACTGGGAAACCACAAACACTGACAACAGGGAAACCACAAAAACTGACAACAGGGAAACCACAAACACTGACAACTGGGAAACCACAAACACTGACAACAGGGAAACCACAAACACTGACAACTGGGAAACCACAAAAACTGACAACAGGGAAACCACAAACACTGACAACTGGGAAACCACAAACACTGACAACAGGGAAACCACCAACACTGACAACAGGGAAAGCCTACAAATACTGACAACAGGGAAACCACAAATACTGACAACAGGGAAACCACAAATACTGACAACAGGGAAACCACAAACACTGACAACTGGGAAACCACAAACACTGACAACAGGGAAACCACAAACACTGACAACAGGAAAACCACAAACACTGACAACTGGGAAACCACAAAAACTGACAACAGGGAAACCACAAACACTGACAACTGGGAAACCACAAACACTGACAACAGGGAAACCACAAACACTGACAACTGGGAAACCACAAAAACTGACAAGAATTTCCCAAAACACTGACAGCGGACAATGGCTCAAACACTTGCAGCGAGAATCAGCAGTATGAAATATCTCAAACATTGACAGTATAACTTTGAAAAAAGCATTTGCCATAAACACAGAAACATAATTCTCTTTTAAATCAAGTTATTTGTATTTGAAGGGAAAATCACCAGTACCAAATGTCTACCAAAATTTTTTTTAAGGTGAGACTTGAGAACAAACAATCAAAGAAACATATTAACATATTCACGTGGTGTCCTAAAACAACTTTTAAATACAGAAATCACTCGGATATTTTGGAATCCAACATTCCAAAACTGCAAAACATTTCTATATTGATCCGTTCTTTGCACGCGGATCAACCTATCGGTGTTAAGTCTGTCTTGATGCACGTTAAGTATACTTAATCAATAAGGGACTTTTGGACACGCCACTCTAAATCTACACTTATCATAAAAGAGGGATGTTTGAAACAAATTACCATAAATCCTTATGAAACTCTATGCTTCCGCCATGTAACATAGCACAAAATCGTCAATTGTTGTTCATTTCCCTATTGTAGAATAAAATATACATAGAGATGAGACTAAAGTTTTTTTTTCTAACTTCTGAATACACATTTTGTCTTGATGGTAGAGAACCATGAAAAGGGGGTTAAGTTTTATATAATCTCTATTCAGTCTAAAATAAATCAATATGGTTTCGTCATATCAATTTTTTTAACTGGTGATAGAGAACTTTTAACTGTCTCTACATTGTATCTAATGGGATCCATTTCATGCACTGAAGGTAATTAAATAACGCAAATTGTACCTATATAATTAAAACGGACCATGCGGGGGAATGTTATTTTATTCCCTTTGGACTGTGGTATCCAGTAGTCTGTCAGTGAGGGAAATATTTTCAAAACTTGTTACTTCAATAAAAGGATGGATATTTTTCATGAAGGTATATTTATATTTTTCACTGATTCTAACAAATTTTCTATTCATCTATTTTCAACATCGTTCCTTTCCTTTGGTGCTAATACAATACTTTTTGTTCTTCAATTACTTAAAAGTTATTAAAAAGTCTAAGTCATGAAATGAAGTAAATATCTAGTATAATACCAAGTATCTATAAAATATGTAATGCTAGACCAAATAATTACAATTCTTCCTCTAACTATAGGATTACTCATTTAAATAACAGATGCACGAATGCACGTTTAATTCGGTTTTTAGTGTAAAGTTTTAATTCTGCAGATACAATGGCATAAATCAAATCTTCTCTAGTCTTAACCTGATTGTATTTTTGATTTTAAGTAGTATGCGACAAACGTTAAAATCTCTCACCTATTGTGGAGTAAGCGGTTTAAAATAACTGTTCGTAATACCTATGTCCAAAACTGACCCTGTCCACATAGTGACCAACTGCCCTGTCCGAAACCACATGTACAAATATAAACTCTATGAGATTTAGGAAATTTATGATTAAATTGATTTCTGGAAGTTGATTATAATGAGATACAAACGCTGTTTTGAAAAAAAATGACTCAAAATACAGAAATTTGGTGGAATGTCACAGAATTGACTGTAATTTCACAAGGAGAATGTGTATGTGAAAATACAAGGAATCTTATACCAGCAGTATATCGTGTTAAAATGACAATATTACATTGTTACCACAAATGACTTGGAATCTGTGATGTTGGAAAGCGAGAACAATCTTTGATCATAGTGTTTTTGGATCGAACTTTTACTTTTTGATGTTTACATAGTAACTAGCTTTAGTGCATTTTAAAGAAAAAAGTCAACATGTCGCAGGACGGACCTAAATTATCGATCATGCAAAGAGGTAACATTACTGCCATGATAATGTTGATCAAGATGGTTTTCCTCCTTTAATACAACCTTGTTTTTGAGATAGGGTGATACTAAAGGGATACTATTTTCCGTCATTGAACTATGTTCTTCTTCTTCTTTTTTTTTTTCGATTTCCGTCTAAATCAAACTTTATTTCCCGACTGATATTATTAAGGTATTTCTGACTCTATGCATAATGTGTAAGTTTGAAGGAAGTACAATGCATATAAATTGAGTATCAACTATGCATGGGAAACTGTAACCACTAGACAGACGAACGGATGCCGAGTAAAACGTTCCTATTATATCACTTTAACTTCATAGTATTTAGAATTCATCAAAACAAATTCAAAGAAAATTGAAACGAGATCTTACTTTGATATAACAAAACTCGTTGATCAATACTCTTCAAAAATCTGTGTTAGGTGGACAGACGGATTTCTGTTCATCTTAAATGTTTTGAAAACAAATTTAGTCGTGTAAACGTTAAACGGAGAAACAAACTAACATCTGGATTTAATTTATTCTAAATTTTAATGCCAGAATAATCATTGTGAGCAAACAGAAGTTACATCTTCGTTCTGAACAGTTTGGTTATCATAACCCTGAACTCGGGTTAGAATAAAATTTAGGGCATTTTTTTCCCTCTTTTTTTTTTTTTAATGGTTTCGAAACACGTGGGTTGTCGACTATAATACAACAATTGTTAATCAATTATTACGTTAATCTTAGCTTAACTTTGGGTAAAACATTAATTCACATGCTCTACTATGGAAGAGGTTTACGTCTCGGTGAGAATAGAATTTGCCAACTTAAGTTTTGAATTCAGCACTTTAAAAGTTCACATGGGTAAATGTTCAAGAATACACTTTCTATGATCGTTAATTAGTGCTAAGCACACGTGCATATTGATTCATACAGAGCAGAAATCGACTAATTCCATAATCGGTATTAACTGCAGATTTGCACAAAACACGTAATTGTTAGCGCATGTGAGAGAGTACGGCCAAAATCTTTAGAGAAAATAAAAGATTAAAAGTTCAATTATTCTGAATTTTCAGTATAAACCCTCCTTGCGTCTACGATTAAATCACAATTAAGAAACTGCGTAACATAGTGTAACAATATGTCACGGAAGGACTATCAGATCTGAAGACTTCAAACTTGGAAAATATTAGTGCAATTCTGAATAGAAATGACGAGTTAATTTCACAGACTGAAGTATTTTGCTAGTGGATAAACTTAAGAATGGAGTCGAGAAAGATCTTATTGGAAAATACTCGTACGTATTACTTCAAGAGAAATACAGTTACATCATGAGGAAAAGTATACTATCAAATAAAACTTTAGAAAAACGCTGAAGGGATTTTGGCGTAAATTGTTAATACAGTTTGTGCGTTAAATAATATCGCAAATCACTCTCGGGTCCCGTTGAGTAAGATGGTACATGCCTAAACCGAACATTAAGAAATTTCGCCCCATTTTTAACGTTTTCAATCTGTGAAATAACCAGGTTACAAGTTGAATAAGGGCAAATTCACGGGATAGAAGTCGGTCAAAATTCTCCAAATGGCATCATCAATACTAGGTCAACGGAGGGCACGCGACTTCAGTATTAATATTGCCCTCGTTAAATCAATTTCTCGGATTTCAAATAAGACGCCTACCACTTATAAAATAAATAAGCCCGGTGCATATTTAAATCGTAAATTATTCAAAAGCATTGTCTCTCCTTACAGACTAGAAAATTTTATCTATCTGACATCTAACGGATTCTGGTGGTTAATTGGTTAAACATCTGGGTCGTGCTCATTTTAGACCGATTCCAATGAGCGTCCCATCCAGAAGTATCTTTATATAAAGTCAGGATATAAATACCTATACATATCAGTGGTAGTCAGACCATTCCTATTATAGAATTGACATTGTCTTAGATAATTTGATATCGCCCTTATCAACCAATTAGTATCTTTTATATAGTAGTTTTATTTACAACATTGCTTCATTTTGGTCATACTTGATAGTGGGATCTGAGAAACAAGAACCAAACTTCATGAATGAATATGGATTTGTTATTAGTAGTTCCCATAAGGTAAATTTGGTACAAATAAGAGGAAAATATTGAGAAAGTCAAGTTTTGAAAGAGGAATCTTATCAAAAGACCTAGATCTTTTTTCTTTTGTTTCGAACATTGTAGCAAAAATTGAGATTTTATACTTGCGTAATTAATGAGACACGAGTACAATTTTTTGTGTTATTTCTTCAGATTTTTAATAATTTGATTTTCTAGTTTTTATAAATCCTAAGGATAAAGTTTTACAAGGCAAGTTTTACTTCTTTTTTATTCCACTGACATTTCTTTTCTTTCCAGGGAACTACTTCATCATGGACTCTGAGACGCTAGTGTCCAACCCATTCCAAGAAATGACGAACGAAGCCATGGATAACGCTGGCAAGAAGTCCAGTCTGACGGAGAAACTGGTCAGTGTAAAAAACAATGTATGTGAGAAACACTTCATGATGAAGGCTAGTAAACTAAATAAAGAACTGTCATATAACATGAAGAAAATACACGAAAACGCCAGTAAACTCCGATACGAGGCGAAACTGTACGACATAAACAAACGAAAAATAGACTTGGAGACGAAAAGACGAATACATCCACATAAAGACTTTAATTATGACGAATCTCAGATTCAGAAATCCGAGCAGCGTTTGGGCGTCTTGGAGGAGGGATATTATCTAGATAGGAAACAAAAGTTTCCTATCAGGGGGAGGAGTATGAACGACCTGAATGCCACGCCCACTGTATCTAGGGCACGGAATATGTTACGTCAGCAGGAGAGAGAAGATAGGGAGGATGATTTAAGATCAATGTCTGTGTCGTACTTCGGTCTGTCCACTCCCGGTACAGGGTCCTTAGTGTCGTCAAAAGGTTCCCCTAGTATGAGGAGAGGGTCTAAATCAGCCCCTCCGTCCAAAATGTCTGCTTCTATGGCAGGTATGAATGATAGCAGAGACTCAAAATTACCGGTTATTGAGAGACAGAAAACTAAAGATTCTCACGTGAAGTTTTCACTTGATGACACGCATGCGAGTACATCAACACCGGAACTTCCGGTTCGTCCGAAAACTTACACGGCTCCGTCATCGCTAACTCGGCGATCGACTGCCTGGGATAGCGACGACGATGACGACTTTGTACAAACTATTAATCTGCGAGCGCTGCTCTTTGGTTCCGAACCGGCTAAAAGCACTGGAACCGGAACTCCACGAACTCTCACGCGAGAAAGTTCCAGATCGGTACCGAACCTAAGGCGGAGTGGCGGTCAGAAAATAACAAGAGAAACAATTCTTGCCGAAAACAAGAAAATCAATAAGAAGATCAACAAGTTTTACGAGAGCCTAGATTTATCTGAGAGCGAAGAAAGTGAAGAAGATGAGCCACAGGAAGTTAAAGTTTCAGCCGCGCAGGCAAGTAAATTTGCGCAAAAAGCAAAGGCCGCAACTCTTCTCAATATATTCTCTAAACCAGCGGATAGACCTCTCGAAATTAAAGTCACTGATTCTACCGATATGAAAGAGGAAGCTAAACGCCGACAGAGCATCATGCCGGAAGTGTCGACGGAAACATCAGATTCCTCATTACAGTCAGATGGTTTACTGGATGAGAAAAAAGACTTATGGAAATTCATTCGTACAAACGTTGAAAACGGAGAAGTGAAGCGATGCAGTACACCCAGTCAGATTATCCTACAGCAAATGACCAGACTCGATCTGTCGGAGAACGACAGAACAAAAATCCCGCTCCACTCCGCGGGTCGAGCTTTACGTCATACGCCCACTTTCAAAATGCGAAAAGTGGTGGAAAAACTCATGAAAAGTCGCACCAAATTTCAGCAACAGGAAGTGGATATATTACGTCAGAAGTTGGAGGAGGGTGGCACGGAAGCCACGATACATGCCGCGGCATGAGAATAGTGTAAACATCGGCCATTCCGGGAAACTGGTCGTCTGCAACCTGTTGCTCAAATCACTCAGATATCATAAAGGTGCTCTCTTACATTCGTGTTACTTAGGAGATCCAGGCTTATGTCTTTCTATATTTTTACATCACAAAAAAGCGTGCTATTGTGTAAATATACGTTCATATGCCGACTTTTAATATGAAAAGTGTCGATAATTATATTTAAGGATGTTAAAGTTTTTGACGGAAAATTTGTGCTGAACAAATGTGGATTTAATATTTATCACGCGTAAGTCTTTATTCATCGCATGACCTTCTCATATATAAAAAAAATGTTTGAATCAAATCCAATTTATTTATAATATCATTATCTCTTTTAGAGTGCCAAATTTCCATAGTTCTGTATACATGTATGATAATTTATGCATATGAAAATATATCATACTTTTAAGTTTTATAATGGTTATAATAAAATATTTGTGTACCAAGAGAATTGTGTTTATTCAAATGGAGATTAGATATTGGATAACAATGAGGGAAACAGATTTAGCTTTCGTATATTGTGATCTTTAAAGCGCCATTTTTCAAGCTAAAGCAAGACTTCTTGCCACTCGCATCATTTCCCTAAACATATTGTCGTTTTATGAGTTTCACGCAACTCTTAGTTTTTAAAGGATCACATTGATTTTATACTGAAGCGATACGAGGTTCTATTGGAAGTTAATTCCCAGAGAGAGAGAGAGAGAGAGAGAGAGAGAGGTTATGTCATGGTCCCAAAAAAATGTTTTTTGAATTTTATAAACCATAACATCTTTGTTTAGTCCAAATATAATATAAACTCTAGAGGTTAAAGAGGACTAGGAAATAGTAGAAAAGACGATTAGGCATTGCTTGTACGAAAATCTGCCCAGTCTGATTCAAACAGAATCTAAATGGCGGAGAATTAGAATTAAAGGCCTCTAACAAACACAGTTATTCATAACTTCACACGTAACTTTGTTTTGGTTGAAATCGCTGGGATTAACAAGAGTTAGCTTAATCTTGTTATAGTTCACAAAGCGTTCCAAGTCGCTATGGAGTTTAAGTACGCCCCAAAAAATCTCAAGGAATAATTTTAGTTGAGATTTCTACCGCTGGTACACATTAAAAAAACCTCCTCCGTGCCATACTGTGGAACAAAGAGGTATTATGAAGCGTAAAGACCTAGTATAATCCCCAGAGAGATTAGATACAGATCGTAGATCCCTCCACTGATTGTAAAAACTTTGTCGCGTGTATTTAAACAGATAATCTCAGGAACGATGATTTATTAAATTAAAAGAAAGACATGCACCCACTGGTCAGCTTCAAATAGAGCTTTATCAAAATCTTAAAGATAAACCAAAGTCACAAATTGTACTTAAATTCTTTATCGTTATAAACTGATATAAAATCAAAGTGGATCTAATGCATGACTTGTTGAGAAAGAGCGATTTTGAAATTCTTGCTCATGTCATATATCTTATTTTTTATGAGTAAAAGACGCGCTTTTGCTTTGAAGTTGTCCATGATATCAATATTAATATCTAATCTATTCCGACAGATTTCCTTCAAATATTTCAATATGATTCTTCAGAGTTTTTTTTATATATGTGTAAAGTCTGTGGACCATATGTTTTTGAATGATTTGAATCTTTAATTGAGTTACGGAGTGGAATGCTGTTGAACTTGACCTTTTACCTATTCAACCCAAAATAAAATGAAATCTTCCTTATGCCAAATACAATCTATATTGTGAAGTTTAATCACTATAGGTCAAAAAAAAATATTTGAATCATGGGGCAGAATAAATGTTAATTGCTGTTTTTTATACATGCAAAACTTGGCATTGACTTTAGATTTCTTTCCCTCAACATTAACAGGGATTATCTTGTGTCATGAACAATCATTGTAATCATGGTACATGTAATGATGCTTTATCACTTGGTCAACAATTATTCTTGAGTAATAGTAATAAATTGCTGTTAAATTCTGCTTTCTACACATCAAGTCTGACCTTGACCTTTGTCCTTTTGATCCAAACATCAATAGAAATCCTCAACAGGCCATAAGCAAACAATATATGAAGTTTCACCACAATAAGTCGAGAATTATTTAACCGAGGAAATGCTGATAAATGCTGTTTTTTAATCAAAAGGGATATTAATTTTTTCCTGTTACAAATAGTCTTGACATCATATAGTACCAGCATCTTATCAAAGTTTGAGTCATCATTTCTACTTACTAGTAAACGACAAAAAGCCATAAGGTCCCTTGTGTGATAAGTACAATGTGTGTGATATAAAATATCTACCAATAACCATTTGAGTCAATATGTTACATTCAAATTATTGACCTACAGGCAGAAAATGTTATTCTTTTACTCATTTCAATGACAGTTCCTTATCACAGGGATTAATCTACCTCTGCGTCCTGCGTCTCTGACGCATCAAAATCGCCCAGGACCCATTGATTCCCGATCGCTGCGTCCCACCGTACGCATTATTCACTTTCGTATAATGCGTCCCCTTTAGTTCATGGCTTACGTAAAACTTTCAAAGTTGAGAAACTGAAAGCGTATTAGCTGTATATCGTGTTAATGTCTTGTGTTCATATTTTGTCCGCTCTTTTAAATCTTACAGAAAGTTGATAAAGTCCTTAGTATTGTATGAGAAATTGTTGCGCATCAGAATTTTTCTATAAAAAAGTTCTTTTCGGTCCAATGCGAGTCAATAACTTCTTATCATTCGGATTCAGATATACATGTAATATATACAAATTATATATACGAAAAATTCTTCCATTGTAAACTTGGCAGGATAATATGAATCAATCCATTCAAATCGTTTAACTCACACCTAATTGTAGTGAATACTGTCTTCGCATATTGTATCTTTGGATTTTACGTTTACGAAGCCTCACTTGCATAAATAAAACAACTAAATAAACAATAAATTACTTAATTCGGCAAATTTTTCTAATAATTTTTTTTCTGGAACATAACGATCTCCCAGACATAAACCTCGCAAGCCAATCATATGACTTTTATTCACGAACTTAGGATGCCTCGTAAAAAGAGTTAATAGTACTGGGACCCATAAAATTCTGCGGGGACCCATTGTTTTGGCTCGGGACCCATTGGGCAAAGTTCATCGGGTCCATAGGACCCATTTAGATCAAATTGTAGATTAATCTCTGTTATCATATAACATAAAGTTATATTCCATATACACATGTACCAGTAAATCCTACTGTCTTGTTCACTAAATCCAGAGCACCCTGTTTTGGCGATTTATTCTTTCGTCTGAAGAATTTTGCTATAAATTATTGTTTCCGAAAATTGACCTCCATTAGTCGTAACTGGAAACTAACTTCAACTTACCCTATCAGCTGCCTTCAAACCGCAATATGAAAAACAAAATGTCTACGGGAAATTCCCATGTTAATTTCAAGCCGCCGCCATATTGTTCTCCGTGTCAACAAAAGTGAACAGTGACGTCAAAGCTTCCGACGTCACACATTTTAGCTATTTTACTATAGAAAATCCCCGTAGACTTTTTATTTTCCATCCTATTTCTAACTTAGTTGACGTACAGCCAAAACAGTGGTTTTTTCTGTTACTGCTAAGGCAGTACTATCAAATTGATATCTTTTTGGAAGATGACATTATCATATTTTAGAGAAAATCGGGGAAACAGGGTACTCTGGAATTAGTGAACAGGACAGTAAATCAATAAAACCTGTGTTTGTGAAACACGAATGCCCCTGTTGGCATCTTTGTCAGTAAAAGAGATCAAAAGTAGTATCAAATTTGAAGTCAAGGTCACAAGGTCAAATTTAGTATCCATGGAAAAGTCTTGCCACATGGAATTCATATGTGAAATATGAAAGCCCTATCACTTACCATTCAAAAGTTATGGCTAAAGTTTAAATTTTCGAAATTAGGTCAAACTCCAAGGTCAAGGTCACAAGGTCAAAAATTTTGGTATCCATGGAAAGGTCTTGTAACAAGGAATGCACATGTAAAATATGAAAGCCCTATCACTTACCATTCAAAAGTTATGCCCAAGGTTAAAGCGTTTCAAAAGTAGGTCAAATTCCAAGGTCAAGGTCACAAGGTCAAAGATTTTGGTATCCATGGAAAGGTCTTGTTTCAAGGAATACACATGTGAAATATGAAACCCCTATCACTTACCATTCAAAAGTTATGCCCAAGGTTAAAGTTTTTCAAAAGTAGGTCAAACTCCAAGGTCAAGGTCACAAGGTCAAAAATTTTGGTCTTGTAACAAGGAATGCACATGTAAAATATGAAAGCCCTATCACTAACCATTCAAAAGTTATGCCAAAGGTTAAAGCGTTTCAAAAGTAGGTCAAATTCCAAGGTCAAGGTCACAAGGTCAAAGATTTTGGTATCCATGGAAAGGTCTTGTCACAAGGAATGCACATGTGAAATATGAAAGCCCTATCACTAACCATTCAAAAGTTATTCCCAAGGTTAAAGTTTTTGCAGACAAACAGACAGACAGACCAAAAACTATATGCCCCCGAACCTTCGATTACGGGGGCATTAGAATCAACCATGTGTTGACTACACATCAGATACCGAAAAAAATTATGTTCTGCTCGTGGAATTTTGTTCAAGAACGTTTCTTCAGCCAAATGGTTACAGATGAAAATGGAAACACAACCTTTCTTGGAGATGTACAAAATTCATTCAATACATTAATGACCATTCAGGATGACAATCAAAGACCAGGTACATGATGTAGTGCAAAAATGATTAAATATGGCTAATTTGGAAATGTGGTGTGATTCTACAATAATGATGTCTATAGACTACAATGACAAAAATACATCTTTATACATGTGCGATAAAGATTATCACTATATTTCTTTATAATATAAACATCTGTTTTAAAGAATGTGTAAAATGATAACCTTTCATAAGATGCACTAAATACAAAAGTTTACATGTGTATAAAGCAAGTCAAATGCTAATGTCAAGGTCACAAGGTCAAATGTTTTGGTGCTATTCGAAAAGTCTTGTCAAAAGAATGTCCAAAGAATATACAATACAAAAGAGAATTTTACTTTTATAGAAATAATGACGATAAGTAAAAGGAGCAGAAACCTTGTACATGTTGATGTATATTGATGTAATAAATGATTAAAGCAATGTAATTCAAAATACTATGGTACCACACTTTTGGGTTTCATATTCGGTAGTTAAGGTCTACAGATATAAAGTTTGGTACCAACAGGGAGGTTCTGTCAGTTTGAATACAGATAGGAGATACAGAATACCCATCAATTACCATTCATAATATATAATCTAGGTTAAGATTTTGTGACAGATAGACAAACAGAGGTACAATATTCTTTTTTAAACAACCACAGACAAGGACATATTTTTATGTATATAACAAAGAACATAGAAGAGATATGTTGGTCAACCTGTGGTCCTAGTGAGGTTTGAACCAGCACCGGCCCGACACCCTAACCACTAGACCACAATGCCAACGCAGAGGGACAATATTAACGCTCCTACATGTCAGCAAAAGATAGGAACTAACAATGTGAGGAAATGACTGGCGGTTTTATCTTACCTGCTTTCCATGGTTCACATTCATGTGGTTTGCTTTCTGACTTGAACCAGATCAGCAGTTTTATCTTACCTGCTTTCCATGGTTCACATTCATGTGGTTTGCTTTCTGACTTGAACCAGATCAGCGGTTTTATCTTACCTGCTTTCCATGGTTCATATTCATATAGTTTGCTTTCTGACTTGAACCAGATCAGCGGTTTTATCTTACCTGCTTTCCATGGTTAACATTCATGTGGTTTGCTTTCTGACTTGAACCAGATCAGCGGTTTTATCTTACCTGCTTTCCATGGTTCATATTCATATGGTTTGCTTTCTGACTTGAACCAGATCAGCGGTTTTATCTTACCTGCTTTCCATGGTTCATATTCATATGGTTTGCTTTCTGACTTGAACCAGATCAGCGGTTTTATCTTACCTGCTTTCCATGGTTCACATTCATGTGGTTTGCTTTCTGACTTGAACCAGATCAGCGGTTTTATCTTACCTGCTTTCCATGGTTCATATTCATGTGGTTTGCTTTCTGACTTGAACCAGATCAGCTGTTTTATCTTACCTGCTTTCCATGGTTCACATTCATATGGTTTGCTTTCTGACTTGAACCAGATCAGCGGTTTTATCTTACCTGCTTTCCATGGTTCACATTCATATGGTTTGCTTTCTGACTTGAACCAGATCAGCGGTTTTATCTTACCTGCTTTCCATGGTTCATATTCATATGGTTTGCTTTCTGACTTGAACCAGATCAGCGGTTTCATCTTACCTGCTTTCCATGGTTCACATTCATGTGGTTTGCTTTCTGACTTGAACCAGATCAGCGGTTTTATCTTACCTGCTTTCCATGGTTCATATTCATGTGGTTTGCTTTCTGACTTGAACCAGATCAGCTGTTTTATCTTACCTGCTTTCCATGGTTAACATTCATGTGGTTTGCTTTCTGACTTGAACCAGATCAGCTGTTTTATCTTACCTGCTTTCCATGGTTCACATTCATATGGTTTGCTTTCTGACTTGAACCAGATCAGCGGTTTTATCTTACCTGCTTTCCATGGTTCATATTCATATGGTTTGCTTTCTGACTTGAACCAGATCAGCGGTTTTATCTTACCTGCTTTCCATGGTTCACATTCATGTGGTTTGCTTTCTGACTTGAACCAGATCAGCGGTTTTATCTTACCTGCTTTCCATGGTTCATATTCATGTGGTTTGCTTTCTGACTTGAACCAGATCAGCTGTTTTATCTTACCTGCTTTCCATGGTTCGTGTTCATGTGGTTTACTTTCTGACTTGAACCAGATCAGCTGTCTACAGCCGTCATACGACATAGAATATTCATCGTCCCCGATACCGTAACCCTCCTGTCAAAATAAACAACGATCATCAGTATTTTTTACTATGCTTTACGATCAAGACTTGCAGACAGGAAAAGAGTACAGATGTACTATGCGTGAAAAAAGCAGTACACGTGTATCATGAAAATGTTGTTGAAAGAAAATCAATGACTTTTAAAACTGTATACATTTTTTCAGATACATGTATTTTGAATCATATACTGACGTGGTTAAGGAAGCTGCTTCTTTTTGTTGCCCAGCCAATTTGCATAACTCCATCAGTTTCTATGGTAACTTCAAAGTACCACACTCCGGAGTCCACTTGGAAGGTGCATCGTACACTCTCAAAGGAAGACGCATCACAGCGAGCCTGGTGTAGAGGACATAAAATCTTAATGTAATGCTTATTGTAAATAATCAAAATTTTGTCATCTTTAACTGAAATTTTCCCTTTCTTTCAAAATAATTGAGGGATTGCCAAGTGTCCAACATATCATAGCATCATAATCAGTTCTAATGACCAATCAAAGCATTCCTTTGAAATTCTACCAGTAGTAGTGTTCTTACAGTGACAGCAGAAAAAAAAATTTATAAAGCTTTCTACAATACAAATCTACTCTATTTGTTGTTGATATCCGAGAAATAGGAAAGTTTACATATTGGATTTTCTAGCAATTCATAAGTTGTGACTCCAGGAGGGAAGCACATACAATAAACCGTGTATTACAGAAGATGAAGACATAAAGACTGTGATTATCTAATTTGACATTCTAGTCACTTACCTCTAAACCATCAGCAGAAATCTTCAGGTATTCACTAACATCATTACTATTTAACATAACATTAATATTTGTAAGATCCTCCTTCTCATACGAAAATTCTCTATTCTGAAAGAAAGTTTGAGTGTACATGCATATAGTCCTTTCCTATTCTACATAATTTATATTCCTCCCGATTTCATATTGCAAATGAATGAAAATGCATTAATGACCACGGAATATCGCTATACTTTAAGCAAACTATATTTATAAGATACTTTAAAATAAGTTAACACATTGAAGCTCTCACATACTTTTTTTATGAACATTTTCATTTTTGAAAAATTTATAAATACTGAAGTATGAGGACAATATGACTATAAGTACTTACATTTGTTGTAACTGAGCAGGATAACATGAAAAATAAAGAAATACATTATTATTCTATACTCATGTCATATACATGTAAACCATCAAGCACAAACAGAGTTATGATGGGTTATCTCCTCTTAGATTAATCTAGTTGTTTCTGCTCCCTCATTTAAAATTTACACTTTTCTGAAGATGTGATTGGTGAAAATAACCCATCAAGAAAAAGCACTATATTCCTCTAATGGCATGTAAGATTTCAAAGTTATATATTATAACTTCTTGGAAATCATACAATTATTGTTATTTTCTTGATGAGGAGACCTGTAAAACTTATTTTCAGCTCCCTTCTAACTTTTTAAAAAAGTTTTCTTTTTCAGACAACGGACAAATCACAAAATAATAACGAAATTCTGTGACTGCAATCAAGTATAGTTTTGAAGTATCATTATCAAAAATCATAGAAAGTGAAAAACATTTAGCTAGTTTTAAATCAAACATCGCAAAAAATAAATTCCACTTTACTCAATTACTTACAAAGGTTGTCTAGGCACCACTTAGCACAGAAGCCCACTTCCCTATAACGGAAATCCTCGTGCCGCCACCACTTGTCTTCCAGTATTTCTAGTGGATGAGGCACCATACCTTGTAACGCTTTATTTACAGTTAATTTGTTTTCACCTGTAATACAAATAATTAACATTCCGATTTCTTCAGTTATTCAACAAACTACACTTAAAAGAAGCATGTGACCTGTCATAAATTTAACCTTTAAGATAACTTAGAAATTCATATCTTGGCACTTCTTTAATGATGATGCAAATCAGTTTCATTAAAATTTATTGTTTATAAATATCGAAGAAAAGTTATGACACATGGCAATAGGATGGACAGCCTTACCGACCTATATAACAGAATTTATGAGAGCCTTGTTATTAAGGGATAGGGTTTAAGAAGTTTATTTCACAGTAATGAAAAGACTGAATGGACAGACTTACATCTTATAGAAAACATATAAGGTTAAATCTAATAGACATCATAAACTTTAAAGGACAGTTTTACAAGCAAATTTTACTTGAGATGGCTATTTGACAATAAGCAAATATGTAAAATTCACACAATTCAATATAATGTTTTGTAATGAAGGCAGTGTCTGGTATTTATCATAGAAGCAGAACTGCAAAAACTTACTGGTTTGTGCAAATTTCTCTAGAGCTACTAAAGAATGTAGTATAACAGCTGGATCTTTGGAGATATTCTGTAAAAGTAAAACAAGAAACAGTAAAATTTCATTCTATGATATGACTCATAGCTCAAACTAAACGTAGTGTCCACACTTTATTTAATTTATTGTAAAATCACGACTTTGTTAATTCTATCTTGGAGATAGTTCAACAGGATGTACACATTTTGATGAGTCTTGTTTTCTTGGAGCTTCTGATTTTAATTCTTTCAATAGCCAGAAAGTCATGTTAAATGGAACATTATTTATGCAAATATTTTTTGTGACCAACAATGACCAAATAAGATCTATCAAACCATATAAAAATAAGTCTTTGAAAAAGGCAGAAAAGATCATTTTATGAGTTATGTGGACATTAGTCTTATCTTGAACTTTGGGAAAAACATGACCTTATTCAATCTGTTGGAAAACAAGACTGGATTGCCAAATCTAAATTCACATTTACACAAGTTTTCAAATCATACCTTACGTAAAATTCCTCACTCAGTAACTAAGTGATTAAGGAGTCTTTGGGAGCTTTGACTGGTACTCAACATGGGCAGAGTTCTTGTTTTTATTTTGTATTTGTTAAACCATTCAATTAAAAATCATTTTATGGCTTTAAGTGGAAGAATGGCAGTTGCTGCAACTCTTTAGTCACTTGATTTTGTATTTCAGATCAAATTGAAATTACTCTACCTTACAAGCAGGTACTTACAAGGTTTGATAGTAGATATCTAAGCACTTCATTTGAAAGCACAGCTATAGAATTGGGACCTGTAGAAATGAAAGGAAGTATGAGTAAAATCAAGATTATTGGAAACTTCTTGTGTGTGACTTTGAAATGCAAGGGGAAAAACGTCACATATACGGTTTTCCAATATTAATGAAAATCAAGATCTCATTATACTTCGACTTGCAGCCAATATAAAGTACTATACCATCGAAATAAAACAATGTTGTTTGTCATGTCTGCATCAAACTAATAATAGCATAGATTTTCAACAACTTTTCAACTCAGACTACACTAAGATGGCAAGGAATGGCTTTTCAATCACCAACTTCTTTCTCATTATACTACTTTCAAGTCCTGCACTAATACTAAAATGACAAATGTACCATGGACAGCACCCTAATGCATGTATTATACAACACTACTACATCAGCAGCAGTTTTCACTAACCTGCTAGTTTTTCAGCAAGGCACCCTAGCACTACACCAATGTTACACTAAACTACTAGATTTTCCGCCAGGCATCCTCGCACTACACTAATGTTACACTAACCTGCTAGTTTTTTCAGACAGGCACCCTAGCACTATATCAATATTTCACTAACCTACTAGTTTTTCAGCCAGGTCACCTAGAACTACAACAATGTTACACTAACCTGCTAGTTTATCAGCCAGGAATCTTAACACTACACCAATGTTACACTAACCTGCTAGCTTTTCAACCAGGCCACCTAGAACTACACCAAAATTACACTAACCTGTTAATTTTTTTCACCAGGCATCCTCCCACTACACCAATTTTACACTAAACTGCCAGTTTTTCCGCCAAACATCCTAGCATTACACCGATGTTACACTTACCTGCTAGTTTTTATGCCAGGCACCGTAGCACTACACCAATGTTTTACTAACCTGCTAGTTTTTCTGCCAGGCATCCTCACACTACAGCACTACAGCAATGTTACTATAACCTGCTAGTTTTTCAGCCAGACATGCTAGCACTACACTGAAGTTACTATAACCTGCTAGTTTTTCCGCCATGCATTCTAGCACTACACTGATGTTACTATAACCTGCTAGTTTTTCTGCCATGCATCCTAGCACTACACTTATGTTAAACTAACCTGCTAGTTTTTCTGCCATGCATCCTAGCATTACATTGATGTTACACTTACCTGCTAATTTTTCCGCCATACATCCTAGCACTACACTGATGTTACTATAATCTGCTAGTTTTTCAACCTGGCATCCTAGCACTACACTGATGTAACTATAACCTGCTAGTTTTTCCGCCTGGCATTGTAGCACTGTATTAATGTAACACTAACCTGCTAGTTTTTCAGCCAGACATCCTAGCACTACACTGATGTTACAATAACCTGCTAGTTTTTCTGCCATGCATCCTAGCATTACACTGAAGTTACTATAACCTGCTAGTTTTTCTGCCATGCATCCTAGCATTACACTGATGTTACTATAACCTGCTAGTTTTTTCTGCCATGCATCCTAGCATTACACTGATGTTACTATAACCTGCTAGTTTTTCTGCCATGCATCCTAGCACTACACTGATGTTACTATAACCTGCTAGTTTTTCTGCCATGCATCCTAGCATTACACTGATGTTACACTTACCTGCTAATTTTTCCGCAATGCATCCTAGCACTACACTGATGTTACTATAATCTGCTAGTTTTTCTGCCATGCATCCTAGCACTACACTGATGTTACTATAACCTGCTAGTTTTTCTGCCATGCATCCTAGCATTACACTGATGTTACACTAACCTGCTAGTTTTTCAGCCAGACATCCTAGCACTACACTGATGTTACTATAATCTGCTAGTTTTTCAGCCATGCATCCTAGCACTACACTGATGTTACATTAACCTGCTAGTTCTTCTGCCATGCATCCTAGCATTACACTGATGTTACACTTACCTGCTAAGTTTTCCGCCATGCATCCTAGCACTATACTGATATTACAATAACCTGCTAGTTTTTCCGCCAGGCATCCTAGCGCTATATCAACGTACACTAACCTGCTAGTTTTTCAGCCAGACATCCTAGCACTACACCAATATTTCGCTGACAGCACTTCTCACTAAATTCTTTAGATGGACCATTTGATGACAATTTTAATCTCTTACAAAGCTCCAAAATGGCCTCCTAAAATGTTGTTACAATATTATATATTTAGTCATTTACATGTTAGATTTACCAAATAAATTCAAATTTATCAGACATCAAATGTGTTCTTAGGTTCTTTTCATTTGAAAATGCAAATTCACTCAAATCTCTTCATAGCATAATTGTAGAATTTGAGATTGAATGAGTATAATCGTTATTTTGAACAAAGGCCTAGGTCAGTATTTAGAAACCATTGCTAAGTAAGTGATATGAGCAGTTATAAAGAAATAAAATACATGACAAAAAGACTCGTTTCAAATATGCTTAATATACTCAAGCTAATTACATGCAATAGAGGCACTTGCAAAATACATGTATGTTGCATAGTCCCGTAATAAAACATAAATTATTCTCTCAAACAAAGCTAAATTTCCAAACCTTGGTTGGTAGGGGGCATTCATCCAGGAGGAGTGTAATGACCGCTGGTCCGAGAGGGTCTGACATGGGAATAGATAAGACCAATGATTTAACAACTTCTAACCATCCTTCCTCGGACTCTGCTATCTTGTGAAGTAGTAACATTGCCTGTGGGGGTCCCTGTTCACTAAAATAAGATACAAACATAAGTTACCACATTTTCTTAAATTAAGTAAAAAAGTGACATTTTCACTAACCTTCTTGGTCTTCATGTTCTTTTAAAGATGGTATCTGAGATACATGTATAACCATAATGACATTATGAAGTTACCATAGAAATATCATATATGTACCACTATTTCCCTGACTTTTGAGCTGGTTTCCATAGTATCTAACAACATCAGAATTAATTTATGAGATTTACAGTCACAGTTGAAGAGTAACTTCGAATAACAATACATGTACAAATATATTTGTTATGATACTGTTCCTTTTTGTTTACCCTCTACTTACGTCATCTCCCTAACATCTCCAAAGATACCATCTCAACAACAGGAGATGGACACCATTGAAGAAAGTGACTAAAATTTTAACCCTTTTGGCCAAATTACATTGTTTAGATTAAGGATCACTGACGAAGATTAAGTACCCAAAATGTGCATGTCTGGTCGATGCCGCAAAAATGATGCTATTGAATTTGAAGACGTTTAAGGCATGTCATTTCTGAACTAAGGAATTTCAAAGATTTTATGAAAACCATTTTAAATCATAGGATTCATGTCAATTAATGATTTTATGAAGGAAATCGATAGATCAGTGAAAATAATCAAGACTTTTGCTTATTTGCAAAAGAGGGTTTAAAAAATGCTGAAAATTTTGTTGCTTAAAATAGCACATTTGTTACAAAAAAATTCAAAAAGTTTTAAAATGTGTTATTTGATTTTAATTTTAGTTTTCTTTGTTAACATACAATAAAACAGGTTAGAAACTTTGTACAAAATTTGACTTTGATCAAGTTTCACCTATGGGTACCAAATTCACAGATTTTACACAAAATTACGAAAATCATCTCTATGTTTAGGTCAAAATATCAGAAATAAAGAGTACAAACACTCTAGAATTGTGTCATTTTGTGGTTTTCTTGAAATAGTGTCAGCAGGGCAGTAAAATTTGCCTTAATTTGTGTGAACTTTAAACAATTCATAATTATTTGAGTATCCATCAGCTCTACCTTAATTATAAAACAGTTTCAGTCAATAATATTCCATACGTAAAACAAAGTTCATGGGTTATTACTTATGTAAGAGAAATCTGAACTGTTTAAAAGAGTACCTCCAGCTCAATTTTTATAGAAATTACTTCAAAGCATTTTCTTATCGATACTTCATTCAGTTTAGATCAAATTTTCAAACTTATCTGCCTTAAGGTATGTAATGAACTGAAGTGTTCAATAGAGTCAGAAATGATACATTGACCATAATAAATTGAAATATCTATATAATTCAAGCTCAACGAGTGCTTAAACAGAAGATGCGCAAGAATGGTCCTAAATTGTGACCAATGAAACATCTTAACAATTGAGAATCATATTTGATCAAAACTACTTTAGCAAAAATAATGCAATGGTACACATAAAACATAACAATTCAATGTCAAAATGTCAAGGCTTTTGCCTTGCCATATCTTATAATGAATATAGACAGCAATGATTCAGTACAAGTGCTCTGCAACTTACTTATCAACCAAGGTCCTTATCAAAGATAGGGTTTCCAGTACTAGTGAATCCACATTCCTGCGTTCCTGACGACCCATAGACCTGCGGCTGGAGTATAGCCCAGCCGATGTACGACCGTGCGATGCTGTCTGTCGGTGACCACTAGCTGAATGCCGGGCTCGACTATTGTCTGTGACTTGTACTGTTACCTCAGCATGACCGTTAGGTGAGTGGCTGACATCATTTGCCCGTTTTTCAGCACAAATGCACGACCCCATTCTACGTATTAGGCCGTATAAAGGAGGCAGAACTTGAGGCGCAATCACACTATGGATTATCCACACAGACACTATCATTACAACATAGATGTCTAATCCATACTATATTGAGGGATTTAACCATTTTCATACATTAAAACAATCTTATAATGATGTCTAATCAAATAACAATCCTTATCACTGTGATGTCAATTCAAATTTATGTTTCCTCACTGCATCTCTGCTCCTTCGGGGATATATTAATCCTCAGTGTAGGACTTCTCAATCTGAAATGAAAATACATTTATATATATTTTTTGAATTTGATAATTTTATAAAAGCAGTGCACATAAAGCATGAATTAAGCTAGGGTTGCAACGATACACTAAGCTCATGATATGATATGTATCACGATATTTGCTTTCAGTACAATTTGTATCACAATTCTTTGATTTTTCACCCAAAAGATGAAATCAGACTTTATATAGGGCTTTGGGTTCAATCAAACCAGATCTCTACAAGCTCCCAATTTTTTGTTATGTTGCATAGAGACATAACAAAAAATTGAATGCATGCATGTATCTAGAGATCTGGTAAATAATTCAGATTGGGAAAACACATTTTGGGATAAATTGGGAAATTTCAGATCAATTAACTACTTCTTATATTTAACACTCAAACACTTGTTGAAAATCATTCAATAAAAGATATGGGTAATGTATTCTAAGCACTCAATATCACTATCATTAAATTCAATTTCTGAAGAAGATTCTTATCACAAATAATTTATACTAAATCGAAACGAAAATCTTGGGACTTTCAACTTGGGAATTTATACATAACATTTTGGGAAAATAAAGTCATATTTGGAAAGGGGAAACCACCGATATTCGGAAGTAAATTATATAGGCCAAACAAAATCACCGATTGTCATATGATTGCACGGCTGATCCCAGACACTGCGACAAATCAATCAGTGATTTCACCACCGCAGAATTAAAGTTGGTCATATGCTGATCTGACAAATCAAGTTTGTCATCGTCAATGCCGAGGCTAGCGCTAGCTATGCACATTACATGGTATTGGTAAATTGTGAAAATGAAAGTTGAACTGTTGAAGAAATTTCCATCTAGCAAGGGCAATTAACTGGTGTTGTCTGTCATTGTGATCGATAGATTGAATCTTTTCTGTGTTACCCTCACAAGACAAATAAAATCAAATACGCAAGGATGGTATAAAATTACAAACTTGTGCAGAAGGATCTCAATTCATGTATTTGACGTATCAGTGACTTCCATATTGAATTTTGTTGACCGCAATGAATTCTGGGTATTCATGAACATCTCATTATTCTGTCGATTTTTCTCCAAAATAATGGACATAAACGTAAATTTTTGACAGAATTGAATTAAAAAACAGAATAATGAGTTGTACTTTATCTTTCTTCCTCTTTTAAGAAGCGTCAAACGGGCACCTGACAACGGAAGTGGAATGTCGCCATCTTGAATCTAATGTAATCAAACATGGCTGAACCACCATCAGTTCTCCAAGTGCAAACAGAAACAAATTCCTTCACATTGAGAGGGAGGCCATGTGAATTATCAGCTTATTCATTCGTGCCCACTGAAAGGGAAGATCCACCGGAAAGAACAGTTTTTAACACCCCCAAAAATGTAAGATTTCTGAAATTTCATGAAACGGGTTTACAAACTAAAAAGTCTATATTCGGGTATTGCATATATTGTATGGTGCATTAATGAAACTAAAGAAGACACAATGATTTCGCCTCTAGTTGCTCCTGTATTGTATTGATATGTCACATATTGTTCAGTGACAAACAGCAAGCTTGGGGAACAATCTGAGATAGGATTATTCGGTCTAAATTTAAAAGAGGGAGGGGGATATGAACTATCATTTTCATTTCTTATTATGCTACAGTGTAAAATTCTATGTTCACATGGAGCATTGGCTTTCCCCTTTAAATCATGATTCATGTTTATAAACTACCATTCATGTACATGTCAAATATTGCGGGTATGTAGTTACAGTCCAACAAAGATGCTATTTTCTTATTCGATAAGAAAATAGCATCTTGGTTGCACTGTAACTAGTGGGTATGAAGATCAAGGTAATTAATTGTTTTATAAGGTCTTATATTTTACAGGAGACAAATATACTCAAATTTGAACTGTGTTTGAGTATTTATTTTTGAGTTATATTTTTATTTGATTAAAGTTTTATGAATTATGTATGCTATCTTTTTGCAGCTTGTTGAAAAAAATAAATCAAAGGTAACAAGAATGTTTGGAATGATGCTTATTATCTATAATAGGGAGCTGTAACTACAGGGGAAAAAAAAGACTTCATACTCAATAAATTCTTAAATTAAGTACTGGTCGGGCACATATTATCGCCACTTTTTCAACAATTTTTTGCTCTGAAATATCTAATTCTTCATGAAATTAAAGGAAATTTGCACAGAAGACAGAAGAACCCTTGATACACATTTTTTCGAATTTTCATGAAAATTTGATGATCGGTTCTTGTTTACCGGTGATTCATGAATGTAAAAGTTAGGCCATGTTTGAAAGAAGGGTCCATTTTATCGCCACCTTCACCTGTTCTTACTGAAAATCTTGAACTTTTTCGACAAAGTTCACATTATTTGAATATTTGAACTTTCTCCTTTTCGTCTGTGAAAAATTAATGCAAAAAATTTCAAAAGCAAAAGAGGTATTGGAAGATTTAGTGACTTTCCCTTTCCCCATGGAGGTGGGGGAAATACATTCAGAAATTTCGTATACTCTTTCATGTTTGAAAGATGTAGTCATGGAGATATTAATGAAGTGGCGAAAATATGTGCGCGGTGATAACATGTACCCGACCAGTAATTATTTTTTTGGTGCTTCGATATGAATTTTGAAAAGTAAAATCATCATTTGAATTTTAACATGTTTAAAATAATTTCCTTTTTCGTTTGGAAAAATTGTTAATTCTTATTTCTTAATGAGTATGAAGTTATTATAAATAATATGTTATAGTTTGTTGACTCGGCTATTAATATAGGTCTAGATCAGGCAGTGTTGATTGTTGATACATTATAATTGTTGAATGAATGTTTGCATGCTTTCAGATTATATAATATTAGAGCAATATTGAATTTATGTCCCTGTTTACAATGGTGAAAGGGATGTCATGAAAATAATGTGTTTGAATGTTAAATTCTATATATGAATATAATGTGTGCATATAATTGACTGCATTCATTTGTATCTGAAATGAAATGACTTAATTGAATCAAATTGTGCTAGAATTATATATATCTCTCTAGAATTTCCCTCCTCATTTGTAAAGTAAATTCACATTTCACATTATGACATTTAAATATTATATTAAATGTCAATATTTTTTTCTACTTCAAAACTGTTTTTAAAGGGCAAAGTTATAGGTTTGATTAAAGCAAAACTACATGTTTTTCATTAATCAATTCATAGCAAGTACCAATATGCAATTCAAAAGTGAACACATTTTTTTATTCATTGCATGTAAAGTACATGAGAATTAGAAAATAGTTAAGTAAGATTATTACTAAATTTGGTATTTACTTTGAGTAATCATGTTACTTAGAGTTTTTATACTTACTAATTTAATAATTAGGCATTTGACTGTGTTCATAGTTTTAGGGGATCACATATTGGGAAGAGGGGAGGGGGATGGAATCAGGTAAAGTCTGAGTCCCATGTAAATAATGTTCAATGTACATGTAGGCAGATTAATTCTAGATTGTGAAAATAATTAGATCAATCTAATCCTAGATGTTTGAAAAAATATAGTAAATTTTCATCATACTAGATGTGAATGTCTGAACTAATATATTAATGATATGAAAAATTTAATGAAGAAATTTATGATGATATGATTGTTTGCATCCTTTTACTTTCCTATACAAGAATTGTTCCATCCTTCATATCAATCTGAGACTTAACTGTGAAATAAAAGTGAATGATTACAAATCTGAATTCTTTGAGCCACATGTCTCATGGCCATGATTTTGTATTCAGATTATATCATTTTATATCCAGTGAACATTCATCCGACTTTCACAAAACATCCGAGTCTTGAATGACGTCCATGTGCAAGCATGCAGATCAGAGTCATATATCAGACAAGTGCATGGCACAGTGTAATCTTTACAATCTTTGAATTATATGTTTATATGGAATGACCACACTCTGTTCAATCTCATCATGAAGAATTTAGAGCTCAGACCTTTCATTACTTAAACTTTTCAAAATAAAATGTAACTTCACCATTTTTAATGTGCATTTTTTTTCCAGAATATACTTATGTGTGAATTTTAAAGCACAATACATCAATCATCATCCAAAGCAAGAAATTAATCATAACTTCTCATTATGCAAATGAATAGTTCTTATCTATACCCTAAATCTTTCATCATACATGTATTATAATATGCATCTTCTACTTCAAGTCATACTGAGTATTACATTATATCTACATGTATATCTCTATTACTTTATCATATCTAAATGACTTCACCGTTATGACTTTCAGGATAGGTATCCTAGATCAACATATGAGAGACTTTTCAGGAAAGAGTTGGGCTACAACAATAAATTACACCGAGATGACAGAGAGCATGCCAAGTTAAGGGGATTAACTGTTAACAATGAAGTAAGTCTATCTTTAAATTATTTGACCTTGACAATGTTATAGTTATATATTTATTACAATATATATATTATTAGTAACTTATTTTATGACAATATATATATATTATTAGTAACTTATAGGCATCTTGAGCTTAGGTGTTGATTGATTCCTGCAATAACAAGTTTACTAAAATTTTTATTTCATGTTGTTTTACTAAACTTTACAGATTTTCAAGGTCATGGATTCAATGTTAGTGATTGTTAAAATTTCAAAATCTTAGTGTATCAAATGTACTTGTAATTATGAATTGAATATGTGCAGTCTATTTCTGAAATCATTGATTTATTTATCATTTCAGGAGAAAGTAAAAGAGGTACCTACATTGTCATCTACAGAATACGGACATCGATTAGACTTGCATGTAGACCATCCAGATAGGAAACATGTCAGGATAGCCACCGTCCGCGCTGAATTCTACCGTCGAAATGGAATCACTTCCTGATCTCATAAATAGACAATAAATGGTCTCTTTATAATTTTGTATGTTGCACAAAACAAGCATTCCATTTCTTTTACTGTAAAGAAACAAACTATGAAAAGTTTCGACTTTGAACAGATTTTATCCTGTGTATCACAAAGTGTTTAACTCACATGACAAATATTGAGAAACTGCCATAATACAATGAAATCATGTGTAAAATATAAGTAATGATTAGTATTTATTTGAAACTGAAAATTGTGCAATTCTTCCCCTTGTTAAATTTTTGGACTTTCCTTATTGGATGAAGTGTTTAATCCTTGTGATATATTAAAAAAAATGTACATAGAATATATTTCTTATAACTTATTATTTCAATGAAGTTTTTAGTTTCTTGTTTGAGAATACTTTTATTATGTGAACAATTTTTTTTACATCAGATTAAAATATCTATTTTATCACAAGTATTTCTTGTTTTCCTATATATTATGTGCATCATAAAGCATACCTGCCGAGGTCAAATAAATCAGGACCCTGTAAAACTTTAAAAATCAAAATCCCTAATTTTGCG
The DNA here is from genome assembly GCA_028142955.1 of Pinctada fucata. NCBI lineage: Eukaryota > Metazoa > Mollusca > Bivalvia > Pterioida > Pteriidae > Pinctada > Pinctada fucata. The sequence goes on along the minus strand of AP027113.1, from coordinate 47,962,420 downwards.
AGTACCAACAGCATATCATAGCAAGTCCCAACTTCACTCAATAAAATTCAGATGTATTCATCTTGAATAGAAAATATCAAAGTACAGACATATCAATAAAAAGGAAATGTGAAGTTTGCATGATCCTCTGGACAGCTGACATTAGTTAATCTAAAACCTGAAAGCTGTGGTTGAAAACCTTGGTTTATTTCTTCATGTGACAAGATATGATTGCATGTGGTAGTAACACTCGGTTGTTTTATCTACAAGGTTTGACCTTGACTTGCTCACACTTTGGAAATAGCTGCACAATAGGCCTCCATTGTATAAATCTGATCAAAGTTCTTTTGATCTCAGTTCTATCCATTTAAATCTTCATTTTCATATTAATGTAGTGATCATGAAGTTATATGTATGATTTCTAGAGATATAACAGTTTTGCCAGCTGTGACCTTTCAAGGGTATCTCCTCATCATGAACAACTCTGATGTGTAGCTCTATAATGATCATCTCAAGTAATAAAGATTCCATGAATACCATCTCAACAAGTCAATGCCCATCACAAGTTCCCACATGGTATTTCTATTATTGCTGGATGTGATCTTGACCTTTGAACCCTGACCTTCAAAATCAGTAGGAGTTCTTATCTCAACATAGGAATTTGATGAAGACCAAAAGTAATGAAGATCAAAAGTTATCTGTGACCTGTAGTGTCCACAAGGTATTTCTATTATTGCCAGATGTGACCTTGAAAATCAAACATCTTGCAAGGGTATCTGCAAAGTTTGATGAAGATGAGACATAATCTATATGTATATACCTTTAGCCTTGAACATCAATGGGCATCATCATCTCGCTATTAAAAGTATGATAAAGGTGAAAGTCGTCCATGATCTGTAGTTTCCACAAACTTGCACTGACTTGTGTACACTTGCAGTGCTCACTATGACTTTAGATTCATAGATTTTATCCTTTTCTCAAATTAAACTTGAAAGCAAACTTCAATCATCTTGGCAATTGCAATTTGAGACTACATGTACATATTTTTCATGACACCTCTTCCTGTGGGTGTGTTCCGTTGTGGTCACCGGGTCATTGAGATGAGTCTTGTTGGAGATCTCTTCATTTCCTTCTTTGAGAGTTTGACAATACATTGATACTGTAATCTGAATAACGCCAAAAATATTGCTTAAAGGTCATTAAGGGAAAGTATTATCACAAAAATACATTACATGTACCACAAAAATACATTAACTCGCACAAAGCATTGAGTGTTACAAGTATTGACTATACAAGAATGTTTCATTGCATCAAGTTGCAAAACTTCACCAGTGTCAAATAGTTTATGGTATTCTGTATAACTTGATCTTTTATAATTCTTTATCCCAAAATCTACAAGCATGACCTCAATTCAAAGTATGTTAAATTCTATGATTATACAATGTAGTTCAAATACACTAAATGATCCAGAAACTATTTAAATCATAAATGCCTCTTCTCCAAGTTATTGGTTAGAACTGTGTAAAGATTCATTTCTGTATTTCAAAAGACTAGGTAACCAGCTGTTAATGCATCAAAACAAAAGCCGAGTTTTGAAACTTGACTAAAATGAAGGAAAAGTGCATGAAGATCCATTTCTATGTCGCGAAAGACTTATTGGTCAGGAAACCAGCTGTTAATGCAAAAACATAAGTCACTTTGAAGGCAACATTAACTGACCAGCATCTGTACCATTCACTGCACTTAGTACTATTATCTCCAGATGCATCACCCACACAAGTTTGGTCAATGAAGGACTTGACGTAAGCTGGAAACGGAGATGTCTCATTTTACAATACCTGGCCACTCAAACCTAAAATATGTGTCAAATCGATAAGAATTCTTGACTATTACTGTATTACACTGAGCTTTTATTCTCATACATACACATATATATCATATTCTTCAAAATAATACATAGAATTATAACCATCTGACATTAAAAATCTGACCCATGGCTATATAAGACAGTACAAAGCACTACATATCGATGTGAATGAAGCACTATAGCATATTACCTCACTACAGTGTTCATGCTAGTACAGTATGGCCTCAACACTGTTCTTCAAAGTGAAAATGAGCCGATTTTAGCCATGTCTGTTAATATAAGCATGGATTGACAACTAAAGGAATGTACATGTACTTAAAGTATCGCCAAACAGATCAACTTGAAAATGTAATACACACAAAGGTACACATATTTTACATAATCATAATTAGGTATCACTTTTTCACATAAAAATATTTTTTCATTTCTATTTCTAAGCAAAACTTTTGAAAAAGGTAGCTGTTAGAAGTCGTACATCACTTTAATAAAATTGGTTGCAAAATTTGAAAGAAGATTCAACAGCTGGGAGATTTTACTTAAATCTACATGTTGAAAGAAAGGATAATTTTCAGAAAAAAAATCACTTTATATTGCACTTGTTAACTCTCAATCAAATTATAAATAATCACTCAAGAATATTGAGATTGAAAGCAAAATGTCTTTGTGGAACACACAAATGACCCCATCCGCATCTTAAGCTTTGTCAGTAAAAAGTAATGGACTAGGTTAAATCTTTCAATTCTAAAGTAGGTCAAACTCCATGGCCAAGATTACATGGTCAAATATTTTGGAAAGGGTTTACCCAGAATACATAGCGAAATTTGAGAGCCCCATCACTTGCAGATATCGGACCTGCCTACCTGTTTCTTACCAAAAACCAGAACCACTATACACAGTTTTTTTTTTGTGGTTTCAGATACATTATCAAAATATTTTAGAAACAGACGGGTGACCTTTTAACATTTTTATTATTTTAAAATCTCCAGAGTCCAATTCAAGTGGAAAATGTAAAATTTTGGAAAAGAAAGTGTAATTGCATATACGATATCAAACCCTCAACTTACAACAAATTTATATAGGCGGGTCTATTAATTTGTTCAAAATATTTTCAAAAGTAATTCTGATTGGAAATATGATTTAGGCGTAAAAATGAGCAGCATATTTGTAAGTCAAAAATTACAAAAAATCAGAAAAATTACACCAAAATCGTAAAAGTAGGCAGGTTTGCAGATACGGGAGATTGCAAAGTATCTCCTCTCAGTACAGATAACCTAGGATTGTACGCGATTGGGTCAGTAAACCACACACTCAAAATATGATGTCAACTCTAATTATAGATTTTCAGAAATGCAGCAGGTGACAGACTTCAGAATCAATGTTACATACATAACTTGTAACATGTATAAATCAAAACCACGTTTCACTAACCCCACTGTTACAGCAGAGTACAATGACGATCATTACAAAGTCAAATGTTACCATCATCCAAAATACATAAACTATTACGATAAAAGTAGAAGCACTTTAAGTGCACATCAGAATTATCTAAAACTGTCACAAAACTATAAATACAAGACTTTTTTAATTACCTTTTGAGGTAAATTCATAACATTTTTCCTTCAAAATTATTGCAATTTTTTTTTTTCACAAAAAATCTTGACCTTCATGTAAACTTGCTTTCAAGTTAAATACTAAAGTTGAAAAAGAGTTCTCACAAATAATAAGGACAAATTTAGCTGAGATACTTTAAAATTCCTTATCTTTCACTTTGTACACAACTTATTACAACAAACATGACAAATGTGTGAAGGTATAGAAAAAGGGGGGAGGTGCAGCTGCTTACCTTTACATTAATTCAATTCAAAATTATTTGAAAATCATTAGAATGAAATCATCATAGAGATCGCAAAAAAAGTAAAGTAATATTCATTAAGGCATAAAAATAAACAGACCAAATGAAATTTTACTCATAATTCAAGAAATAACAATCAAGGGGAAATCAGTGTTTGGTAACTTGAATAGCATTGTTACCATTTCTACATTTTCAACTTATAATCATAATAGACCATGCTATAAAACACAGTGTTGAAACTCTAAAATGAGAAAATCCGTTGCTGATAACAAACAAAGACACTAGAAATGAGCAGCTGTCTGAATGTAGCTTTTGAACAAATTTCTTACAATGCAACGTACCTCAAAATTTATTATTTTAAAAGGTCTACGTTTGTTTGATTACCGGTATTAAACTGAAATTTATACATTAAACAAAGTACAGTGAGCAATATAATATCTGTTTTCAGCCAATGAAATGTCACTTTTGAACGATCAAATGTCAGCATTTATCCTACAAATTAGAACGAACATAATTTGCATTACTTCTTCTCTATCTATCTGTTTCAATGTAATTAAAATTGATTAAAAGAACCCCATTTATCCAACACAAGCCCATGACTTTGCTTAATGTTACAATATTTTAAAAGACTATCATACATGAATTTCCTCAGTGAGTTTCTGGACTTAAATTAGGACCATTCTAACTCCTCAATGTAACACATACAATGTACATTTAGATTACATAGAAAACATCTTGTGTCAATCACATGTATTTCTACAGTAACCAAGACAATACGAACTTTCTATACATTTATGTTCAAAAGAATAAAGCTAAATATACAAAGCCATAAACATTAAATCTTCTATTAATTCTTTCATAATTATATGTATGTATAAGTACCAATCTGTCCATACTACCGATTTCAAACGTAACAACAAGGTGAAATAAACTTAGATAAAATGAAATTATAACAAACGGAAAACAACTAGACTAATATCACGTCATATCAATCATCAACGACCACCACATCATCATCGTCATTAGGTTTATAATCACGATCAGTGTCCTCCAGCTTTTGTATCTTTTTCTTCACTTTTTCTTCCTTTTCGTTCTCCATTCTCCTTTTCCGTAGCACTGGATCCTTAGAAACTTTATCTTCCTCCCGGTCCCTCTTACGTCGAGATTCGATTTCGTTCCAGATATCAGCTTCTAGTTTGGTAAACAATTCCTTCTGTTTCTGTAAATCCATCTCAGCTTTTCTTTCTTTCCCCATTGCTTCTTCAATCTGTTTCTCCGTTAAGCGTCGGATTTTGATGGAGCACTTTTTCAGATGCGATGTAACATGCTTGATGTAGTACTGAGGTTTCAGATTCTTAATCCCACATATCTCACACTTTTTGCTGGGAGCGTTTTTACAGATGTGAGTTTTTAAGTGGGCAGAGTTAGCCACCACCATTCCACACGCGGAGCAAGTGGCATGATCTCGCAGGCAATGTAGAGTGAGTTGTGTGTTATCACTGAAATGCAGGGAGCAAAACACACAGAAATTGTTTCTTACTAATCCTGAGGTCGGAGGTTTAGACGCTATTTTGGCATTCTGCTCTCCTTTGATGAGAACGCCATGAGAAGCAGCCATGTGAATTTCCAGATCACGTCTCGTATTAGACTGAATTCCACAGAACATGCATCGTCGGAGAGCCATGCATTCACTAGTGCTCAATCGATGAAACTTGTGAATGTGAGAGTACAAATTCTCCGGCGTTTGAAAACAAATCCAGCATTTAGGAACCGTTTTCTCAGTATAGGTTTTACCTAGATTTGACTGTCCATAGTGTTTGAGACTATGCTTATGTTTTCCAAGTCCCTGCGACGTCCAGAAAGTTTTCCTGCACACTTCACAGGACAGGGGTGGAAGTCCTCTATTGAATAGATGAGGAGCCAAATCTACTTTGTGAGCATAAAAGAAATGGATTCTCAGCGACATTTTGTCCTTGACATAACCCCCACAGATTTCACACACCTCAAATGCTGATTTTTGAGCCGGCGGAGCCACATTAGAATAGGCAGTATTTGAGTTGACTTTAGGCGCTGTCTTGGCTTTCAGAAGTTCATTCACTGTTGGTTGACTTACACTATTTGTAACAGCTTGTGATACAGGCATATTGAAAAGCTGCACAGGTTGATTTGTTATATTGTTTAGTGCCAAGACTGGGCGATACTGAAGGTTTCCAGAATTGACCACAATAGGTTGATTTCCAGAAAATGGCATGCTAACCGGCACTTTGTTATTTTGTAGAATTGTGGGTCGCAGAGGAGAATAATTTCGAGGTGCAGTTGCCTTCACTATGGTAGCAGGTTTCGGTGGGGGAGCCAGTCTCTTTATTTGATATTTGTAGAAGATGTTTTTCAAACAATAACTGATATCTGTGTAGTGAGGTGACTGGTTCATATTTGGCTTGAATTGCTTGATACATTTAAACTTGTGCTTTGTTAGCTGATTTTTCATTTTTGCTTCATAGTAACACAAGCTACATCTATGAGCCTCTGGTTTGTCGTAGACACGTGCCTTCATTTTATGAACATTCTCCATGTGTGCTGCAAATTCTGTCGGCTTCACCGCTTTGAAGTCACAATCGGCAAAAGAACACCCAAGATCGCCAAACGGATCCATCGGTGGATCCATGTGAGGATGTTCCTTGTGAAACTGCATGACATTTGCAGATTCTGTAACAAAGTTGCATCCACCACATTTGTGTGTGGTAACGTCAAGATGCTTCAGCTTTTCCTTCAGTTCCTTCACAATGCTGGACATCCTATCCAGATTTTGCTGTTCATTTTTTCCAAGTTTACCAGCTTTCTCCTTCATTCCTTGTATTTTAGTTATTTGGTCATATGCAGACTTTTTTACCAGATCACTGCCTAGGTCCATCAGGAACCTGGTGGGAGCACTGAGCTCTGCTGTCTTATTTACAGGGCACTGTCCTGCCCAGAACGTGTTGTCATATTTTTTTGTACTCCACTCGTACTTAATGAGATCTAATTGTTCCCATGATGCAATAGGAATATTGTCATCGACGTCCTTGAATCTAGCGAGACCTGTTTTAGGTTTAGGAGGCGCCGCTTTAGCTGCTGTAGCGATGCCTTGTAACGACGGAGTTTTTACCGCTAATGCAGCCTGAGACAGCATTGAAGAGTACAGATGCTTATTGGCATTAGATATCGGTACTTGTACTATTTGCTTACGGCCGTTCACGTCATACATGATCTGTTGAACATACTGTTGTCCATTTATCACGATGGCACCATTAACACCAGCGGTACTTGTCACTGGTAATTGATTTGTTGACGGTACTGGAGCTATTGGCTTTAGCATAGATTTGATAGTGGTATTAACAGGTGTCTGCGACGTACTCCAGGCAGGCTTGGCCTTGTCATCTTTCGGAGATTCTGCTGATAAATCTACTATAACTACGTCATTCTCGAAGACACTTTTGATTTTTGGTGTCTCAGGTCTGGTTTTATTTTCCGTTTTGCTAACATCTTTATCCTTGATGTCACTTGTAGAATCTGTTTTATTTTTAGCTTCCTCCGATTCCTCTTTGGACTCATCGTCACTATTGTCCTCGTTGACCGTGATAAGAATATCAGTTCCGTCATCATCCTTCACTTTATCTACAGATTTCTTATCCAGTTCAGGTTTAGGAGATTCATTTTCATTTCTATCTTCCACTTTTTCACTTTCGTCTGAATCCTTGGCATTTTCTGTTTTATTTTCTTCAACTTTTTCCTTTACTTTGTCATCTTTAGTATCCACTTCCATACCCTCTTCCTCAATATCTCTTTTATATGATTTTTCTTTCTCTACATCAGTTTTGTCAATATTTGTATCTTCTTCACTCGACTTCTCTTTCCCTATGTCCATTTTGGATTTTTCATCACCTGCGTCTCCAGACACATCACAATTTTGTCCTGAGTTAAAAACATCAACATCCATTTTACTTTCCTTACTTTCATTTTCCACTATATCAATATCCTTTTTCTCCTCCTTGCCAGCAATATTGTCTACATCACTGAACAAATTTTCATCAGATTTCAAGGACGATTCCTTATTGGAATGTTTTTCACCACCATACTGATTGTTCGTTGACTTTTCTTCTTCAGTATTTTCAGTCTTATCTACACTATCCATGTTGACATCACCTTCACAACTTTTCTCCATATCATTCTTAGAGTCTTTCACTATCACATCACTGGCATCTTTTGTCTCTGACTCTGATTTAACCTCATTGTCAGACTTGACAGTACTATCAACTACCTGAGACAGTTCATGAGCTTCTTCATTGTCAAACTTTTCTGAAAGTTTGATTGACTCTCGACTATTTTCGTCCTCTACATCTCCGAAGTTATTTTCGCTTTTCCCCGCATCAGACTTTCCCGAACTCCTGCTAGCTGAGCTACACTGAGAATTATCATCTTCCAGTGCTCCTTCTTTCGATGATTTGTTCTCTATAGAATCACCTTCCTCCTTGTTTTTGGAAATAACATCTGGCAGAATGTCTTCTTTTTCTGATACATCTGGACCTTTCCCTGCCTCCAAGGGGGATTTATCTGCATTCTTGTCCTCGTCTACACTACTGTTACTCTTATTCCCATTGGTCAATTCAGAGGTCACATGATCCTCGGCCTGTCCCTTCGAGACTTTGATACAGAATGGATTGTTTGCTTCAGCATCATCATCTGAATCATCTAAAACAACAAAAGACGATAATGAAATATTGATTATAGATGAAACATTCAAGTATGTATACAACTGCAACAAAACTGACAATCATTTTCTCAAACGCGTCCAATTTCTCAAAGTATGCCTGATTAACGACTCCTTTCTCAGCAAGTGTCTTTATTGTATTTAGTATAGTATTACATGTATTGTAAAATTAGTACCCAACCTTGATTTACTGGCATAACTGCACAGTATTTGCTTTTGTCATTTCAACAAGGACCTGTAACGTTAAGAGCCGTAATCTGCCCAAATTTTACTTGCGATTCCAGCTCAACTATTATTATTTAAAATGTGTCCTGTACATGAAATTATTTCATTTCAAGTATTTTTAATCAAATATAGTAGTTTTATTGACATAATTATGAGAAACAACCTATATTTTTACGTAGAAGTGAGGGTGGGGGTCTTTTTTATGATATGAATAATGCCACTGAAATGTCGAAAATTTTCTAACAATCGGTCGCTTTTGTTGATCAAAATGTTAAAACGAACTACAATGAAAAGATTCAATAAGAAATATCGTGCTAAAACACATATTCCGGATTTATCAGACCGTAAACACGTGGCCAGAGATATATAATCGAACACTCACTCTCATTTATATTGTACAATTAACAACGCCGCCGTTATAAAAATAGTTTGAATAAGCTTTTTTTACTATATAAAATCATATTTCTTTTACATTTACCATAATAACATTTTCTAAATACTTTGTGAATGTTACCGAGGAAGTTTTGAGCATTTTTCTAAGATTTTCTGGTACTTCAGTCGTCAGCGCTAATTGTTAACTTTTATTGCGAGGGGTTGTTGAATTATCAATGCCCAAACTTAAAATAAAGGAGTTTGTTAGTGTTGTTGAAAATTGATTCATTCGAAACTATTAATAAAGAAGTTAATTATATATCGAAAGCGAATCAAATGCCAATTACTAATTATCTGTTAATTTCAAATCTTTCCTTCACCCCTACCCGCCCAATCGCATTTTCGTAATTTGACTACTGTTCCCCCCTTTGGAACACAACTCCGCTTTTACAGAAAATTTGTCTTATGAAAATACATCTTGGGTTGAAGTGGTGTTGTGTTCCAAAGGGGGGGAACGATTTTTTATGGAAACTTTTCCGATTTTCATTGATTTCTATACAAAATAAGCACATTTATACTCAAATATCTCTCTATTAGAGCAATTTTATGAAACAATTTCTTCAGATTTTGAAAGGGGTTTTATCTTTTAAAGTATTTCACGAACTTGACTTAAGAAATGAAGTACTTTAAAATTTCATTATTTTTGGGCAGATTTTACGCCTTATCGTTACAGGTCCTTGAATCATCACCTATCCACTCTATATTTCATTGACACACATACATGTAATTGTTTAATGTAACTCAAGGTATTACTGAACTATAAACCAGTCACATAGTATAGGTGTTAAAAAATTGTTTTAATAGCCTTTATCAAAATTAATATTTTTTTCAAGGTCAAGGTTGAGCTTTACCTCTATGGGAAGTTTCAATGTGACACTAGTAGTTTCTATAGCATTGGACAATGTAGTACAGCTCAAATTTTACCTTGAAGGTCAAGGCCAAACCTTAGGGTCAAGGTGAATTCAAGAAATCAGATCTTCATCTCACAATGTTCTATTTCCTTGCTAAGTTAAGTGTGAATTTCTGTGTAGTATTAGTTCAGTCTAAATCAAAATTATATTTTTCCAAGTCAAACATCAAGGTCAATGGAAGTACATGAAATAAGGTCCTCTCAAAATGATCCATCTCCATAGTAAGATTTAATGTGATACAAGTATTTCATACAAGACTGGTATGATAAAGCTGAATTCTACATACCGTAAATCTGGAAATTTTTGCGTCAATTTATTTATGCGGTTTTGAGTAAAAAGCCTATAGATTTATTTTTGTGATTCTAATTTTTGCGAATCCATTGAGACCAAAAAATAAAATTATAGCATATGGTAACTAGCTTATTTGCTGTACAACACTGCTGCATGTTTTAATCGAAAGTGATAAAAAAACTGGCCAGACAGAAAAGAAATGATTCCTATCTTATTGTCTGTATTGGCAGTATGTTTTCCGATTCGGAGCAGCTACCATTTTGAAATGTCACAAATCCCAAAAGTATATGGATCACAGATAATTTCAGTAATGACAGCCTCAATCAGAGAAAGTTTGCATACATTATGAAGTAATTAACATTACAAACAAAGACCCAGTTCAATTGTCTATTGGCTTATTTTTCACACCTATTTAGCGATCGGCGTAGTGTACCTGTATTTCACATGTTCATGTTTACTTATGTATTGTTATACGCAATGCATAGACAAATATTTGTGATATCCCTTTTGTTTTTGTTAAGGTTGAGTTGCTCTTTTTTTTTTTTTTAGATCAAGGGATTTTTGTCACTGAAAGAGACATATGCAACACCCCCCTCCATAGACCCAATGTCAAAACGGTAATCCATAAAAGCCATGTATACAGGTGCGCGTACATATCTGTTAAATTGATGTATCGGAAGCATAATTGTATTCAAGTAGTTTTATTTTTAAGAAAAATATTTTTGCGAATCCATCATACCTGCAAAATTGCTAAAAATTAATCGACAGCAAAAATGACCAGATTTACGGTAGTACTTCAAGGTCAGGGTCAAACCTTGAGGTCAAGGTCAAAGACATTTATTTTAAAGACCTTAGTTATCATCTTATTCTATCTCTGTACCAAGTCATTCCAATAATGTACCCCAGACGGACAACCACACTTCATACACTGGATTTCTCAATTCCACTAAAAAGTCTGAGCTTAATCATTACAAGTTATGTAAAGGCATTCGTCTCGTTTTTCACTTTGTTTTTTTTTCTGGTACTGACCATTTGAGAGGAAAGGGTTGTCTATCTTGACTTGGATCACTTTACGGGAAGCCAGTCCTTTGGTGTCAATGGATATAGCACTGTTTTCAATCCCTTTCTCCTCAGTATCTCCATTCATCATGGATGCTGCCTTCCTAAAACAACAACAAACACTTGACTTGAAAGTATGATTGAAAAATTTTTTACGTGTAAATTTAATGAACTGTCTTTGCAGCTCACACAAGAAGCCTTAAAAATAGGATTTTCGCCTACATTATGATTATCTGGAAAAAAAAACTTTTAATGTAAAATTTTGATAAAATTAAACAGTTTGTTTAGTCACTTATGATGTATGTTAAATGTTTATGGTTGCAGGCAGGCAATCAACTCACATTGAACAATGAATCTATGGTAAACTTGATTATCTAAGCATAGGAAATGTCCTACATGTATCTAAATACACTTATGGTATAATTTGATTGCCTGTACCTACAAATTGTAATATCTTAAGTATAAGTTACAAATTTCATAGAATCATATTAGTGATATCAATTTCACATGGAGCTTTTAAAGGTAAAGTAGGTAAAATCATATTTGAAATTGATTAAGGTGTGTCAATATAGGCAATAGAACTGTTCAAAAAGAGGTATGACCTTAAATATGTGACCATGACTCACATGGAATGTAAAGCCACATGATTCTTGACCGTCCCTGGAAGTTTGACGGAAGTGTAATGAATATCAATCAAAAGCAATTTATGTGAAAGTGTGACTCCAAGACAGACAGACAGACCAGGGTTGCCAGGACTCTTGTTTAACAAAATTCCCTGACCATTTCATGTTTTTCATTGACCAAAACTGCCAGACATTTAAACGACTCCTGACCTCCCAATTAGCGTCCAATCGCCCATTCTTTTTTCCCGATTGTTTTTATGTTTATTTTTCAATATTTTAATAAATCAACATGAAATACAACGGAAGCCCATAATAAACATAGTTTCCTTACGGTTTGGTGATCAAGGTCAATGAAAAGCAACATGAATAACAGCATATATAAGATAAATCATTTTTTCAGCTCTGAAATAATTTTCCCTGACATTTATGGATTTTCATTTTTCACTGACCAAATTCTGAAATTCCCTGACCTTGAAAAAAAAGGGCAATTTCCCTGACTTTTCAAGACTTCTGGCAACCTTGCAGACATTGGACAGAGTGCTCTTGCATTGCGGGCAACATACCGGTATTAAGAAAAATCCAAAATTTACACAGTATTGAGTAACTTACAAGCTGTCTCCTAGTGGACAGAACCTTTGCTTGACTTGTTGTTTACTGGTACCACATTTCTTTATCTGGCCCCTGTAAACAGATTATAGAATTAATTTCTAAGATACAAGTTACAATACGTAGAATGTAACCTAGAAACAAAATTGTGACTATCTTGGTAGCTTCAAAGGAGGACCATAGTGAGTCATGCTATTAAACATAAATTATCTTTCACAAGCGTTTTGTTCATAATGGTAAGATGTACAAAATCAATTGTGACTTGGTCAACTTTCCTGTAAACAAATTGGTCTACAGCCTTTTCGGTTGCTGAAGACTGAATCACTTTATTTTAGACAGAGGCTGGTCACAGAGCCTCACAAGTTTACCCACAGTCCTTTCGGTACATGAAAAAAGAGTAACATCGACGATTTTCACAACAACATTTTCGTATAGACGAATATGAAAATGTTGATGTTTTACTCTTTTTATACATAACGAATGGACTATGGTTTACCATCAATTTTGCACACTGCATTTTTATGATTTATTAGACTTTTCAAGGCAGATCCTTTTCATACGATTCCAGTCGGGAGGTAAAAATCGTGATTTTGTGAATTGTTGCAGCTCTATTGTTGACTAAGTGTCATTTGTATCATAATCATGATAATTCGAGTAAACGGAGTTGAAGAAGGAGCTGATAAGATAAGATGTAAAATCTGCCCTAAAATGTGGAATTTTGAAAATGGAAATTTTAAGAAACATAGTGTAATCAAAGATTACGAAGCTCACCTCGCGGCAGCAAAGTTCAATTTAAACATATCTCTAAGTACATGTATATTAAGAAAATCACTCAAGTGAAAAAAAGTAGGTCAAGGTCATTTCATGAAAGTATGATCAAAGATACATCCAATATGCAAGTTTGGTACATGTAGCACTTATACTTTGCTCAATATTGGCCTTTAAAGGCAAAATCACTCAAGCAGAAAAAGTAGGTCAAGGTCATTTTATGAAAGTTTGATCAAAGATACATCCAATATGCAAGTTTGGTACATATAGCACTTATACTTTGCTCAATATTGGCCTTTAAAGGCAAAATCACTCAAGTGGAAAAAGTAGGTCAAGGTCATTTTATGAAAGTTTGATCAAAGATACATCCAATATGCAAGTTTGGTACATGTAGCACTTATACTTTGCTCAATATTAGCCTTTAAAGGCAAAATCACTCAAGTGGAAAAAGTAGGTCAAGGTCATTTTATGAAAGTTTGATCAAAGATACATCCAATATGCAAGTTTGGTACATGTAGCACTTATACTTTGCTCAATATTAGCCTTTAAAGGCAAAATCACTCAAGTGGAAAAAGTAGGTCAAGGTCATATTATGAAAGTTTGATCAAAGATACATCCAATATGCAAGTTTGGTACATGTAGCACTTATACTTTGCTCAATATTGGCCTTATAAGGCAAAATCACTCAAGTGGAAAAAGTAGGTCAAGGTCATATTATGAAAGTTTGATCAAAGATACATCCAATATGCAAGTTTGGTACATGTAGCACTTATACTTTGCTCAATATTGGCCTTATAAGGCAAAATCACTCAAGCGGAAAAAGTAGGTCAGATGCTGCATCCAATGCATGGGTTCACCTCAGCATCCGAAGATGAATCACTTGTGCAAGTTTGGTTACTGTAGCATCAGTACTTTGTCAGATACTGAACTACCCCAAAAATTTTTACCAGACATTGACAAAGTCATTCAACTGGAAAATGTAGGTCAGATGCTGCATCCAATGCATGGGTTCATCTCAGCATCCCAAGATGAATCACTTGTGCAAGTTTGGTTACTGTAGCATCAGTACTTTGTCAGATACTGAACTACCCAAAAACTTTAACAAAACATTGACAAAGTCATTCAACCGGAAAATGTAGGTCAGATGCTGCATCCAATGCATGGGTTCACCTCAGCATCCCAAGATGGATCACTTGTGCAAGTTTGGTTACTGTAACATCAGTACTTTGTCAGATACTGAGTTACCCCAAAAACCAGACATTGACAAAGTCATTCAACCGGAAAATGTAGGGCAGATGCTGCATCCGATGCATGGGTTCACCTCAGCATCCCAAGATGAATCACTTGTGCAAGTTTGGTTACTGTAACATCAGTTCTTTGTCAGATACTGAGTTACCCCAAAAACTTTAACTGGACGCGGACGGGGACGCGGACGTCGGGGTTATAGCATAAGCTCATCTCAACTTCATCGAGGTGAGCTAAAAATTGTTTGTGAAATTAATACAAATACAGTATCCCAACAAACTCTGAAGTTATTATAGATCTGTTATGCATAATATTAATAATATTTGGGTCAAAACTTGTCTTTTTCCCATAGAAATCAATAGAAAACGGAAAAGTTTTTTTTGAGCATTGTTGAATTTGTCCCCCCCCCCCCAGAGATACAGAACCCCACTTATACTGGAGTGGAGGTGCATATCAATGATACAAAGGAGCTGTTAAGATAAGGCGTAAAATCAGCCCTGAAAAGTGGAATTTTGAAAATTGAAATTTCAAGAACTTTTTTATGTAAAATGTATACATATACTGCATACCATCAGAATATGAAGTAAATTTTTATCTGTTTTGCATATTAATGCTAATTTTGGAGTCAAAACTTCTCTTTTTCTCATAGAAATCAATAGAAAACGGAAAATTTTTTTTGAACATTGTTCCCCCCGGATATACAGAAAGCCACTTTTACTGGAGATGTATATCAATGATACAATTTTTTGGGCAAAGTTGGGTTCTGTGTCTCCGGGGGGAACACAACCCCATAGACGAAAAACCAAAAATGGAAAGGGGGGTGCATTTTTTAATAATCGACCTTTTCGACCATAAAATATAGCACATTTGACTATTTTTCCTCTTTAATCCATCAAAAAAATGTAACCTAAATATGACTGAATGAAATATACAAGAATTAGGAATGAAATAAGCAAGAATAATGTTCATTTCTCCGCCAATGTGTATTTCGCGCTAATAAGCTTACATTGTAGCCATTGAATACAAAATGAGACCGTATTTTATGTTCCGGATTGCATTATTTACCGATTAAAGGAAATGGAACGTTCGAAATCTATTCCTGATACACAATGTAGACATATTTGATGTCTTTTTATTTATATTTATCCATTTTTGGTAAAATATTCTAAAATTTCTACGTTTTTTGTCGATATTATCTGTTTTTCTATGCGTGCACCCCTACCTCTTTCGACCTTAATTTTAGAATCTTAAGGTTGCTTTAACGAAACGTAAAACATGTAAAAGGTCTGCAAATACATTATATTTCAATAATGATTAATGTTTTCCTGTATATGAGTCGCCATGAAGAAGAAATAAGTCACGAGATTTAGGGCTAAATAGGGCCGTTATCTTAACAGGTCCTTTTCTGGAAAAGTGGGGTTCTGTATCTCAGGGGGGAACACTACCCCAGAGACGAAAAACCAAAAAAGGAAGGGGGTGCATTTGTTAAAGAATAGATCTTTAAGATAATTAAATATGGAAAATTTGACTATTTTTCCTCCTTAATCCATCAAACCAGAAGTCTCTGATGAGACTGAAGCTCTCCTGGTTGATTTGTACAATATACACTCAAGAGAATGTACACATGTACATATCAAGTTTTTTTTTGTCCCCTGCTTTCGTGAAAGCGCAGGGACATTAAAACAGGTCTGTCTGTCCGTCAGTCACAAAAACTTTAATCTTGTGCATAAATTTTGAATGGAAAATGATAGGGCTTTAATAATTCACATGTGTATTCCTTGTGACAAGAACTTTGCATGGATACCAAAATTTTTAACCTTCTGACCTTGACCTTGGACTTTTACCTACTTATTATAAACTTTAACCTTGACCATAACTCTTGAATGGAAAGTGTTAGGGCTTTCATATTATACGTGTGTATTCCTTGTGACAAGACCTTTCCATGGATACCGAAATTTTTTACCTTCTGACCTTAACCTTGGATTTTGACCTACTAATCAAAAACTTTAACCTTGACAATAACTTTTGAATGGAAAGTGATAGGGCTTTCATATTACACATGTGTATTCCTTGTGACAAGACCTTTCTATGGATACCAAAATTTTTGACCTTGACTCATATCATCAGGGCTTGAAATTCCCATTCGCCCGTTCGCCAATGGCGAGTGAAAGTGCCGCCGGGCGATTAGATTTTCGTCTGAACTCGCCCGTTTGGCTAGTAGAAAAAATGACCAGTGTTCTCCCCATGCCGTTTCATTGACCGCCATGCGTTTTTTTTTCCAAAAATGTGTGTACGCCTTGGCGTTAATTTGCCGCACATCCGGTTAATTAGCCTCCGCTGTATTCAACCCGAGACGTAAAACGTCACGTAGCGCCCCCCCCCCCCCCCCCCCTCAAGCTTTAAATTTAACTGCGATAAAAACGTTAATGGCTTCTACGGCGCACGTCAATCTATTAATGCATTTATGGCATGCGTTGTGTTGTCTGTATCTATCAAGTGACCAACAAACTTAACATGAAAATGTTCACATGCATCTCATACAAGTAATCGCTAGATCGCTTGGACCGGCACGTGTCACATGAGTTTCAGCGTGACGGGAAATCAGAAATAGAAATACATGTACGCTGTATCAGATTTCATTACATTTTGATTTTTATCCGTCTTATTATTCATCATAATACCCGACCTCGCTGTCATTGTCATTACATAATAATGGTCGTTTTTTTTCAAGATAAGAAAGAGAATAACAAATTGGTTAATGTTCATGTTTTTAATACGCTTGAATATAGTGATGGATCTTAATCAACAAACACACAACATATTGCACGGATCATCATTTTATTGACAAGTCGGATGGCAATATAGAAAGCTTCTAATACAACTGACATTTAAAAAAGATTCATCTGGATTTGTTCAGGTTTTTGGGGAGGGGGATGCGCTCATATATTTTAGGCTAAGTAAAAACATTGTCAGCTTTTTTTGGACCCAAATGATTTACTTCAATGTTGTGTTTAAACTGCTGTCAAAGATGGTCTTTCACAATAAATGCTTACAACAATTATCTTATGTAATAAATAGAAAAGAAACTTAAATATTTACGGGCTCCTTGATTTCTGGTACGGGCTCCTTGAATTCCAGAACTAGGAGCCTGTATGGCTCCTTTGGAATTTCTATGAATTTCAAGCCCTGATCATACTGTATTCATGGTAAAATATTTCAAGATTTGTCCATAACTAACGTAACATCACCACAAATTTTATTAAAACTCAGTAAAATGTTCATTTCAGTATGAATACTGATCCTAATCAATGAAACCAGCCAACTGAAACAACTTATCAACTGTTTCTCTGGTGAAACTTGGGGTTTTTCTGACGCAAATATATAATTCTTAAAAAGTTTTGAATCTCATGATTATAATGGATTTTTTATACCTTAATTGATTATAGTGAAACAGGAACACATTATGTTTGACTATGATTTTATATGAAAATATCCCCCCCCCCCCCCCCCCCCCCATGGGATAATATTTAACTTATCATAGGCAAAGGAATTTAATTCTTAGTTTTACAGATCCGCCGACCCTAATTTACCATAATTGGGAAAAAAAATGAATGAACTGATTGTACCTTTTTTTTTTCTTCCTCTCATCTGAAGGAGCTGTTAAGATAAGGGCTTGATTTAGTCCTGAAATGACTCAATTATTTCTTGTGAGCTGTCCTTCTATTTCAGGAAAAAGTTGGTCGGGATTAAAATATCAAGTATTAGAAGATTCCTAGTATCAAAATATCAAGTGTTAGAAGATTCCTAGTAGGTATTTTATTTAAATAGATTTGGTGATAAATGTAATAATTACGGGTTGAAGAGGTAGGGGGTACTGAAGAGAGAAAACATCAAATATCGAGCGAAAATTCACAAAAAGTGCATTATTTTAGACAAATTTGATGTTCATTATGATTCTGTCGCTGTCAGAATTTGATAAAATGAAATTAACATTGAGGTTATTATATCAATATAATCAGCAAAATCCGCAAACTTGAAAATGGTTTTATTTCGTACTTACCACCCACATATATAGCTTTCAGGATCAAAATACGCACATTGTAGAAATATACAACTTTCTTGTTTATTTCCTTCCTAACGGTTAAATATTTGATCTGAACATACTCTGAATAGATTGTTCTATGATATTAAAAGGAAAAGAAGGCAATTTCAATCTAATTTACCGCTCTAAGGCTTGATTCTAAAATAGCCATCCATCCCCCCTTTTTTCGTTTTTCACCCGTGGGACATTGTCCCCCCTCCCCCCTCGGTCCAGAACCCCACTTGGCCAGAAAATTTCCTTTATTCATAGACACATCTAGTAAAACTGGCATTCTGAACCGAGGGGAGGGGGAGACAATGTTGTAGAAAACTTTTCCGTTTTCCTTTGATTTCTATGGGAAAGACGCTTGTTTTGACCCAAAAATCAGTCTCATTTTAGGTAATTTATCCAACCTCACAGAAGATTCATATCTGGACCAATTTACTTGTTATTTTTACCGAAAAAAAATTCTAAATTTTTGCATTATGACATTTCGACTTTTCAGGGCAGATTTTACATCTTATCTTAACAGCTCCTTACTGGTTATTACTTTTCATTCTCACTTAATCTTTATCGTGCAAGTCTTTTAGAGAAAGTGGCTTTGAAAACATGATAAACAAGCTGATGGAGCTGTTAAGATAAGGCGTAAAATCATCCCTGAAAAGTGGAATTTTGAAAATTGAAATTTCAAGAACTTTTTTGTGAAAGATGTACGCATATACTGCATGCCATCAGAATATGAAGTAAATTTTTATCTGTTTTGCATATTATTGCTAATTTTGGGGTCAAAACTTCACTTTTTCTCATAGAAATCAATAGAAAACGGAAAAGATTTTTTTGAACATTGTTCCCCCCGGATATACAGAAAGCCACTTTTACTGGATGTATATCAATGATACATTTTTTTTGGCAAAGTGGGGTTCTGTATCTCTGGGGGGAACACAACCCCATAGACGAAAAGCCAAAAAAGGAAAGGGGGTGCACTTTTTAAGAATCGTCCTTTTCGACCATAAAATATTGCACATTTGACTATTTTTCCTCTTTAATCCAGGGCTCGCGCTGGGCTTCGCAAATGTCGCATTTTGCGACAAAAAATTGAAATTTGCGACAGAAAATCGTGATTTGCGACAAAGGGAATTTTCTAAAAATGAGTTTACAAGTACCGACAAACACGCGAATTCGGCATTGACAGATCGATTCTAAGTAATCCAAAGTGTAGTTGAAAGCGTTCAGGTGTAACGTAGGTAAGCGGGTGACCGTAAAAGGTGTGAAATACAATGGTAATTAGGTAGCCCCAGCAGCACGAGAGCCACTGCTAATTAGATAATTGGATTATGAAGATAAGCTGTCCAACGTTAGTATTCCTAATTTTGAAAATGTATTTTAACTTTCTTACGGCGGACGGAAAACTTTGTATAAGTTTAGATCATCACGAGTATGTCATAATTATTTTATTTTTCAATTCTTTGTTTCTCCCCCAAAAGAAGTACCACTGTATTATATAATTTAGATTTAAAAATTGGGAAACGTAACTTAGAAATGTCCGATTCCGTATCGGAAAACAAAATAGCCAAATTGAAGCCGTTCGTTTTTAAAACGTCTGCAAGTTTTGACAATAAAACTATCACAAATAAGCCTTCAATAGCATCTAAATCGAGGTTTTGAGATCTTTGTATTCAGGATAAAAGCACACAAGCTCGACGTCGTGGACCGACAATAGCACACCCCCCCCCTACTTTCTTTTAATTTTGCGTCATCGGCGTCGATCTCCTGTGAAACAAAGTGTCGGCGACAAAGAAGAATTGAACAAGAAAAAATAGCAATCCAAGGAATGCTTGTGTCGCCTGCGAAGCGGCTTATTCTAGGAGGTGGATCACATGGTTCAAAATTACTGATATCACTATAAAAGTCTAATGAAATTCATATGTGAAATATCAGACCTCTTACTTACCAACTGAAAGATATGGTCAATCTCAAATTTTCAGAAAATAGTGTCAATCAACTAGGTCAAGGTCACTGCGTAAATATTTTGGTAACAAAACAAAGGTCACATCATATGAAATATATGCGTGAAATATTAAAGCCCTATCACTTAGCAATCAAAAGATATACGCAATTCTAAGGAAAAAGGTCAAATATCTAGGTCAAGGTCACCAGATCAAAATTTATGGTATGTTTAGAAAGGTCTTGTCACAAAGAATAGACATGTGAAATATCAAAGCCCCATCACTAACCTATCAAAAGATATAGCGAATCCCAACTTTTTTGAAAAGTAGGTAAAATATCTATGTCAAGGTCACAAGGTCAAAAATTATTGTATGTGCAGAAAGGTCTTGTTACAAGGAATACACAAGTGAAATTTCAAAGTACTATCACTTACCAATCAAAGATATATACAATATTAATTTTTCTTAAAGTAGGTCAAATATGTAGGTCAAGGTCAGTAGGTCAAAAATTATGGTATGTGTAGAAAGGTCTTGTTACAACCAATACACAATTCAAATTTCAAAGTCCTATCACTAACCATCCAAGAGATAATGCAAATTTTAACTTTTTTGAAAAGTAGGTCAAATATCTAGGTCAAGGTCACTAGGTCAAAAATTATGGTATGTGTACAAAGGTCTAGTCACAAGGAATACATGTGTGAAATACCAAAGCCCTATCCCTTACCAATCAAAAGATATAAGCAATCTTATTTTTTTTTCGAAAAGTAGGTCAAATATGTAGGTCAAGGTCACAAGGTCAAAAATTTTGGTATGTGTAGAAAGGTCTTGTCACAAGGAATACACATGTGAAATATCAAAGCCCTATCACTTACCATTCAAAAGTTATGGGCTGTGACACCCAAAGTGTGACAGACAGACAGACGGACTGACGGACGGACAGACGGACAGACGGACAACGGACAAAGTGATCCCTAAGTGTCGCTATGCTTCGCAGGCGACACAAAAATTACTTATTTTATTTCAAGGCCATTGTGATTACGAAAACAATAAACCACAAATAGCTTATGTATCGATCTATATGAGAAATATTCATCTAGATAAGTTACATGTACGTTGAGACCTTTTATTATTGTGTGTGTGTGTGTGGGGGGGGGGGGGGGTCCGCTACACCGACATTAATTAATCATGTCAACATTTTTTTTTCACAGAAAGCAAAGATTATATAAGGGGACCACTTTCAAGCTACATCGAATAAATGATCAAGAGCATAAGAAATTTCCTAAAATGCTATTTTTCCCGTTTTTATGTCCAATGTTTTTCACAATCATATACATGTACTTGGACCCCCTCCCTATCCCAGGAAAAATTCAAGGTCAGCCCATCTTTCTTTGGCTACAATAGACAATTCCAGGCTGTCCTTGCTATCAAGGAGTTCAAGTCATGGGGAGGGGGGGGGGGGTCAGTTCTATAGCTTGGTCTAAAAGCAAAGCTGCAGTTCTTTTAGCCTGCACCATATTTGCAGCTACCTTGCAACTGCCTTGTCAATACAGTAATCCCTAAACTGCAAATTGATGATGATAAGCATTGAAGGCCCTCCAATGGATATTTTTAATTAGATGGGAGGTCTTCTATGAAGAATTCTGTGACTTTTTGAGTTGGTCTAGTTGAACTCATCACTTACTCAGTACTGCCATTGAATTCAAACTTACTGAATATTTTGCATTTACTATGTTATCATAGAAGTAGTGTTCATATTAGTCTCTGACTTTGTTGAATTCAATACAATATGACTTTGTATGTTCTTGAAAATAAAAAGTAAGTAAGTAAGTAAGTAAGTAAATTTTATTTAGAACACATAGATCAACACATACACTATCCCTATTGAGAAAAATCAAAGTTTTTCCAGCAACTTTGTCGTCACGCAATATTGTGCTACAGCACAATTTTGTGTCATCGCGCAAACTTGCGACACAAAATTTTGAGCCAGTGTGAGCCCTGTTAATCCATCAAAAAATGTAACCTAAATATGACTGAATGAAATATACAAGAATTAGGAATGAAATAAGCAAGAATCAAAATTCTTGCAAAACCTGTATTAGATAGCATCAATATAATTGGAATGGCTTTAAATACAAACAGGATACATTAAACAGTGTTCTAGGACTCCATTACCGGTTACCCGAGGTAAGTGAAAATTGAGGTCGGGTAACTGGAAAACAGAATGCTACTTACCCGTTGGTAAGTGAATTTTGAACACAATCCCCATTAGACTCTCCGTGTATATGAAGCAAAAACATAAGTAAATAGTCGTCCCAAAGTACAAGTTCATATTTTAGCAGGCGTCCTGTATTTTCAGAGTGACAATACTGGTATTTCTGGACATAATAATTTATTTTCACTGTAATGTCTAGGATGCACGATCGATACAAAATTAACATCCCCTTTTTATTCTGACATTTTAGTTTGGGTAAGTGAGTTTCCTTGCTGGGTAAGCACATTTTTGGTGGGCACTTACCCCTTGGTAAGTAGTTTTTGAAAAAAATACTAGAACACTGCTAAACTTAAAGGAACAATATTCAATTATTTGGATTTGGTTGATTTAAACACATTATCATGATTATTTCAAAATGATCTTTTGCCAAAGAAATTCTCTTTTATATGGGGGAAATTTCTCTGACAGGGGGGGGGGGTAAAGACTCCAGAGAGGGGGAGTGGGTTCGAATCAAATGTTTTTGGAAAGAAAAACACTGGATCGTGACTGACCCCATTTCATTACTTTCGCAATCAAACATAAAAGTTACCAGGAACAGGTACAGTTCCAGTGCAGATCTTTGGATACTTCCTGAGAAATCTTTAAAGCTAAGCTTCTTCCAGCCCCATCCAATCCTACCCTTTCCCTGAAGGCTGCTTTTCCAAGTCAGCCCCCCCCCGGTTATTTTTCCTAATTACAAACAAAATGACTGTTTCCAGAATCAAATTTTAATGATTCAAGATGAAAGACTTAAAGTTATTAATATCAAACATTTAAAAAATATTTTACTTGAGATACACAGTGTCATTTTTCGATAAAATGCTATGCAAAATTTTACCAAAGTTCCGTGGTTGCCTCACATTTTATTCGTGAAAACCCACTTCCGGTTGCATTAAAGCCCTGTTCAAAGCTAAATTACGCGGAAAATAATACTTGATAAGACACAAATCGACTGTATTTTAGTTCTTTCATGCATTATGAATGTGTTACAACCTAAAAATACCACGAACTTCAGAAAAACAAAAAATTTAGACCCCCCATCCCCCCGTTACAAAGGCCAGTAACCATGCGCCATGTCGAGCGCGAACCGCGCACTGGTGGATCCAAATTTTAGAAATCGTACTACAAAACAGAAACCACAATTGTTTACGGTATATTACATGTGCCATCTCCTTAAATCACATTTAAGGTATCATTGTACTTACAGAAATTCATCATAGAAGAACGATGGTAGAAATTAGTAAACGCTGACTATAACGTAACAATAACAGTCGATTCGCTGCAAGATGGCGGCCGAGACCCTTACAGGTCACGTGATCTACTCCTATTCGCTGATGTTGTACGTCCGCATGCGTGGATTGAAAGATCTAGAACCGTCCAATCAGAGCGCAGTATCAATTTTAGTATGCTAATGAGTACCGAGATATGTGACGTCAGCGGAATATCACGTGATAGCCTCGTTTTAATTTTTTTCTTTCGGGTCAAGGTCACTACGTCAAAATCAACGCTGATGACGTCATTGTCGACGAAAATTGACGTTTTTGTGTCATTTTTCACATTTTAAGTGTAGCAAACTGGAAAATTTAAAGAACGTATAGAAATAATTCATCACATCAGTATGACGTATTAATTAAACACTTTAACGTCATGAGAATTATCATCCGATGACATTTAAAATAATATAGTCCAATATATCTTCTTTTTGTCGAAGATGAAGTTTAGAAACGGAATAAAACTCACGGAAAACACGCTGAAAAGTACAATAGAATCGAATTTTAAAGTATATTCAAAAAACTTTTTTTTTTGATGACGTCATTGACATCATTACTATTGATTTCTGCTTATACAGAACCATTTGTTATAAACTTGTAAGAGTGGCCAGTAATAGGTAGAACAGAACAGCATATATGAAGAGAAATGAATGATCGAATTGATTTTTATTTTTTAATGATTTATTCATATCATTGAGGGTTTGCTACCAATATTTCTAAAGAACATTAACACCCCCCCCTAACTATGATTTCTTTGACAGCTTACAGTATATGTTGTCTGTGTTATATTTTCATCAAAAAGTTGGACGATTACTTCGATCATAATAATCAAGTTTGAACATCTAAGCGGCTACGCCACTGAGTACTGGTATTTACTGATTGGGATTTTAGTGCGAGGAGGGATAGACGTTTGCTTTCTTTATTTCCTTTTCTTCTGGTCAAGGGGAGTTTCAAAGCAAAATTCCAAATACGTTACTTATATATTGTTTATACGTTTCTTATATCATGGTTGCTCAACTTAATTATGTTCCCCTAGACTGACCTAAAGCTGATTTTATTCTTCAATTTTTCCATTTTTATTAGAACTTCTCAATCCGTGTATATGTATCTTACGTAAAATGCTTAAAATGTGTTTTATATAGCATTTTGTTTTAATTATGCTTTATAACATCGATTGTTAATATCCCGAAACATTGATTGTTACTATTCACGAAGGAAGGAAGGACGATAACCAAGCACATAAAATTATTTTACCCTATAAAAGTAGAGTTATCGTTCATCATTAGGCCTAATGGATGCAAACTGATATATCATACCAAGGACTTATACAAGTCCTTAATGATATCATTATTCGTTAAGAAGTCCTAATTCCTCGATGCGCTTGGTCCAGTATTACTTGAAACAGATTAAATGCAGATCTTGACAAAATTCACAAGTGGTCCCAAAAACGGCTAGTTTCTGTTAGTAATGTGAAAAAGGATGTATTATAAAGTCTCTAATCGCACAGTTGTCTCCTTAAATATAAAATTTGGCGACGTTTCTCTACAAAATACTAACTCTCTACTCTAACTCTACTAAGCGTCTGGATATTCTCTTTAGTTCCAAATGGCAAAAGGTCCAATATAATATAATATAAATTATATATGTGAAAATTCTACGAAAAGAAGTATATGTTTTGCGAAGACTGACGTATACATACTCTTAGTCGTGATTCTCTAGATAAATTTTATGATACATTCTTTCTTTCCTGCCTTGAGCATGCCTGTGAATTGTGGGGTGGTTGTTCTTTGGCTGATGAGAACTGATAAATTGGTAAAAAAAAAATCCTAATCAGGCAGCGCGCATTGCAATTGCAATGCCTCAGTATTGATTCTCTCTGTGCAGAAACCGGGCGGGTATCTAAAGGGACGGCGAGAAAAACGAAAACTATGTATGCTCTACAAATTTCACTGTAATTTGGCATCCAGCTCTATCAGCAATTCGATACCGCAACAAGTTAGAGATACCACACCTTATCAGGCCTCGTACTAATTTCATCCAATTACGTCGCAGCACGTGGTGTCCTACCTTGACGCTGAAGTAGGTCACTAAATATTCAAACGTCAAAAATTACAAATAAGGCGTTGCAAAATGGTTCTCGGCGTTATAAATTCGTTATAGGGTTAGTTCCTGTCGGCCTACGGTCTCATCCCCGCAGATTTACACACCTACTTTGAGCAGGACGTATGACATGTCCTAACCCTATAACTAATATTCTAGACAAATTGATAATTAATATATAGATCTACGTACATACAGGTACTCCAAAGTACAGGTGCCTGTTTTACAAAGGTACTTGCGAAATTCGTAACCTTCATCATCAGATAAAAGTTTGAAATCTTTTTCACTTTAGCCTATGTTGTCCTTGATAGCATTTCTACATACTAAATACAAAAGAAACAAAACATCGCAATTTTTAGTATATGAGAAGACTAGGCGATCAAGAGTTACGAAAATTCCAGAAATTTGAATAACTTATAGTTTAAGGTCAAGCTTACTACATTAGTAAAAGTCATGGTACCAAATGAAATCTCGCGTCACAATTTACCCATCCTCATACTCTATAATCAAAGAGACATTACCCAAAAGTTAGTTTTTTTTAAAAAGTCCAATGGATCAAATGTTATGGTATAAATTGAAAGGTATTCAGGATTTCAGAGTGATCAGAAGTCCTGGCTCATTTTGTGATTCCCCAAAATACTCATTCATGTCAGATTTACGTCTGATTTTCTATAAATCATGTACTCCCCCCAAATGCCCTATCCCCTCTCCCGGTGAATTATAGACCAATGGCATGAAATCAGAAGATTTCTTAGTCCTAAGTACAATTCTGAAGTGTACCTTGTGTCTGTCCCTAGTATAGGTGAATCAAAAACATACTACGGTAAAAAAAAAATTATGGGGGGGGGGGGGGGGGGGCTGTGCGTGTTTTGGTGCCGCTGCGGTCGCTACGTTTTTATGAAGACGTAGCTAGAGAAGTAAGTAACACGTGTACGGGAAGGAGAACTTCAACGCACGTCGTACAAATATCAAATATGGTCGGGTTTGTGCATCATAGGTTGCGCATGATGTGGTAATTACGTTGCGTGCAACTTGCTTACAACGCACGATCTCCGTGGTCCATAATGGAATTTGAATGATTCATTACACCGATTCACCAATCTAATTAAAATCAGATCTACTTCTCTCTTGGAGAAACGTTTCTCCAAGAGAGAAGTAGATCTGATTTTAATTAGATTGACCGATTCACTGACCTAGTCAAAATTAAAGCACTAAAGGTACTGAGTGCGAATAGCCAGAATAATATCACTTACAATGTATGACAAAATATTGTGTTTTCAAATTTATATTTGTTCCTGAACACCTTCGTAGGCCAGTTTATGGAAGTATAAAGACAGAACTAAAATGCAAATGCATAATGTTGTCGTAATGAATTGAAAGATAATGTCTGACAGTGAACATGAAAATTAAATAACATCACATTAAATCTACCCCTCCCCCCTAAAAAATACAACAATCCAATATGACTATCGATTGATGATTCCATATACAAGGAAAGAAGACGAACCTTATTTTCTAAGTTGATCCCCACTCTCTCTTTAACCTTTCATGTTCAATGTTAGGTACTGTGTGCTAAGAATTTGAAGGAAAATTCACTTCTTTTTTAGTATATAAAAACATGATACATCCTAAACGGGAATGTTTTGGTCTTTTATTTTTCATAATTGTTAATATCATATTTTATGATGGAAGTTCCTAATTTTTCCGTCGTATACAGATTTTATTTTGTGAAGAGGGGCAAAATAAGCCTACTTGAAGTTAGTTTTACTTTTCAGTGATTCAACTTAGTATCTTTATCGATAGCACCGTTTCATTTATATATTGTCCATTAAAACAGATAATCACCTGGTAATGGAAAGGGGTTTCCAACACACTGTGTTCTTCTCAGTACATACAGATGCAATTTTTCATTAGGTCATGGATGTACATAACACGACAG
This sequence comes from Pinctada fucata, assembly GCA_028142955.1. NCBI lineage: Eukaryota > Metazoa > Mollusca > Bivalvia > Pterioida > Pteriidae > Pinctada > Pinctada fucata. The sequence continues at coordinate 47,934,227 of AP027113.1, read as the reverse complement.
CTCGATTCATATAGATATAATTCATTGATTCAGACAGTGATCAGACTTTATACCGATGATGACGCTGATGCAGTCCCGATGTACATGTAAACAGAGTAACATCGTTTATACATACTCAGTACACGGGGCTCCCATGAGTGAAGAAATCAGGCAATCGCTATGTGCTATTCGCACAAAAATGAATATCTCAGCACTAGGCATTATATAAAAAAAGAGTTTTGTCTTTTGGACAGATTGACGAATTGCAGTCAGACTGTCTGTTTAAACCAACACCTTTTCTCCTATGGTGTCGACGTACAAGCCAAGTTGGGGGGGGGGGATAATCATACAGACTGAAAGTATTACTATTATTCACTACTCACACAGCTTTATTGTTCTCTAACATGATATTAGAGCAGATTTATAATTTTGTAAAAAGGAAAGCTAGAATTATGATTCCTTTACTACATTGAGAATGTATCAAAATAAGTGATAGATGTAAAGTCAGAAATATCTTTGCCTCTTGACTGAAACTTGTTCCTTAGGATCAATATATTTCCACATAATAATCTACATAGGTTATTTTTTCATTCCCTTGGCTCCATTAGCCTCGATTAATATTTAGGAGAAAAATATTAGTCTTAAACCTCAAACATGAAGTCTAATTGCTAATAGAAAATCAACATAACAATTAAACTTCTATAGAATCGGTCACTGATCCACACTGTTTTAGCTGCACACCAATTTTTCTCCAGACCACTTATCTTACAATAACCGACTCTCATGCACACTTAAAAGTTTTCCTCACTAATGGATTATGATCATATAAGATGTTCTCACAGTTTAACAAAACGTATCACATCAGATAATGGCATATTTGGTCCTCAAGTGTCATCCTCCTCATCATCAAATGACAGTAAACTTGTATTTTTAACTTCCTTTCCTGATGTTTTCTTTTTCTGTGATTTTTTATCACATGAATCTGAGTCTTTTTTCTTTTTTATTGTTGAGGTTGAGAGTTCAGAACTTTTTTCTGCACTTCTTTTTTCTGGTCGTTTAAATGTGATCTTTTCTGTTGGAGGCTCCCCTGATTTAAAGAAAAAAGTGAAACAGATTAAAAGATTTTCATAAATAAAGACTTCACTGTATTACACAGGGATTATCGCGCTTCCCGGTTGTTTGATGTACTATGGGGTTTTGACATTTCTTAACCTATTTCTCAAGACTGAAACTATGACTTGCCGATTTTTCAATAGACGCAGAATTAGAATCCTTTAAATAATCCTGAGTACATCATTATTAAGCAACCGGGAAGCACGATCAATGATTAAAATCCCTGTATTGCTAAAGGATGTTTACATGTATCTAAACACAACATCACTTACTTCATTACTTACCATAGTATTTAATTGTGTAACATCACTTGAATTTTACTGGTCTGACATCACTCACTTATTTGGTGTGACATGACTTATTTACATGTAACATCACTTACTTACCTGCTCTTACATCACTTTCTTGGTCTGACATCACTAATATTTGCTTGATATTTACTTAATCTAACATCACTTATTTACTTGATCTGATATCACTTACTTACCTGGTCTGACAAAAAGACTGACATCAATTATTTGCTTGATCTGACATCACTTATTTACCTGGTCTGACATCACTATTTACCTATTCTGACATAACTTATTTGCTTGACATCACTTATTTACCTGGTCTGACATCACTATTTACCTATTCCGACATAACTTATTTGCTTGACATCACTTATTTACCTGGTCTGACATCACTATTTACCTATTCTGACATAACTTATTTGCTTGACATCACTTATTTACCTGGTCTGACATCAATATTTACCTAATCTGACATAACTTATTTGCTTGACATCACTTATTTACCTGGTCTGACATAACTATTTACCTATTCCGACATAACTTATTTGCTTGACATCACTTATTTACCTGGTCTGACATCACTATTTACCTATCCTGACATAACTTATTTGCTTGACATCACTTATTTACCTGGTATGACATCACTCATTTAGCTTGATACAATTTATTTATCTTGTGTAACTTTACTTTTTTACTTGATCTGAAATCACTTATTTACTTGATCTGCCATCACTTATTTATTTGTTCTGACAAGTTGACAACACTTATTTATTTGATCTGACATCACTCATTTATTTACCTGGTCTGACATAATCTAATTACCTGGTGTGACATCACTTATTTGCCTTAATTGTAAAATCATTTTCCTAGTCTAACAACGCTTATTTACCTGATGTGACATAATTTATTCATCTAGAGTAACATCAAATATTTATCTGAGGTATAAACACATATAGATTTACCTGGAGTAACATCATTTAATTATCTAATGTGACATCACTTACATACTTGGTGTGACTTCACTTATTTACCTTGTCCGAAATATTATTGACCTGATGTGGCATCACTTATGTACCTATTCTGATATGATTTATTTACCTGGTGTGACATCATTTTGTTTTTTGAGAACTTCAGCCTCCTCTGCAGTAAGATCACCGTCCCTCAGTACCACAACTACCGGCATCTCGTCCTCTAAGTCTGGTCTGTCATCATCATCGTCAAATGCTGGCATCTCTCTCTGTTTAAACGAGAAATCCTTATGATTTAGAATTAGGTAACTGTAAGAGTTACTGAGTATGTCATAAAATCATTAAATTCTATCCATATGGCATTCGATATTGAGTCTTTGCGGAAATCAGAGTTATTTCCCATTTGAGACGGTATCTGACGTAAAACCATTATGACATCATGAAAATGGTATGGTAACGTCAATTTTATACCGCCATTTCCCAGATTATAGGGATATTTCCATAGAATTTTATGAGGTCACAATTAGTATATGTCAGTTACCGTCCCAAAGGGGAAGCAACTCTTGTTTTCGAAAATACGGAATACATGTAAATAAAAGTATGACATTAACTGATTATAATGCAGTCTGTTATAAATCATCAAAGATTGTATATTCTCTGTCCATTAATCATGTTCATGATGTTGTCGATTAAAATAAACAAGACTAGACATAACTTTGCAAAATGGTCAGATGGTGGAGAAGAGTGGTAGGGGAAAGGGGGGGGGGGGGGTAATCGTTCATGTAAACTTTTTTTTTATTCATGAACGTTGTAAATATATATCTTTCATGTATAAAGAAAGTATCTATTGAAATAAGACTGGCACATAAAGCAAAATAAATGTTTTAGTAATTACAGAGACTGAGGAAATTCGCACAATGACAATAAATATGTTTACCTTTGTGTCAACAGTAGGACCTTCTTTATAGCCCGTTTTCTCTTTCAATTGTCTGATAAATAATGGTTCTTCATTCTGAACGAATGCTACTTTGTTTTTCCCTGACATTGCATTGCTTGAAAATACTATACATGCGCGTAGCCACTGCGTTACTGTATCTACCTTCTGTCCGCGCAGTTTTCTCTACTTTAAAGTCGGCATATTTTCCAATTAAAATTCATATAGGGGGATAAATCTCAAACTCTCATAATAGTCCAGTCATATTATGCCAAAAAATGAGCTGAAATCCTTCACGGAATGTACAGTATTTAGTCTAGACCCCCTTCATTTTAGTAAAATACAAAAAGACCACAATGTGGCATATTCAATTGATCTGATAACCAACAGAAAGATTCAGTTTTAGCATAAAATTGTTTTCATGACATCTTATAATATGAATCAAGGCAAAGCCTTTTTGTGCGAACGGAGAGAAAATAAATATGACTATATATAAAATAAAATAAAATCTTTCTTTTTTTTATTTTCTTGCATTATAGACTACGACGGTTTATCTTATCTTACAAGACTTTCTGGTTAATGACTGCCCAAAAAAAAGGTAGTAGAAGGCGAGTGTAAATACGGAAGCATTTGTAAAATTGGTCTAGACCAGCAGGTGAACATTCTAAGGGGGGGGGGGGCTTAAAATATGGTTCGTTATACGTCCATGTTTTGACCCAGACCGGCAAATATTAGATTAGGTTGGGGGGGGGGGGGTCCAGTCACAGAAAACTACGAGCAAAAACAAAAGGTGTCTGATTTTGAAAACTCTCAGTAGACAGTGCTCAGCTAGAGGTCGACATCTTTTTTATTTCAAGCCATTTTAATTTTGTAAGGAAAGTGTTAAATGAAAATAAATAACTCATTGCGTATCGAACAAAAAAAAAAGAAAAAAAAGAACATCTCGCACTGGCAGATGTCAGACACAATCGTCCAAATTGTGTTTCACAACATTTCAATAAAGAAAACCACTCAGTATCAGATTTCAAAATTATTTAATACCGTTAAGCCATCCGGATTTCAGAGCACAAAATCGCCCATACGAATACTTTGGCCGGATTATTGACCTTTTTAAAAACGTTTACGTCAAGCAAAATACGTCAATTAAAGGAAAAACTTACGACGTCAAAATGACATTAGCGATTTGGCGCGATGACGTCAATGACGTCATAGAAGCACAGTAAACAAATACTCAAACGGAAATGTCGGCTTTCATAAAAGATTCCGTGGTTAAGCCGAGTTGTTGATGCTATTTCGTAATCTGCTTTACGAAAAATTATGTCAATAAATTTAACTTGTAAACAAAAATTGAGTATAGCTATAATATTTCAACTTGCATGTCGAAAAAAGATGTAAATGGCAATATCCAGCATCTCCGCAGCAACTCTGCGAGAGGACGAACATTTTTGAAAGCATATAGTAATACATTGTCATTCACTGATTCTGCACCTTTTTCAATAAAGTAAGTGTATACGCGTTACCATAAGGGCGAGCTTCGCTCGCAAAGGCCCTTCGGGCCTTTGCGGCGAGCTCCGCTCGCTATAAGACATTTAATAAAATTCAAGCTTGTAGATGTAAGCAAAACAGAAAACGGACCAATCAAAAACAGTAAAAATGACAATTTTCAGTTAGCAAAACCGCATCAAGCACGAGTTTGTGGCCTTTGTTAAAACAAGATAAACAATGAAAAGCTTTATATTCTGTTAATTGAACGTATATACAACATATTGTTAAACTTCATCAAAATAAGTGAAATAATCAACTCTCTCCCGTTGAATAAAAGCCAGAAGTGGTATTTTCAACGCAACAGATACAGATACAGATACAGAATATCCATTATGTCAGGGTAATTTATCTCAGAATTCGGTCAAGACCATACTTTTTAAATAATCATTTATTGAGAATGAATATTTTGTCAATTTGATTCAGAAAATTCTCTATTTGAAAATGAAATGGGTAAGCATAGATTTTTCATTTGATTTCATAATTATGCTCAATATTTTATGAATATGGTTAGGGTTAGGCTCGTTTCATTTTCAATGCAAAGGGAAGAAAACAATTGATGATACGCATTTCAGATGGACAACGCTATTTGTTCACTAAACTAGAGGGCAATTAGTTTGACAACTTGTATTTGATTTAATAAAAATGTCTATAATCTAATCATCACTGATAGATAGGCCGTAGGGTTTTTTTGTTTTGTTTTGTTTGTTTTGTTTGTTTTTTTGTTTGTTTTTCGTTATTTTCGGTTTTGTGTCCTCGTGTTTGTACGTTTTGAGCCACAACACGAAAACATTGAAATCTGTAAGTTAAATGTGTGTTCCTCGCAAATTAGAAAATAATTTTTACATTTCATATAAAGAATGATAGGTACGTAGAGCAAGTGACCATATTTCGCCGAATTTTTCGTACATTTCTTCGAAAGTCTCAAAACGTGGAGGCAAATTCAATTAATTGCTTTTGCTAGAATTTAATTTAACCCCATTCTCGATTGAAAAACTACAAAAAGAATTTATTTTATGCAATTGATTGTTTCCTTATAAAACGTCAAAATATTTCGTTTCCATGCTTTCGGGGGTGACCATATTTCGCCGTTTTGTTGACATACAAGTATCCTACTGACACGCAAACTTACAAAAATTGTGATATCATTTTCAGGAAATGTTTCGTCATCACTACTTCTACGAAATCATACTAAATGAAATGTTTTCTGGTTTGTTTTGTTTTGTTTTGTTTTGTTTTGTTTTTTTTTTTTTGGTTTTTGTAAAAATTTCCTATGTTTACGTCTAACATTTGGTGTTTTCGTTAAATTTTCCCCATTTTGTGGTATTTTTTGTCAAAATTGAGTGCAGGATATATCACAATCTGTCAATACATGACCACTACGGTCATATTTGAAAGGATATTGAAAAATAAACTTGATGAATATTTCCGATAACCAGTGAGACTCAATTTAACTATGAAACGGCGAATTCTTAAATTTATATGGTCACCGGCGAAATATGGTTCCTCGCTCTACTGCAACTTTTTTTCAACATTTTTGCTGAATAATATCAGTTTGTAAATAAACAGATGTAACTTTTGAAAATTTATTTCATACGGTCAAATAGCGCATAGTGACTTTTTCCTTGGCTGGTTGGTAGGTAAACTGCAGAATGTCCCGCCAGAATAAACCTCGTCTCGTAACGCGATTTCTGATTGGATGAGCACTTGCCAAATAAGATCTATTTTTACGGCGGTCGTTTCGACCACGCCGCTTAGCAACTATGAAACCAATATGGCGATCACAAACACAGTAGAGTAGAAAAGTTTGAAATATAACCTTGATTTTAAAGATTTCTCTGTAAGTAAAAGAGCATCAAATTATTGCAATGTTTCTTTTGACTTATTTTTACATATAGATAGCTTGCTGTGCGTTGAGTTCGCACGCTGACTGAGATAAATTCGAGTAAATGCCACTATCTGAGTGTTCATGTTTTGATCATGATGGTTTGATATGGATTATTTTGCTGTTTTTCGTCAGACAGAATAATGTTCTCGGCCTTTCTTCAGTTTAGGTGACCAGCACTTTATAAAGAAAAATATACAATTTTAAAAGGTAAAACCAATCATACCTGTTACTGTTACTGTTACTGTTACTGGTAATTCCCTCCTTTGACTAAGGAGCACCCATTTTAAAATAGTTTTAAAATGGTTTTAAAAGATAGATAAGAGGTAGGGAGTTGTAATTCATTTTAAAAAGAGCCTATGAAATTTTGTTTAAGAGGTCTTAGGCTGGCATAGCTGAGGGGGTTTAAAATAGCATATATGAGGGGTATAAATGAGGGGTATAATATTATTTGCACATTGTTTTGGTAAAAAAATTTTAAATATATATAAAATTTGTGAGACTAAAACTAATAAGAAACATTCTTGTGTAGCATAAAACACTATCTCCCAATAATGCCCTCCACCTAGGCAATAATTACAATATTGGGTGCAAATGGATGCAATAAAAATATCGTAAAATATTTACAGAATGTACAAGGGCTTCAGGCTAGTTTACAGGTAGTTTTACTTAGTTCTCTCTGGGATATTATATGGGTGAATTTTGATAATGATGGCTGCCATTAAAAAGAGTTTTTCTTTAAAATGTTGGCTCTGCATGTGTACAGAGCATATATCATATCCCTACTCAGAGCCTCAAGGCGCATAGCACTATCTTTTTGTGCTCTTCCCAAATTTATACCCGTGCAGTCTACAATAAGTTGCAATTTTGTGTTCTCGTCAATTGTATCAAGACCCAAGTTCTGTAGTTCTAATCTGAGCTCATACCTTAATCCTATTCCCATATCCAAGCGTCTTGCATTGCAGACTGTCAAGAAAGAGGGAGGGCTTTGATATAATAGGGAAAATTGGGGTTGTACATAGTAATTTGATGTAATCAAGTTGCCATTTTGTTTTGAATTTGATGGTAATTTCATACAGAAATCCTTATGTCACAATGTGATTTTTAAATACGGGAAAAACTATAACTGGTTTGACGTCATGTAACCATAATTTTGTGGAGGAAATCAGTGTACAAACTACAAAGGTGAACTAAGTTTGAAAGTAGTGAAATGAAGGAAGCCAAGTGGCGTTTGAGCATATTTAATGGGAGTTCGGAGCCATTAACCCCCGATAAAAGTAGGTTGCAACAATGATTTATATTGTTTCTGTTGTCACCAAAAAAATACTTTTTAAAAATATGCTCACATATATAAATCTATTTTGTCATTTTGATAATAGTTCCAGTCCCCTAAAATTGACATGACGTTATTCAAGGATACAGAATAAAAAAATAATCCACAATGCAAATATAATATGCAACGTCAAGAATAAATATAAGCAAAAAATCCTTTATGCAGAGAAAAAATTCCAGTAGAAAAATTTGTAAAATATTGTGTTTTTCAACCTATATAGTCCCGGTTCCCTAAACTGAACAAAGGTATAATTGATTTGAAATGATAACAAATGATTAGGGGGTTGAAAAAGGCTTTTCGCATGGCAGGCCACCTATCCTATGGAGTCAGTTTCAGTTGCAAAGGAGGAGTAATTCGCTGAAAATGTGTGTAACCCTTCATCACAGCTGGAACTGTTATCAAGTGAACTCATTATGCCCAAATATACATAAGATTTGATGCATTGGTTTAATAAACAAAACTAAATATAACTGCACAACTGTATAAGCATAATTATGACAGATATTAACATATGTATGTTCATTAAAGATTCTTTTGTAGAGTCATCAATTATCTCCAAGTGTGTTTCCAACTCTTTACCTTCTTGAAGAAAATAATTGTTCTCTAAATCAGGAATGTCAGTGCTTTGGAAAATTAAAAATGAAGAGCACTTTTATCTTAAAGTAGAGACTAGACCTGGAGTTAACTATGAGTTACTAGAGTACCAAGAATATACATGATAGGGTTTTAACACAAGTTTTGTTTGGGTCAACCCTGATGAGGACTCCCCAGAAACAGAAGTTAGGAAAGTTCTACTCTTGTCATTATTTGCATGCTGCAATATTTAGTCAATCTGTAACAGTACATACATGAAAGAAAAGATCCTTACTGGATAATGCTGATCTCATTGATTTTTAAGATATGTAAATAACAGTTCAATAACGGTATACACGACAGTGCTTATAAGACTGATTATGAAACAGCAAAATAATTCAAGTAGAGATTTCACTATCAACATTTATAACTTTTAATGTCATTTCACAATTATACAGTATTTGTGTTTGATGTGTATTGTTTTTCGTTTGCAGTGATTTGACTCTATTAATTCTCACTGTGTATGTTTGTGCTGTATGTTTTGATTGCTGTTTTGTTTCTGCAGTTAGAAGAGGTGTGTCCTTGAGGAGTGGCATCACTAAGTCACGGCCATGCGCAGGAACCATATAAATCCTGGTATTTGTAATTCTAATACAATATGTATACCCTTCACACTCTCTCATCTGTAATCTTTTATCATGAATATGTCTCATCTATAGTCTTCTTTAAGGAGCAGCTTTTCATATAAAGTCTCTGTAGAATTGTAGTTTATGTAATTGGCATAAGTAATAGAAGCTGAACTGAAAATTAGATGTTCATTTTTTAAGGCTTTCATAGAAATGTATACACTACTCTCAGATTAGTTACTTTTCTCACCAACTATGTCATTGAGACCATAGGAATTCCTACTGCATAGGAATTACTTTATTCTAATTCAGAGTATATTAGTTTATCATTAGGAAGGTAAATGACCAACTAGCCTTAGAACAAGGATAATGTTGAGCAATTCCCCAAGAAAGCATTTTTTTCATTCAAAATTTTCACTAACGATTTTCAAAGAGCTTATCTTAATTATTTTAAAATGTAAATTGCGTTGAGTAGACATATTTTTAATCAAATGAAATGAAAAGGACTTTACAATTTACAAATCAGCTTTACAACCTTAACCTAGTAGCATTCATATGAGCAAAATATTAATTATGTATGGTTTTAAAAAGACAAGCTTATTTGATGTACGGTAATTAAACGTTTAAAGAATGCAAATATGGAAACAAAGACACTCTCCTTTTACAGAGTTATTGCCTGTTATGATGTAAATATCTTGTACATACACATACATTACATGAACTTATACAATTATAACTAGTACTACTACATGTGTTGTCATATATTATATATATGACATTTCAGGGAACAACAAGGATTTGTAAAGGCAGGGGCCATTAAAATGGGCCAATGGCCCCTCTCATTATTAAATGTATATAAAATTGACAAAAAAGAGGGGTCATTTGAAAAAATAAGGGGCCATTTAGCCAAATTGATGGGCCGATGAACTCTTATTTGGGGTCCTAGACCAAAACTACATGCATATTTGGATAGTTTATATAGGGAGCCCTTTCATATTTGAAGTTGGATTTCTCCTATCTTGCATAGTTTTCTCATAATTTCACAAAGGCCCCACCCAGGATTATCCCTGCATTGTCATTCTAAACTTCTATGTTTGGCATCCGACAAAATCACATACATGTTTCAGCATAAAGAAGGTCGGAGTGGACTCAACTTAACATTGTATCTTTAGGTTAAAATTAATCTTTGAAAAAGTAACGTCTTTTGAAAATGCTTCAACAATCTGATTTGATTTAAGATCACATTTTATGCATAGTTGTCATATGTGTCTGTTTTAGTCAAATATCAATACATTGTACTTACTTAAATTGTATTTTGTTTAATTATTTTAAAAGTAATGTTTTATTATTATCCTTTAGTAACTCAGAATTTACATACAGAAATATACCGATATCAATTATGTTCTTCATTATAGGTTCCAGGATGCCTTTGGGGCCGTTTGGAGAAGTAGTGGGCACCACAGGGACTCTAGAAGCCCTGGGACCTGATGCCGCCAACTATAAAAGTAAAGTTATTGCTCCAAGGAACCCAAAATTAGTCAAGGGAGAAGATGGGGATAATAAGGTAAAGTATAGAACACAAAAAAATTGCTCTCTGTGGTTTCTAAATTAGTTCTTATACTCACTACCCAGTAACTTTTTCATTGTCAAATCAATGTATACATCTTTTATAGATGACACCCAGCAAGTTCATGTTTGACATGCAGATGAACACGGAACAAAAGTTAGCGAACACTCACGTCATGCACATACCCAGGAAAATAGAGCTGCTCGATATGGCAGATACCAGCTTACAGAAGGTAAGGTGTAATCAAGTTATCATGTATAAATGGAAATTAATAGTTTGAAGGGTTAAATTATTTGATATGATAATTTCTTGGAAGTCAATACTATCATGATGATGATTGCTATAATAACTACAGAGGGTGTTAAAGATTCCTCTTTGATTCAGCTGAAGTCAGATAACATTGTCAATGTAGATTACTACATGTAGTATATGAATGGAACAGAATTGAATCACATTGTACTACTTTAATATCTTTACACCTGAAGTGGTTGTTTTTTTTTCTGTTATCACTCTAATTATTTCTTTAGGAATGGGAGATACCCATTTTTGAGAACAGGGTAAAACTGTTTACACAACAAATATGCGTTTATGTTTTAAAATTTGTTTTGTTTCATTTCTGTTTATTTTTTTTACGATGAGTTGAGTTTCTTGACCTATCATATACATATATTTATGAATGCATCTATTTATATACTGTTATCTGTTTATCAAATATACATTTATATATACAAGCATGGACAAATTTATGTTTTCTTGTTTTAAATTGTTGAACTTAAAATCCATAATCTTTGGCCTGGAAAAAAGGGTGTTTAATTTACATATTTATGATTTACTATTTTAGTGAATCATGTATAGACCTCTTTGTACTGCCTAGGCCAAGCTATTTCTGTCTTTTTAAGGATTCTTGCAACAGAAAGAATTCTCCTTCTGTACTGTATGATGCTTGTCATAAAGTCCACATTTGAACCTTATATTTACTCAAGCTCAATAAAATTTTCCATGGAAACATAAAGGTCAAAATTGCGCTTCTCATCAGTAGGTGTAAAATTTCACAAAATAAACTGCCGAATGAAAGATAGTGGTAACTTCCCAGGAAATGTCAGTTGTATTGATGGGAAATTACATTCTGATTATTATGATATTATGATGGCCTGTTTTAGTATTCCTGGACATGTATTACATAACCAGTGCATTTGTATTTCATGTTCGATATTATGCATGATGATTATAATCTGTTGTTGTACATTATATATCTATATCAATTATAAGATAGACCATTATAAACCTAGTATGTTAAGTACATATTGTTTTAAGGTAATCTTCTTTGTATCATTCTAGATACATTTGTAGTTAAATTGTACAATATGAAGGTATGATTAGATCAAATAACTCAGCTGTTGTGCTAGTACATATGTATATGTACATATGTATATGTACTAACTTCGCAGAAAAGTGTAGGAAAACTGAACTGATAAGATCAAATTAGATTTGCTGTAAAATTTCAATTATTATTTGGATCTTTGTAGTTTTCTCAAGTGAACATAGACGAGCCAATGTTCCAACCATTCCCTTCAGGGATATTTTTCCAGAACTTTGAGCCGTATGAGGTGTACGAAGTACCATTGATTCTCAGAAATAATGACAAGGTGAGGAAAGGTTTTATTTTTATTTAAACTTCCTATTATGTAATTTTTTAAAGAAAATTTATGATATCAAAGTGCATTTTTGATGTGTGAAAATAGTGTTTATTTCATGCAATCAGAAGGTCAATTGTATTGTATTTGAAATTTAGCATTGTACCCCTAAGGAAAAATGAAAAGAGCAAAATTGTTTTCCTTTTCATATGTACGTATAGAGATTAAGTATAAATGATATACACTATGTAATTCTATTTAGACACTTTGTATATCATGAATTATTATGAAAATTAAGATTAACAGAAACTTGCACTTAGTAACTGTATAATCATGATTATACAGTAAAACGTCTGGACGCATATATTTTAGGTTCCAAGACTGGTGAAAGTAACACAGGCTGACTCGCCATACTTCAAAATTATCAGCCCACATGACGTGGGACATAAAGTGGGACCTGGGCTTCCCACAACATTTAAAATTCAATTCCGACCAGAAGAGAAAAAGGTATCTATAATCGTTATGGTTCCATCTTAGCTTAACTGATGTTTTATCTGTTTATAAAGAAACTCTTAATAATCTGTGCTTCTATTCAGTTAACATGTATCTTTCTTCATTTCCGTTGAAATTTATCTTTTGGTTTTTAGGATTACAGTCATGAACTTGTATGTATAACTGAGAGAGAGAAGTTTATCGTACCAGTCAAGGCGATCGGAGCGCGGGCAATCTTAGATTTTCCTGACAACATACATTTCCCTGCAGGCCCTGTGAAAAATACACACACGAAAACTCTGCTTGTCAGAAATATTGGAAACAATGAAGCCAAATTCAATCTGTCCGCTGAAAAGTAAGTTTTTTATTCAATTTGGTAGTAACAAATTTTTAAAAAGTTATGCCGAATATATTTTGACAGAAATATAAATATACAAAAAATGAATAAAGCATTCAGTATCTGCTGTATATTTTAAGGTGTAACTACATGTACTTTTAAGAGTAAAAGTTACTCCAATAAACAATTCACATGATACAAGATTTGCTAATATATAAGAATGATAAAAGCATATGTATTATCCTTTCAGACCATTCAGTGTGGCACCAGAGATTGGAACATTACCTGTCAATGAAAGCATGCAGGTGACAGTAGAATTCACACCACAGAAAGCCGGGGATCATAACTCAGAGTTGGTGCTGCATTACGATACAGGTTAGTGTCCTATGACACATTGATGTTATGAATAAGGCATCTGTAATTTTTTAAACTATAAAAAGAGAAAATCCAAAGTGTTATAACTTTTACGAGATCACAATGTTTTTACTTCGGACAAAAACGCTTTGAACCTCGGTAAAAAAAAAAAATGAATATCTGAAAACTTTTGCCAATTGGAAGGATGAAATATGAATATTCCTTGATGAGAAATCTTTAATTCTTTTAAAAAACATCTTTTTATTTATTACAGGAAATATAAACCTACATTGTATATGCAGTAAACTACATATCTGAAGAATGAAATAGTTTTCTTTACTTACACTATATGTACATATATTACAGGAGAAGATGTCTTGATATCCCTGTACGGAGGGGCACAGGATGCCAACGTTAGGTTAGATAAGAACTCCATACGTATAGAGAACACATATATCTCCATGGCCAATCAGAGAACCGTCATTATTCACAATCGGTCGGATGTCATTGCACATTTCCGTTGGTCACAGTTTGCCACTGCCGAGGAGGAGGAACAACAGAAAATGCTGTAAGTTTCAGTTTTTGGAATGTTTGATGTATTCGTGGAAATGCAAAAGATCCCTTGTTTAATGCTAGCTATATTTACTGAATCATGAGAAAAAAATCTTTGTTAAAGATTTAATCATTCAAAATTTGAAATGGGATTTGAGGTAAAGTTACAGTAATGCAACACTACTAAGCTTCTCTTTCTCTAGACTTGACGTCTTTTTATCCTTTCTAGAATTCTGTTGAATGCCTGTGTTTTGTATGATGTTTATATGTCAAATTAATTCTTGATTGTTCTTGACTATTACAGCATGACATCCAGGTTATCTATAGAGGAGAATGCAGATACAGACAACTTCCTTAAGGAGTGTATCCAGGATCCCACCCTCAGAGATAAACTCTCTATTCTGTCCAGGACCTTCAAGAACAGAAGAAGGGTCAGTCTCTCTTCAATAAAAAACATTTTTGTCTTGTTGTATGAACAAATTAAATGTAATGCACCTTATATATGTAATGAGTGTTAATTAATTGTTAAATCGATAACTATTTTAGATGGTGGACGATGACAAGATGCTGTTTAGTGATGATGTTATAAAGGTTGAACCAGTAGAAGGTGATGTGTGGCCGAACTCTACATTTGAGATTAATGTTATCTTCAAGCCGCGAGAGGCAGAGACTTATACAAAGACTGCATTCTGTGACATCACCGGGCGAGAAAGTCGCCTGCCGTTACGGATCAGAGGGGATGGAATTGGACCTAACGTGCAGTTCTCATTCGATAATTTAGACATGGGCAATATATTTATTGGATCAAAACATGTCTATGAAATAGTGCTAGTTAACAAAGGAGATATTGATGCTATATACAGTGTGATGCCAAAGAAGTCCATCTTTGGTCCGTGTTTTAGTTTTAACCCTGCGGAGGGTATTGTCATGCCGGGAGGTCACCAAGCCATACAGATTTCATTTACGAGTCCGTATCTGGGAGACTTTCTGGAAGAGTTCTCATTCCAGGTTGACGGACAACCAGAGACTCTCAAAGTCACATTTATGTAAGGAGAATTTTGAAAAAAATATTAGTTTGAAATTCTAAAAATATAGAATTAGGGATTAAAAGAAAGAAAAGTGTTTAAAATATTTATATGTATTGCTATTTTCCAAGTAAATCTTTAAATTGATACAAAGATATACTATGATTATGATCTTGAATTGATGCACAATGAAATATAGTAATTCATGATTTTAACATGTTTGACGTTTTTTTGCACTCCAGGGGCTCTGTGATTGGTCCAACTTTCCAGTTCGACACACCCATGCTTAAATTTGGAACTGTTTCTTATGGTAATGCAACATTATTGTCATTTCAGAGATAATAAAAACATAATTTCATCAAATAATTATATTATACCTGCAGTTCAAAAATTAATTCGAATATTTGATACTGTAGAATTACCATAAAAGGATAAAATCCCTATACATGTAAATTTCTAAATCATGGCAAAATTATCATTGTTACAGGATTCTTGAATACCCAGACCTGTATGTTACAAAATACTTCATTGGTGCCCATGAAGTTTTACATCCGAGTTCCAGGGGACGGAATAACAGACAGCATGTGTAGTACATCTGACTTGGAGACGGGTAGGGAAGGGGGTTCCCCTACTCCTCCTGTAGGGGTGGGGCCTCCCAAGGAGTTTGAGATTGTCCCCAGTACAGGCACACTACAACCTCAGAGTGACATGAAGATCAAGGTCAACTTCACGTCCAACACCGTAAAGAAATACGAGATGGCCCTGGTTGTCGATGTAGAAAACGTAGGGGAGGAAATCCTCCAACTTCCTCTGACTGCAAAGTAAGTAAAGAATTCAAAGTACTAGATAATTACTGTAAATGTACTTATTTAAGCGGGATTAGTGCTATAAAGATTGCACTAATTTAAGACTATGCTAAATTATTTAACTTTTATAGATTACTATTGATAATAAGTCATGTGCACAAATTCATGATTACGTTTATATGTCAATTTGCGCTTTTTGCCCAGTTTGCACTAAAGTTTGGTTATGCTAAAATAAGTACACATACAGTGCTTGTTTATGAAATTAAGTCCTGTATTGAAATAATAAATACATGTACCATAGAATAAATTGATCAGCCAATATACTTATAAATCATAGCTTCCATATGAAGAATCTTGCATGTATCTCATAATTAAAGAAATTACATGTATGAATAGAAAATAAAGATAAAAACCTTGTAATTCCTGTTGAGGTACTGTAAATGGAAAAACAAAAAGCTAACGTCAGATTTTTTATTTCATTTGTTCTGTACTTTACTTATATGTTTTTCAGGTGTATAGTACCACCAGTGACAGTTTTAAGCCCTATTCTGGACTACGGTAGATGTTTCTTACGTCATCCATATGAACATAACGTCAAGCTTCACAATGACACAGATCTGCCGGCAAGATACGATCTAGTCAAACAAGAGATTACAGAGGATACTTCAATTGTATACAGAAGTCCCAAAGCCAAAGTAAGATTATGTTACGTGAAGATAATTAATTAAAAAAAATTATTAGGCGATCCTCATGATATTGACATGTGATCATATGTAAGCCTCTGGCCTTACGATAAAGCATAAACCACTGTAAGGTAGAATCTAGAGATTTACGATGTAGAAGGCATGTGAGAATTCCTGACCTATACAAACAAACATATTTAGTATGTGTCATAGAATTAAATTCTACTTATTTATATTTTCTGTATGCACAATTTTGATGATTTGTTATTATTACAGGGTATAGTGGAGCCACATTCTGTATATGAGGTACCACTAGTGATAGAAGCTCAGATGTTAGAAGAACAGGACATGGTCGCTCACTTTGCCATCTTTGGATCACAAGATCCACCCCTGGTATGTTCTGATTGTTTGTGTATCAAATTCTTGTTACCTGTTAATTGGAAGCTACGTGCAACTGTTTCTGTAATTTCATAACTTTTTAAGATGCAATGATGATAATTATGCTTTCAAGCTAATTCTGCTCCACTGAATAAGTAATTCTTGGCAGCAATATTTCTTTAAATTATAGTTTTCTGCTGATATTTTTATTGTATCATGCTACACATATCACCAATCTACATTTAACTGATTAAATTGCTTTTGTATCATTTGTTATCAATTGGTAATGTCCAGTGCATTCATTATACCCCCACCATATAATGGTGGGAGTATATTTCTCTTTCTTTTTGTCAATGTACAAAGCCTTGTATTTTACAGCCTGTACATATCTCCTGTATCGGTGAGGGTCCTGTTGTACACATCACACCAGGTCAGCTAGACTGGGGCATAGTACCTGTACTGACAAGTATCCCTCAGACCATTACACTGTCCAACGAGTCCCTGATACCAGCTAGGTTTACTGCTAACATGGTACGACCACGCTCAGCTTTCTCAGTAGACCCAGTGGAGGCTGAAATCCCAGCAGAAAAATCTCTCGACATCAAAGTCATAGCTCACCTGGATGACGCTGTGAGGTAACCACTGACACTCTCTTTATTGTCTCTAAATTATTATCTATTCTTTACAATCTATTCTATAAAAATAGAATGACAATATGTATTCATAATACCACACTTCGTGGTTGTTTTTTGGTGAAAAATCAAGTATGACATACATATAAAAGCAAACTTGAAGATGTATGAATGTTATTGTGATTTGTTTCAGATTCCAAGATAAGCTCCAACTGAACTTTATAGAGAGCCAAGTAAGGTACATTCCTCTTGTAGGCTACGGCCAGGGAACTACCATAACGGCCGATCCCGCCCTCACTCCACAACTTGACCTTGGTCCTAACTTCAGGTACGATTTTGTGATAAACTTTCTTGATTTCTTCTGTCAGTTTTGCATTTACTATGGTTGAGTTTGAGATTCCTATTGAGAAATTCGGAAAATGCCAAAAAAGTAAGATTGTGATTGATTAGCTGACTGTAGTATTGAAATTTATGACTTTTATCTTTAACCTTTCATTACTTTTCTTTCTTTAGCAATCGTCCCTTGAAGAAGACATTTAAGTTAACAAACAAAGGTCGTCGTCACCAGCAGTTGATCTGGAGCATGGATGGGTTTGGTCCTGTAGGAAAAGCCAGGAAGGAACTAGCAGCTTATAATCCACTGGATATGAAGTACAAGGTGAGGTTACTAGCATTGAGCCTTATTACATTCTTCGTTTTTAATCAACTTATTATCTCAACAGCACTTAATATCTTATTACCTCTCTTTTTGAGATTATTTATTATTGTAAATTGGCAAGTCTTATTTTACGTTCTTAATTATTTCATGAAATGTGGGACTGAATCACCAAACTTGCCTTCAAGTTCATATCAATTTCACTCATTATTTTTTAAATACGGTTCTTAAATTTTATAGCCAACATGACGGTTTGCACAAAAAATAATGTTGACTATTTACCGCATTAATGTCCAATATTATTTATATTTTTACAGAATGTACCACCCCCAGCCTTACCGCCTAGACCAATCTTTAGTGTCAACCCAAACAGAATTGACTTGGCTCCAGGAGCAACTTGTGACCTTAATATAGATGGCTTTGTGGACAGGTAACAAAAATAACTGATTTGATTTTACAACTTCCTGTAGCTGGTATTATTCATACAGATTTTATTATTGAAGGAATTTTCATTTCAATTTCTCTTTATGTTCATAAATATACATTGTGTAACAACTTGAAGTTACATGTATAAAAACTGTTCAATGATTGGGACTTAGATCATGTAGATATTTTATAATGATGTAAGCCTCATGGAGAATTTGTTTTTAAAGCTTGAATCAAAAGAATGAAACATATGTCAATGCACAAGTGATATTTTTATTTGATGTTACAGCCCCCAGTTTGTAAGGGAGAGAATTCTGTGTCACGCCATCATCGGTCGCCAGGGTGGAAAAGAATTAATAATGAGAGTGGACGTCTCGGCAGATTTCATCAGCCCACTTCTGGAATTCTCCGCTAAGTCTGTCTACTTCAGATTTGACAAGGTATGGGGATTTTCCTCATACTAAATCTTTAATAAATTTTATGATAAAAAAAAAAGTGGTACATAATTCTTGACATACTTTGTACATTAAATGAATGATTCATTATCTTTATTTGTAAATGAACGTATAACAAATTTTCAAATTAATTTTTCAGAGACCAGATGATGATCTGAGTATGATGACAAGAGAACTGAAGATGACCAATGTGTCCACTTTGCCACTGACCACTGTCCTACAGCTGAAGAAGCCATTCCAGATTATACTAGATGACCGTTCAGAAGTCTCAGAAACTGTAAGTGTTAGTTTAATCATATGATAATACTTTACTTATTTGAACTGTGTTTGCAAGTACACGTGTATGATGGATGATTGTGAACTGAAAATATATTTTTTTTTAGAGGGATACATATACCTGAAACTGAAAATTCGATTTTGAAAGATGACTATCAAAATGTTTAGATCTTTCCCTCTTCATTTTCAATTCTAATAGGTTACATGAAAATACTTGTAAATTTGAAACTTAATCGAAAAAGACATGATTTTTTGTGTCTTGTAGGAGGTTCACCTGGAGATAGGTCAGGAGTATACACTGACCATTCAGTTTGACCCGGCTTATAAAGAAGATCTTCACATCCGAACCATAGACGAGGTGTTACATGTCAACTATAAGGAACATCCACATGTGGTTAGTTATGTTTTGTATCACTCTACACTAGTCTTGTACATTTTAAGGAAAATCTTGTTGGGGTCGCATTTTTACAATATCATCGTCTTTGTAATATATTGAATTAACCATATAAAAAAATTTCAATTGTTGGATATGATATCTAACCATTGAAAAAACAAACAGCTTAAAGAAGTTTCCAAAAAGTTACCCCCATTTATTGCCTCTGAATAATATCTGTGTCTGAATGAACCAGGATATGAAAATGATTCTTCAAGATTGCTCTTATTATGTGTGTATGAAATCCTATTAAAGTGATACATACAAAGATATTGATATTGAATATATTTGTATATTTCAGGATTACATAGCCCTGCGTGGAGAGGTGTACTTCCCTAACCTTGACTTTGAGAAGTCAGTGATAGATTTTGACTGTATCCTTAACGATACAGAAGTGACTCGTTATATCAACATTACCAATAACAGTCCTATGGACGTCAAATACAAATGGTCGTTCCTCGTTGGAGAAGAGCCGTGTGTTGTAGTCAAACATCCCCCTAAGCCTGAGCCACAGCTTGATGTTGTGGAGGAAGTAAGTTGTTATAATAAAACTTAATTTGTCAAACCAACATATCCTGATTCCTGGTCTTTTGTATGATAGTCACACTCACTTGATTGGTCTTCATTTTGTGACCCTTTAGACCATTAGCATATACCTTTCTACACTAGCTGTATTCAGCTAGATCAAATCTTGACTTGCCACTTATATGATTTACATATGCTGATTAACTGCTGCTTTATGGAAATCAAGTTGGCACAATATGTCTCTATACTAAAAACCATTTTAGTCTAGGGTTTCCTTGATTACTTTGACTGATGTTTTGTAATCAGTTATCTCATTTACTTTATAACAAGGCATAAATGTGCTAATACAGGATCTTTGATTTATGTACTACTTCAGCTTGTCAAGTATTATGTCTGGTTTTGCTTATATTAAATTGTGATACAATAAGTACAAATAGATAACTTGATCTTTATTTTGCTTGTTCAGGAGGCTGATGAGGAAGAGGCTGAGGAGGTAGAGGAGGAGGAGGCTGAACCTGAACAACAAGTAGAACTAGTTATAGAGGAGGAGGCTGCTGATACAGAGAAAGTAGAGGAGGAAGAAAAGGCAGAGGTTGAGCCCACAAAGGTCAGACATGGCTTATATATATGTAGTTAATGATCAAGAGAATTTTTTACTCAGTTTGGAATAAATAGTATATTAAGTATACATTTTTGGGGGTGCTAGATTTTCCTGTAGAGTTAAATCTAAGTTATAGCTTCTTAAGAGCACATGATTAAATGAAGTTTTTAGTTCAAATGGATAAATATAGCCACCTAATTTCATACCAAATTTCTATGTACAATTAAATCTGAGATTGTGCTTATCATGACCTTCTATATATTACGATTACAGGAGAGTGACGAGCACTCTGTACAGATCACAGTAACAGAGGGTACAGAGGATATGATTAAACCAGCAAGTGAGATCGTAGACGACAATAAACTGTCAGACAGACAATCACCCAGTCGTACCGGCAGTCCGTCTGTCATGGAGGAAGAACATGTAGAAAAAGGACAACTAGAACAGGTGAAAATTATCATGATAATGTTCAAAATTAAGTAATTATTTCCAGATTGTGATTCTTTTACAATTTCATGAAAATATTTATAAGCGTTGAAAACCTGTGAAAAAGTATGAATATCTGTAGGATCTGTCAATTTTAGATGGAGAAGATTTATTTTGATCTGTTTTACAGGAGGATATGACAGAGGAGGGCGTAGAGAAGAGTGAGGTAGATCCTATGAGGTTAAGTATAGCCTCACTGAGAGACGCTGTACAGGATGAGGACCCCCTCAAGTCTAACAGAGCCCTCAGCAGGCTGTTAGAGATGGACAGGGATGATGCCACACCCATAGGTGTTGAGGAGGTAAATTTTGCAATTTTTTTGAGAGGTTAATCATTAATAGCTTGGATTCTTTTTGTTTTTGCAACAGCTTTTTAAAAGGTAAGAAAAATTATTCCTTTTAAAGTTTGCAATATATATTCCTTCCTCAAACTAAGCCTTTTCATACACTTTCTATTACCACTCTTAAGTATTCTTTTTTAAAAGTATCAAATCTTGTCATACAGATTGAATCGGATTTAAAATTCAATTTAAGTTTGAATTTCCATACACATTATTCCACCCATTTTGTAAAGTTACATTTGTAATCATTCACAGGTGTTTGACATCCTGCCCCTTTATGGTACGTTGAGACCAGGTGACACAGAGCAAGTGACCATGACCTTCTATGGTCACGCTGACATTGATGGGGAGGTCAAGGCCATCTGTGAGGTAGAGGGAGGACCAACATATGAGGTCATTCTGAGAGGACAAGCATCACTAGTGGAGTACAAGTTTGACAACAAAGAAATAGACTTTGGAAAACAGGTAAATTCTGTCAAAGTTTTTAAATCATGCCTGTATTACTGGAATTGATTTTCAGATTAATTTTCAAATTAATTTTGCTTGATTTAATATGAATGAAATTTTATAACCATTATCACAATTTTTTTCTAAGAAATAGAAGGATAAAATTGGATAAAGCGGTGATAATCATTTTAATCATAAAATGTAGTGAATATGTATATTCTTATGTAATTTTCAGATGTATGACCATGTAGCTACATCAGAGATTACACTTATAAACTCTGGAAAGGTAGGGTTTGAGTTTACAGGTGTGGGTATGGACCCTGCAGCCGCTAAGAAGCCCCGCCCTGGAGAACCTATCATGGTCCCTCATGCTGTAAGTCCATTACTCAGATTTCTGATTTTTTGGTTGACTTTTGAATTTGACATTCGTCCATCAAGGAAAGGACATCTCAGCATGACAATAACTGAAAATATTGCAACTGATCTTCAGTCTGTCAGGTTGAATATACTGTAAATGTATTGACAATACATGTATGAACAAGACAACTATATTTTTGATTTTCTTAATATCTAATTGTTTGATCTTGCTATTTTAACACAAGTTTTGATTTTAATGTCAATGATTACAGGGATACATAAAACCTGGTGAGGAGCAGACACTGACAGTCAAGTATATGCCTGGAGTCCCCGAGGACTTTGAGAAACGTTTTACCATCCAGGTGGCCCACTTTGAACCTGAAGTGATCACAATTAAAGGTTCGGGAGTTTTCCCAAGGATTTCACTAGATCTACCACGGAACTCGGACACTGAGGGTCACTATACCAGCCTGGCTAACACCGCCCGCTCTAACCTCCTCCAAGGTGGCTCCACCCTACAGGTTACCAAGGCAACCACAGAACGCCCCGCCAGCACAGCCCCGTCAACTCACCGCCCTCCTTACCACATTATACAAGGTGATGCCTGTATGCCGTCTGAGTTGGACGTACAGATGGAGGTAGAGAGAATCACCGTCAAGAACTACTCTATAGATCACTATGCACAAGTGTCGTACAGATCAGAGGTAGAGCCCTCCCCACCAGAGAGCAACGAGAGCAGAGAATCTAAAGACTCCAAGGATTCCAAAGCCAAGAGGAGGCCCAAAATCAAGTATGTATCACCTCTTAATAAAATATATCCTGATGAAAATAGTATTCGCAAATAATTATGCATATATATATACTTACTGCACATGTGAACCCACATGTATTTTAGCATGACTTAGTTTTAGTGGAAAAAGGGGAAGGGGGATTACATAATTATGATATAATGAATTTAGCTTCTTGCATAAATTTCATCATGATTTATCTTAAATTTACATACGTGTATGAACTTATCAGTAAATGAAAACATTCATAGCAGAGCTTTTTCCACTAAAATACATGTAAGTCTGCACACAATATTATTGTTGCTGTTAAAAAAAATGTTATATCCTATATACACACATGCCATATTTTAACATTGTCACTATTGTACTGTGTATTGCCACAATTTTTTAACATTTATGCCAGTACCCGGAAATCGTCAAGGTTTACATTATGTAAAAAGTAAAATGTTGATTTTCTCTCTGGATAAGAGATGCAATTATACAGATTTTATTATCGTCTCTCATGATTTTTCCTTTCTCTTTCTCTCCTCTGCTTAGACGCTCCATTTCAGGTCTCAAGTAAGTATGAAGTGGGAACAAAAGGGTTACATGTAATTTTAGTTAGAACCGTCATGTATGTAGTGGCTTATAACCATGGTAACACTTTTTTTATTCTTCAAAATATTGAGTTTTCATTTTCTCTTCATGAATTCTGAATGTTGAGTTGTTTTCTTTGCTACTGATGTTAAGCTTCTGTTTTACGTCTTGACTGGGCTTTAATAAATGAATTCTGTAATGGATTATTTTAACTTAATTCTTTTTATTTATTTATTTTCTACTTTCTTTTCTAAAGAGAATAAAGATGTGATGGAATCTATCCTTTATACATGTATATCTACTACAGACATAACTTTGAATTCCTTTTTATAGTGGTGTTCAGCAAATCTGTCAGTCTGTCTGTTTGTCAGTCTTGGTGGATTGATTTTCTGTCCGTTAGATAGAATTATTATTATCTTATGTATATTTATGATGCATGTAAATCTTGTATATGTATAACTGACTTTATTGTAGGTAGGGAATGTTACATGTAATGCACAACTTATATACAACCAGCCAACATACAGTCATGTGGTTGAAAAAAGACACCTTTCAGATTTAAAAAAGAATGTCCATCTCTCTTAAAATTCCATCATGTATCTACTACTTTCTTATATAAAGGCTGAAAATTAAACAACATTGTCTTTACATTATTTGATCTTGTAGACCCAAACTCACGGTATACTTGTTGGAGTTCAGCCATGTTGCACTTGGGACTGTTTTAAAAAAGGAAGTCCTTACTACTTTCTTATATAAAGGCTGAAATTAAACAACATTGTCTTTGCATTATTTCATTTTGTAGACCAAAACTTCCTGAATACTTATTGGACTTTGGCCATGTTGTGCTCGGTACCGTACGTACACACGTTGTACGAGCCACAAACACAGGTTTCTTCCCTGTATCTCTGCACGTGGAGAAAGACGATATTCACCATTACGGATTCCATGTAGAGTTAGATCGTATCAAGAATTTACCTGGTCATCCAGAGAATGAGACCGTAGATTTCACTGTCAGCTTTGACCCCCGCGGCGCAAATCTTCAGCTAGGTCCAGTGGAAACATTGGTGCCTATCAATGTAAGCTTTAATAGAAAACCTGAATGAACAAAGGGTATTCAACTATTCAATTCACCATCTGCCAAATATTTCTTAAATTTTCAAATTCAGTTTATGAAGAGTTAACTTGTAACATATTTATTTATTGTGCATTAAAAAAACTTAAGTATGATATCTTGAAAGTAATTTGCAAAGTCAGTACAATTTGCACCGTGACTTTGCCCAACATATTGTCTGTATTGTCCTGTATTAACTTAATTGCTTAACAAAATTCATTTTGTATAATGATCATAGCGAAATTTCTGACACGTACAAAAATAAAATCCTAGATCCTGAATGGACCTATCGTACAACTGAGACTGAAGGCCAATGTGACAATGCCTGACATGGAGATCTCAGACGACACGTTGGAGTTTAGTGACGTTAAGTGTGGGGAATGTAAAGTTATCACTGTACAGTTATATAATCAACAACAAGTCAAGTGTGAATGGAACTCCCTACCCTCAGAGAAAGAACTGAAAAAGGTACGCAGAAATGTAGAAAGGAACATAACTTGAGTTCATAGTACTCTCTTTACTTATTCTCTGAATTAATCTCTACTTTTTAATCACTTCCCAAGTGTTGATAATTGAGGAATAATTAATTATAATAATTAATTTTCCGGTAGGCTGACAAACACGTGCCCATGCATCTAAGGAGGAAGAACAAACAAGACAAAGGGAAGCCCAGACATTTTGAGATCATGCCTCCCACTGGGACCTTGATGCCTGGGCAGAGACTTAATGTACAGGTCAAATTCATGCCCACGGAGGAGGTAAGAAAAATTATTATCATATTATGCATACATACATGTATAAATGTACAATGTACATGTGGATGGATATATACCTTTCCTTATTTAATTTCTTAGTTATGATACTAAATACATGTATATTACAATTGTGAATTTTGTAAAAACTCCTTTTTAATTCCAACCATTTTTCCTCCTATGACCTATGTTACGTTTATCAATTATTCTTTATGATACTGTATTTACAGAGATATTACGAGCAGAGAATCCCTATACGTATCTACCAGAGCAGTCAGAGAATCTTACTGTTATGTCGAGGTCAGGGTCTAGAACCCCGTCTGGAGTTTGATCGTAACTTGGTAGAGTTTGGTCCCATACTACCCCACAGTGCCGGTGACGAACAGGACATTGTAGTCAGGAATCCATGTAACTTCCCTATAGAGTTCTATAACCTGGAATTTGACAGCTCATACCTGGAAGAGGAAAAGGTATGTGACATTACAAAAAGCATTGTACATGCATTTCTTTGTTTTACTTCATGTGTATTTAGTGTTTTCATTTCAACATTCCATGCCAAATCTTTGTTCAGAAATGTACAGAATATGCCTTTTATTAATCTTGATTCATAAAGCTTGATATGTGAATTTTAATTAAGTCATTCAAAAGTTTAGTCTATGAGAAAGGTCATGAATGAATTCTAACTATGTTTTACATGTAATCCCTACATACTGTAAAAATGGAAATTTTTCACATGGGGGTAATTTTCGCGATTGTATTAACCCTGCATGAAAATTACAACCAGTATAAAAGACTAAAAGGAATACTGTAAATTGCTTTATTTTCGTCAGTAACAATTTTCGTCAATTTGTTCAAAATGACCATTTCGCCAATATGTATATTCGTCATCCAAGGGTCCCTAAAATATAAATTTGTCTGTTCAAATGCCAACTTAACATTCAGGTACATGTATATGCCGTATGCATTTGTTTTCACTGTTTGTTTAACAATTATTGATAAACAAACAATTGGAGACATGTATACCACCTAGCTTGTTGTGAAAACATATCATTTGGTAATTAGAAGTACATTATATGCGACTATGTGCGCATATTCAGTTTTCAATGATTTATCATTTGCCTGTCGTATTAACTCTTCCTTTCTACGCTATATTTTGTCAGGAGTATTTATATTCGTTGATACGTAATTTCGTCAAGGGAGGCACTGACGAAAATGACGAAAATTGGTACCTGATGAATAAAAACCAATTTACAGTACTCCCGATTTCACCAAAATTACCCCCATGCGTACTGTTGCAATAGTCATTTTGCGAACATTTCTCCCAGCAAAAATAACTACGTTTAAAGTATCAGGAGGAGATACATACTACAAGTTTTTCATTGTACTATTAATCTTATTACAGGTGTTACGCTTGATGAAGGGATATGATGAGTACAATACAATACTGCTGCCTCCCAGAAATCCCGGAGAAAAACTTCCCCCGGAACTCGTAGAGTTTTATGATGGTAATAATACCAGCGATCTGAAATACCTGAAAATCTTTTTTAATGTATGATACTATTATATAAGCTTTTCCAATTTGAAATATGAATATATGTACAAGTTTATGGCATTTTTAATTTGCTTTAAATTCGTACAGTTAGGAGTACTATTTTCATTAAAATCCTCTCAAAACATTACAGAGCAAATGAAGAAACTAGAGGAGTCTGAGAGAGCTCGTCGTGAGGCGGAGGAAGCTGCCCTGGCTGCTAAACGTGAGATGGAGGAGAAAGAGGGAGAGGGAGAAAGTGAGGGGAGTAAGGAACAGGATGATTCCGAGGTCAAGACAGACGCTGCGTTTGGTACTAATGCCTCACGAGCCCCGAGCCAGGCTGGTACTGTAGAACCTCTGGATCCAGAGGATAGGCTTAAAAAGGAAGAGTTAGATGAAGGTATAATATTACAGTCATTATGCATCAAAGACTGTGTCAGATCGCATCATTTTGTAAAGATTAATTTCCAGCTTTAAACTCAGTATGTTCAAACTGTCATGAATCAAAAAAAAAAAAAATCAAATTAATTCTTTCTTTCTGGAAAATTAAAGATTATATTGTCTTGAATAACATGAACTTATTATCGTAACGGAAAATAAAAAGCACCGTATATTGTTTGTACTTCAGCCCAGGAATCAGCCAGTAGTATTGGTGTAGGAGAGCTGGAGATCACTCCTGTATCTGCCGCCATAGCCAGACATCTAGGTATAGATCTGACCCCAGAGGGTAAGGCAGCCAGGAATAGGCGTGGTCTGGCTGTGATCGTACATGGAGCACCTATGTCAGGTATAAATCTTTTCATAAAGGCATCAATTCAAAACAAAAAGAAAAAAAAGAAAACAGAAATATATGAATCAATGTTGGGGAAATATTTTAATTTATGACTTATCTTATTTGTTATGACACCTTTCTGTTATTTTCAGGTAAAACAGCCACAGCAGTTGCTCTTGCTAAGAAGTATGAAGCAGCCATTCTTACAATCGACCAGGTGGTTCTTGATGCCATATCTGGTGGTAACACACCTGCTGGGCTACGTGCTCGAGAAATGTGCCAGGAAGCAGCACGGAGACGTGCTGAGGAACTCAAACTACACGAAGGAGAGGAACCAGAGAAAAAGACAGGAGGACTGAGTGTAGAGGCAGTTACAGCTCATACCCAGGGCACAAGTAAGTAGAAATGGACCTCTCAGCAAGGAAAGGGGATGAGAAATTTTTATGTGAAACTTCAAAATTTGAGATTAAATTGAAATACTTCAATTTTGCTGTCCATAGTTAATCTTGGGTAAAAGAATTTTGATTTAAAGAGATTTAAAAAGATTAGATTTGATTTTAAGAAAATCAGATTTAAGAAAAAATTTAAACTGTGTTAAAATTATTTAAATGTACACTATGAGAAGAAGCAGTTCAAAAGCAGTTTGTTTTATTCAATAATCTGTATAATTATATGTTTAAACTCTATAACTATTTATTGAATAGAACCATGTTACTAAGTGTCTTGTATATTAGATTTACTATTATAGTATATCAGTATAATGTGAGACTGGTAACACATGCTGGCTGCTTTTATTTGATTTCCCTTATTGAGACAACTGCATTTATAACTGTCTATGAAAATTAACTTGCATGCTGGAAAGAAAATGAAATAAAAGACAAAAACAAAGCAAACAAAAGTCAAAATTGATAGAGGGTGAAAATGTGCAACTTCATATGAAAATATTGAAAAGCATCGTAGCTTGTGACTCTATTAATAGGTACATTTGACTGCTTTACATAATTTTCTACATCTTTTGGAAAGTTTCCCTTATTCTACAAAGTGTTTGAGCTAAATTTTGATTCAAGCTTCTAGATTTTTCTGCATCAAGTTTTTTTTTGTGCACAAGTAAAAGAAAAAAAAAAATACAAAGAAAAATAGAAAATTGAAAAAAAAAAAAAAAAATCAGAAAAAAAATCATATTTAGCAAGTGACATTTTTATTCTCCCATTGTCTGTTTGCTTATGTTAAATGAATGATAAAAAAATATAATCAGACAACTGAATTGCTTTATGTGTGACCGTTTGAGTATCAGTGTGATTTTGATGCATGCATGATTGTGATAGTTTGTCTACCTTAACCAGAATGATGACGTGTCTCACATAAATGTGCTTAACCTTGGCAATACTGGCAAAGATTTTAACCATACTTCATCCATATATGGCGTACATAAGTAAAATCCGACATGTAAAGTCACTTTTAAATGAATCAAATTCAAGGTCATGCTTTCCTTTATGTCAATTTGACATTTATCCAACAGTCTGAAAATTTGTCTTTTTGATCGCCTCAGATTCTTATTTTTGTTGATGAACGGTAATTCTAAAACTATGGAAATTGACAAGGATTTGTAGATTGTGGTTGTCTATGTAGTAAGTGCTTTGAATTTTCTTACTGATTATCTATTGATTATTCCGATCTATTCATCAAATAATTGAATACCAATATGGTTTTCATACAGTCCCTATAATGACTACGGCCAATGGAATGCTAACAGGTAGCTGGTTGATGCCAGTTGTCTATATAATAGACCTTTTTTTTTTATTCAATTCAATTCAATGATTAATTTTTTTTTCTTGATCTTTCGTATTGAAAGTTAAGTTATGTGAAATTTAAAAAGACTTTCTCTAGATCTTTTGTATTGAAAGGTTTAGTTAAATTTCAGCAGTTCATTAAACTGATTTTTCTTAGTTTTTGTACTTTTATGATAGATTTTATTATTTAGAATTTACAGTGTAAAAAACATAATAAATTTAGAATGTATATATACATGTACGAGTAGTTCGCTGTATAGAATTTTTTACGTAGATAACTGCATGCAGCCTTTTTGGATTATTATTCTATAACCACAATTATATATATACATGTACGTCACTAATCTCACTGCTTGTACTGCGATGCCACTTTTATCTAACACGTCACCAATAACTTTTTGTTTGTCAAGCCGGCACCCACGGAGTTTCAGCAGCTCCCTCTGTGGTATCCAATCGTAAGACTAGCGTTGTTTCAGATGTGAAGGGAGGTAAAGACAAGCATAGTATGGCAGGGAAAACCGGCATCAACGCCTCGTCCATCGAGGGAGGGACCGGAAGCCAGGTGAGGATCTATAAATAGCTCATCTAGTCTCCTATAGATTATGATAGGGACACTCTGTTCTTATACTAATATACAAGGCATAGAGTGACTGTTACAAGGAATGGCAAATCTTTATGAATGTTCATGTATATACAAATGTTAAATCTGTAGAAATTCTATAACCAGTGTAAATAATTGATTTACAGAATTGTCCCACTTTGTAAGCAGTTTGACCGAATTACTTTTTTTTGGTTGTACATGTAGTTCAAATGGTACAAAAAATGCCATACAATGCATTTAAAAGTATTCTTTCTCTAGTACTTACTGAATGTTACTAAGATTTAAAATATCCTGTATTGAATAAATTGATTATGTACTACTTAATTTTGTTTATAAAGACTTACCAATCTATTGTAATAGTCATCACGCTAAGAAATCGTTAATTCAATATGCTGTACTGACTCTGAAATATAACCATCTATGGTGAAGGAATCAGTCTGATCTGTACTTACGCTCATACGCTAGATTAATCTGTACTTTATAATCATCAATGAAATCTGTTCGCTAGTCTGTCTATACATCTATGTAGAAACTAGAATTTCATCTCATACGTGTATATCTTCTAATTCTTAAAATTATCACATGTAGAAGAGATGTGATGGCTTGTACAAGGTTTTTACAAGTGAAAAATTTTGTTCAAATACAAAAAAAAAATTATTTTTGAAACTTAGCATAAAGTGATTTACAAGTTAACTAAGAACAGGCCATCTCAAAATCTTGCTGCATGTAAATACATAACAATGCTCTAATTCTCGGCTTGTTTTAATAACTCGCTTTCATCTGACCATCATCAGCAACTCGGTAAAAATCTACCTGGTGGTGTAGCCCCTGTTAAAGACAAATCCTGTCTCGAGAAGGTATACTTAATGTATTGTGGACGTCTTTTTTTATTCGTAGTTATTTCAGTTTTGCATATGCACTGTAATAGCACAGTAATATTTATTTGCTCTCCACCTTTTGTTTTGTTAAATTACAATATTAGACTCTTTGTCACAGCTTGAAATAAAAAAAAAGAAATAGAAGTTTGTTTTACAGACACTTTCATGTTTTGTTCATTTGAAGTGATCAATTCTACTATAAGTCTTGTTTCCCCCCTATACATTTTTATAGTCTATGTATTAACACCTATATCCTCCATGTTTGCCATATAGACCATATATTTTGCTGTTCAACCTCTCGCCACCATACCATCTATAATACCCTTTTCCTATAAGGTGACATTGTTTCCACTTTTACTGTTGTTTGTTGGAGTTTCACTCATTATTAATATTATTTTGTTATTTCATGATATTAATTGTGTTTTGTTCTTTTCAGGAATTTTTTCAGTTGTAGTGTTAACTATATTCATCATAAGACCTGTCCGCTTTCTTTAAATTTAAGCATCTTTTTCACATTTTTACACACTTAAAAAGGAGCGTATGATTTTGACCCAAGATCTCCTGATTTTCAAGATAATCAAACTCTTAAACTTAATTCAGTGAAAATAACTTACTTTTGATTACATTAGAAATTAAAATTTCAATAAAAGTAACCAATAGTAAAAATATTGAGAAAATTTTCTTTACCATAGAATCTTGTTCATTTATCATACCCTTCAATTGGCCCTCTTCAGATAAACCAAATTATAGGTAAATGATTACGTAAAAATACAAAAACCCCTCCATTTGGGTAGGCAGGTCATATTAAGGAGATTTTATTTTCCCAAGCTCCAAATTTGTTCATTGTTGTGCTTATGATAGAAATATTGTGTTACGTCGAAGTACTTCAGCATATTAAAGGAAGTACGCATGCGTAATGTTAAGGCAAGATTAGGAGAGGTACCATTATATAAAACTTAGAGAATTAGAATATTTCAAGTTGTAGAAAACACTGTTATACTGAGTGTGTTGTATTTTAACAGGATTCTGTTGCTATGGCAATGAGGAGAAAGGTACAATAACATAGTTTGTGATCATGTAGAATCTGACTTCTTGCGTTATATAGAGGCGTAAACTTGTGATGACTTGTATTTCTTAAACTTATATTTTGTTTATCTTTTTATCATGGTGAATAATTGGTTTGTGGCAAAGATTATCTTAACTTGAAGAATAAGATTTAATACAGCAAACTTTATAACTTACGTATACAATAGGTACTTGAATTTATTGAAAATTTTTCATGATTTTTTAAGATTTAAAATTGAATATTTAGAGAGAAGTTTTAGCAATCATATGTTATGCTTTTTACTAATATTCATTTTTTGTACATATGGATTTTGTTTATGCTTTTCATCATATCTGTGTCCTACGTATAGAAATATTCAAGTTTGGTTTTTGTTTGAGAAATTGAAGTAGACTTTATAGACGATTTGGTTGTGTACTTCTTATTCAGTGTAGATTGGTCATAATTGTTATAGCCTCATGGTTTGGAGAGGTGATAAGTCATACTATGTAGCTTGCCTGCATGTAATATTCGTTATGACAAGAAGGGTTATTTATCGTTAGTACAAAATGTAATCCATTTCATCTATAATTTTTCATCATATACATGTAGTTTGTAATTGAATCAGTTCATATGTAGATTCATTCATTATAAATTATTCCTGAGTTTATGTTCATTTCTTTTCATTTTTCTTCTGGGAAGAATTGATAAGGAGGTTGTATATTTAGAAATTTCAAGTAGATAATTAAAGAAAGATCGAGATTTCTTTTTTGTTATGAAAATTAAGTCAACAAAATAGGAGGAAAAGAATTCAAAATAATTCATGTAATTTAGCACAGTTAATCACAAATGCGTATTCATTATAGTGCAGAAATGATGCTTATGTGAATTCATCTTTTGTGAATAATAAAATTCCTCATTAAAGAAAGCTGTCACTGAATAAGAATTAATTTTCTATATATGTAGTTATAATACAAAACATGCTAACAATACACTACAATGATTTCAGGTACCAAGCAGCCCGCCCCCGTTGATGGCCCCAATCGCACGGAGATTGAGTGTCAGTGCCAGCGTGGCCGGAGAGGAGGGACTAATGAGCTGTGTGTTACCCGAGGATTTACTTGTGGAAATACTCTCCGAACGACTTCAGGTAACGCTGAAAAATTCAATTTGTGATAGAAAACTATTGAATTTTTGTGAATTTAAACAATAGTTAACACTTATATTAAGTACTACTATTTTCAGTGCCAACTGAAGTTTTCTTTATATGTATTTGCTCTCTGTTCTGATTGTTAGTGCACTGTATGCTCTTGCCAGCTTTTTGTATAAGTTTTTACTGAAGAGGGTAGAAATTGACAAAAATAAAATCTTTCAACGTAACTTTTTCACTTTACAGCTAAACGACTGTCACAGAGGTGTAGTCTTTGATGGTTTGGAGACGCTGTTTGCTCAGAATTTATTCATAGCTGTTCATGCTATTTTAAGATCTCTGAATAACCGACGTTTCATCTACTTCATTAACCTGAAACTGGATTATAGTGTATTAAAAGAACAGGAGAAAAAAGCAGAGGAAGAGAGAGGTGATGTTTAATTGTTTATATTAATTATTGTTACCATAAAATCTATAATAACAAATCATGCTTATAACTCTGTCTTTAGATTCATCACTCGATCAGTATATATATGTTGTGATAAAAGTGAAATTACTATGTTACTCAAAATGGAAAGAAAAATACAAATGATGAATAGATACAGTAGACATTTTTAAGATTCGATGGAAAATTAAAAGGTTTTATTTAGAAATATTTACATATGCTTTAAACATTGTAATCTCCAACAAAAGTTATTTTGAATGTTTACACCTAACTAATGGCTAAATTCAATCTATGTATTTAAACTGGCTTCATGTATGATTGATCTATAATGATTTATAATGTTTTCTGATATATAAACAGAGCGCCTTGAAAGGGAGCGTGAGGAAGAGGAGAGACAGCGACTGGAAGAAATGTCCGAGGACGAATACGACGCTCTTACAGACGTAGATAAAGCCGAGGTCGACAAAAAACGTCTGGAAATCAAAAAAGAGAGAATTAGAAAGTAAGCAAATATCATTACTTTCAAAATATTCGGGTTTCTATGAAAAACAAATCAAGAATTTTCATTTTCAGTTGAAAATTGCAACTGTCTCTTTGTGTTTTAATGTTGTATCAGCATTAATTAATTTGATTCACTGATATTTATATTAAATTTTAGTAAAATTCTACCTTAACATTAACTAGATTAAACATGTATGTGAATTGTAGTGAAATAAATTCATAAAACATTCTTTATATTTATTTACAGAGAGAGGGAAGAAAGAGAAGAAAGGGAAAGAAAACAGAGAGAAGCAGATGAATTAGAGAGACTAAGACTTGAAGAAGAGAAGTAAGGATATAGTGTTATTTGATTCATGTACATGTTGTTTGTATAGTTTCTGTTCATAGGCTAGCTGTTCTTATCACTGTTTAATGTTTTAGAGGTGTAGAAATTTAATTATTGTCAATAGTTTAATTTGAATTAAGGTTATCATAAACAGTTGTTATCAAGGTAGAAGATTTCTTTCCTAAGAAATTTTGTGATAAATTACTCAGTTTTGTGTATCAGATGAATAAAAATGATTTAATGATGACAAAATGTCAAAAAGGCATGCGCGAGTTGTGTAATGACTTATTTTATAATGAACAGCTGGCTTTTCAGTTTTGTGCTTTTTCTTCAAATCATTCTTTCATTATTATGTTCACTGACATTAAAGGCTTATCTTTAATTAGCATTACCTCTAATTGCATGAAAAATCATACTTTTACAAAGAGAACAATATCTGATTTTTGAAATGGATCTTTGAATGGGCAAACCGATGTCTCATAATATCATGCTTATGCTCAATGTTA
This sequence comes from Pinctada fucata, assembly GCA_028142955.1. Taxonomy (NCBI): domain Eukaryota; kingdom Metazoa; phylum Mollusca; class Bivalvia; order Pterioida; family Pteriidae; genus Pinctada; species Pinctada fucata. Next base: position 47,898,752 of record AP027113.1, on the reverse strand, counting down.
AATGCATAATTTTCTTGAAGAGTAAAACTGAGAAAAATTAAAGTTCAAAAGAAACTCATTTTCAAAATCAGAAATTGGCCTATTGAAACATTGCTGTCAAGATGTACTTTACATTGTTTTATCTGCTTTACCTTTGCCTTGCACATGCTTTGTATATTCACTGTTTTCAATACCATCTTTGACCCCACCACTCACTGCATGCTTGATTGCACTTGACCCTTTGCTTGTGACCTTGACCTTTTGCTTGTGACCTTGACCTTTTGCTTGTGACCTTTGATATGTTTGTTTCTTTCTTGTTGCCTGTTTGCTCTAACCTTCTTTTCTTTTTTGCCTTGCACATTGTTTACTAGATGACTAGAGTTTGCAGTCTCCACAAACCTATTTCCTGATTTCTATAGGCTAGAGCTTGTGTTAGTTTCACTAGTAGTCGTGCACTATTAACAATTAGTTTAGATGAAATAGATTTTCTCTAGAATTAACTCATAATGTTGCATGCATCCTCACATTTTCACAGTTGAACTATCTAAACACCTCACATGCACAAAACCTTTATCCGAATCATTATTTCTAATGGCAGAAACTATAATTTAGATTTTTTTTTTTTAAATATTGATGTCAGCTATATTTTACAATAGAATTTATAAGATGTAAGAACATTTTTCATTTTCCAATAAATTGATTTGAATATCTATTTCTTCAATTTAAAGCTTTTGACAATTGAAATATTAGAATAGAATAATAAATTCAGGAGTAAGGGAATGTAGTCAAATGAAAATAGTGAAGAAGAAAAGATAAGAGAGTAGCTTGTCTGGTTTCACAAACATGTAACAATAATGTGCAGGGCATCAAAGAAAGGAAAGAAGAAACAAACAGACAAAAAGGAAGAACCGAGTAAAGATGGAAAGAAAAGTACAGTACCGGGCAAACCTCAGAGTGCTATGGACTCCAGAGTCCAGCAGTCACGAGGTGGGCCAAAACATGACGGGGACCATAGTAGTAAAACAGGGGCCAACACTGAAAGGCCCGAGTCCCACCACACGGAGAAAAGTGACACGCAGGACGACGGAAAGTGAGTGGGGCATAGATTGTGTTATACAACCGTTAGAAACCCTACCAATGATTTACTTGAAATTAAGACAGAAACAACAACAAAATTAGGTGCAAAACATTTAAAAAGGGGGGAGGGTGAAAGGTCAGAGATGAAATAACAAGATGCCTATGTTTTTGCTTTCTGTGTCAGTGATTATATTTTGGTGGTCAGCGGTAGCTTGAGATCATCTAATATAACATTATCATGCAAATCATTGGTACGGTTAATAACAATAAATGTTTGAGATTTATATGTACTAACTGTTATGTGTTCTGTTCCCTCCGTTCTCTGTAAAGTTTGTACATCCGAAAGAAATATGGCAAGGATCCGGTCATGATGTTAGAAATGATTAGGAAAATGTAAGTAAATGTGGAGAAAATAAGGCAATGTAAAAAAGTAGAAGTAAATGTGTTTTTGCTGATGTTTATGGCGGTAACTTTTTAATTAGCACGTGGCAAATCTGCAAGAAAAAAGAGATGAAAATAAAAAAAATTATTTGTTTTATTAAACTCCCTTAAATGTAGATGTGGAAAATTAAAGAAAATGTTTTATCTTTCAGGAAAGCCAAGAGTAAAGGAAAGGAAGGCGGAAAGAAAGATGAGAAAGGAGGAAAAACCAAAGAAGGAAAGGAGTTATCAGAACCACCTGTAGAGGAACCACCCCCACCACTGAAAGAATCGGAGATCCTCCTCATGCAAAGGTGCATAGATTATAATGGAAAATGTAGAAATGTTTGTAAAAAAAAATATTTTTGTGAGTTGGATAGCTTGTGAAAATAGATAGAATTAGTAACTCCCTAAAAATCTAGCAAATCGTAATGAAAATATGAACCATTGAATCTGAAGTAGAGTAAATGATAACGTTATCTTGATTTTTTAACTGTAGATTCCGTACAGTGGAACATGCCAACAAAGACATCTGTGAGCTGATAGAGTTCTGGGATAGAACAACACTGTCCCCAAAACGTCCCCCAACACCCTCAGAAAAATCAGAGGAGGACGCTGCCCATCACCCTCCATCAGGGAAAAAGGGCAAAGGTGGAAAGGGTAGGTATCTGATGGAATTTGTAACCTCATCTGCAGCTAATTTTGAATTTTAAAGATTGTATTAAAATCAATCTCTGGAATATCAAGTTTTAACTCTCAGTGTCAGACTCCGCTGAAGTTCTGAAAATTTATCCTATATAGATTCTGATCTGATTTAAATATATGTCATGGTCATTTCTCTTCGGTTTATTTTCTGTTTACATGTATGTTACAGGTGACAAGCATGATAAAGAGAAAGAAAAAGAGAAGGAAAAACAGAAACAGATAGAAGCAGAAAAAGCTGCTAAAGAGGTGATGGAAAGAATTTTACATGTTTTAAAAGATGTACTTCATTACAATGAGTTCGAATATTTCAAATCTTTCTTAGAAAAGCAAACATTTTTGTAGTTAGCTTATATTTGCATGCTGTCATAAACATAAATTTAACATTATATTACTTTTATCATCTTGTGGCAGGCTGCAGAAAAAGCTGCATTACAACAAGGGGACGGTGAAAACGCTGACGGAGAAATCTCGTTTGAAATTGAAGGACCAAAGGAGAAGGAGGAAGATGGAGTGGGGATCCCCCTTATACTGGTAGACTGTGCCGACAAATCTATCACACCCTTTGATAAGGTGCTGGATACCAACAGGCTACCCTCCATGGAAGAGGTGAGCAATTATTATTCAGCTTCATGTTTAATTCCTTTGATTTGATTGGTCAGTTAGCAAAAAAGATTATTTCCATAGTATTATATGGTCAAATTATGAAATAATCATATGACCACAGTTTATGTATTGTAATACATGTAAATGCGTTTTGGATTGAAAATTTCAGGTAATGGACGGGTTAGGTCTTGGACCTAAAGGACCCCCCATCCCTCCTGCCGCAGCTTTTGCTGTTGTACCATACCCTGTTAAGAGGCGTGCCCCACCGGTCAGTGAATTCGGTGGACGTTATGTCTTCATTGCTTCCTCTCCTGATGACCCGTAAGTTATTCCTCTTGTTTGAAATTTGCTTGCTTCTGTAAGTCATTCTACTTGATAATTTGTGAGTGTCCTTTCACTAAGAACAGAAATTAAAATAAATCAATGGTATGAAAGTCCCTTTCTGCTAATACTGACAGTGCATCTCTCTGATTTAAGGAATATTGGTGTGCCTGACACCCAGCTAACAGAGCCTGAGGAGGAGAAGTCAGTGACCCCAGACAAGGGCAAGGAGGAGTACACCACACCCACTAAAGGGAAGGGAGCTAAAGGTGCCAAAGAGGAGAAAAAGGACGATAAGAAAGAGAGGAAGAAGAGTGCAGAGAAAAGCCGTGGTGGTGGGGGTAAAGCCGCATCCCGCAGGAATTCCATGCAAGTGCCGTCACCACCTCCAGGGGCCACAACTCCTGTCTCTGATATCGATGTACTAAGGTATGTTCTCACTTTAAAACGGAGTAAGAAGCTCTAGTTATATCACGGACCTTTTAGATGACCTCATTTTTTCAAACTCTCACTTTCCTATAGTTACTTGTATTTGCCCTAATCCAATATGTAAAATTTCTCATAGTGATAGAAATTAATATTACCCAAACCTGTTTATAACTGCATTATCTTTGAAATAAGGTAAGCAGGTTTTAAGGAAACAATTTTACAAAATACTTATTATAATTTGTTTATGCCACAGTGTAATATGCCATACTTAGCTTGAAAATTAACCACCCTGTTAACATGAATGTGTGACAAGTTTACATAACATTTTAATGCATGTATATGATTGATAATTGTATGATTTGGATTGAAAGCTAACATTGAGTTTGATGTTTGCCTGTGTAACAGAATGATTTACTTTGTGATGTTTTCACTGGATTGTCTCAGAGTGTGTTAGGGGAAGAGACAGGGATGCACAGATAATGTAGATTTAATGCACAGAAAGTGGAAATATCAATCCTTATTCTACAGGAGTTATACCTCTTGACTCCAGCCCTTTACTTTCATTCTAATCGATCCCCTAATCACCAGACTTACTCTCTCTATGTCCCGTTTGATTGGCTTCCTTCGCATGCTTATTCCTTACGTCTCCTTACAGCACGACTGGGGAAGGATTGGCCGTAGGTGAACCCAAAACACCAAAGTAAGTAAATAAAGCCGGCCTATTCGTCAAAATCCACCAGTAAATTTATCTCAAAAAAAAGGGGAAGGGAATATGCTAAATACAAGGGAAAAGAAAAGTGATATATATCAAATGTTTCTTACTATACTTTTAGTGAAATTGATTTCTGCAATGTATTGAAAAAATGAGTTCTTTCATTAACATGAGTAAAACAAAATTGATAAAAAAAAAACGAAAAAAAAAAACTGTAATGTGAAATGATTAAAATATCTTTATATATTCTCACTTGGACGTGGCACTTCATCCCTCTCTACATCTGCTACACCCTGATATATATATATCAAATACTACTCCAATATTGATATAACCAATGAGATTAATCCTAGACTCTTCTCCCATAGTATTCTATAAAATTCGTATATAATATCTTTTCTCTCTGAGTCTTTTACTCATATTATATATCATTCTTTTGGATACGATAAGTACTATGAACCTTGGTATCATGTTTATAGCACTAATTATCCAATGTGTTATGGTGTTTGTCTCCCATATTTGTGAAACTAACTGTCGAGATATCTTGGAGATGATGAAAACTCTTATGTAGCAATTGTGTAACTTTGAATGGAATTGTCAATTAAATGTTTCACTAAATCAGATAAAAAAGAAATAAAAAGAAACAAAAATTCATCATCTTTGAGACCATCTCTTATTGAGACTCATATAATGCAAACTTTTTTAAAAAGACGATAACACATTTGAAGACTAACACAAATCTAACTAATGTGTGAAGGATATAACCAATATGATAGGTACATAACAAAGACAACACGTTAAAGTTTACTGATGTCGTCACTGTATTTATTCAGATTGTCTATTTTCCGCTGGATAATTCCGGCTAATGCTGAGGTTGTGCTGAGACTACGTTTCCAGTCGGAGGAGTTGGGTCAGTTTGATCAGACTTTGAACTTTGAGATTGTTGGTACCAGGCGTAGATATCAATTATACTGCCGCGGTATATGTGCCTTCCCCTCCATCAGTAGGGAACCTAGGTATGTAGTCTGCAGAGTTGAATTAAAGAAATTAGTAACACAAGCCGAAGTCATAATGAATTTTCCTATGTTATATTTAATCTTTACTGAATATGGAGTTGTTTCCCATTTAAGATGATATCTGATGTAATCATCCCATAAGATGATATCTCATGTAAAACAATGATTATAACATAAAGAAAATCCATTGGTATGGTAACGTCAATTTTTGCAAGTTTGAGGAAGATTTCCATCAGATTTGATGACGTCACAATTAATCTATGTCAGATATCATCCCAAAGGGAAGTAACTCTACTTATCAAAATTGCTAAATACATGTAGCTTTGTCTTTTTAATTGTATTTAAAACTTCTGATGGAGATGCATTTACTGGGTATGATACTTTAGTATACTGTAAACCATCTTTTATTTGCGAGCATTTTATTTTCGTGAGGCTCTTTGATTCGCGAAAATAAAATACCACAAATATATCCCAACACATGTGCAGAAAGATATATTTATACGATGTCGCGAAAATAAAACGCCGCAAACAAGTCACCTCACTCCTGTTCGCGAAGTTAAGACGCTGCAAATGATAGATGGTTTACAGTCCCTCATTCTATATTATTGACACTAAGTTTCTCTAGCTAAAAGATTCACTTATTTCATAACATTGCAGGATTGTATTCCCAAGCCGAAAGAAGAGCAAGAAAACAGATGAAATAGTCCACAAGAAATATATACTGGCTACAGAGACCTTTGAATTTGGTCCCCTGACACCTGGCAAGTCTAGGGCTGAGTAAGTTAATTAGTCAAATAACGAAAGTCTGTAATAAATGAACTGTTAAATTTTCTATTTGTCATATTTTATGTACAACTTTCACTTGACCACACATGTATTTCAGTATGAAGAGTGGGCGTTTCCCTGAGAACATGGAGAAGATTACCGTCAGTAATACGTCCCCACTGGAGGCAGATATAAGTTTCTGTTACCTTAATGACAGTAAGGGCGACACCTTCCTTCTGGACCCACCCACTATGATCCTAAAGCCAGGGGAGTCACAGCCCCTCACTATCTGGGCGTACCCCCGCAGCCAGGGGCATTATGATGACTCTATTGTATGCTGTATCAGAGAGAATCCAGAACCAGTCGTATTTAAAGTATGCTGTGATGCTTTCTTACCAGCTCTAGAACTGGACAAGAAACAGTTCCACTTTGATAGTGTCCTACTCCACAGGTTAGAAATAGCTTATGTGTTGTTTAAAAGTTTTAATCAATGTAAGTTTTCAATTTTTCCCTTTTGCTTTGAATAAATATATCTGTATTCTGTTGTATCTGAAATAAAAATTTACCTGTAGCACTTAATTGATAAGACTTGGCCTATGTATAAATCCGAATTTCTTCCTATAAAAAAATGTCTTTCTGGCATACTGAATAAAAAATATGAAGGAAAAAAAGGAATTATCTTGATCAAATTTTGAAGATTGTCAAATATTTTACTTTCATATTCACAGGAAGGACACTAAGACAATTTACCTGCGTAACACGACCCAGTTACCGGTGAAGTGGAAGCTTACCGGCTGGGAGAATCTTGGAGATGATTTCACGGTGGCCGCCGACAGTGGGGTGGTAGATCCACTATCAGAGTACCCTCTACATGCTTACTTCAGGGCCATGAAGCCCGTCACCACAACCAAGAAAATGATCCGATTGGAGGTGGGTAACTTAAAAGACTTTGTATCAGGAAAAATACAACCATGATATTCAAAGCATTGTCATTTTTAGCTCACCTGAGCCATAGGCTCAAGTGAGCTATTGTCATAGTGTTGCGTCTGTCGTCCGTCGTCCGTCGTCGTCGTAAACTTTTCACATTTTAAACTTCTTCTCCAGAACGGCTGAAGGGATTTTGATGAAACTTGGTAGGTATGAAGTACTCATGGTCCCCTACAAGTGTTGTTGTTTTTCGTCCGGATCTGTCAACAGGTGGCGCCACCACAGCCAAAAGTAGGTCACGGGGGGTACCCTCCTTTGACAAACTTCTTCTTCAGAACCGAAGCATGTATCGACAAACCGAAAGCATCAGGATGATCTAGAGAGATGTCTTAAGAAGTGTTGTTATTTTTGGTTCCACTTCGAAGTCAAATTTTTGACGAGTTTTTGACGTCTTTTCGGACTTAGTCAGAAATGCACATTTTTGCACTATTTCTTTAAATAACTCAATAAGTGTATGATTTTACACACTCATTTACTACATATTTATCACATTTGACTTACTTAATGCTTTGATATGTATTTTATGCTTAAATTTTATTTTTTTGATTTTTTATGAATTTTTTTCTTATGTAAAAAGGAAGGGGGGGGGGGTTGATTTTCATACATTTTCTGCTTCTTTTCTATAACCACTCTTCAGATTGTCATGACAATTTGTAGGTATGAGGTACTCATGCATGGTACCCTACAAGTGAAAGAATTTTGTCAAGATATCCACTTTTGGATTTTTGAGGAATATTTTTTAAGATTGTACATAGGTATAATGTATGTTGTCCATGCCCAATGGACCAATAGGGAGTAGCTTCAAACCCCGGCGGGACCCCAACAAAATTTTTTTTCCCTTTTTAGCTCACCTGAGCCATAGGCTCAAGTGAGCTATTGTCATAGTGTTGCGTCTGTCATGCGTCGTCCATCGGTGTCATCGTCGTCGTCCGTCGTCGTAAACTTTTCACATTTTTAGCTCACCTCGACGAAGTTGAGTGAGCTTATGCTATAACCCCACGCGTCCGCGTCCGTGTCCGCGTCCGTGTCCGCGTCCGCGTCCGGTTAAGAAGTTTGGGGTAGCTCAGTATCTGACAAAGAACTAATGCTACAGTAACCAAACTGGCACAAGTGATTCATCTTTGGATGCTGAGGTGAACCCATGCATCGGATGCAGCATCTGACCTACATTTTCCGCTTGAGTGACTTGGTTAAGAAGTTTGGGGTAGCTCAGTATCTGACAAAGTCCTGATGCTACAGTAACCAAACTTGCACAAGTGATTCATCTTTGGATGCTGAGGTGAACCTATGCATCGGATGCAGCATCTGACCTACATTTTCCGCTTGAGTGACTTGGTTAAGAAGTTTGGGGTAGCTCAGTATCTGACAAAGTCCTGATGCTACAGTAACCAAACTTGCACAAGTGATTCATCTTTGGATGCTGAGGTGAACCCATGCATTGGATGCAGCATCTGACCTACATTTTCCGCTTGAGTGACTTGGTTAAGAAGTTTGGGGTAGCTCAGTATCTGACAAAGTACTAATGCTACAGTAACCAAACTTGCACAAGTGATTCATCTTTGGATTCTGAGGTGAACCCATGCATCGGATGCAGCATCTGACCTACATTTTCCGCTTGAGTGATTTGGATAAGAAGTTTGGGGTAGCTCAGTACCTAACAAAGTACTAATGCTACAGTAACCAAACTGGCACAAGTGATTCATCTTTGGATGCCGAGATGGACTCATGCATCGGATGCAGCATCTGACCTACTTTTTCCACTTGAGTGATTTTGCTTTTAATAGCCAATATTGAGCAAAGTATAAGTGCTACATGTACCAAACTTGCATATTGGATGTATCTTTGATCAAACTTTCATAAAATGACCTTGACCTACTTTTTCCGCTTGAGTGATTTTTCCTTTAAAAGCCAATATTGAGCAAAGTATAAGTGCTAGATGTTCCAAACTTGCATATTAGATGTATCTTTGATCAAACTTTCATAAAATGACCTCGACCTACTTTTTCCGCTTGAGTGATTTTGCCTTTAAAAGGCAATATTGAGCAAAGTATAAGTGATACATGTACCAAACTTGCATATTGGATGTATCTTTGATCAATCTTTCATAAAATGACCTTGACCTACTTTTTCCGCTTGAGTGATTTTGCTCTTTAAAGCCAATATTGAGCAAAGTATAACTGCTACATGTACCAAACTTGCATATTGGATGTATCTTTGATCAAACTCTCATAAAATGACCTCGACCTACTTTTTCCGCTTGAGTGATTTTGCCTTTAAAAGCCAATATTGAGCAAAGTATAAGTGATACATGTACCAAACTTGCATATTGGATGTATCTTTGATCAATCTTTCATAAAATGACCTTGACCTACTTTTTCCGCTTGAGTGATTTTGCTCTATAAAGCCAATATTGAGCAAAGTATAACTGCTACATGTACCAAACTTGCATATTGGATGTATCTTTGATCAAACTTTCATAAAATGATCTTGACCTACTTTTTCTGCTTGAGTGGTTTTGCCTTTAAAAGCCAATATACATGTACTAAGAAATATGTTTGAATTGAATTTTGCTGTCACGAGGTGAGCTTTGTAATCTGTGATTACCTATGTTTAAACTTCTTCTCCCGAACGGCTGAAGGGATTTTGATGAAACTTGGTAGGTATGAAGTACTCATGGTCTCCTACAAGTGTTGTTGTTTTTCGTCCGGATCTGTCAACAGGTGGCGCCACCACAGCCAAAAGTAGGTCACGGGGGTACCCTCCTTTGACAAACTTCTTCTTCAGAACCGAAGCATGTATCGACAAACCGAAAGCATCAGGATGATCTAGAGAGATGTCTTAAGAAGTGTTGTTATTTTTGGTTCCACTTCGAAGTCAAATTTTTGACGCGTTTTTGACGTCTTTTCGGACTTAGTCAGAAATGCACATTTTTGCACTATTTCTTTAAATAACTCAGTAAGTGTATGATTTTACACACTAATTACTACATATTAATCATATTTAACTTACTTAATGCTTTGATATGTATTTTATGCTTAAATTTTATTTTGTTGATTTTTTATGAATTTTTAGCTCACCTCGACGAAGTTGAGTGAGCTTATGCTATAACCCCACGCGTCCGCATCCTCGTCCGCGTCCGCGTCCGTGTCCGCGTCCGTGTCCGCGTCCGCGTCCGGTTAAGAAGTTTGGGGTAGCTCAGTATCTGACAAAGTACTAATGCTACAGTAACCAAACTGGCACAAGTGATTCATCTTTGGATGCTGAGGTGAACCCATGCATCAAAAGCATCTGACCTACATTTTCCGCTTGAGTGACTTGGTTAAGAAGTTTGGGGTAGCTCAGTATCTGACAAAGTACTGATGCTACAGTAACCAAACTGGCACAAGTGATTCATCTTTGGATGCTGAGGTGAACCCATGCATCGGATGCAGCATCTGACCTACATTTTCCGCTTGAGTGATTTGGATAAGAAGTTTGGGGTGGCTCAGTATCTGACAAAGTACTGATGCTACAGTAACCAAACTTGCACAAGTGATTCATCTTTGGATGCCAAGATGGACCCATGCATCGGATGCAGCATCTGACCTACTTTTTCCACTTGAGTGATTTCGCTTTTAAAAGCCAATATTGAGCAAAGTATAAGTGCTACATGTACCAAACTTGCATATTGGATGTATCTTTGATCAAACTTTCATAAAATGACCTTGACCTACTTTTTCTGCTTGAGTGATTTTGCCTTTAAAAGCCAATATTGAGCAAAGTTTAAGTGCTAGATGTTCCAAACTTGCATATTAGATGTATCTTTGATCAAACTTTCATAAAATGACCTTGACCTACTTTTTCCGCTTGAGTGATTTTGCCTTTAAAAGCCAATATTGAGCAAAGTATAAGTGATACATGTACCAAACTTGCATATTGGATGTATCTTTGATAAAACTTTCATAAAATGACCTACTTTTTCCGCTTGAGTGATTTTGCCTTTAAAAGCCAATATTGAGCAAAGTATAAGTGATACATGTACCAAACTTGCATATTGGATGTATCTTTGATCAATCTTTCATAAAATGACCTCAACCTACTTTTTCCGCTTGAGTGATTTTGCCTTTTAAAGCCAATATTGAGCAAAGTATAAGTGATACATGTACCAAACTTGCATATTGGATGTATCTTTGATCAATCTTTCATAAAATGATCTTGACCTACTTTTTCCGCTTGAGTGATTTTGCTCTATAAAGCCAATATTGAGCAAAGTATAACTGCTACATGTACCAAACTTGCATATTGGATGTATCTTTGATCAAACTTTCATAAAATGACCTTGACCTACTTTTTCTGCTTGAGTGGTTTTGCCTTTAAAAGCCAATATACATGTACTAAGAAATATGTTTGAATTGAATTTTGCTGTCACGAGGTGAGCTTTGTAATCTGTGATTACCTATGTTTTTCTTATGTAAAAAGGAAAGGGGGGGGTTGATTTTCATACATTTTCTGCTTCTTTTACCACTCTTCAGATTGTCATGACAATTTGTAGGTATGAGGTACTCATGCATGGTACCCTACAAGTGAAAGAATTTTGTCAAGATATCCACTTTTGGATTTTTAAGGAATATTTTTTAAGATTGTACATAGGTATAATGTATGTTTTCCATGCCCAATGTTACAGGTGCAACTACAGGAAAAAAACCTTCTTTGTATGATTGATCATTTTTAGATCGACCTTTCATCCATAGTTACAGCTGATAATTCAACAAGTGACACTTGCTTCAATGTCTTATTGATTGACCTTTTATGTGATATGATTCAATTATTTAAATTCTTTATACTTATTTAGAATTTTATTTTTAAAGTCGGGAACAAGATTTCAAAAGCGGCCATGTTTTGCCGTGTACCCGAAGGGGATTCCCCTGTGATAGAGGTTTCATATTTCTTATGTGTATTCCTTGTGACAATACCTTTCCATTGATACCAAAATTTTTGACCTCGTGACCATAACCTTGACCTTTGACATACTTCTCAAAAACTTTAACATTGGGCATAACTTTTGAATGGTTAGTGATAGAGGTTTCAATTTTTACATGTGTATTCCTTGTGACAAGATCTTTCCATTGATACCAATATTACGCTGACCCTGACCTCTTGCATACTTAACAGAAAATGGCGTTTATACTAACAAAGATGCCGCCGGGGGCATTCTCGTATCACAAACACAGGCTTTATGATTTCTGGCATGCTAGCTATCAATAATGAAAGGTTTTGTGTTCAATTTTGAATAAACTTAATTTATGAAATCATTTCATTCTTTTATTCTTTTTCTGCTGCACATTAATGTGGAATTTTACAATATTATTTTATTTTTGATGTTGCATAATTAAACTATACTAGCTGGGCATATGACCTTGGACCACTTTATCCGTCTTTTCAAATCAGTAAAAAAGTTATTGTTTTGAAATGTGACTATTTTTTCTTTTTTGTACTTTTAAAGGTTGTCTGAAAAAAAAAAAACTTCTCTGCATCCGGCAAAAATCTTTTTAGAAAGGTTGTGGGCTAAAATCCTGGTACTGTCACTATCAGTATTCAATGTCAGTATGTCAATTAGAGTGTGCATGGGTATCAGGTGAGCATATGACCTTGGACCACTTTATCCATCTTTTCAAATCAGTAAAAAAGTTATTGTTTTGAAATGTGACTATTTTTTCTTTTTTGTACTTTTAAAGGTTGTCTGAAAAAAAAAAAACTTCTCTGCATCCGGCAAAAATCTTTTTAGAAAGGTTGTGGGCTAAAATCCTGGTACTGTCACTATCAGTATTCAATGTCAGTATGTCAATTAGAGTGTGCATGGGTATCAGGTGAGCGTTGTGCCCCCTGGGGCTCTTGTTTAGATATACATGTTTTGGAAGAATTTTTGTGACAATTCACTTCTGATTGAAATACTTTTAACAAAGACATGTAGTATTGTGAGTTATAAAAAAGGTTATGAATTTGATACTTCAAGCATTAGACCATGAGGGTGATAATAACTCCTAACGGTAATTAATATATTATGTTCATTTGCTATTCCAGGTGTCGGACATGCAGGACATTTTAGGAGGTATTCATAATGAGAGTATCCAGGTGATCGCTGAAGCTTACGATGTCGCTCTAGACGTCAGCTTCCAAAAAGGTAAACAACTCTACTCTGTCTCCTAATGTTTCCTTCCTGAAATGGGCATGCCATCAAATACCACTACTTACATGTATTTCCTACAATATGTTCAAAGGATTCTGAGGAAAATTTAATGGGCATTCCATTCTATGAAGACTTATGAAAATTTTCTGATATGTTTTGCAATATTTTGATTTCTCATTTCAGGCAATGATGGTGGCTTAGATTTTGGTACTGTCAAAGTTGGCTCTGAGGAAAAAACACAATGTCAGCTCAAAAACAAAGGCAAATTTGAAATTCAGTACAAGTAAGTCAGTTATGATCAATACAAGTTTTGACAGAAATAGGAAAAGATATGTTATGAACAAAAAAAAAAAAGAAGAAATTGTACATATTAAAGATAAACTGAACATTGTCTTAGTTCCTGATTTAGAATTATCCATCATTTTGTTCATACTTGTGTAGTTTTCACTAGAGAATCAAAAACTCATTTACTACAGATACATGTATCTAGAAGTTTATAGATTTTCATAATTTTATGTAATCCTTTTTCATTGCAGCTTTAGATTTGACAATGTTGATCCCAGCATAAGAGTTGAGGATCTATTTACCGTCAGTCCCAAACAGATGACCTTGAACCCTAATGAGCGACCTCAGCCTGTGACAGTGTCCTTCAAATCCAACAAGGAGGTACATATTAAGGATCAGCCAATACTGAAGGTAGAAGTGATAGAGCCCAAGCTCGGAGACGGAGGGGAGGTTATCGCTTGTATACCCATCAGAGTCTCCGCAGAGGCAGAATTTGCCAAGTAAGTTATACTCGCCTTGTCAGCATAGGTGGTGTTACAATAGCGTGAGTAAAAGTGATTAATTTGATAAATTATAAATCTTACCAGAAAACTTTTAGTAGTACCTATCAAGACTTTGATTCAAGTTTCAGAATCTATGGAAATGGCATATACACATTTAATTCTGTTTTATGACGTGTCTTTGTAGATACTCCATTTCACCCCTGAGTGACATCAACTTTGGTTCCGTACTGGTTAATAACAAGAAGACAAAGACATTTACCATATTTAACACCGGAAAACACGAGTTTAAATACCAGATAACGCTAATGCAGAAAGATAAGGATCACCATGGCAAAGCCGCCACCAGACCGTGAGTTATTTTTCTTCGAAATGATTAAAAAAAGATCATAAGTAAAGTAAATAACTCATATCTATTATTTATTTTTTTTTCAGAAAAATACTCTTGAAGATGAAATATCATAGAAATTGCTGTTACATACGAAATAGAGTAATACATGTTTTCATGCAAGAATATAGTTAAACGACTGTTTAAATATATTAAGTATATTTTGATGTTAATACAGGCCGGTAAAGGATAACAAACGTAGTAGGTCTAGAGACGGATCTAGCTCCGGTAAATCTGTGGCCAAACCCAAGAAAACCGACTCTGTCAGGTAATGATTATAACTATATGTTTATTCTGGTGATTGTTGGTATATCTTAGATTGAATTCAAAATTAGGAAAAAATTAGGAATAGTGTGAGGACTATTAGAATTTAGACAATCTTTTAGTGAATTGACTAAGCCTACTAATGGATAATCAATAATCGATTTTAACTTTCACACATGATATAGATTTTAGTCGCACTTATAACGCTATCAGTACTTAATTTGCTATACTAACTGTTTTATCTCTGGGATGCTGGAGTAGATAACTCAATCTTCTGATAGAAACTAATGCTTTGTCTTCTCATCCCTAATGCTATAATAAATTGAAGGCTGGGGTAGGTCTTGTCACATAATGATCATTAAGTTTAAATTTAGAAAAAAATTGAAATTGAATGAAACATTATTAAATTTAAAGAATAGATATACCAACCAAGACTGAAGATTAAACTTTGATCTTTCAAACATGTGCTCCTCTCCAAACATTTCGTTACTTTTAAAAGTGAAATGCAAACTGCACGATATGTCTCAAAAAGTAGGGGCTACATACATTTTGTAGTCTCTTTAATCTAGATGTCAAAGTCATAACTCACCAATGCCAATTTTGGCCAACAAAAGTTTGTAATGTGTCTTAATATCTTTGTATAAGATATGTGACAAGACTTAACTTCACAGGCTCTGTGTGTGTGTGTGCTGCGTGTGCTTAGCTAACCTGTGTGTTTCTATTTACGTGTTTATAGTAGCGACATTCCGAGCCCGAGTAGATTGGGGGTTGTTACCATGGGGATGGACCGTTCCATGTCTAGACTGGGTCTGTCGGGCCCAGGTAAACGTGCCGGCCACATCAGGTATATCTGTCACATGATCCGTATAACATGACAAAGTATTTATAGATTCATCAGCATGAAGGATTGAATTGATATGATTGTATGTGAAAAAGAAATTAATTTAGGACCACAGTGCACCGTCCGTGTTATGTACTGAAAGCATGAGCTGCATACTGGCAGCAGCATTTGTTTTGTATATTTTTTTTCTCTGCCCTGTAAAATTCATATCCATGTTTTATTAAAATCTTAAAGTACCATTTTCATTCTCAGTAATTCTAAAAAATGTATCTAACATACATGTAATATGATAATTAAATTCAAAAGTCATTTTCTCTTTACAGTTTCGTTAGGTAAACATTCACAACAGAGTGAAGTGATCAATCAAATATACAGCACCCATCCCCACTGATATTGTTTTGAGAAATTTACCACACAAGAGTTTAAACTTTGATTTGAGTGACCAATGACATGTAGCCTGTTTTGTGTGTATAATGCTTGTGACATGTTTGTTGTTGTGTGTGTGTGTTTGTCTAACAGTAGATAGAGCTAACCTGTTGTATGTCTTCTTTCACACATTATAAGTGATGCACGCAGTAAAGAGGGAGTATTAGAACGTACATTGTCTCGTCAACAACCCTCTGCACAACCTGGTAGGCGCAGGTATAACTCGTGACATTTCACAATGTTCATGTTGTATATTTTCATTCTTATATAATTCAAGATCATAGATAGAAACAAAACACCAGTAAAAGGAAATAATCATAAATATTTTGGATATTTGCTTAAGTTGCTATCAAAAGATTAGCTGAATAACATCATTAAAGCAAGTTTTTTTTCTTACAAAATTTTATATACGTATATATCATGATAAATAATCTCTATTTCACTGACTTTATAAAATGTTTATGATTCAAGTGATTTGCATGCTTTGAATTTTAGGTATGGTACTGCACATTTGCACTGTCACAAGTTTGAATGCTTGATACTTCATAGTTAGAAATAAAAAAAAATGGAAAACTCCATTCACATTGCATGTAATTTTATAAGGAATCTTTACTTTTATTTTAATTTAGAAATTAAGAAAAGTTGAATTCATTCGCGCTTTTAATGAATATCATTTGATTATGATTACAATGGAAATTTTCTTGCTATAACCCATCGACGTTAACAAAAGTTTGATTATTTTCTAACAGACAAGAGGGTGCCGGCCAGTCCAGGTTACAGTTTAAGACGTTCACATTGTCGCCAGCGTTTGGTATGATCTATATCAATCAGAGTCAGGTTATAACGGTAGAATACAACGCTGAAAGTCAAGGACGCTTTGATGAGGTAGGTCAAGGTCACATTTCTATTGTTACATTGATGTACCTGTATATTGTGCAAGTTGTATTGATGTTACATTTGTAAAAGTTGCTATAGCTTTTTGTAAACTGAACTGATCGATCGTTAAGAAATTATTTCTAACACATACTTGTTTTATGTGATATAGAGATTTTAGAGTTACTTGTGTAGCCGTGCAATTAGATCAATGAGTGTAACAGTATTTTGTACTTTTAAACACAAGAAAACCATATTTCAAAGTTTAGTTTAGAGAAATTTGTAGAAGATTAAAACAATAAGGATAATTCCCATTTTAATTTGTTTGTAGGAGCTTGGTATAGATATAACGGACAGAGACCCCACTGACCATCCCAGTGGTATACCATATAAAGTCCTAGCCGAGGCCTGTATACCCTCCATTAATGTTGATGATATAGGATCCATATTTGAAGAACACAGGATCTGTAAAAATCTCAGTGTTTGGCAGCACCATAACCAGGTTTGTGATGGACCTTTTGTTGTCTCATCTCATATAAAGGGAAGTCTCAGTCACGGAAGTTGATAATATGGGGATGGCCAATGATTATGGCAAAATGATTTCCATAGAAAATGACAACTGGAGTGAAATTAAGATTTTCAAATTCAACAATTCTATTTTCTGCTATATTATGAATTTTTTTATTAAATGAAAAAAATCATTTATCAGATAAATTTGAAATTTTCTCCCTAAAGGGATCAATAGTTTAATTTCATTTCCTTTTTGATTTAATGTTATATCTTTTGTTATCAGGGTCAGGCCACAATGGATGGAGGCGTGTACGGAGAAGATGAGAAGAAGTTTGTGTTTAATAACGTAATTATCGGCAGAAAAGCAAAAGCTCGATTCAAGATCAGTAACATTAATAAAGTGCCGTGTGACATAGCGCTGAGTGTGAAGCCAATCGTGTCGAAGGGAACGGCCAGACAACAACAGGAGATATTTGAAGTAGAACCTACCAGAGCACAAATCTTAAACCATAGTCATGTGTATGCCACTGTCACCTTCACACCAAGTTCCATGCAGGTACATGTTAATCTTATTCATTTATATGTATCAATGCTTTGAATGCATGCATATGAATTCTATGACATCTCCAAATTAATCTATTCTATACAAAAGGGTACAAATTCAAAATCAGAAAAATTGAAAGGATCAAAGTTAAAGCTATGGCAGATAAATTTTGAACTCAACTTTCTTTAAGGCTATACCAATTTTTTTTTATTTATTTATTTTTTTTTTTTTTACTAAATTTCTTTACTTTTGAATTTTCCCACAGCTGATGATGAAAATTTCATCTTGATTCTGTAAGAATCTTTTGAGTTTACTACTATTTGCTCTATATTCCCATTTCAGACCTTCAATGCCATATTTGAAGCAGCTATAGAAGGCGTACCTACAAACCAGGCCAAAACTCGCAATCTGACATTTGAGATTTCAGGGGAGGGAAATCTTCCTAGGATCTCCATAATGAAGCCTCTGATCCGTAACAAACGTGGTCAGGCGTTGTTATTGTTTAAGAGGAACTTAGTGGGACGTACTGAAACACTGCCCATTGTACTGGTCAATGATGGCACACTGCCAAGTAAAGTGGACATTGACATGCTTGACCCCGATAAAGTGTTCCAGATCAAACCAGTGGGTGATACACAGGCTGTTATGGACGATGAGAGTGGTAAATAAAGTATTATTTTGTCAACAAAGACTATTGCTCTCTAAAACATTCAGAAAAACAGACAAGTTACTCCATTCATTAAAACAATGCTGTATAGTATTACATGTAAATGTAGTCTGCATTAGTTTTCTTAGTGAATCAGAAACTTCAGTTCTGAATGTAGGCAGTTTCATGCAGAGCCTAATGATAAAGTCATCAAAATGCAGGGATTTTTCAAGTCCGTTTTTGGGTCAGATTATCGGACCCATTCCCAACGCCAAAATGACCTGTATTTTCCCAATTTATGATTGAAATTTCCCAATTTGAACCGCTTAATTTTTTGTTGAAGTGTTCTTCAATAAAGAGCAAAATAATGACGACTGAAATAGCTAGCAGAAATAGTGTCGACATTAACGATCGATATGTAAACTGGTCATAAATCTTATATCCGGTATAGGTTTACGTTTTAGTCAACAAATTGTATCTCCAGTATTGGGAACCCCAGGACCATGTCATCTCACAACAGCAAATTTGATACCAAAAATTACAAAAGGGAGTTTCTCCTCTTCTTTGTAGAGGATAGATACGTTCTTCGAAATAAAATTTTGGATAGTGACTATAAAAGAAACAACAGAAAGTATTTCATGTTCAGTAAACAGAATGGGGGCTAGAGCTACTTGGACAGTGGGAATAAACACTGACTTTGAATCTGAATCCTGATTGATCATGATCAAAAGTAGCCCCTCTGACTCTGAACAGATGACTGTTACAGATCCTAGAAGTTAATGTCCTTTGAAGCACAATCTAAAGTATAGATGGCTTTACTAGTAGTGTTTCTTTTATTGAAGACACTTTGAATAAGAAGGAGTTATATTTCTGTGTAATGATTTATTCCATTAAGAATCAATTAAACTGTTGGAAATTCCCAATTTCATTGAAACGCCGCAATTTTTCCCAATTTTAACGGACCCTGGACCCAAAGCAGGCTTTCTACTGTTCCTACTTTTTCCTACTATTTCCTACTTTTCCTACTTTTTTATTTTGATCCTATTTTTTCCTACTTTTTCTTCAAAACCTCCTACTATTCCTACTTTTTCATCTCAAAAGAAAAAAATTTCTTGCTTCACTTGTCATCGACATCTGATTCTAAGTCTTTAAAAAATTTCCATTCTATATATTTTACTTGAAAAATCAATCTGTCCTTATTTCTCTCTGTGATTTTATCAAAGATAAACATTACCAGTCTACAACCATTGCTTACTGTGATTTGTGTGTCATACTTACTGAAAATTGGCGATAAAAGTGATGGAAAATTTCCTACTTTTCCCCTATTAATTCCTACTTTTTCCTATTTTTCTCCTACTTTTTTTCATTGACTACTCCTACTTTTTTCCTACTTTTTCATCAAGGTAGAGTAGAAAGCCTGCCAAAGTAAAATACCCTGAAAAATCCCTGAAATGATCTACTTTTATAATTGGTGTATTTTTCTTTCTTCCAGACACCAGACGTCCCCACACTGCCTCGGTAATCGTTAACGTAGGTGAGAAAGCCATGTTTGATGTGACATTTAAACCAGGAGGAATACAGAGATCCCAGGCTCACTTACACCTGACGGTGATTGACAATCAGTTCGAGGACTCAGTGATACAGCTTGTAGGTGAGGGATACGAGGACGACATCACACTGGACAATATACACAGTGTGGAGGAAGCCATAGAAATAGACATGGAGGAAGGAAATATGGCTGAGGATGATATCACAGCTGCCAAACCTAACCTGATCAGATTCGGTGACTGTTTTATTAACGAGCCCCGTACCCTGTCTTTCACCATGACCAATCACTCTAAGACAGACACTGTAAGGTTTGCCTGGCCTGACCATCCCCAGCTTAAATTCTCCTCACAGATAGGTCACCTACATCCTAACACTGCCAAGGACATGACCGTCACGTTCAAAGCTGAAGCTCCCAAGTCATTCACAGAATCTCCCGTCAACTGTAAGATTGTTAAGATCACATTTGATAAGCCAGCAGACAAAGTCGCAGACTGGGACGATAGAATCAGGACTGTAAAGTGGATAGATATACCAACATCACCACAGCCATCCTCTGATGGGTAAGCCGATATGCATGTTGTCTTGGCTGAATTGTAATTCTTTATCTGAATATTTATAAATATTTCGTAAGGGATAGCATCTCCTCCGAATATTTCGTAAAAATAAGAATTCTTTAAACAAGACAGACATGTACATTTATATGTATTCTCGGAGGGATATAGATTGTAATACTGTTTGAATACACATCTTTACATTAATGTTATCAAGGCTGCTTTTGGCTCACATCCTTTTTCTGTTTTTTTAGAACAAACAAGGCTCCATTGAGCTCGCGTCCTGCCAAGAAGAAGGTAATAGAGACTGAGCCAGAGCCTAACCACACGGAGCAGTCCGAGTCACAACGTAACATGGAATTACTCGTTACTGCCTCAGCAGATTACTGTAAATACGAGTGTAAAATGGAAGCCGTACACTTCAAAGATACACTCATGTTCCAGAGCAGGATGTATGAGTAAGAATCACTTGTAGAATATACCAGTATCATGACTTGGAAATGAGCCTCTAATTATTTGCATTTTTTTGCAATTTTTTCCCATTAAAAACTATTCTTCAAAATCAACCTTATAGATCAGCTTTCATTAAAATCTATGATATTTTTTAATGGAAGCAAAGATTGAGTACTCCTTGCAAATTTGAATTGAATTGAAAATATGGTATGCAAAACTAAAAATCAAATGATTTACATAATGTTTTTCAAGCTTAAGAATTTTTCTTCCATCTAGGTTTTCCATCTCCAATGAAGGAAGTATAAAGATGGACTACAACTGGCAGGTAGTGATGGAGAACTTCCAACCAATGATGACTCGTGCCGTTACGTTTATGTCGGAAGCTGAGAGACCAGAGTCACGTATAGAGCTAGCAGACTCTAATTATGTACCTTTCACTATCGAGCCTGAGTTTGGATCCATAGCCAGGGGCAAGAAACAGAAGTTTGTCGTTAGATTCTCACCACTGGATGTTAACGAATATGAAGCCAGATTGGTTTGCACGTGAGTATAATTATATATCATATACAAGTATATTCATTTTGTTTTTATCTCAAGGAAAGAATCGTAAACATGTATATATCATACTGAACATGAACTTATTTTAGCACAGCTAAATTTTAACAGAAACAAGTCCAAAGTTGGCAAACTGACATATTAGCATAATTCTGACTTTGTGTGCTTGACTTATTTTCCTTTATTATCTATTGGAGTAAGTCTTGAATATACACAAACTTGACAGTGCAAACTCTGCTAAAATATGAATCCCACTAAAATAAGTACGCATACATTATTAGATTTACTAATAAGTCTTTCAGGGAGAAAAAATAAAGTTCTGACCAAAGAGTATGGAAAACATAGAAGTTGGTATTTGGAATTTCTCAGTTAATTTACCATTATGATATTGATGACTTGATTGTAGGATATCCAACCTGGAGAAGTCCCAGCAGGGTCCTGTAGTAGGTCTGAAGGCCAAGAGCTTGATGCCGTACTGTCACTTTGAGCTGGAGGATTCCAACTACATAGGCGGGGCCAGGAGGAACCCCGAGATGAGGGGACCACATGGAGCACCACCTGGATCCACACTGGATCCCAATACCAGGGTCATAGAGTTCAGCTGTATTGGTGTTGGAGTCAAGAACGTCAAGTAAGTATTTACATGCCACTTGCTGCTTAAGGGGAACATATACATATATTGATCACTGTGTTTCTATCTGTGGTAGTCACACTTTAACAGGAATAACTCGATATACATTGTGCCACTATCAAACTCAAGCATAATGAGACTCAACATCCAGTTAAGGTCAAGGTCACCTTCAAGGTGCAACGGGTCAAACATGCAACATATCAGTTCTTGAACATTCTAGTTTTATCTACCAATTGAATATTTTCAAGAGGTGAAATTTGGGACAAAAATAGCTTTACACAAATGAAAATATTTTATTTGTTTTGTTCAGGACATTCGCCATTGTGAATCCGACCAATCAGCCGTACAGCTTTGAATGGGTGTGTGAAGATGAGGAGGATCCCAAGGTGGTACCGTCATTCAAATGTCTGACACCGAGGGGCCATATCAAAAGTGGCAAAAAGTTCCAGGTATGCACATTCATTTTATGTCCTGTTAGGTGAAAGTCAGACCTAGCAAAAGTGGAAAAAGTACGATGGAGATAGTCATATAATGGAAAACAATGAAAATTTATAAGCAATAAGTACAAGGTACGCATATAATTGTTCATATACAAAATGATTGAGGAATCTCAAAATTCTATAGACATTGCAGTGTTTAATCAATTGTTTCAGGTATCATTTGAGTACACCTCTAATGAGCTGGACATTGTGGAATCGTTTTGGAAGTTCTTTATTCCGGAGCAGAACATCAGTGTACCGTTCCTTCTTGTAGGACAGGCACGAGAACCTGACATCTCCATGGATAGGTCACATATGAACTTCAAAGCTCTGCTCATTGGTGAGTGATGTCATGGCATATTACAAGAAATTCTGTTGTTACGTTTACAAATCTTCTGTTCATTTCATCATATGTTTTGTTGAATGAGTTGATATGTGCCTAGCTTTCAACTACTGTATAAACATTATATGTTATACATTTGAAAGTGAAAAAGTACAGGTCTGTGGTTCTGCAGAAGACCTAATTGTTTTACATATAAATGCTTTGCTGCAAACATCATGTCTTTCAAAGTTTACAAATCCTTCAACGTTGATGCTGTACCTCTACATAGAAGTATAATTGACATTCATTTCATCACAATCATTCTATAACCAGGACATGAAGCCATCGAGACTGTTTACTTGTTGAACAACGAGGATCAGCCATTCTTCTTCCAGTTTGACGAGGATTCCTGTCATTCAGCAGGCTTCTCGGCACACCTCGGGGTTAATCCTATGTCAGCCACTGTACCGGCTAGGTCAAAGTATGTATAACGTAGTGCAGTCATTTATATATTTAAGATCACAATTACTAAATCTATCTTACTTCTCTGCTTTGAAAATCTGTCATAATCATTTCTTTACCCTGTTTTTGTTATTCTTTCAATATTACTGCATTGACAGTTCATGTATTAGCTATTCATACTAACTGTACTTTAACATATTTAGTGCTTTCCCTTTATACATAGAGAATGTTTAATCCTTTATTTACACTTAGTTCTTTACCTACTAATATTTATGCATATTGTTGTATTGTTTTACATTTACTGTACATTGATGTCTCATTATTCTAGCGTAAATTTTGTATATCCCTTGTCTCTATCAGGATTGAGAAAAATGTTTAAGTACGATTCAAACACAGAGTACTTCCATTTCAATGCAAGATTAAAGCAAAAAGAAAGTAGAAAACAACTGACATTCTCAAAATTGATCAGTTATATAATGCAGAGTTATGTTGTATTGGTATATGAGACATTGTTGTCAGTATTACTAGGCTGCTGTCTGCTAAGGCTCATCTTGGAAACAAAATTTATCAGAAATTGCATCCTAGAATCATAATGCTGGCTACCTTAAAATGTTTTGTCATATTATTGTGTATACATACTTATTTTGAAAAATACAGAGTTACAATAAGTTATTATGAATCTACTTGCTTTATTAAACCATAAATTGTTTCCAAATTGAGCCACACCCATCTTAAACTGTAGATGTAGTTTATTGGGTAATTTTTTCATCTGATTCAAAATGACCTATCATAGACGTTTATCATTGTTTTTACAAACTTAAGATTTGCCACATTTTATCTTTGAAAACTATTTAGAAATGTCTCATGAACTTATGGAGAATGGACTAATGCAAAAATTACCCATGTTTTACATTAATTTATTTCTCACTATCAACTTTTTTTCTGCTTCTTGTCTCTGTACTAACAGAAAGCACCAGTTTGTATATAGGTGTATAGCTCCTGGCGTTTTCGCACTTTTGGCCATATCTCCAAAGAAGGGATACGTTCCTCCGAAGTCTAGGTATAGATATAGAAACCGTTAAAAGTATGGTATGAAGACTGTTATAAATATCATGTATCATGAAATCTTCCTTACATTTGGTATAAAGACTGTTATAATATCATGTATCATAAAATCTTCCTTACATTTGGTGCTTTTCTTTTTTATGATCTGTAAGAAAATATCTGTCGAAATATTATCAGCAAAATATACTTATTTAAGAAATATTAATGTGGAGACTAACTTTATACAGTAACAACTTTGTTAGAATATGATCCATCTCTAACTTATTTTTGAAATTGTTGTATTTAATCATATGATATCTCCATGATATTAAGACTTTCTTTGTCGTTTTGTACCATAATATTTATTTTCAACTCCAGGATTCCAATAGAGTTGTACTTTACCCCTAACTCTGACAAGGAAGTGAACTTTAACCTCACGTGTCAAGTCCGTCGTAAAGTTTTGCCAGTGACCTTGAACGTGAAGGCGGAGGGATACTCTATGAACTGTTCACTACAGTGTGAGGACTCCCAGGGTAACAAACTGGAGTTTGTAGACAATGGTCTCAATATCATCAGGTTTGGAGAGGTACATATTCTCGAAAAGGATATCATTTGTTGTCCCATTTTGAAAAAGTATTAAGCTATTTTGAAAAGCTATCAATGCTCATATATATTTAAAAGTAAAGCTGCATTTGATTCTAATTTTTTTTCTCATATTATATTTTGTAGAAAAGAATCTCTTGCAGGAATATGAAGCAACAGTGAAGATTTTTATATGAAACTCCTCTACTTTATTCAATCTGAATACTTTATAGTATGATTTTAGATACCTTAATGTATAATTGCAGGTGGAGGTAAATGAGAAACAGATAAGGAACCTGACGATAATGAACACCGGCAAGTTTAACTTTGACTATCAGTGGGAGTTACACATGTCATCTAAAAAGAAGGAAATGGTCGCCATAGAGCCGATGAGTGGCAGTGTACTTAACGGGGACAAACAGAACTGTCGACTTACATTCTGTCCTCCATGCAGGACAACACTCAAAGACACAGAGCTTGTACTCTCAGTATGTATTATGTTTACGCTTTATAAATCAAGCATAACAAGAAAATATGTTTTGAATGTTATATAAGTGTATAGATACTGACTTCATTTTATAAATGTTTCTCTGTCTTATATGTATTGCCAATAACTCAGTAACAGTTTTTAAAATTCAACTTGTTATTTCAACACCTGTAAACTTGAATTTATAAGTACATACATACTTTACATAATACTTCTGTTTTACAGGTTGCCCATGGTCCCACCTATAACATTGGCCTTGAGGGTTTAGGGGTCACACCGGGCCTCCATTTCTCCTTCCAGAGTTATAACTTTGGTAATTGTTTCATCATACGAGCTGGAATGCCTGCGTCCAGTAAAGTACTCAGACTTACAAACAAGGACAAGAAAGAAATCAGGTATGGTGAAAAAGATAATCTCCAATACATGTATGTTCTCCAAGTTACAAATTCAAAAATATAAATTTGTCACTGCAAATTTCTAATTCACGAAGAGAGTAAAAGTTTTAGAGTTTAGAATATTTTAGTTATTATTTCTATAAACAATTATTGCCTTTGTAATTACTATAATTTTGTTTCTGCATTATAGATATGCTGTCTGTTCATGTTATATCAATATTTTTCAGTGTTGAGTGTCTGTATCCCAATAATACTTACCTAAGTCACACATTTGAGAGCGGTCGTTGTATTGCCCCGGGCGATTACTACGATGTGACCTTCACCTTCTATCCCAGAGAGGCCAAGAAATACTCAGAGACCATTACATTCGAGGTCAATGGACTTTCAAGACAGAGTGTTCAAATTAACGGCACTGGCACAGAAATGAAGGTTAGTTTTTCCAATTCTTATCAAATAAATTTTCACAATAGGTGATGTCTTTTAAGATTATGGAACAAGTAATCTCTGTGAACCAGAGGAAAATTGTCTATCAAGACATTTTCAAGGAAATGACCATATCCAGAAATGAATTTATTTAGTTTGTACCACACAATGTAGAATTAAAAGCAGTTTGGTGTATTCATGTATAATTAGCAATATTACAATGGGTTTGTATTGGCAGTCAAAAACTGAAGATTGTTGTGAACTAAGATTCCTTGAGCTTGACTATCCTTTGTACTTTGATTGGATAGTTAAATCGATTAACTTCCATTACAGATTGAAGTAGCAGATCCCAAACACAAGATCCTGAACCTCGGTGCCCAGGTTGTCCATAATATGGTGAAGAAGTACATCCCTATCGTCAACAATAGTCCAGCTGCCATCAGCTTTAACTTGGCCTTGACCCCTATAACCCCTGCCCTACAGGCCACAGGAGCATTATCCATATCCCCTACCAACACCATAACACTGGAGCCAAAGGGAGGGACGTGTAAAGTGGAGGTTGTGTTTGCTCCTAAGTGTCGTATCCCCCAGTTTACAGAGGAGGTATTGTTAGAGTGTGCTGGCCTGTACCAGCCGTTATTTGTTATCCAGGGTCAGTGTCTCGGCATGGAGATATCACTGGACACGACAGCCATACCGTTTCCTACAAACGTAGTCGAGGGCGCATCCATCACCAGGAAAATCGTCATGTCCAACTCTGGTGATATGAATGCTAAGTAAGTCCACTAGTATTGACAGAAAGAACCGTTATGCTTTGAATTTGAATATTGAAGTATTTCAAAGGTTAAGACTGACTCAAGTTTCGAAGGTTGTTCACATAATTATTTTGCCTTGAGAAGCGTATGATTTAATTTCAAAATATCAAGCAATACCTGAAATTCTTTTCATTTTCGTGTGATTAGATTCCGATGGGATATCAGAAAATTCCGGCCAGATTTCAGCATTAATCCAGTAGAAGGTTACATCACTCCCGGCATGGATGTTACCTTTGAAGTGACCTTTGAACCCAAGAAAGTGCAGAATGATATCAGATATGATGTAAGTTACAGATGCTATTTTCATCAATTCTTTTGCAAAAATTGACGAGCCATGAACTTTAGTGCAAGTATTTCAATAAGTTATTTTATCTGCTATTATTTGTTTTTCAGAATTTGAGGTGTTTCCTTGAAGGTGGACCTCACCCACCAGTGACCTTGACCTTAACAGGCGGTTGTGTCAACCCGACACCCTCCAAGGACATTCATGTTCCTACATTCCAAGTACCTGTCAGGAAATCAGAGACAAAGTGAGTTTTGCGAAAGTTTAAATCTCATTTACAAAAAGGCATTCAAAAATTTCATACAAGATTTTGTGCCAAATTCCATCAATATTATTCAAATGCATTTTGTATGCAATGCCACTTTTGATTACTCAGCAAAAAATATAAAGCGGATTTTTGATTATCAGTTTCTTACATTTTTGTGTTACAGACCCATTAATATTGCTAACAAGTCTAACGCTGTGTGGAACCTGAAGCCTGTGATAGAAGGTGACTTTTTCTCTGGTCCTCTGACCTTCACTATAGAACCACAGCAGACTAAGGGTTACCCGATCACTTACCGTCCACTTACTATGGTGGCCGAGGGACAGAAAGAGAAACACACGGTAAGATTAATAAATATTTTTCTTATCAGTGAAATAAAGCTATAAATTGGCTCAAGGCTAAATATAAATAGAAATTTTCTATTACCTAAAATATATGAAGTACATGTATATAGATTTAAAAAATTTCTCAAGATTAGATTTAAAAATTATAGAATTAGTTATATTTTCTTCCCTGATTTCTTATACACCAAATGTATTCATAAATTGAAGCATCAGTGATTTATGTCAAGGTTTAGGTTTTTTATATTCAATTTGAATATTAACAATTGCATACCAAATAATTAATCCAAACTTTCATTTTTCCCAGGGATCTATTTTCTTTGCCTTACCTGATGGTCAGGCTATTTTCCTGAGTCTGTCCGGTACCACAGAACCTCCGAAGATGAACGGTGAAGGACCAATCAAACGTGACGTACCATGTAAAGTTCCATATACAGAACTGTTACTGGTGGAAAACTGGCTCAAAAAACCCCAGAGGTTAGTGTACAGTGTAAAAATGATCTCCTGTCAACGAATATAAATTTCATTCAATATTGATGTTTGTTTAGACAAAAAATAATTATACTTATCAGTTTAGCCAATTTTTGGTCTTTAAAATGGTATTTACTGGTGACTTACTCGTGCAAATTTGTTATTTTGGAAATGTTTGACAATATTTCACTTGTATTTTTCAGATTTTCCGTGAAATGGGAGCCTGTAAAACAGGATATGAAGTTAGATATCGGAACAGAGGTTAAAGGAATGAGTTATATAGATGTACCAGCCAGTGGCAAGAAAGACTTTAAACTCAATTTCTTTGCTCATAAGGATGGCCTTACCCAGCTACGGGTATGTTTTATTTGTGCAAATTGATAAGGAATTCGATAGGTCATATAAATGAAAATTTATGTAGAAAATGAATTCAGTTTACCTTATTTGTGATAATGAAAAAAGCAAAAGAATTTTCTAATAAGTAGAATACATAATAAACTGTCTGCCCTAAGATCTTCATTCTTTTTACAAAGGATCACCATGGCAAATGGAATAAAAAAAACTTTGATATCAAGGTAACATGAGCAGTAGTAAAATTTGTATATTGTGTTGTTTACAGAACATTACTGTTGAATTAACTTTTATGGTAACTTTTCAGGTAACGTTCACCAACGACAAGACCGGAGAATACCAGTTTTATGAAGTACATTTCCGTGCTTACAAAGGTGGTCCTATGGAGACAATAGAGCTAACCACTCCAGTACGACAGAGCGTATCTCACACCATCACAATAGATAACAACCTACGACAGGCCACATCTTTCACTGTCACCTGTTCTGTACCAGAGATACAAATGCCAAACCAGTTCAATGTACCAGCTATGTCTAAGGTAGGTCAAATAACATTGTGTCATACACATCCTTAAAAACGTAAATCCTGTGAATCTTAAACTGACGGAATGACAAATGTCTGACATTGCAGTAACTATGCTTTGAAAGGCCATTTGATTTGATGTCATAATGTAGCACATTTGAAATCCTATAATTATTTCCATTGCAAGCTTTTTCATACATTTTTAAAGTTCTTGACATACTGTATGTACTTAATTTTCTTGTCTTTATTTTCAGTATCCCTTCACATTTGATTACCTCCCGCTGAAGGTCGGTGAGGTGACAGGTCATATTGACTTGAATTCTAATGAGCTGGGGACGTACGTCTATGATCTGAGCCTGAAAGCCACTCCAGCCGGTCCAGAGAAGGCACTATACTTCAGAACCTGTCTTGGACAAAATCAGATCCAAGTTGCCAAATTCTTGAACTTTGCCAAACAGGCTAAAGCTGATTACACATGCAAGGTAAAATATACACCAATTTATTTTTGAATACATCAAATTGCCTCCTTGGGTTGCTAAGTGAAAAATTCAGAAATTTTCAATGTCCATTTTGCTTTTGTTTGTATGATACTGATAGGTTTCAGTGGTACACTGACCGTTTCTGTGACATGTTAAAATTGTAATCAGCATGAAATTAACGCATACAGATATGAAATAAGAATAGTTAGTCCAGCTTTTGTTAATGTGGTAAATCAAATACCATATTAAAGTCAACATAACTTTATGGAACAGCCATTGAATTTTCTTCTCACCATTATCTAGGTTGACAACAGTGATTTCCATACTGAGAAGACAGTAGCTGCCGCACCAGGTTCACACGGTGGTACAGAGGTAGCTCTTGATGTTACGTTTGAGCCGTCCAAACTTGGGGAGCAGCGTGCTATGCTGACCATATCATCCCCCCAGGGAGGGGAGTATGTGTTCCCCCTGTTTGGGACGTGTATACCCCCTAAACCCCAGGGACCGTACATAGTGAAGACAGGCTCGACCACTACTATACCATTCAGAAACGTATTCCACTCTCAAACGGAATTCTTATTCCAAGTAGACAATCCTGCTTTCCATCTTACAAAGCAGAGTGAAAATATAAAACACAGAAAGGAGTACAAAATCGTCGTAGGCTTTGATGGGAACGATAGTGGAACAAAGGCCGGAGTGATGGGCAAACTTATCGTAACTTGTACCAAGTCTGTAGGGGGCAGTAATGTACAGTGGGTGTACTACCTTAAAGGTGTTACCGTATAAATACACTGCCGTATTGTTGTGACTTTAACATGTGCATACCTGTATTCCAATGAAGTGCTTGATACAAACACTTGATAAAAATTCCGTCCTAAAGTGACTGTGATATGTTGAATAATTTATTCTGGTATTTATATAATGTTACTATTTATGCATTCCAAAAAACTGTAAATGGAAAGAATATTGAACTACAATTTATTTCTGTCATGAACATTCAAGTTGTTAACGTAAATCTTTTTGATATGATGATTTTTATTATTGTTTGTATTGTGAAGAATCAAAGTATTTGAAAATTAAAATGTATGTAAACATAGTTTTCTGTATTTTTTCAATACATGTATACATGTGTTTTATCAGTTTCTATAATAGAGGCTGTAAAATCCATCTGTCCTATGAATAAAACTTTTGTGTCAAATATAAAGATTTTGGAGCATTTAAGGTGTTTAAATCTATTGAACATACATGTACATCAATATCGAAAACTTAATTTTATGATCTACTTCGTTTTGATGGAAAGTGAATGGGCTGACATATTTCATGTGTTTATTCCTTCATCTTTGAACAATTATGCTTTAGTTTGGTCCATTGCCACAACAGGTGAATGTTCCCCATGAGTCAAGGATGTGCCCTATTGTTATAGGACAATGCCCTTTTGATTTTGGGGTTCAAAAGTCAGGGTCATAGGAGCATTACGGACCAGTGACTGATAACTTATGCAAGTGTACTGCAGGTAAGCGGGTTAGCAAGAGATTGTACCCCCTGCATCATTTGTGGGGGTATACTGGATTCACCCTGTCTGTCCGTCTGTAGACGAAAGCTTGTCATTGCAAGTCCTCCCAAACAAATGGATGAATTTCAATGAAACTTTACACAATGAAAGATCGTGATATATAGATGTGCATGAAGAAAGGGAATTGCTGTCGAAAATGTTAGACCTGAGTTATGGCCGTTAGACTTGATTTTTCATGCATTTTCAATGTCAAACCTTGTCATTGCCATTCCTCCCAAACAATTTGATGGATTTCAGTGAAACTTTACACAATGAAAGATCATGATATGTAGATGATTGCTGTCGAAAAAGTTAGACCTGAGTTATGGCCCTTGGACTTTGATTTTTCATGCATTTTCAATGTCAAACCTTGTCATCGCAACTCCTCCTAAACCATTTGACGGATTTCAGTGAAACTTTACACAATGAAAGATTATGATATGTAGATGTGCATGAAGAAAGGGGAAGTTAGACCAGAAATATGACCCTTGGACTAGATTTTTCTTGCCAATGTCAAACCTTGTCATTGCAACTCCTCCCAAACCATTTTGATAGATTTCACTTTACATATGTAGATGTGCATGAAGAAAAGGGATTACTGAAAAGGTTATACCAGAGTTATGCCCCTTTGACTTAGATTTTTTCGTGCATTTTAAATGTTGAATCTTGTCACCACTCATTAAACATTTAACATACTAAGTATTTTATTCGATATATGTCAGGACATAAAATGGATCTGCTCAGAAAAAGTATTTGGCAGGGGTATAATTCGTCCCTTTAGGGCAGTTTTCATTCTTTTGAGCGAAAGTTTTAACTATGCACACAGTATCTGCTATGCCAATTAATCATGTCATTGCTTGCAAGAAAAGGGAATGATCTCCAGCATTCACCAAGCCAAATAAACCAACAAGAAAGTGACACATAAATGACATCTACAAACTCCAAATTGCAAAAAGACACAACAATACAAAACAATCGTAACAGACATACAGAAACATTAAACATTGATGACAACACATAAAAGGAAGGAGACCAATGTGCACCAGGCGCCGACTTTGGACGGCCATCTGCTACTAGCAAATGGTGTGGTTATCCGGATTACATGCACATAACCTTCCCACTTATCCGGATACACAGAGGTCTCCATAGACACACAATTGTTGTTTATAAAACTTCTCACTGTAAGGTGACATCACAAACAAGATAGTTAAAAAAATGCAGCGGCCTCTTGTAACACAGATTCTATGTAAATGGATCTAAAAAGTCGAGCATGCGTGTAACAGTCTGTGCTCTGCTGGCTGAAGCAAGCTCAAGATCAATCACCCGAGAAGTCTGACCAACTTTCAGATAGGACAGAAAATCAAGACCAAGTCTTCTCTGATGAGATTTCAACAAGGCCCATCATGGAGTCCCGCCGTCACGGTTGACCAGTGTGCAATGTTGGAAAAGACTGTAGATTGGTCCAGTAACATGCTCAGTGTTTTTGTGATGACTTTAGGATCATATTCTCGGTAAAGCAGTTGACCGACTATTTGATCCTTCTGATTTTGTTTATAAGGTTGCCGTAAAATGAAGGCAATGAAATTCCCAATGATACATACTCTCACCGTGGGGTATCATGTGATACACAAATGATATGTTCCACGGGAATCCCCTTTGATTGAACCAAATTAATACTGTCTAAATCTACTTTATATTAATTTATTTTAGGCCTATCATATGGTCATTATTATCAATTAAATGATGGTAATTTATTCTGGTCAAGAATAGACGTGTATTCGGAGAACACTTAAACAGAAATTTTTCAATGCTCGCCACATGTTATGATATGGTGCACGGACGGATACAAAATTTTCTGTTTTTAAAAGTGTTCTCCAGATATACGTCTATTCTTGACCAGAATAAATTACCATCATATAATTTATAATAATGACCATATGATAGGCCTAAAATAAATTCATATAAAGTAGATTTAGACAGCATTTACTTGGTTCAATCAAAGGGGATTCCCGTGGAACATATCATTTGTGTATCACATGATATCCCACGGTGATACTCTGATGGCCGGAGTCATTCCAAATTTTGAAAGAAGTTCAGAATAGTTACTGTAGAATCCAAAAATTTTTTACAAGTTTATAAATTCTTGACTGATAAGTTTTTTTGTGATAGGCCTAAAATAAATTCATATAAAGTAGATTTAGACAGCATTTACTTGGTTCAATCAAAGGGGATTCCCGTGGAACATATCATTTGTGTATCACATGATATCCCACGGTGATACTCTGATGGCCGGAGTCATTCCAAATTTTGAAAGAAGTTCAGAATAGTTACTGTAGAATCCAAATTTTTTTTACAAGTTTATAAATTCTTGACTGATAAGTTTTTTTGTGATTAGTATATTTTTGTCATGGAAGTCCGAAACATGGGAGCAAGCTCTAGCGTATCTGATGAGCTGAGAGATGTAAATGCCGCACCGTATGGCAATCTTGAAACATTGTCATCAAGCCAAGGAAAATTAACTATGCAACAACCAATTTTGGTCGAGGCAGCTTGCAACAATATATCATTGTCTTATGGTGCTTACCTACCAGTTTTATATTTTTAAAAGCAAAAGTTTCACATCACATGGTCATGGGACGGTCTTTGATGATATCGTTTCTGCTATAATCTGTAAGTCGGATCATGAAAGTCCAGCTTACTCTGGATTGAAAGGGGTAGCTATTTTTTCCAAATTACATGTAAATTAAGCATGGCTATATTCTCATTCAAGTTTTATTAATGAATATAAAAAATCTAGGTATAAAGACAACAATGTAAAACTGAAAATGTATCAATATTTCATATGCTAACGGAAAATGTCATATTGCAGTAAAATGTCACAGCAAGTAAGTGTTGGGTCAGCTGAGCTACAACACATGAATTAGTACCCTGTATACAATTTGTTTGTAAACACACAATATCCTGTTTTCTAATTCTACACCTTCAATCAGAATACATACATATTGTTTAATTTGTATTATGCTGATTTTGGATGTAATCCATAAGTGTTGCTATGCTTCACAGGCAACACAAAAGTAAGGTACTTTTCAATCTTTGACCAACACAAAAGTAAAGTACTTTCAATCTTTGACCAACACAAAAGAATGACAGTAAATTTACATGTACTACACAGCATTCACAAAGTTCATGATTTTTATACCGGTACTACATGTATTGCAAAATAAATGACATAAGCATGTAAATGAAATTTGAGCTTTGATAAAAGACAACAGCATATCATGGCACTTCAATAAATGACGAGTTATACTTTCATTATTAATTTATAAACATACATGTACAAGTATAAAAATAGATGAATACATGCCAACTTGCCCAACCATTGGGGTATGAAGCTATGTTTCCCACATCCCTGAAACTATGAGTTTTATGTAAAAATCCCATATAGCCTTACAAAACATACTCCAAAGGTAATCAGATCACCTCTGTATTTTTCAGCTTCATCTTACTTCTTTGATTTTGAATTTGGTTCTTTCATTTTTTTTTCAATTTTGATTTTGTCCTCTATGAAAGAGACATCAGTTCCAAGCTTGGGGTCTAAAATCTAAAACCTTTTAACAAGCTTAAAATTCTACATAATTTTGAGACCCTTTGGGTGGAAATGATGTATATTTTTCACAGTATTCCTAAACAAATGATTTCATACATAAGGTGGACTGTTATCATGTAATTACACTACCTGATGAGGTACAAAATTTGTGAAAATGGTTTTTGTGTGCAAAGAGTACCCACTCTCTCAATGTATCTCTTTAGTTGGGAACCCCCCCCCCCTTCCTCACAAAAGTTTGCGAGGAAATGTTGCTTAATACAAAGAAGAGTTCAGGAGTAAAACAAAAATAATTATTTTATGTCATGATCAGCAGAAAGTTTTTCTGTTACAAATAAGAAAGACAAGATGCGTTAAACCCACAAATCAGATACATGTATATGCTCTCACATAATAACATGTAAAATAAAAAAGCATTTCTTATACATGTCAGGTCAAGAAGATGTGACATGTGTTATTTGATGATCAAATAGGAAATCACTATTGTCTAAGGCACTGACTCATCTTATCATACATGCAAGTATACGGAAAGGAATAGACTTCATATCATACCAAATTGACCCTTCCCATTGCGGGAAAAAAATGCAAAATTTCGTGACGTCACAATGCTTTTACCACGTGTTTACCTTGGACAAACAAAGCTTCGAACCTCGGTCAAACATCGAAATTGCATTGTGACGTCATGGAATTTCTCAATTTTTCCCGCATTCGGAAGGGTCAATTTCAACACACTTATCTGTTTTATATGAGAAAGTATATAAAATCATTGGCTCTTGGTAATTTAGATGTACTGAATGATTTGTTTTTATGTCAACCGTTCATACAATTTCAAAAATACTAGACTTCAGAGCAACATATAAACAAATTCCTTGGCAAAATAACTGAAACCAAAAAACTTCAAAAACTGAGCCTTTGTGACAAGTTACTGCACCAATTCCTTATAATCAAAATCCATGATTTCAATATTTTGTAGATTCGACATTCAGCATTAAGATATTAACAATAAATATACATGTATAAACTATGTTCATATTAACATCATGCAATCAGAAACTAGAAAATCAAAAAAAATGCAATCAGAAACTAGAAAATCAAAAAAAAAGAGTTGTACATAGTATTCTTTTATGTAACAAAATCCCAGAATCTTTGAGATTCAAGTCATGAACTACATATAGACATACATGCATTTCTAGTTTATAGATAAATATAAGAGTACAATAAATGCGAAGTGTGGGCTATAGCTTTTTGATCAACAACAACAATAAATAAAAAAAACCCACTGAAAGCAACATCAGAAGTCTTAACAAAATGAAAGATAAAGCGTGAAAATCTATAACTGAAATCAAGATAACATTAACAGGTGCCAGTTTCACAAAACTTCTAACGAAAAAATGTTTGAATTTTCTTAACTTTCATGATTAAATATAAAGGTTTAAAATGTATATTTAGATTGTATTATGTATTTCAATATCATTTCTAGTCAGAATCTTATTTCCTCAAATTGTACGTAAAACTTTTGTGAAACTGGGTGCAGTAATGTACATTGTGCTAAATACATGTCCATGTACCAAGTGATATATTCTTTCTTTTTGTTTCTCTAGGCTAATGTCCCATTTTGGGATGGTATCAAATGTAAAAGCAGAAAGAAAATTCTTATGCAGAAAGAAAATTCTTATAGAATTTTTATATGGCGTAGTATAGTTTCCCTGATTTCTATGCTGGTTTCCATAGAATTTGATGATGTCACAATTAGTTTATGTCAGATACTGTCCCTAAGTTGGAAAAAAGCTCTGTTCAAAAAGACTGGATATCAATATATATTATAAATAAATTTATCATATGTGAATAAAACATGATTTTTGTAGTCGACAACAAGCCCTGCTTTAAGAGGACATAATTACAAGTATCAACAAACACTGTACCAGACAGCATCTATCTAATTTCGTAACCATGGTAACATACTGTTGTCATGGCAATTACACCTACATGGTTTAAAGTATACAATGTACATGTATGTGTGTTACTTAAATAATAGAATTCTCAAGGATTCAACATTATTCTTAAATTGTAGGACTTTGTATAGTTCAACAGCCAAGTCTACACTTAAGTTTATGAAAAATTGAATTGGTATGGATTTCACTTACTCCCTGGTATTTATGTTTTCCTGACAACAGAATGTTCATGATTATATCTACTTTTCACAATAAGTCGCTTAGATATTGAATGCCACATTTTCAACTTTTCAATTCCTAAAATGGCCAACAAATGTTTTAGGAACAACGTATTTTCCTGTAACAAACATAGTAGGTACATAAATCTGGTGAGTAACATCATAATGTAGAGATGGTCTGACGTATGATAAGCGAGTTGTTGTGCGAGAGAATAACGGAATGCTCGAGAGATGAGACAGAATCACAGATAGCTTTACGATTAGGAGTTGGTTTGATTTTCCCTACGAACACTGTCGTCATAACGGCGTGCTAGTGGCTGTGCCTGATAGAAAACTGTCCATTGATTTAAAGGCATTGTTCAAGTCTCTCGATTCCACTTGAATCTTCTCAATCACCCATTCCATTCCTTGACGGCCCTGTAAATTAAACATCATAATCAGATTGGTTCAAAGAGATTGCATTCATTATTATTTTTATTAAAGAAAAATTATATTTGACATACATGTATGAAGCCCCTCAGTAAATTTCTTAATTTGTTTTAATTCTATTCTTTCATCACATATACATGTATGTATTTCCCACTCCATTTTTTCTTCCATTTCTTTTTTTAGTTTAGAATTTTGGAAGATACACTTGTATACTATTGAGCACACCAATTCTAACATCAGGAACAATTCTCTTTCGTAGCTTTCTGTTCAAAAATTTTTTTTATGATAAAAAACTTACCTTTCCAGCATTATTTGCCATAGAGTCTGTTACCCATTTCTCTATTTTACCGGTCAGCCACGGAATGTGAGAGTTAATGGTTACATTAGCTTCCTGATGTAGAACAGTTCTGTCAAAAAGAAACAAATCAATCATACAGTCTTATACAAAAAGTACAAGAAAAAGGAACATAACAATCAAAAATTCTATTTTATCCTCATTCACTACCAGTATCATAGTGTGGAAGTAGTTACCAGTAGTTCAGTAATGAGTAACAGAAACCTTTCTACGCATACACAAGAATTTTAGCGATAAACAAATCCTTTGGTACATCATTGAATTACATTCCATTTTGAATTTCTGTATTTCAAGTGTACATGTATATTGAAGTTCTAAATTACTATACATGTAATCATATAAACACAAAGTTCATGTCAGACTGAAAATAAATAATCTTACTTATTTTTGTCATGTGGATGTGGTGAATAGACCAGTTTCTCTTCTATAAGGATCACATTGCTGAATGTTAACTGTTGTAAGAAGAAAAGAAAATGCATAAATGAATAATTAAAGCGTCATGCCATTTCATACATACCTAATGAAATAGAAAATAATTTTAAATTTTACTTTGAAGCTACATCATAGAGAAACATACTTAAATTAATTACCTTATTTCTCTCCTGTAAAAGAGGTACTTACACTTCTCTCCTGTATAAAAAAGGTACTTACATTTCTCTCCTGTATAAAAAGGTATTTCTCTCGTGTATAAAGATGTACTTACATTTCTCTCCGGTATAAAGAGGTACTTACGTTTCTCTCCTGTATAAAGAGGTACTTACACTTCTGGATTTGAGTGTGTAAGTTCCAGTTTTGGGATGTGTACTTACATTTCTAGATTTGAGTGTGTAAGTTCCAGTTTTGGGATGTGTACTTACATTTCTAGATTTGAGTGTGTAAGTTTTGGGATGTGTACTTACATTTCTAGATTTGAGGGTGTAAGTTCCAGTTTTGGGATGTGTACTTACATTTCTAGATTTGAGGGTGTAAGTTCCAGTTTTGGGATGTGTACTTACATTTCTAGATTTGAGGGTGTAAGTTCCAGTTTTGGGATGTGTACTTACATTTCTAGATTTGAGGGTGTAAGTTCCAGTTTTGGGATGTGTACTTACATTTCTAGATTTGAGGGTGTAAGTTCCAGTTTTGGGATGTGTACTTACATTTCTAGATTTGAGGGTGTAAGTTCCAGTTTTGGGATGTGTACTTACATTTCTAGATTTCAGGGTGTAAGTTCCAGTTTTGGGATGTGTACTTACATTTCTAGATTTCAGGGTGTAAGTTCCAGTTTTGGGATGTGTACTTACATTTCTAGATTTGAGGGTGTAAGTTCCAGTTTTTGGATGTGTACTTACATTTCTAGATTTG
The DNA here is from genome assembly GCA_028142955.1 of Pinctada fucata. Taxonomy (NCBI): domain Eukaryota; kingdom Metazoa; phylum Mollusca; class Bivalvia; order Pterioida; family Pteriidae; genus Pinctada; species Pinctada fucata. The sequence continues at coordinate 47,859,382 of AP027113.1, read as the reverse complement.
AGGGTGTAAGTTCCAGTTTTTGGATGTGTACTTACATTTCTAGATTTGAGGGTGTAAGTTCCAGTTTTTGGATGTGTACTTACATTTCTAGATTTGAGTGTGTAAGTTCCAGTTTTGGGATGTGTACTTACATTTCTAGATTTGAGGGTGTAAGTTCCAGTTTTGGGATGTGTACTTACATTTCTAGATTTCAGGGTGTAAGTTCCAGTTTTTGGATGTGTACTTACATTTCTAGATTTGAGGATGTAAGTTCCAGTTTTGGGATCTACTGAGGAATGTTCACTGACATGGCCATGGTGACCTAATCCTAATAACTATAAATAAATATAAAAGGGTATTTTTATTCTTTTCACAAATTAAAAATTACAGTCTTCAAGAAAACTTTTACTAACCCTAAGCCCAAAGACAATTTTTACCAGATATTTTCATAGTTAATTAGTGAATTTTTACTAGCCCAGCAAAATTTCTACTAGCCTCGGGCATTCGTCTAGTGAGTTTTTGTGAAGACTGAAATTACAAATATATCATGTATATAGCAGTGTTACATGTATATCATGTATATAGCAGTGTTACATGTATATCATGTATATAGCAGTGTTACATGTATATAGCAGAATTGCATGTATATCATGTATATAGCAGTGTTACATGTAAATCATGTATATAGCAGTATTACATGTAAATCATGTATATAGCAGTATTACATGTAAATCATGTATATAGCAGTATTACATGTATATCATGTATATAGCAGTATTACATGTAAAAAAAATGTGTGCATCTATAAAATTCTACATTACCTCATACCACTTAAAATCATAGTAATTCAGATTTAAAAATAATAATTCATAAAATAAAATTTCAAAATTAAATTAGAAATGACTGTCTTACTTTTGGCGTTCATGGGTGTATATTTCTGGTTGGTCTGTGCAAATTTGAAAATTTGCACATGTCAAACCAGAATTATACACCCATGAACACCAAAAACTACTTATATTTACATTAATTCTAAATATCGGTCATTTTCATTTGCATGCACTGCACATATTTTGCCTGTTATAGCATCAAATGTATCTGAACGTTGGTAAATTCTCTCCACAAGCAAAACTTGAACGTGACATCACAATAGCAACCCAAGTTATTGGAATATAATTCTAGTTGACTAATGGGCGTTTAACATGGGGAATCTACTAATAATGTAAATATTGTTTAATATAAATTGAATGCGATGCCAAAATTTGTATTGCCTTGTTTTTATTCTGAGTCACTGTCAAAAGACAAAAAAGTGTGAAAGGCTATCTACAATTTGTAACTTCATTTCTGAAGTTCATTCTTGCTTTTGATGAGAGTTTTATGCTTTTGATAAAATTTGAACATTTGAAATGACATGCAAGCTTAAAATAACAGTTCATCATAACTATCTATACAATTTAAATGTTCTGCGTCAATTGTTACATGTAGACCCGAAGCTCAAAGAGTATATTTCCCGGAAATTTACCATGTACTGAGTGAGAAGGTTATAATTACGAAGTACCGGTAAGGTTATACATCTAGATCATAATTTGTCCAACTTTATATGATAAATAACTTCTTGAAGTTAATTTACTTGCATCAGTTATAACTTATAAAGGTTATGTTCATGGGTTTATAACTTGAATAAGTTATAAATAAAAAAGCAGATTTTCCTCAGAATTTCTCCAATAACTTAAACAAGTTATAACAGTGTTTTTGATTTAAACATGTTTTATATTCAAAGCATTGTGATTTATTGTTAAAATTCACATTCTGAAGATGCATTTAGGTCTATACTATGATTCTGACCTAATTTTCTTGGAAGTTAGCTTGTCTGTTGCTGGTAAATAGGATTTAATGACATAAATATTCCCCAGAGAACCCTAATTTTGAGAGCTTTGCGCCAGACCCACAAAGCATGCACTGGATAGTGAGATATACCAGGAGGTTGTCCAATTTAATATCTATTAAGTTACAAATGCTCACTTCATAAGAAAAATGCTCAGAGGAGATATTAAGGTTCAAAATTTGCTGTTATAACTTGTTTAAGTTATAAATACTAAAACCCAGTTACTTGGGCAAGTTATAACTTTTTTAAGTTGGACCCCTGACTGTTCATGTTAGCTGTCTTTCATGCAGATCTGTACAGTACATCAGCTACAAGTATTTGTGTTGTCTTATACCAATACAAATTGTAATTGAATATTGATGATGATACACTTCAACAAATATGATCTGATTAAGTTGTTAACAATGGGCAATACCAGCTTGATTACCTTGGTAGCAATATCTGGTAAGTTCCAGTCTGTGGTAAGTAGCTTGTGTGTATTAAGTACACCATTCTGGTCCATCTCACGGTGGACTATATCTACTCCTGTCACACTGGTGCTAAAGGGATTTGGATACTTTCTCACAGCAGCCTGCGCAATCATCTCCCAAGGATGACTGAAAAAGTTTATTGAAATAATAAATTTATGAAGTATGAATAAAGCTCTACATGTATTCCTTTTACATAATTTTTTATGTTAATCTTAGCTGGGCCAAACTAGTTTAACAGATAAATTGGTGATATGTTGTTTTCTGATCTCAAAGATGTAAAATTCTAAACTCTATAAGGCCACTTAATCCTTTATGGCACGTGCAGTTTTCATGATAATGCTGTCGTTGACTGATTGCCCTTATTGGTAAGGGCAATCAATCAATGGCAGCATAATAAAATGGCTGATGCCAGAATCGCAAAAGTGATTTAGATTACGGTCCGTACAGCTTACTTACTGTAACGAAATCGGAAAATTGAAGTTTCAATATCTCATTTGTTGGAATTTTTTCCCATCAAAAATCATTTTGGGGATAGATCTTCTTAAACTCTTGTAACAAACGGTGTAAGTTTGCATTGGCAATTCTACGCACACAGTGAAGCAAAATAGTTTTAGATGGAGAATTTTCTATATTAATTTTAGCGTGACATCTTTAACATTCTCCATAAGACACAAAACAAGATTTATTTAAAGTCGGTATATGCATATGTAACAGTACAATACAAGCTCCAGGGAGCTTTAGACCCAATTAATGTAGTCCGACTTGTACATCTTAAACATCGTAACTTACATCTTAAACATCTTGTACTTAAACATTGTAGACGTCACACAAAATTTATTTCTGGTACATAATGACATAGAAATATTTTATGTCCTTTAGTAAATATTATCCATTTTAGGTAAATATTATTAACTTTTTAAGATCGAGTACTTCTGACACCAAAATGTAAAACACGTCCTCAAACACATATTATTTCGATTATGGTTAAATTTCTTCTACATGTGAATCATCATGCAGAAGAAATACGGCACAAAATTCAGGGCTAAATACGGCCCTTAATATGTATCTGTATCCTAATAGCGAGCGGAGCTCGCTGCAAAGGCCCGAAGGGCCTTTGCGAGCGAAGCTTGCATTTATGGTAACGCGTATACGTAAGTATGGGAAAATGCACGAGCAAAATATATACATACTTAGAGCTGAAAAAGTATGGTAACAGGACCGATGATACGGGTAAAAGTGACTCGATTCCCTTAAACGACAGAGCAGGAGAACATACCTTGACACATTCGCAATGGATAAAATTCTTCTATTTTATGGCGCAATAAAACTAAGTGAAACTCGCCGAATTGTTCGTCTGAAAATCAGAAATTCAGCAGCAACTAATCCGCCATCTTTATCACTAATGACGACACAACGGTACGTAACTCTGCAGTATACTTGACGTCATTATTCCTCTATATGTGACGTCATTGTAGCAGTGCGCCCATTTTCACGTGCAAGAATGGTACACAATTGTAGTAATGCAAGAAGGAAAAGTAACACAAAACAGCAGCGATTTTTTGACGCTTTTCAGTGTATCATACAAACAAGATAATTATGATCGAAATAATTATTTGGTAAAGAAGAAATTAAAGATAAAGATTTGATTTTTTTCAATTGATTTCAAGGTCATTAGAGAGGAAAGGGGAGGGATTTCAGACTCCCTCGCTAATGATCTACGTCTGTCAGTGTGTAAAGTACATGGGACGGATCCAGATTTTTTTTTTTTTTTTGGCAGTGGGAAGGGGAGGTCCAGCTTGACCGGAGGTGAGGGATTCCTGGAGTCACAAGGTTATGATTTTGATAAGTTTTCGATTTTGAGATCAAGGTTTTTAAGGTTTTACAAAAATTTTGGCGTCTTTTTCCTCCGCTCGCACATAAGGCTTTGCCTTGATTCATATTATCTTAACAGCTCCTTTGCTGATCGACATGAAGTGGACGCGGACAAAACATCAATTCTTCGAAGACTGAAGTGAGCTGCGCTGACAGTCTGTGGGCCCACTTTGACAAGGTATTCCCAAGATGAAGCCAAATAAATCAAGCATACTGTTTCATAATTTATGAGACTATGAATGGCACCCCCCCCCTTCCCCCTACCCACCGGCCACCCACACTTTCCAATGATTCATTCACTGTGGACTCACGTCAGTATCATCATGATCATACAAACAAAACCCCAAAGTAAAGTATAAAACATACTCAAACGTGTGGTTAGATGTCCACTTCATCTCGGTCAAATTCTGTCACGTAATTTGTCTGTCGTGGTTGGAACAACGTGGGTAAAGGGTCAGTATTACGTCAGAGAGGACACCAAGGTTACGAATAACACACCGGAAATTGTTGCGAATTAATTGAGCGTAGAAAAGTAGTTCGTCTTTAAAAGATGCTTATTTTTTTTTTCTTCTTTAGATTGTATTTATTATAACTTGGATACTTTTATCTCATTATATATTTAACAGACAAGAAATTATTCATTCTTAAAAGAATAATCAACGAAATTTTCCTAGTAATGCGTAGAGATAAACGTAAATATGTTACAGGTGCTCTGATTGGCTGAAAGAGAGAGGACATATGCAAATTGGCTCCATAGCCGAGGGGGGGGGGGGGGGGGTCAGAAAATTGATATTTGATAAAGTTTTACCGTGTACATGTATACGATATTCACCGATCATTGAAATTTCTCGATTTTACCAAGGAATAATAAAGTCCTTGATTTTACACAAAAATTACGAAAATCATTTTAGTTGAGGTCACTGACTCGCGGAATATCACTGAACGGTTTAAGGTTCATGAATACACCATCCGAACAACATATCACTTCGGAGTCTCTCTCGTCGCCAAAATCGACGTCACGTTATCTATGACGTCACGAAAAACGCGCCAAAATAGCACATTTCCGAGTTTGTCCGGAATACCGTCTTTTTCGAAGAATAGACGCGCCTTTCCAAATTTGTTATCCCCACCTACTTCCGGTTTGAGTAGCGAAGGACGCCATTCTAACGTTTTATCTTTTACAATCCCTTTATCAAGCAAATATGAGCTGCAATTCACTCGAAGATACCAATTTCATGTTATGTAAAGTTCCCGATTTGAAATATTTTCTCAATCAACGAGGTATTTCGTGTTCATTCGAGAGAAAAATCGAGTTGGTTCGTCTATGTGAGCTGGCTAGAGAACTGAATCTGGAAGTGCTTGCAATCGATGGTAATGCTGATTATGAGGTCATGGACACGAAAAGACGCACAATCGTAAAGAACGGTGAAAACATAATCATTTGCTCTCCATCAAGTATCAAAGTGTGGAACAAAGATCTTAGATCCATGCCAAATTTGCAACCATGTGATGTTTTAGTATATTTTATGACCATGTGTAGTTGGGACAACCAACGGTTACAATGCTATAAGAATGACAATGGATTCCGTTTGTATATGGCCGGTCACATTGACAATGTTACTGTTTCTGATGTCCTCCAAGATAGTTATAGGTACATCAAAGCTACCTGTGTCCCAGAAACTCGACAGACAGCCACACCATATGATGTTTGGGTGCTGATCCAGGATAATGGTAGAGTCCTATCTGGAGGATGCACATGTGTTGCGTATGTAAATATTCCATGACAATTTTTGTTGATTTGTTTGTGCATGAAGAGTGTTCAAATATTCTTTTCCAAATATATTGTTTTCTAGGATTAAAAATAAATCATGTGACCTCAGTATTTCAGAAAATAATAATTAAGCAACATTCTGTTGAATTTGAACTGAAATAAATATTATTCAAATTTGAATTATATTTATTTCAGTATCGAGCTGATCAAGCTACCATTTGATTGGTTAACCCATACAAGTTAATATGTAGGAAATCTCAACCTCTCTATTATTTCATGTAGCTGATTTAAGTTTAATTATAATGGGTTCTGTTCAATTTCACTTCTTTTATTTGATGTATTTCTATTTTCAGTTATGCTTCAAGTGTCATGATTGAGTTATACATGTAGCAGTTCATACTTTGACACACTTTGACCTTCTGTTCTTTGATAAGTTTACTTATCCAACTTTAATTTGATTTGAGTATTACATCATCATACCTATTATATTATATATATCTGGTAGTAAGATGTCTTAATTATATGATACACTCTCAAAATATACTCATAGTGAAATACGAATAAGACTCATGAAATTTTGTAATCTTTATGAGTACTTGTAACAGATATAAAATTTCATAAATTAAAAATCTAACAGCAACAATAAATGTAACATATATGTAAAATAAAAGCCAACAAATAAAAAAAAAATATTTACTTAAAACTTTGTATAACTGATTGTGCTAAATCCATAATATAACAATGTGCTAAGTAAAGTCCCATGAATGTAAAATATAAATATAAATAATACAATTTCATTTCAGTGACAATGGCACATGTAAGCACTGTGTGGCCCTACTTTTTGCCGTCAGTGATTTTAGTATCCGTCATCAGGATAGGGGGACAGAGGTGGGGACGGATGTGGAATGTGTATGGGACAAGCCACGTAAGGAGTCGGTTCCCATGGAGGTGGATGATATTGACATTAGAATTGACACCAAAATTCCCATAAAGAAAACCCCAACTAGTAAAAATTATCAAGCTGTCAAAAATGTTTCCACAGATTCAGTGAGAAAAGAATTAAAAGCAATTTGTAAAGGTACAGAAGCATTATTATTACAAACTTTATATGATGAAGGAGATGAAGAAAGTGATGATAGTGAAATAGAGTATGTTCCTACAGTTTTTGAAGTAGCCAAATCTAATCCTGATAATGTTTTTGATGCCATGAAGGAAGTTTTTGATAAAGAAGCGGTCGAAAAAATTGAGCAAAATACAAAGGAGCAGAGTGAGAATCCAGAGTGGTTTAAGCAGAGAAGGGGAAGAATTACTGCCTCTATTTTTTCCACAATTTTACATTTTAAATTCACAGATGCCAATGAAAATTACTTATCTAAGATAATCCTTGGGCAATCACGATCTTTTAATACACCATCTGTTAATTTTGGGAAAATGTATGAATCAGTAGCAAGACAAATGTACACAACTGATTATAAGAAAATTCACAAAAAGTCTAGTGTTGAAACAAATGGTTTATTTGTTGATATAGATAATCCATATTTAGGGGCCTCTCCAGATGGTGTGGTAAAGTGTAAATGCTGTGGAGAAGGCTTAATGGAAATAAAATGTTCTTTTATGTATCAAAATAAAACACCAAAAGAAGCATGTGCAGATCATCATTATCATGTATATCTGAATGAAAATGACGAGGTTAAATTAAAAGAAAATTCACCCTGGTATATTCAAATTCAGGGACAATTGGGTGTATGTAAAAGAAAGTGGTGCGACTTTGTACTTTTCACAAAAAAAGGATATGAAGTTGACAGAATTTACTTTGACAAACATATTTATGAACAAATTGTGAGAAAATGTAAGACTTTCTATGAAAGATACATTATTGATGCCCTTGTAAAAATGCAATAAAGTCTTTGTCTCAATGAAAAAATATTTGTTCCCATTGTTTTAAATGAAGACAACACTACATCTCAATATTCACTTCTTTACCAAAGGTTTCTGCAGATTACACAAAAAGGCACAGACTCTAAGTATTTGATTTGCCATTGGCTTTAGAGTAAGAGGCATAATGTTACCTAAAATATGAAAGTTCTTGAGTCTCTCAATGGCTCGTTCGACGTGGATCCTCATGCGTGCTATACACTTTGTTCTTGCAATGTCTCTTTGTGCCAAGCGCCTCCCCTTTCCCCATTTGCATGGTGCGGTGAAAGGTGGAATTACTAGCTTCGCTTTCTTTTTCAATAGCAAGTCTCTTATCACAAAACCCCTGTCTGCCATGATTTCATCACCTGGCTGTACATGATTCAAAAATCCACAAGATTTAGTTATAAATCTATCAGATGTATTTCCTCCCCACAAATTTGAAACAAAAATGATTGCGCCAGAGGGAGAAATACCGATCAGAGATTTGAATGTATTGTGGTGCTTGTATGTACTGTATGTTTTAGACTGTGCTGTTGGAGACCTTGGCTTCTGTATAAAAAATTCTGTACAATCAATAATGCAGACAGTGTTAGGAAAAGCAAGTTTGAAACTTTTAGGTGAAAATTTCTTCACAACTTTAGATGACGGCCAAATCAACAGTGGTGTGAAGACATTGTACATCAAATTAATATAGGTGATACAAATTTGTGAGACTCTTGTAGTTGAAACACCAAAAATATCTGCCAGAAAAAAGGTAAAAAGAGCTAGGCGTAGACGGACTAGTGTCATGATGAACTCTTCATATTTGGACAGTTTTCTGGATGGCCCTCTCTTCTTTCCTTGGTTGTTTGTGTGACTTGAATCGGTTGGGTTGTCAGGCTCGTTTGCACTGCTCTGGCCACTCCAGTAGTGTATACTTGTAGAGGCTCTATCCAGAATTCCTAATATAAAAGAACAACATTAAGCTATAGTACATGTGCTATCACCTAAGAATCATGTAACAAGGTCATATGATATTCACTGATATGGAAAATACAGTCTACTCTGTATTAAGCAGTCATTCAAGGGATACCATGATTCAAGTGACCTCTTAACAAGTACTTGTACATGTGGAATGCTGCAGGTCAAGGTCATTATATGAGAAAGTACAGTGGAATGCTGCAGGTTAAGGTCTTTATATGAGAAAGTGCATGTTTGGTACACTTTACTTAACAGTCATATTGGACACATTTCAATCAAATAAATGTAATGCAAAAGGAAGGTAAATGATACATATTGCAAAATTTGCACAAATTCATAAGTTAGAAGTTTAGATTTATATTGGGGACACAATTGTTTACTTAATGATTTACATAATAATTACCAAACATTCCCATCAACATCGATTTTGTCTGGACACCGGTATACTGCATAACTGAGGCATCAGTTTCTGTGACCTTCCTTATGAATGACTCTTTCAACAATGTGTTTGGATCCTCACATTTCTTTTCAAGAAGGAGAAGCCTTGATATGTCCTCCATAGATATGTCTGTTTGGGTAGACATATCTTGTTGGCTGTATTCTGTCTTATCTGTCTTTTGTAGTGAATATTCATGATCTGGAACACTAGCACTGGGTCTCGTGGAATAATCTGTAATATTAAGAATTGATTCATTCAAACTTTTTGAAAAGGCCTAAATGTAAAATCACATGTATCTCTAAAGAAATTACTTTGGGGTGAAGGGTATCATAGTAATTCTGTTTGGAAGTGTTATTTTTTTACATCAATATTTAATTATAGACAGTCATGATTACATAAGTACTACTAGTAATCACAAATCACACAGACTATTTCAAAAATTGTGTGGGTTTTTCCACAGAAGTGTACTTTGACTGAAATCAGTAATTTATTATTCTCAATTCAAAGATTGAGCATGGTGTCATAATGGGCAACCAGTGTAATTGGAATAAAGCTATTTTTGGTACAGTCTATTAATAAAGTAAATTTCAGGTATTATTTTCCATATGTAGTCTAACAAATTACCATAAACTTCATCTGAAAATTCTATAATTTCCTCGTGAACAACTGGCAGTGGAAATCCATCCTCTCTATCAGATTTAACCTGCAAAAAGATATTTAGATCTGGAATTAGAAATGGTATAAATAAATAGTTCACCAACACATTAAATTTTACTTTTTCTATTGTTTTTAAGTATGGATTGTTGTACCTGGATATGCCATAACCATCTGATGTAAAAAGATGGGGTTTTGAGGGTCATATATATATATATTTTAGGGTTTGCCATCCACAAAGTGGCGTGAACATAGTCTGTGGTTACGAGTAGGGTCATAGTTCTCACGTCATAGCATATATATTTTCCTATATATAATTGAATGATATGTGAAAGTGCATGAAAATATTGAAAATTATGAAATTGATTTATTTATTCCAAACTTCAGTCAAATTAATTACAGTTTGTGAAATGAAACTCCCATGGCGATCTTGGCTTCCACCATCTCCAGTTTCTGACACCTGGGTGCATGAATCCACTGGATATACCCTCTTGGCGATGGAGGTTGTTTGACGTGGGTCCTTGGCCTCTTTGTAATTATTGTATCCGAACAAAGTCGGATAAGGATGAGTCACTGTAGGTTTGCCATCCACAAAGTGGCGAGAACATAGTCTGTGATTACGAGGAGGGTCATTATAGTTCTCACGTCGTAACAGATTTAGCCATGTTCTCCTTGCTTTTGGGTCCTTTTTTTCAGTTGGGAAGGCAAAAAATGTTACATCGTTCATGTACCCATACTTTCCTACTTTTTTGGTGTCGCTAAAACAACCAACTGCGGCACAATAGTACCGAGTATTCTGCGAATACGACGTCTGCATAACTTTGTTTACATAGTTGCTATCTATACCGGAAGTAAGTGGGGATAACAAAATGCGAAAGTCACGTGACATGTTAGCAACTATTCGGACCAAAAACGGTATTCCGGACAAACTCGGAAATGTGCTATTGCATCGGCACTCCTATTATTTGACGCTGACTAACCAACGTCCTGAAACATGAACTAGCTAGTATTTTGGGGATTTTGCAAAATGAAACTGGTGTATTTTGATTAAATTGAGAATTCTATCGTTTTCCTAAAAATAGTGATTAAAATGGGATTGAAACAATTCTTTGGTGGGTGTGTTCAGTCAGAGAAAAGGCTGACAGCGCATTCTGCCGCTCGCCGTTATCTCTATGAGAAAATCGCAAAAAATATAAGTAAATGCTTGTTTAATTTGTAAACAACCGATTGATTAAAACGCGGGGTTAAAATTGTATGTGTAATAATGAAACAAGCGTAGTTTTTTTTAAACGCGGGTTAAAATGAGCTAGATTTCACAAAATTGTCCATTTTATTAGGAAACATCTCATAAGTTTATACATGCGGGATTTGGGTAAAATAAATGTATGGACATTTCGCGCACAATTTCTAGATCTAGGAGTGATATTTAGAACAGCAAGCATGGCGATGAGATGAAGGGGGGGGGGGGTTAATGCTGATATATCGCAATTTCTCTCCGTTGTGTGTGAAAATTTTTTATGACGTGAGATATGCGATATACGAATTACATAGTACTAGAAGCAGAAGTCAAATCTTCTGAAAGTGAATCCTGTTTTTGAAAAAAATATCTTTTTTACATTATTTTTCTCCTTTTCTTACAATGCGAATATTCATGGACCTATTATGAATCATTGATTTCAGTATTAAATGCCTTAACCCTCTCCCCGACAGTGAACGGAGGATGTTTTAAGTTAGTATACGTGTGATAAAGGGATGGAGAGTACATACACATTTTAAAATTATCCAAAGGCTATTTTATCCTGAATAAGCCACATTGACCTTGAGGATGACCTTGACCCACGTTGGATGTCATAATGCTGGAAATATCATAGCATGTTTGATGAAAAAAATATTATCACTCCATAAACCCGTAAATGCAAGGCATGCTGTTTTTATCTTCTTACATTGTACATGTAAAACTATTTTACAGTCAAGAATGAATTTGTCATCTAGCGACTATAATGGTGACATGAAATATGTGCAAGTAGACCAGCGAAACAAAAAGAAACGATATTGAACGTCATGGACGGACCACTCCCCCCGACCTCTGGATCCGCGCTTGAACGTAAATAATATTTATCGAAGATAGAACTCAGTTGCAGGGTTTTACTTGTTTTACTGTGATATAAAAAAAGCTAATTGCATTTTACATTGTCTAAATGAATTAAATGTACTTTTATTTGTTTTTTGTTTTTTGTTTTTGGTTACAAATATAAAATATCCTTTGAAATGTTTTCTGTTTTGAAAACCATATTTTATCTCTATAACTACAAGGCGATGTCGTATTGTATACCCTTTTCTCGGCTTTATTCTTAGAAGAAAACAGATGTCATGCGGAAATAATTATGATTTTTCAAAAATATAGGAATTCAATTTTTTTGTTTATTTCAAAAAGATTTTCAGAAGTCACTAGGCCGATTTTAGCCATTGTCGGCTTTTCTCATCCAAAACTATAATGGATAGCAACATACAAATCATATTTCATATATAACGTGTGATTGAAGTATTAGTAATTTTCTTTGCGTATTCATTTGTCTGAATACATTCTATACATTTATAATTCTATTCTTAAGATAAACATCTTGTTTTCATCGCCCTATTTCATTCAGGACCGGTTTTTTTCTTTATCAACGTGACGTTTTGACGTTTAAATAGCCAAATGCATCCCGTGACGTCATTTGCGTAACACTGTTGCAGGCGAAAAATATTACTGATATAATGGGTAAATATTATAAAATGGTTTACAGATTTCACTTTTTTGATAAGTTCTATTTCCAATTGATATATGGATGAAAAATGGAGTAATTTAGATGAACGGTTCAGAAAATATTAATCCAAATAGAGCACGAACGGGATCTCTTGCCGGCATTTTTTAACAAAATCTGAGAAGGGGGTAGGTTCATAATTTTGTATGAAACTTGAGATTTTGCGCGATGATTGCTACATTTATTTTTTATTTTTGAAAGATATGTTAACTTAGATTAAGACAGCAAATTTTCCTTTCACTGGCATGTTAACAAAGTACTTAAACCCGTTATTTACCAGTTGGACTCTAAAAATAATGATGTCAAGAAAAGAGCCAAAAATGTTACAATATTTACTATTTCATCGAATTTGACGTACCAGCATTGTTGTATTTCCTATTTTTTATTTGTTTTAGACCTTCTTTCGTTATTAAAAGAATGACCATATACATTCATGCATCAAGTTTAAAATAACAGGGGTATATTGTTGATATGATGCAAATTTTGGGAAAATTCTTGAAAAAATGGACATGTACTTCTTTGGAAGGTCATATATCCATTGGAAGCTCGTTGACATATACTATTTTCATTAAAATACTATACATTACATTGTTTCCTTCCATTAAAATCAATAAAACTTAACCTGTGATGTTAAACAGTGTTTTTGGGAGTTTTGGAAAGGGTGTAACTATGAACCTTAAAACAGTAAAATGTGCTCAAGAAAGTATATATGTCTAAAGGCGGATTCGAGGGAGAGTTACGCCCCAACCACGCCCTAAATGTTAAACGTCTTCATTTAAGGGGGTTCGAGTATCGTTATTTTGACACAGTTTGGATGGTCAAACTAACTTTATAACTATATTTTTAAACTTAAAATCTATCTTCAGATATTCTGAAATGTATAAAATATATGCATCGTGCAGGGCATCTTTAGGATCTAATACTTGAACAAAGTCGGGCACTCTTAGTGGAAAATCATATTTTGCCCAAATTTTGAGTATATGTCCAAGGAAAACTGAATAAAAATGAATATAAGGTATCTAAATTCAAATTTTCTAATGGAAAAGACTTGTTTAAGAACTACAGGTACTTAATATTAGCAGTAGAAGACAAGACAAATGTAATATTTTGAGAAATAGTGATGAAATGGTAAAAAATGTCACAATTTGCGGGCTAATATTTGATGTCAAAATATGCCAGAGACTACATGTATATTCATATGCCCTTTAATTAAAGGAAACCCCCTGCAAGGTACCTTTTTCGTCATTTACATGTCTTAAGGGTGAAACAATTTATAAGTATACCAAATTCTAAGGAGTTTCCACCATAACTTTTAAAGATATTGTAAATCTGAATACAAAAATGCTATATTATAATCCAAAAATGCGTAAAAAAACCTGTATGACAAACAAAAAAGTTCTAAAAATTGAAGAATATCTTATTCAAACATGATTAAATATTTGTTAAACAAACTAATTTAAACATCTGCAATTATTAAGGCAATACAACGTTATTCTTATATATTTTGTAAATAATTGATGACGTCACGAGATACCCGAACCACCCTAAGAGCAGATTTGAAAATTGGCAGCATGGGCCAGACATGCACGTTTCGGGTACTTTTAAATCCCCAAATATAAACAATGTAAGATTCCGAAAAAGTGTGAAAGTTACTAAGTCAGAAAAGCGTACCGAAAGACGTAGCAGGATGGGTGGGATATGATGTTACAGGACCTACTTTTTTTTTTTTGAAATTTCAAGAAATTTGTATAAAAGAAACTTTAGAAAGCGTTGAAGAAACGATCAACCGAAATTGATCGAACTTGGATACATGTGCCCTCGGGGACTCCTGATCCACCAGCAGTGACACTCACCAAGTCAAGTGGTATAAATGTTATACGTCTTCAAATTGAATAGCATCATTTAAGAGCAGATAAATTGGCAGCATGGACCAGACATGCACGTTTCGGGTACTTAATCCTCGTCAGTGATCCTCAAATCTAAACAATGTAAGATGCCGAAAAAGTGTGAAAGTTAAGTACTATGTCAGAAAAGCGTACCGAAAGACGTAGCAGGACGTGTAGGATGTGATGCTACAGGATCCACTTTTTTGAAATTTCAAGAAATTTTGATAACAGAAATTTTAGAAAGCGTTGAAGAAACGATCAACCGAAATTGATCGAACTTGGGTACATGTGCCCTCGGGGACTCCTGATCCACCAGCAGTGACGTGAGCTCACTCGATGAGACTTAATTCTGGAGGATCATTTATAAATGATCTTATTCCGATCAATAAATCTCAAAACTTTAAATATAATGATAAATTGGCGATGGTTATCCAAATATACTTGTGCACATTGAATTCGATATTCATTGTTCAAAATTTTTAAATCGTAAGGAGCTAATTATTACATGCATTTACTTCAGGTACTCGTGTTTCCCTCTCTCCGCCAGCATCTAGCATTGCTGCACATCCATGGATGTTTTTCAGAAATGTTGAAAACAGAAAATCACCAAACCTGCCAAAAATATTCTCCACAGATGATTTCAAAGTTCAATGTCCGTTTGGACGTAGGCTAAAACCTTGCACAATGTTCCCCATAGGCCATAGGAAGATGCAATCTCCTACGCTTTTCTTCACTTTGAAATCTATTGCAAGCCTGTGTCGCCCATGACCTTGTTGCAAGTTGAGGGAGATGATGGACCATGTTGGTTTTCAAGGTAAAAAATTTCTGACTTCAAGTTTGTAAACCTTGTGAACATCGAGGAAGACCAGCAGTTGCAAGGGAATGCCCATTTATTTTCTCACCGACTGTATGCTTATAATTCAAAATGTTCTAAGCCTAATTTTAAATTACCTTGACCTATGTCAAACCCCCTCATCAAAGGGAAAATTGTTTGGTGATTGCATCTTCTATGCTAAAATTGGTAGGTTTGATGATTGGATCGTCTATGCTGTTCACAAGATTTTCATTGGACAGGTTTCATCATCTCCTCAAAGAAAACATTTGTTCACATAATAGTTGATTTGTTTTCCATGCCGTTTACAAGGTTTTAAAGTGCATATCCAGAGTGAACTTGGCATCTGACCCTTGAAATTCTCTCCCAGAGGTGAGAGGTGGAATTCTCTCCCAGAGGTGAGAGGTGGAATTCTCTCCCAGAGGTGAACATGTGAGAGGTGTGATTCTCGCCCAGAGGTGAACATGCGAGAGGTGTGGTGATCCAATGACAATTGGGCAGTCTTCTACGCTGTTAACAAATGACAGCAATGCTATATCCCCACTGCTAGAGTTGCAAGGAGATAACAACCACTGGATACATAATATTGGAACTTCTAAGTCGTATATGAACAACCAGAATGTACAAAATTAGAGGGCTGTAAGAATGAATTTATCAAAGGTACTATGATCGATTTATGGGTCATTGATTGATCGTTAAATGGATTATAGAGTGTTCGAGTTTGTATAACTAGAGTGTTCGTTTTGGTATAAGTGAGTGTTCGAATAGAGACAAGTGTTCGATTTGTCAAGAGTGTTCGATTAGTACTGAGAAGTGTTCAGTCGAGTGTTCTTATTGGTGAACAGGTTATTTGCATATTGTGCGAGTTTCGTGAACAGAGTCTTTATATAGTGGAATGATAGAGAGTAAGGCCATTCGAGCCTTTGCCACAGCTACTTCACGACATTTTTTTGAAGAATTACCGGATTCTAAAGTACATTTTCTAATTTCAGAAGCAATTCCTGTTATATCATCTTTGGTTCCTTATAGGACTCATATGCACGATGACAGCTGGCTTCACACTGACTGATATCGCGTTTTCTGTTATGTACATTACCTGAATAAACTGAGCTGTATTGCAAGTGACATCACCCATACGAGAGTTTTGTTTTAATTGATAAATATTTTATGTTCGTTTGAGCGGGGCCAATTAGAACATAATGTGAATTAACAACAGGATGGTACAGTTTGAATATTGCAAGAGTTGAGACAAATATTCCAATACAATACATAAATAAGGGTCATTAACTCCTGCAAAATTATACAAATCAGAATTCTCTCCCTTCATGCATTTTCAGATGCTACTCGTCATTCCTGCCAGGCTCGGTGAAATTTCATGGAAAAGTGATGAACAGTTATTGTCTCCGGACAGACATGGGAATTCCAGTATAATCTGCCACATGTTCGAAGCATGATGTATGATCTAATATCAAGGTTAAACAATTTTGGTACATGTATCTTCATAACTTAAAATATTAAAAGCAGTAAGCATATCACTTATCATTCAAAAGTAATGGCCAAGTTTTAGTTTTTCTGAAGTTGATCAAGCTCAATTCCAAGGTCGAAATGTTAAGAACTATGTCACAGATAGAATTGTCTTGCCGAAAGGAAAATACATATGAAATAAGAAATCCAATCAAAATTTAAATCATGGACATGGCTAAAAGTTCATTACAACATATAAACTGACAAATGAAAAGACCACAATCTACATGTATATGCCCTCAAGTCTCCAATTACTGTGCCATGAAAAATTTACACATGTACCATCAGCGAGGTCTCGCAAAAAAGGGATAACACTTAAAATATCCATCATGGTCAAGGTTTTAAGTTATTAACATTACTACAGTTGTAATGTTGGAATTTCTGAATTTTACAAACAAATAATTTTTATTTTCATGAATTTTATTTGTTGCATGATTTTCATAAATGTTCTGTACAACTTTACTTACAATATGTATATACAGATAAAATAATTGTGACTTAAACAAAAACAATAACAAATTTATAATAACAAAAGGCAATAGTAAATTATACATTCAATATGTCTGACATTTCAATCCCTCAATTATCCAATATGTATTAATACATAAGAGAATGAGTTGATACATCAATACAAAATTTCATTGCAATCGTTAAATTATAAACAAAAATATGAAAATTTAATTTGTGCACAAAATACTGGGAAAATCAACACGAATAAATTTTCCATTGAAAGTTTAGACTTTAAAAGAACCTGTTTAAATTCATTTTCCATCAAGACCTTGGATCAAAGAAATCCTTCGAGTTTAATAATCAGTAGAAGTAATTTATTCAGCTGTATCTACAATAAAATTTTCATATTCAATAAAATAATACAAGTAAAAACATTGTATAAATAGCGTCATATGTTTTAGCGTAAAAGTCATATAAAAGAGAAAAATAACATTTTCTCATACAGTAGAATGCTGCTTCTTGTAGCCACGTGTAAAAATATAGACAATTATCAAAATACGATCACTCTGCTCACGAGTGGAAATCAAAATATTTGTTATCGTATAAAAATCTGTGGACATCTCATTTCAAAATTTCTTCTGGCATTTTCACTGGTAATTTTGCTAATTCCACTTGAGCAATTACATCTAATCCATTTTGATCATTCAACGGAAATGTACATATTTTTCTATTGTACATATTTTTCTATCGTTCATATTTCTATCACAGTATTCTTGCACCAAAAATAAATTCTAATCTAGCTCTTAAAATTTCTTCCAATTTTCTCCAATTGAAAGTACGACTGCTCATTGTATTTCCTCAGACATGCCCTAAATTACCTTACTATAATCATTGCAAGTACAAGAAACTCTAATTCCGTCTTTTCGATTTTACAGTCCTACGTTCGATTTGTGCAGGTATCTGACGTAAAAGCATTGTGACGTCATTAAATTCCTTTGGAAACGTCATATATGGTCATATTTGTAACCCTGTTTCCCTGAATTTCATGCTGGTTTCCATAGAATTTGATGACGTCACAATGTGTTGACGTCAGATACCTGCACAAATGGGATGTAACTCTGTATTTCGAAAAGACCGAATTTAAAGTATTCATTACAGATTACCCCTAGAAAAATAGTACCAAGAAACAAGTGAGTAGTGTATAGTAAGATTGCACATCATGCTTTGGAAATATTCCTCATGCATTTAAAAAGGACTGCAAGATACATTAACAAAACATTTAATGTCAAAATGAGATCATTTCATAGTGGTGAAATACACGTAGTTACTACTGCCTACTGGATGTTACACAGGGATATGATTTTAACGATTTTAACAACATTTATTGATCATTCTAACGATCATCTACCCTGGAATAGGGCTTGTCATACA
Organism: Pinctada fucata; assembly: GCA_028142955.1. Taxonomy (NCBI): domain Eukaryota; kingdom Metazoa; phylum Mollusca; class Bivalvia; order Pterioida; family Pteriidae; genus Pinctada; species Pinctada fucata. Next base: position 47,840,511 of record AP027113.1, on the reverse strand, counting down.
CCACATTCAACTAACACAAACAAATTTCAATTATCTACTTTAAATCATACATGTATTTCATAATGATTAATTAATTCAATTCCCTGATGAAATTCGAGATACAATTTCTTTCCTGGTGTTTTTGTGTACTTGTTCTTCAAATCAAAATCAAAAGTGAAGAATAAAGTAGAAACCCTGCAATTTCAGATCTGATTTTAAAGAATGCCATGTCAGAAACAAATTATCATTTTTTTCTGTAAAAGTGTACTGGCCAAATATTAAAATGCCATAAATCCTGACGGAATCCGAAAGTTTCTGACTTAGAGTAGACATTAAATATGCCTAATCCATAACATGATTATTACATTGATAAACAACAAAATATAAAGGACATGTGTTCATTGCCAACCAGCAGCCATCCCACAATGCTTAGCACCATTTCCTATCCCACAATGCCACTGGCTTCCTGTCTGTCCATATTGAGAGTCTGTAAGCGTCGTAAGAATGTTTGTCCCTGAAGAGGTTGTTTAGCTGGTGACGCCCCATCTCCGCTGCCATCCTGGGCTATCTGTATGTCTAGCGATCGTTTACCCAATAATACGTTCCTGTCCTTCATCTTTAACATGTTGTTTATGGCCTGTAGTTGCTGTAAGTTTAACATATACATGTAATTATATGAAAGGAATATATGAATACATAATACATTTTTAAAATATGTTAATATTCAAGTTTGATTATAACTGTATTTACTTTCTTTATTTAAGTACATTGAATAGGATCTAAAAAACAAGTATAGAAGTTTGTACAAACTTAAATGAACTGATGAATTTCTGAATGTACGATATTGAACCTACATGTACCTTAGGACTTCATAATATGGCCCATCTTACCATTCTGAATGGTATATTGATCTGTCAATCCCTCTTTACTATAGATATACATACTTGTATAATCTACATATGACGTACCTTAGCTGGACTTTTCTGGAAGCAGTAAGACATGCCTGATCCACTGGGTGTGGCCATAAGGTTAGGTTTGTGTGGTGAGAGGTATACAGAGTGTTTACTAGACACTCTCTTAGGGGACAAAGCATGGGACTTCACCGAGGGAAGGGGGGATAACGGGGGACAGTCTTTAACAGGCTTCTGTGATGAAAACTTCTGAGCAAACTTCTTGATTTTCTCTACAAACACCTGTAAATGGAAATAATTCATTTAATCCTTTATCAATACGTGCAATTAACCAGAATTAGAACTAGCTGATTTTTATTTTTTGTTTGTCTGAATAATTTTATTTCTCTCTACAAACAGATGAAAACAATTTTAATTCACTTCAACCTCTACTAATCAGAATGAGGAATTGTAAAAATTTCATAACAATTGTAAATTTTTCTTTATATTTGTAAAGTTTCAATAACATTTCATTAAATTTACATTTCATTTGAAGTTCACAAATTAACGTACAAAGGGTACATACCTGATTATAGAACATGATGAGATCTCCTCTCTCCTCCCCTTCCTCCACTCCCGTCCCTCCCTGTACCAGGATAGTAGGGGTAGGAGGGTGACTCCCAGGGTGGGGCACTGGTAGGGTACTGGATGACCGCATGGTGGTCAGTGTCTCTACCCTCTCTGAAACAAACATTTACAAAATAACATTACTTGATTGTTATGTGATTATCTATTCAGTCTTTGAAGAATACAGAGTTTTTTCCCATTACAGACTATATCTGACGTAAAACCATTGTGACGTCATGAAAATGGTAATTGGTAACGTCGATTTTATATCGTCATTTCCCAGACTTTTAGGAATGTTTCCATAGAATTTTATGACGTCATAATCAGTCTACGTTAGAAACCGTCTGAAATGGGAAGTAACTCTGGTTTTCGAAAATAGTATCATTAAGTTTGAACAAAGGCAATTTCTTGTACATGTAGAATCATGGAATTTTTTTCTTGTAATCTAACAGGGCACTTGCCAAAATTCATAATGGCTGACAAAATGACGAAAAATGTCCAAGGTAGGCAATTTTTATTGTTACGTCTCAGCAGAATTGCGTCTTTTAACAGTGACGTCATAATGCAAAACAGTGCCAAAAGACGTTGACTCAGACATTTGTGCTTTCTAACAAGATCAGGAAATGGTCTATTGGTATTGGCATATTTTATATCAGAGCAGGATGGCACACTCAATAAATGGTAGTTATAAAAACTTTCAATTCTACCGCTTAAAGCAAATTCTACTCAATAGAATGACCACACAAAAATTTGTTAAGCACTGAAAGTTGAATTATCTTTTTCTTTCTGCAACACATACTTGAAATTAAATTTGCTTTTTTTGAATCCTTTTTCAATTTTTATTTTGTTTACTCTCAGCATTTGTAAGTAAATAAATTGAAAATAAACATACTTTTCTCTGAATTTTCTGATTGGACTGGAGAGTTGGAGCCACTAGTACCATTGTCATTGCTTCCTGACCTCCTGCGTCGCCTGCACTGCAGTAACACACTACGGTAAACCTGAAATCAGAGATGACACCAAGATTTAGTTCAACTCTATTAAGAAAATTCGGTATAATCAGTACAGCAACACACTCGGGAAATTCTATGTGAGAAAATGAGTTAGTGAGGAGTTGAAAACAAGAAATGGACTATGTAGATGAAGACTTTTTCTTTGATGGAATGAAGTTGATACTTATTTGAAAATACCCCGACACTTTCGGTTCTGTCATCCACGAATATATTTTTAGGTAATTTTGGCAGATTTCAATGTTGAAAATGTAAAATATTTCATAAACTATGAACACAAAAATCTGCAAATGTAAGTAAGAAGTACAAACTTACATGACTCTGTGCCTGGGGCTGAAGCCTGTAACATTTCATGATGTTCTGGAAGGCCTGAGAACTGTCTGTCACCTGTAAAATCAGGTTCATTTTATAGATATGAACTATGCACATGTAATCGATTAGATCTCTCAACCTAAATGTTACATTGCCATGTCTTCTTTAAGACATGATACATGTAGTCTAAAGTTCTCTATTCTGACAACACAAAGTATTTTTCTTCAGTTATGTTTATATTGACTACAGGAGGTTTTAAATTCTAGCATTATAAATATTTTGATTGGTATCATTTTTTTCATCCTAGTAAATACATGTACATGTAATTCAATAATAACTAAAGAGCAAACATATGGAAATAACAGGAATTTCTATAATTCTTACATATATGACAAAACCTTACCTTTGCCATAACATAAATGGAACACATAATAAACTGATCAACATGTCGATCCATAACCAACTCTGAATGATTTACTAGGACATTCTCGAAGCACGTCCACATCTTCCTGCGGAGGTCATCATCATCCATGTCAAGCCGGTCACATAAATCACGGAGCCGTAAACTTGCCATGTGGTAAACCTAAAGATTGTTTAAAATATGTTGTATCAGTAGTTATTTCAGCAAATGATGAAATAAAACACCTCTAAAGACAGTACGGCCGGATTGCAAAGTAAGTTTTTGTCACTAACTGGGTCAAGGTCAATAGGTCAAATAATACAGCATAAATTGAAAGGTTTTGTCAGAGGCAATCTAGATGTATAAAATAAAGTTTCTACTGCATACAGTTCCATAGATTTTGCTTAAACCAGGAAATTTAACCAAAATCCTTAACTAGGTCAAAGTCCAAGGTCAAGGTCACTAGGTCAAATGTTACGGCATAAATTGAAAGGTCTTGTCATGGGCAAGCTTCGTTTATAATATAAAGTTTCTACTGCATACAGTACCATAGACTTTGCTTAAACCAGGAACTTTAACCAAAATCTTTGAGTAGGTCGAAGTCCAAGGTCAAGGTCACTAGGGCAAATGTTACGGCATAAATTGAAAGGTCTTGTCATGGGCAAGCTTCATGTATAATATAAAATTTCTACTGCATATAGTTACTTAGATTTTGCCTCAACCAGAAACTTTAACCAAAATCATCAACTAGGTCAAAGTCCAAGGTCAAGGTCACTAAGTCAAATGTTACGGCATAAATTGAAAGGTCTTGTGACGGGCAAGCTTCATGTATAATATAAAGTTTCTACTGCATATAGTTACTTAGATTTTGCCTCAACCAGAAACTTTAACCAAAATCTTTAACTAGGTCAAAGTCCAAGGTCAAGGTCACTAGGTCAAATGTTACGGCATAAATTGAAAGGTCTTGTCATGGGCAAGCTTCATGTATAATATAAAGTTTCTACTGCATATAGTTCCTTAGATTTTGCCTCAACCAGAAACTTTAATCAAAATGTTGACGGCAGACGGACGGACATAGTCAATCTATAGACTGGAATTGCTTTGCAATCCGGCCAAAAAGGAATATATATATAATATGAATTATGGGAAAGCCCTTGAAGCGAAGCTTCGCTATAATTTCTTGAAAAATAGCAATATTTTCAAAGAATTTATCCAAAACGAAAAGAAAATTGATTTGTATTCTAAAATATTCATTGAATGAAATACATCTAAATTCAATGACAAACAAACTATAGTGATTTCCATTTTTGAATATTTTTCTGAACTTTTTTTTTCTCAAGCGACAAGTAAACTAATCTTACCTTGCGGAAAAACAGCGCCAATGAGCCTGTCTTTTTGGGTTTATTTTGACTAGGGTCCACCTCCGGGGTTTTCTTTGGTTGTGCTTGTAGTATTGTGTGTACAGGAATAAGGATCTGTAGAACAAAGTATATTGTCACTGGATTTTCTTTGATATTATTGATTTTGAGAAATGATTTCAAAACAAGCATAGAAATCTTATGAGGGTCAAAAATGAAAATTTTCACAAGCAGAGCCCCTACAAAACAGACTTCTTTAAGCCTAATTCAAGTTTTCTAGAAATCTGGGAAGGGGATTTCGCTCTAGAGGAAAATCATGTCTGCCTTTTTTTTTAATGCACTACAAATGTACTTCAGAATCGAGCTTCCAATCAGAGTAAATCAGACTTTTGGTAAGCGTAAATTGTTCATCATTCATACATTGTACAGGCATTGATATTTATATGTATATGTTAGTTAAGAAATAACAAATACATGTACATAGCCTTGATGATAATTTGATTGGTTAATGTGACGAAGGGAATTATAAGACAATAAACCACAGCTATGTAGTTTTTATCTCTATTTGAAGACACCAGTGAACGTGTGGTTTCTGCTTCCAAATCAGTATGTAGGAGGAGCTTAAAGAGCTGTCGATGTGTTGGATAATAATACATGGGTGAGCCCTATGGAACTTATAGGGAAAAAAACTCCAATTCACGCTAGAATATCAAATAAAACATATGCAAAAGCTTACAAGACTAGCTTGATCACTAGAAATCTATTTGTTTATCAGTTCACTGTAAGGTATGTTTGACATTCATTCTGAGAAGATTCAAAACTTATTTTCATAACGGATCAAAAAGGCATATCAAACATGTGCATAATTGAAATGTACATAGTGTGTTTTAATCAATTTCCTTCATGAATTTGAATTTTATTAAGACACATTCTTACTTCACATCTACGTGTACATGTGCAGTTTCAAAATTTTTTGAATTGATAGTTAATATCAAAATCCAAATAACAGTTTTGAAAGGTCAATATTAAAGGTCAAGGTCACTAGATCAAATATCTTCTGTCAAAATGCAGTACTTGTTATAATGAATGTATGTATGGAATATGAAAGCCCTATCACTTATACTTGAAGAGTATAATTTCATTTAATATCTTCTTTACGAAAGAGTTATTTCATTTCAGATCTTCTTGACCAGAGAGATGGACAGACAGACAGGACATTTCCTATATACATCATACCATGTACCTCCCCAAAAATGGTTGCAGGGGATTTAAAAATCTGAAGCGGACCAAAAATGAAATATCTACAAGCAGAAACCCTACAAAATAGACTTCAAGCTTTATGATAATCTAGGAAAAGGAATTCCACATTAAAGGTGGAAAACCTGTCTTTTTAATGCACTACAAATGTACTTCAGAATCTAGCTTCCAATCAGCGTAAATCAGACTTTCGGTAAGCGTAAATTGTTCATCATTTATACATTGTACAGGCACTTTTATTAACACTTTAGTTTCAAATACAAGATATTCAAAAGCTTACAAAAAGCAGCATAAAAGTAGAATTCTAAAGGTGCTTTTAACGTGTGTCCAGAATAGATTCAAACATTTTTTTCTCATTTTTTCCATAATTGAAGACAAATCACCCTAATCAGAATATAGCTGAAGTGAAAGAAACTTGCAAGACACACTAAACTACAATCACCAAATCAATATCAAAACATAGAAGGCAATAAGGTAATAATATGAGTAAGTCCCTTACCTGTTTACCATCCTCGGTTTGAGCATGTTGGAAGGCTATAATCCTTGTCTGTTGCTGCTCTTCCCCTGCCGAGCTAGCATCACCAGCCTTGTCTGGCTCAGTGAGAGCACTAAATAACCGCCTCTTGGCATTGCCAGGGGAAGGGGAACTAAATCTGTCTGTAGCTGAGCTTCCACTGGGAGGTGATGATAAAGGATCTGAATAGAAAATACATGTATCCTATGGTGAAATATTGATCACTTTTTGTGTTGTTCGTCATCTAACTTTGGACATAACGTATCAGTTTAAAAGCAAGAATTTTCCTCTAATGGTATGGTGACAGATTTGGGAATTATGCTTTAAATCAAGAATGGAAATTTAAGTTTCTAGGCAATAATTAAAATATTGACTTACATGTAACTTAAACTTAAAACATAGATGAGGAAAAATACCATTACCCCTGGACATTACATATCTAACTCAGACTAGATTTCAAGCTACATGCATTACTCCTATTCATTTAACAAGTATACAAAATCAATAAACAATTCATCACAAAGACATACTTCTCTTAGGTTCACTATTAACAAGTTTTGCGACAGTTGGATGTTTCATGGGAGACTGTGACCCGGCCACATCTATTTGACTTGGTAATATAACATCCTCACAACTTGGCACATTCTGGTCTTTGATTGCTTCCCATAAAGGTGACCCTGATTTCCAGGCAAACATTTCTAATATACTCTCTTCTATCTGTAACAATAAGACATACAATACTTTAATCATAACATAACCTACAATATATGTTTAAAACTCAGAATACTGATTCCAAAACATCAAAGATTTTTTTTTTAAGTTTTTTTGGGAGGTTAAGGTTTTCTTAACAGATTCAAGTTTAATTGATAACAAAGGAAAACCTAAAGTCACAAGGTACATTTGAATCGGTGTGCTATCACTAAGTACAGCTCTGAATCTTTTTGTCATTTTTTTAAAGCTTCACATACTAGTATCATTATTTTTACCTTGACCTATATGATTATCTGTCATAATATTTCTAGATATTATATGGCGATATATTTACTTACATGATTAAGATGTTTTACAACATCTCGTGAAAGACCATCTTCAGCACGGATAATGATTTCTATCACCTTATAGAAATGGTACGGAAATATATCAAAGATATCCACGATCCACGGGAACATCCTGTAATATATATTATAGATGTTTGAGTATGATCAACAGAGCTCAATATTTAAAATAACTCAGTAAATGGCTATGTAAGAAACATTTTGAAAGAAATAATATAAGGTATAAATTGTTTGCATCTTTACAAACATAAAGCTTATAAAGATGTATTTTCAAAGACAAGTAGTTGCCATCCTGCAAGTATAAAATCCAAACTGTTTTTGTTTTCAACTAAAATCATCCCAATTTCATTTGCACACTTTAAGAGAGGTCAGAATCTAAACATGGCATTTAGTTAAGTTTTTCTTTTACTATAAACCTTTTAAAACACAGATTGAATCTTTCTACTGGAGTTGATACAGATGAAGCATAAATCAAAATTCTGAAAAGGACTATACACAGTTTATATAGTAAAGTTGCCCCCTTTCAGGGCAAAATCTTAAATTTTCATGAAATAATGAATTTGTACCAATATTTATTCTATAATGTAGGCTACTTATGAAATGATACAAAACCTTTCATTTCCTTTCTCAATCTCTTGGAACGTGGGCTTCAAAAATGGTACAATGTGTATTTTACCAAACTAGAATAAACCATAAAACGCTAAAGGCGGTAAGGCCGGATTGCGAAGTGTTTGTATTAGATGACATATACATTTTGGCGCAGACAGAAAGGTCAAAGGTCATTAAAATACTATTGCACAATGAAAAAAAGCTACGGTCATAAGGAATCTAAATGTGAAATATCAAAGCCCTACCCCTTATAGTTCAAAAGTAGGTCAAAGGTCAATGTCAAGGTCATTTGATCAAAAGTCATGATATCAAATGAAAGGTCTGGTAATGAGGATTCTACAACTGAAATATCAAAATCCTACCTCTTATAATTTAAAAGTAGGTCAAAGGTCAATGTCAAGGTCACTAGGTCAAAAGTCATGATATCAAATAAAAGTTCTGGTCATGAGGAATCCATATGTGAAATATCAAAACCCTACCTCCTATAGTTCAAAAGTAGGTCAAAGGTCAAGGTCCTAGGTCAAAACTCATGATATCAAATAAAATATCTGGTCATTAAGATTCTGCATGTGAAATTTCAAAGCCATAGCCTCTATAGTTCATGAGATATAGCCTAGATTTATTATTTTCAAAAGTAGGTCAATCTCCAAGGTCAAGGTCACAAAGTCAAAACTTTTGGTATTCATGGTAAGGTCTTGTGACAAGATATACATAAAGCCCTATCATTTACCATTCAAAAGTTATGGCCAAGGTTAAAGTTTTTCAAAAGTAGGTCAAATTCCAAGGTCAAGGTCACAAGGTAAAAATTTTTGGTATCCATGGAAAGGTCTTGTCACAAGAAATGCACAAGTGAAATATGAAAGCCCCATCACTTAACATTCAAAAGCTATGGCCAAGGTTAAAGTTTTTCAAAAGTAGGTCAAACTCCAAGGTCAAGGTCACTAGGTCAAATTTTGTTGCGGTGTTTGATTCGTCTCATCATGGTCTATCACCATGTCAAGTTTCAAGTTGCTCGTCCAAACAGTTTTCTCTCAATGGACTTAAACACAACACTTTAACCAAAATGTTGACGCACTGACGGACTTCGCCATTTCGTAGACCGGATTTTGCTTCGCAGTTCGGCCAAAAACCTCATTTTGGGGCTCAATTTCAACAAACTTCTTATTAGTTTGTAGGGCTTCTGAATAACTTTTATATGTTGTTACCTGTGCACGCCTTTAAGTGCATGCAAAAGGAAAAAGTTGTTCATGATCCCACTCGATGTTATCTCAACGAAAATAATCATGAATTTGGGGGTTTTTTGTGAAAAATTGACAAAATCACCAGTTTACACGATATTTATGCAAAAATTTCTATGTCTTTATAGAAAGCGAGGAGTAGTTTTTATAACAAGATTTATCAAAATATAGATATTTAACTCTCTAAAAATAAAAACAAAACATAATTTTGGAGAATTCGATTTCAGGGGGCCACTTTACTATATAAACCATATATACTCCTTTGGTACATACCTCTGAGAATTATACGAAAATATGACAATCTCCAAACAACAGGCAAACAGGGACCTATGGAACATATCCTGTTCCAACAGACTCTGAAATATCAATGTACATACAAAGATTACAAAATGGCCGAACATCACTTATTCAGATGACATGTAAATTTACAATCATGAATTTATTTTTGGAGAATTCTGACTATAGAGCACTTGCTGATATTCATAGTGGCTGACAAAATTACGTAAAATGTAAGAACTTTATGCGCTCTTTTTAATTATTACATCATAGTGAAATTGCGTCTTTTCACAGTGTTGTCATTATGAGAAACAACGCCAAAAGACATTGACTCAAGACATGTTGAGCTCTCTAATAAGATCAGAAAATGGTCTATTCCAGATGGTAACTGACCTAAAATTTATTGCAGCTTCAACAAATTCTATTGACATCAGCGTAAAATTCAGGGAACCTATGCTATATATACATATGCAACATAGGAATTTGATTTTGCATCAGATACTGTCAAAGATTCAAACTTCAAGAAATGTTATTTTCGTAATATAAAACTTTTTTCACTGAACTTTAATACATACAGTTAATGCAGCCTTGGCATCCATGGAGCCGAATCGTTTTTTCTCTCCGTTAAGGATATTCTCCAAGGCTTTGTAGTATAGACTTTCTCCTAGCTGTAGCCTCTTCTTGGCAAAGTCTATGTGAGCACCAGGATGGTCATCAGTCTCCTGTAAACAAGCATTCTATTGGTCAAAATGTGAAATGGTTCGTACAATATTCTTAACTTCTCCATGACTTCTTTGAAGGAAGATTCTATTGGTCAAAACATTATGAGCAGAGGATGTCTGATTAGTCTACTGTCTACAAACATTCTATGGTCAAATTGTGAGGGAAAATCAAAAGTTCTGAATTTTTTGTTGAAATTTCGAGACCTTGTCACAATTTTTACTTTTGGTGTGAAACCAATAGAAACTTCGAATTAAATTTTCACCCTTAATTACATTTACTCTGTACACAACTTGGCTCTCATGATTCAGCATTGAACTGTATAATAGAGACAGGGTTGTCAGCACTTTTTGAGAACAAAATTCCCCGACTCTTCACTGACCAAAACCATCAAACATTTAAACAGCCTCCTGAGCTCCCCATTAGCCATCCAATCTGCCCATTTTTTTTTTCAGATTGTTTTGTTTATTTTTCAACTTTTTAATCAATCAAAATGAAAGTATTCTTAAGAGGGCTTTCTAATTTAAAATTCATTTCTAATTACTTCAATTTAATACTTGAACACTGCCAAAGCCATAAAATTCAAATCTTAGTATTTTTTCAGCTCTGAAATAATTTTTCCTGACATTCATGGATTTTCATTTTTCACTGACCAAATTCTATAATCCCCTGACTTTGAAAAAGAGGCAATTTCCCTTACTTTTCAAGACTGCTGGCAACCCTGAGAGAGGACTGAGGTAATCTCAGATTAAATATAATATGTAACATGACTTACCTGTACATAATGTGTACAGAATTTCTCTCCCATAGTCTGAATCCTCTGTGTGATGCTTTCAGTGGGGTCTGACAAACATTCCCTGTAACAAATAAACATAATGTACATACAAAGTTTGCGAATTTATAACTAAGTTTTTGTATGTAAACAGTACACTGTACAAATGTACACAGTGTATAAATTAACAAGGTGTTTGTATATATATTTTTAGAATTTCATGTACAAATTTTAAACAATTTTTTTTCAAAAGTGTTGTTGCTAAGATACAGCAGCTCATCAGCCTTATCTGCTACAGAAACAAATTCTATTACTAATACCACTTACTCTAATTACATTATCCATTCAATTATTCATCCTCTTTTCTTATATTCATTTATTCATTAATCTTTTTTTCTTTCATTATCTTCTAATACAATACTACAAATCTATCTTTCTAAGAAAGGTACATGTTCACCTTCAGACTGAACTTTTCTTTTTTTAGATTGGATAAATTATGGCTGCATTTATGGTAAAACATTAATAAAATAGCGTCAATAGTATGCATAATTTCTGCAGTACATTGGTTAACCATGAAGAAAGGGGGGGTCAATAGCTAGTGGGTCAATTCTAGCTCCAAGCTATAAAAGATCGGAACATATAGACCGAGGCCAGTTTTACAGACACACAAGGCTCCCCGGAGATCTTTTTGCAGATTACCTACTTTCTTTCCGATAATTTCCTATTTCGAACTGTCAGTTTTCTTGGCATAATTCCTGTCAGTGCCTTCATCAATTATTCCTTCTAATTAGTGGGTAGAATTATGACAACAATTTACGACCCTTGTGTAATAATTTTTACCTTTTATATAAGAGTTCTATAGTATGGGACCTTTTACTCAACATAAATCAATTCTTTTCTGAAACTTTTGTTGAACTGAACAATGTTGAATGAAAAAAAAATTATTTCTAAATTTTCCTCTTTAAATTGTTGAATTGAATAAAAAAATATAATTCTCAAACACTGTTGCAATGAATAAAAGAAAAAATAAAGCCTGTGTTTGTGAAACACGAATGCCCCCGGTGGCATCTTTGTTGGTATGAACACTATTTTCTGTTAAGTACATGTATGTGAGGTCACTGGGTTAAAAGGTCAAAGGTCAAGGTCACGAGGTCAAAAATTTTGGTATCAATGAAAAGGTCTTGTCACAAGGAATACATATGTGAAATATGAAAGCCCTATCACTTCCCATTCAAAAGTTATGCCCAATGTTAAAGTTTTTGAAAAGTAGGTCAAAGGTCAAGGTCACGAGGTCAAAAATTTTGGTATCAATGGAAAGGTCTTATCACAAGGAATACACATGTGAAATATGAAAGCCCTATCACTTCCCATTCAAAAGTTATGTCCAATGTTAAAGTTTTTCGGACAAACAGACAGACAAACAGACAAACAGATAAACAGACAAACAGACGGACAGGCCAAAAACTATATGCCCCCGAATCTTTGATTCCGGGGGCATAAAAATACAATTTTCCAATTTCCACGTTAATAGTTGATTTGAATGAAAAAAATGCATTTTCTCAAACATAAATGAACTGAATAAAAGAAAAAGAATACAATTTTGTAATTTCCACTTTAAATTGTTGGATTGAATAAAAAATTACAATTTCTAAATTTCCACTTTAAACCCTTTTGTTAAAAGTCTTTACAATGCAGTTTTACCTCATGGCCTTCAGTTTACATGTGATTGCTAACTACCGCCTAGTTAATACCCATTTTTCAATCTAATTTCTAACCAATGTGGCATAGCAATAAATTCATTATTTAAGTGAATTTGCGCACCATTATATTGGGTAAATATTGATACAATCTTTTAAAGCGTCCCATGTATAGAGTGTAAGGACAGGGCACTGTCTACCAGATTAAATCTTTATCAGGAGAGCAGAGTAATTGGCATGGTGCCCCTGATCATGTTTATTCTGGGGAACTGCCTAAAACGCTGGCTACAGATCTTTTGTGGACACCAATCTTACATACTGTGCTGCAGTCCTAATTTCTACAACCATAGCCCTGGTATAATGAAAACCATGCATATGACAAAACAACTGTTCAGACCCAGATATATTGTTTTGGAAGAGAATGAGGGTTTTTAGCGGTAAAACCCCTGTTTATGAGATATCTATACTTACCCACATCTTAACTATTAGCAATTTGCCCCAGGCACCTGCAGTTCTGTCTGAACTTTTGAGACGACCCCTCAACCCGCCAATATACAAACCGAAGGTCACGTGCCTCAGTTTTTGTGAAAGGCCAAAAGAAACAGGCCTAAGTGGGGAGGTCAGGGAGGGTGTATGTGGGTAAGTATAGATATCTCATAAACAGGGGTTTTACCGCTAAAAACCCTCAGTTTATTTCAATATCTATACTTACCCACATCTTAACTATTAGCAAGAATTTGTAGCCATAAAGCTACTTGGAGGAGGGATAGGCCTGAAAATAGCCAAGTAAAAGTATAAATAGTAAACTATAAACTCACCAAAGAGTCTAGTCCTTCTTTTTATGCTGATTTGCCTTCAATGTTCCTAGAATGGATAATCTGGCAAATCTGGCCTCCTGTGATGGCACATCCCTCATATAAAAGGAAGTAAATGTTGATTCATTTGCCCAATGAGCTGCTTTAACAATCTCCTCTGTTGACGCACCATGAAAGAGGGCCCAGGAGGTAGATAACCGTCGTGTATCATGTGCACGCACTGATGTTAGATTTATTCCTTTTGTTTCAACACAGTATCTAATAAGAGAAACTATCCAACGGGATATAGAGTCCTTAGAAGCTCTCTGATGGTAATTTTGTTTATATGTTACAAATAAGGCTGTTTCTCTATTTCTTAGAGTCTTAGTCCTTTTAACATACATCCTCAACGCCCTACATGGACAAAGTAACTGGTCCCTTGCTTCAGTTGCATAGGTATTAAATTCGGGCACAAACAAAGGGTCCCAAGGCTTCCCTAATCGTTGTGTCTTTGCAAGAAAGTTTAGATTTGGCAATAGACGAATGCCATTTTTCTCAAAACGCATATGTTGCGAGTCAATAGAAAGAGCATGGATCTCACTGACACGTGATGCTGTTGCCATAGCAACCAAGAAAACAGTTTTCCAAGTGAGATATTTGAGATCACAGGAACCTAGAGGTTCAAACGGTGAATCACATAAACTCCATAACACTGGCGGTAAATCCCAATTAGGAAGTAAAGTCTTCACAGTGGGAGACACATTATAGATCCCCTTAATAAGTCTAGATAATGACACATTATTGCTTACAGTACTGTGATTCCAACCTTTGTGTATGGAGGCAATAGCAGATTTATAACCAGATATAGTAGATGCCTTTAGGCCACGTACTTCATGCAGATAAATGAAAAATTCTGCCAAATCAGTCACAGAAATTGTATACGGACAGACATTCCTTGAAGCACACCAATTTCTGTAGATTGTAAGCCGTGCATCGTACACTTTTCTTGTTGATTGTCTCCTTGAATTTGTAATGAACGACTCAGCTTTTTTTGAAAATTTTTTCGGAGAACCGCATTGTTTGATATTTTCCAAGCTGCTAATTTGAGACTTTGAGGGTCTGGATGTTTTATTTGACCCTTTCTTTGACTTAATAAATCCTCTCTTAAAGGTAACATCATTGGTATCTCCACGAGCAGACTTAGAAGTGTTGGATACCATGACTGCCTCGGAGATAGCGGCGCAATCAGTAGGAGTGTACACATCTCCTGTTTCATTTTCTGAAGTATCCTTGGGATTAATATGGTTGGGGGAAACGCATATGCGTAAATCCCCGTCCAACTGCACGCCAGAGCGTCGCAATTCCAAGCTTCTGGCTCCGGGTACGGGGAGCAGAATATCTGAATTTTGCGATTTTCTCTTGTTGCAAACAAGTCTATGTTTGGTTTTGTATAAATGTTGAAGAGCTGATCTGCTACTGTTTGACACAGGCTCCACTCTGTTATTTTCACTTTCACATTCCCTCGAGACAAACTGTCTGCCAGTACATTTTTCTTGCCCGGAATGTGAGCTGCTTTGATCTGAATGTTCCATTTCATGCACCATTGATAAATTGTCCACACCAACATGCACAACTGAGGAGACCTCGTCCCCCCTTGTCGATTGATGTAAGACACTACTGTCGAGTTGTCGCTCCTTATCATGAGAAGTTTGCCTATTAAGGGGTTCCTGAAGTGAGCAAGTGCTTTCTGCACTGCTAACATTTCCAGGAAGTTTATGTGTTTTGCTTTGTCCGAAAGTGTCCAAATTCCCGATACACTCTGATTGCCCATATGGGCTCCCCAGCCTTGATTGGAGGCATCCGTCCACATTGTGTAATCTGGAAGCCTCTGTTCCAGTACTGCCCCCCTGAAAATGTTTGACCCCTGGGTCCACCATGCCAAGTGAGGCTTCAGGGAGTCCTTGATCTGAACGAGATGCGATATGTCGTCCTGTCTCGGAGACCAATGGCACAAGAGGTATAGCTGGATGGGTCGCATGTGTAGTCTCGCTAGGGGTACTAAATCTATGCATGAAGCCATAAGGCCCAAAATTCGGAGAAATGAGCGGGCCGGTACAAAAGCCTGCTGGGTAATAGTAGAAATAGTTTGGCATAAATTGGTATAACGTTCCTCGGTTGGACAAACTATTCCCATTTGTAGATTGAACCGAGCTCCCAGATAAGTTATCTTCTGAGATGGATTGAGATGTGATTTCTCTAGGTTCACTACAAGACCCAAGTCGATTAGTTTGTGTAATGTTGTGACTAGGTGTGAGAGAAGGCCGATAGGTTCTCTGCTTTTGATTAACCAGTCGTCTAGATACATATAGATGTAAATTTCTTTCATGCGAAGGTAGCCCCCTATAGTTGTCACTATCTTTGTAAAAATTCTGGGAGCTATCGCTAGCCCGAAAGGCATTGAGCGAAACTGATAATGGCGATTGTTGATGCAAAATCTGAGAAATTTGCGGTGTGGTGGAAACACTGGTACATGAAGATATGCATCCTTTAGGTCCAAGGATGCCACCCAATCTCCCTTTTCCAGAGCTTGAATTATGGACCTTAATGTTTCCATCTTGAAATGTTGCACCTTTAGGTACTTGTTTAATGGTCTTAGATTCAATATTGGACGATAACCGCCGTCCTTCTTCTGTACAAGGAAAAATGTTGAATAAAACCCTTGACCTTCTTGGCCGGGAGGAACTAACTCTATAGCCTGTTTTCCTAACAAGCTTTCTACCTCTTCTAATAAAAAATGATTTTGAACATCGTTCTGAGCAAATGTTACCCTTGTTCCAGTTAGTATAGGAGGGTTTCGAAACACAAGTTTTAAGCCCTGTTGGACTACATCTAAAATCCATTGATCGGTGGTGATTTCTTCCCACTTTTTTACAAATTGAATCAATCTGCACCCTACTGGTGTGTGAATTTGACTTTCCAAAAAATTCATTAGATGGAGCGGTAGATTCAAATCTACTTGCTGTTGTTCGGGCGAAACCCCGACTGATTCTGGTTACCAGATCCTTTGTCACGGGAACTGGAAAATTTCTCGAATTTTGATCTCCCAGATTGAGAATCCCGAAATGTCTTGCTCGACTTCCTCCTCTTATAGGAGGACTGGTCCTTCGAGTATGAGGATTCATGCTTCCTCTTGTTAGAAGATTCATTGCTAGACTTGTCTTTAGTAAAAGGCTGTCTGATCAGATGTTGGGTTTCCTTAGCATCACGCAAATTTTCTGCACTAGAATGCAAAATGTCGAAGTAGTTGTTGCAAAACAACTTATTTCCTAAAGTTGGCTGCAAAAGTAGTTTATTTTCAGTAGCCTTATTCTTGAAGGAAAGGTCATCAATGTGAATTGACCTCCTTGCCGCAACCGACCCAACAATGATACGGGCTGAAACGTCAGCCATGGACATCATTACGGACATAAGTGCACGAAGTCCCTCAGTCTTTTCCTCCTGTGACTGAACAGAGTCCAGATATGAAACGATAAGCGAACTGTAAGATAATTCTCGAAGCATCAAGCGAGCTGCTTGGTCAATCTTCCAAAACTCATTGTTTCGTGATTTGAGTTGGCTGTTCTTAAAAGTGTACACAGATTTTCGTGAAGATTTACGACCAACATTCACAGAGCCTTCTTCAATATTTTCATCAAGTTTTGGTGTAGAGCAAAATTTTTCAAAATGCTCCCTAGTGACCAAATACTTATCATCATCTGATGTTCGGTAAGTCTTAATCGATCCCTTCTTTTGAAACTCTTGATCCACTTCAGAGAGTGCATTCAAAATTGCACCATCAATCGGAAGACCAGATCGCGAAACTTTATCGGACTGCGATACTAACCGATTAGAGACATAGGATTTATATTCTGTCGCATCGGAGGTAATATTCTCTGCTTCGATGTGCAACGTGTTAGCCACTTTCATCATGAATTTCTGAAAATCGGAGTGACCCTTCACAGATGTAGCTGCAACAGACTCCTGGTCCAAAGATGTATCCGATAGATGAGATCTAGTGTCTGATATATGAGATCTCGAGTCTGAAATCTGTGATCTTGAATCAATGTCCAATATGTCGTCAGACCGGACCAAATTGTCCCTTTCATCCAGAGATTCGCTCTGTAACTCGTCCTGGTCAAGAGAGGACGCAAATCTATCGAATCTCCTATATCTCTGCTTCTCAGAGGTGGAAGGAGCATTATTGTTGCTATCCATTTGCTTCCCAAAACGAGCGTCGAGAAGACGATTTATCAGTTCCTCTTGTTGTCTTTGCCAGTCAGAGGAAACGGGAGCTAATGCGAATGGCGGCGGCGGAACGTTTTGCACATATTGTATCCCCGCAAAGGGAGCTGGATGTGAAGCCGGGCTTCCCACAGAGGAAGCTTGTGGCAAGGAAGTCGGATTCCCCTCAGAAGGAACCGAATCTGTCTCAGACGTAAGTGTCGCCGTAGGAACACGTTTTGCCTTCGCCTTGTCAACCATTTTCTCGATGATATTTCTTTTTTCCTCTGACCACTGCCTACATGTGTTGCACGGAAAATCCGCATTGCACACTCTGTGCTTATAACACTCGGCGTGATCGTCCAGAATATTCATCTGTCCTTTGCATTTTATGCAAGATTTAAATGATTCCGGCATTTTAACGACGTAGAACCGCAGGTAAGAAAAAACAATCCGTCACATTCAATGCCTGAACAAAAACTGAGGCACGTGACCTTCGGTTTGTATATTGGCGGGTTGAGGGGTCGTCTCAAAAGTTCAGACAGAACTGCAGGTGCCTGGGGCAAATTGCTAATAGTTAAGATGTGGGTAAGTATAGATATTGAAATAAACAGGTGGGTTTAATAATTCCACTACATGCATGATTCTGTGCAATCCATCCCCTCCAACATCTCAATCAAACGTTTTTCAAAACATTGTACGTTTTCCATTTTTGTTTGTATTACCCCATTTGCAAGCATCCCCCTGAGGTTGTGCGAATGGAGGGAAATACGATAAGACTCCGGTGTCAGGTACTCATCAAGGTATCAAGTACATGTTAAATATATGTGGCCGTAAAAGGCGCCAAATCAAGTATGAATTGCTTATACAGGATCTCACTCATCCCCATGGACATTTCCCAGTATTAACCAGCTGGTGCACAATGACACTTTATAATTAGGCGTACTGAGAGCTATTTACAGGACTTTGTCGAATGTAGCACATTCAAAATACAATAGGAAGTCATTTACAAAGGTGTCCGTTTTCTGGTTTACTAAATTTGCTAAAAAAATCCTTCTTCAATGCAATTATTATTACTTTAGCCTAGTTACTTAGCCCTCCCTGTTGCACATATTTTACGGATCAAGCGTTAAACTCTCTATATACCATCGCATCGAAAGCTTTTGTCTTCATCATTAGCCATTTCTGCAATATGAACTTCAGGTAAAAGAAAAGAATTTTGGATTGAGACCAACTGGAAACAGCTGACTTGTGTTCCATTCTTTACAAATTACATCAATTTCTCGGTCAATGTGCACCAACATTTGGACTGTTTCTTCAGTTTAAACAAATAAGGGTGATATAGCAAGTTACACTGACAGAGTTAAGTAAACTGAACGTAAAATAAATGGGGAATTTTTTATCTGATTCATCGCTATTAGATTTTTTTTCTGTTTGTCTCACTAAACCTTGACGATTCTTTTCTCGTTACATTTAAGGGGCAATTTTTTGCAGATCGCTTATGAGAGAATTAAAGCATAAGATTTTTCAATAAATCACTACAATGTTGCAAAAAGTACTTTGAGAAAAATTATGGGAAGGGGTAGGAAGTTCAACTTTGCACCTGTTTCTTTCAGAAAGTCCCTTATTTCATCTACTTCCTCTTGTTTTGTTTTCTATTATTTTCTCAGAATTACTACTAATTATAAGTCCATTATTTCATCTTCCTTTTCCTCAGAATCACTACATAATCTACCCAAGCAACTTATCTTAGATACAAGTATCGCTGAACAACTCTTCACTGTTTTTCATTACGAAGAAAATAAGAACAATATAAATACTAGATCAAACTTACGTTGTGAAGATTTCCTTGAGTACATCACTGGGTACGTTCCTCCGTCCGGCCAATAGCTGCTGTAATTTGCCGACACTCTGTGTTGCCGTGGATACCGGGGTGATGGTGGGGTCCTTCTCTTTGAGGTAGCGCCGTCCCGTCAGTGGTGTGGAGGGGCCCAGGGATCGAGTCTGTGTGAAGGAGAGAGAGTAACAAGGACTATTAGGCTGGGGCCATGAGGTATGCATGTTTTCCTGACATCGACAGCGGAAAGAGAACCGCCGCTTACGTTTCTTCATTGCAGATTCGTGAATGAAATTTTGCGGTTTCAAAAATTCGTCAAGCACTTGTCTTTTCATTACGGCATAGCCCACCATTATAGAGTGTTAAAACATACCCGTTTTTCGATCATCAATTTCTATCACTATTTTTACTTCTCTTGCCATACTTTCTGTCCGATTATCATCCGTAAATCAATTTTCGATCTGCCAAAAAAATCGAGAAAAAGGAAGAGATTGTCCCCGATGTTTCTTGCAACACGTTGCCGATTTGTTTGTTTTTAAAATGAAATACAATCATTGCCTGGTCGGTGTGAACTGTAATTTCTGGACGGCATCCAATCTTGCCTTTTTTCACCACTATCCTTTTCCCATATTTATACAGCATCAGCAATAAATTTTAACATCGATTTGCTAGTCTATCTTTATTACTTACTTACTACCCGAAAAATACTTGATTTCTTTTGTTACGCGCCTCGGTGCATGGACGAACTCGTCCCGGCATGAAGAATCTGCCGGCAAATCAGCTGATAGATCATTAGTAATAATGCAATCAAACATTTCCCATGTTCCTTTTAAATAAATGAAAACATAACACTGTCTAGTTATTTTCTCATTGTAGGTAAAAGCACGTGCACATTCCACTCTGATGTCGTTGGCTTTTTGATTTAATTTCTTTGTTAGTAGATCTTTATGTAGCGGCTCATAGTAAGAGAGGGAAACAGTTTCATGTAGAAACATGTATGGGATGATTTAATGTAAAATCAAACGCAAGTCGTACTACCTGAAGGAGGGCGGGTAGAGGGCCAACGGAATAAAATTTGACTTTTCAAGTATTTTGAACTTTTCAATTATACATTTTAATGGAGTTCTCTATTTTTCCTGTTTATTCATTTTTTTCCTTCGTATTATTGATTTTTTTCTGGAGCTAGAATAGAAATTTAATCATTTCATCAGATTTCAAATATGAGTGCACCGTCTCTATTGGTAGGGGACAGGGGTGGGGGAAGGAGAGGGGGTCACACTTATTCGATAAGCTGTGATTTAAAGTCAGTTTACTTTATAAGGACCGTCGATAAGATAATCGATTAAAATGTCCATTTAATACATAAACCAAATTCAAATAATAATTTTTGTTTTTGTAGTTGTATTGTTGTTGTTTTGGGGGGTTTTATTGTTTGTTTTTAAGGGGGAGGGGAGGGGGACAACCTGAAACCAATTTCCCTTATGGTCGATTTAGTGCAGTAATAGGAACTATTTCGATGAGTAGCGAGAGAGGGGCCGGTCAAATCAGGAGGCTAAGCATCGACGTCTATATCATGCGAGGGAATGACGGCAGCAAAGAAGGAAATTTCATCACATCCTGATGAGATAGAAATGATCCCACAAGAACAACCTGTTATAGAAAAAAAATCTAATTTCGACTCGAAATCTTTCCTTCCCTGCGAGTAGCTTTGCTGCTTAATTACATGTACATGTATGCTTAATATGTTTGACCCTAAATGTGACCCTTGACCTTGTAGGCGGCCTTAATTCCCGATATTTTCTGCATGTTTGACGGACGGATATCTAAATGTATATCAAATAAGGTCTGGTGATTCGTGCGAAAGTGACTACAAGACTGACTGACATACTGACGGACGTGGGATACATAAATTCTACAAGCCCCCTGGCATTGTAGCCGATACTAAAATCTAGGGTTTACCAATATTGGCTTTACTAATATTGCATTCACTCCCCGACACATCAACACAATCCGAGGCGAATGTCAAATAGTAGTAAAGGGACGAACGCACAGACTAACATACAATACAACGTTGCTATTAAGAGGGGTGATATTAATACGGATATTGCTACATACTGAACTCGGGAAAAGAAATAAAAGACAATCTAACTGACTAAATGTCAAGGTTGTCGTGACATTTTGTTACGCAATTTCGCAATTTTTTGTTGTTTTTCGCCAAAAAAAAAACGCTTTCCTCTGAAGTATGCAATATATGAGTTAGTTGCGCAACTTTACGACACCCAAGGACAGCCACTGTGAACAGTTTTCATGAATATTTTACACCACAATAATGAAATCTCCGTGTCTGGCATCATTAGCCCTAGCGCTTGTTAAACATCAAAATAAAGGCAAAGATATAGATCAAGACTTTAAAAGCAAGTTATTTCCCTTGAAAGTGTTAATATCGTTTCATCATTATGGATGACATCCCTTAATTTCCGTGCAGAAATCGCTGACTTGCAGCAATTTATAATTTACTTCAGGTCACGTCCTCTAATGGTAAAGTTGGAAAATAAGCTTAGGGAGAACTCTCTGATACAATCTAGTCTGATACAAGATGTAGTCGGGTATTACTACATGTGGTTAATATTACTACACACTAAATTACGTGAAACTCGTTATGCTTAGGTATAATGTATTATATACACGTATGTTTTAGGTCAAGATAGTAACTATATATCTACATGTAATTAAAAGTCCGGCGCTTACTTTGTCATGAAATGTGACTTAGTGACAGGAAAATTCACGTTCAAAACGACACAATAAAATTGGAGGCAAATATAGAAAGACAACTGGCAGACCTCCAGCCAGAATGTGCCAGGTTTACCCTACTACCCCAAACAAACATAAAACATGGACTACTTAATAAATTAAGATTAAACAATCTACTCCCCCTCCCAACCACCCGCTTTTCACACATTTAAACAATTTGTTCATTGGTGTTATTTCAATATTCTAGTAACATGTTACCGGTTATAGAACTCAATAAGAAGATCTCCACAGATACCACGTGACGAGATTCGCAGCAAGACAAGGACACATCAAAAACATATTGCAGGGTACATTTAAAACAACATTTATGATAAACAGCCCCGACAGGTCAAACACTATCCTTTGGAATACAAGGTCAAAGTTCCTTGTCAAGGTCACTAGATACTAGTATCAAAATGTAGTACAATACTGCATATACTTTTAACGTATGTACTTGTGTGAAAACAGAAGGCCATAATTAGGAAAGTTCAGGGAAAATTATGAAAAATATTTTCTTTACTAAATTAGACCTGTACAGACAGACAGACAAACCAAAACTGAACTGGATATGAAGGTCAAGGCGTTTAGTTACGTCTACAACAAAGACACTTTTTAACTTTTGCAATGCTTATTCACTATATAAATTTTTGCTATAATGAAAGCTCGAGTGTAAACACAAGTCAATAAATTTTACACCTTTGATCGTTTTTCATTATCAAAGGTAAATAATTTTCTTGGCATATAACAATTATATTTGTGTGTAAGGCGGTCAGTGCCTCTTCCCTGTTTATCTTCAGTGGATTAGTACTGGTCAAGGTTATAAACGGCCTCGTTATGGTACAGATCTTTGCAAAATCTGGAAATTCTTTAGTTCGTCTTTTCTTTTTCTTTCTTTCTTGGAAACGTAAGCACCTTCATTTTCTTTTTTATTGAATTCATGAAAATACAAAAATCTTGTACAGTGTTTCAAATACAGCTCGAAACTTCCAAGGTGCCCGGTCAAACTTGCATGATGTTATAGGCAATGACCTATTGACTAAAACTTTAACCATTTCTTTCTGCATTTCAAAGTTATTAATTTATAAGACGAGTTCATATTTTGGCCATTTCACCCAAGGAAATGGCCAGCAATCCGACGTTTGCAATAGCAATAAGAACGGACTTGTCTAAAAAAAAATTACTAGTGACAAATACAATAGATATGACATCAGCAATTTCAGAATTCACATATGACTCAAGAACAATTTATGGGAAATTTTTATTCAATTTTGTAGATCCCAATCTTGGAAGTAATGATTTCTAAATGTTTCTCCTTAAATTTTGACAATGGGAGCCATCTCTGTGTATTAACCATGGGTCTATTGTCCGACGTAAATGAGTAGAGAATAGACAAGTACTTGTCATTGTACGATGTAAGTATAAACCTAACATTAAACTATCCCCTAAATGAACTTTCAGTGATGCAGAACTGATAGTTCTGGTATAATTCCTTTAACAGCAGGCGTCAGGCAGTTTAAAGCAGGGAGATAAGTTGCTTGTAACAATCGCAATTAAGTGACGATTTCAGCACAGAAAGCGTAAGATCAACTTCAATCACTTAATACTCCTTTTGAAAGTTTCTCGCCGTTTACTTTTCAATTCGACCCCAGGGGATAGGTTTTCTCATCTTATGTATTTTCAATGCAATTTAATCAATACTCGATGACAATTAAAATATTTCTTACTCATAAAACGCTCATAGTAAACAGTTCAAACGCCTTCTTTAGTAGTTTATGATGTTAGAACTTTACTTTTTCCTCTCATTTCTTCTGAGTTTTCACAGGTGTGCTAGAAAATTGAGCATTAACTGAGGGCAATCTATTCTTTTTATTATTATTATCATCATTACTAAGATCTTTCGTTGTATTTTTTTTTTTAACTACATACAGATATTTTAAAGTTTCGTAATGCCAATTTATCACATGATACACCCGTTATGCAGTTTCATAAAGCCATTTCATAAATATATGATATGATAACACGTTACATATCGTTCTGCTTGAATGCGATTGGTCAAGTTTGGAACCTAATCACATAAACCTTGACAAATGTGACCTTTCAAATATCGGTCAACTGTTAAATTCAGACCCGGAGTCAATATCTATGATTAAAATTGTTGTTGTTGAATTAGTTCTTGCATAAAATACTATTCAAAATTGAAATACTTTTCTCTTACGCACAGAATATCTATACGATGGGGACACTACTTCTCATGGCGTAGCAGACGACTTCTAGATCACGGCATAACTCGCCTCTGTAGTTCTCGGAAACGTTGATTTCACGTTAGAAATACACATTTTTTGGCAATATCATGTGATAAAAAGAATCTCAAATGAATTTTCATTTCATACGATGTATTATGAAACTCGTTGTGCGTTTTATATCCCCTCGCCAAGGCTCGGGGATATAAAACTCACAACTCGTTTCATAATACATCGTATGAAATGAAAATCCATTTGAGATCCTATATTTATTTCTATTTTCATAATACTGTAATCAAACCGACGACATCACCTGTGGAAACAAAGACTTGGTAATCACACATGACTCCTGATAAAACTTGAACCTGACCCTGACCTTTCACCAATGACATTTGACGTCTTGTGTGTTATGGTAACATGGCAGTAGAATAAAATCCACCACAGTGCGCTCCTTTCGCCTTTGGTGTCTTCTTTTCTTTTAAAGTAGACTTTTCTTTAGAACCGGTATGTCGCCTGTATGTTCCATCCTTAATTCGACCTTGACCTTCAATGGGTGTTGTGTATCATCATAAGTGACAACTGTTACATTTAGTGACATTCCGACTCCTTTAAAGACGGACGGTCGCCAGACAAAGAGATATATAGGATCTCAAATGAATTTTCATTTCATACGATTTATTATGAAACGAGTTGTGAGTTTTATATCCCCGAGCCTTGGCGAGGGGATATAAAACGCACAACGAGTTTCATAATACATCGTATGAAATGAAAATTCATTTGAGATTCTTTTTATCACATGACATTGCCTAAAAATGTTTATATTTTATTGAAATATATTATTGAAATCAACGTTTCCGAGAACTACTGAGGCGAATCACGCCGTGATCTAGAAGTCGTCTGATACGCCATGAGAAGTAGTGTCCCCATCGTATAGATATTCTGTGCGTAAGAGAAAAGTATTTCAATTTTGAATAGTATTTTAATGCAAAAATTTATTCAACAACAACAATTTTAATCATTGATATTGACTCCGGGTCTGAATTTAACAGTTGACCGATATTTGAAAGGTCACATTTGTCAAGGTTTATGTGATTAGCTTCCAAACTTGACCAATCGCATTCAAGCAGAGTGATATGTAACGTCTTATCATATCATATATTTACGAAATGGCTTTATGAAACTGCATAACGGGTGAATCATGTGATAAATCTAAATATCAAATTGTAATATTGTATACACCGACTACGTAAAATTATGACGATCAGAGACACATGTGTCCCCTACGAAAACAAAGGTAGACACATTAAGAAACAGGTAACAAAGATATCAAATTTGTTGCATCTCTGAGATCCCCGAAGAAGAACGTTTACATTTAAAATTTGTACAATACAAGTATATGTACCTCCTCTATATGTTGTTGTAGGTTTGATTTAGCTTGCATCCTCTCTGTGAGTTCCCCCATGACGTCATCACGGGGTTTGACGGGAGTACCAATCTCCTCCTCGGCGTCGTCCCCCAAGAAAATCCTCTCGTCAAAATCACCCACACTCAACACGTACGCCTCGTAGTCGTTGTTGATGGATTTGCTGAAAAAGAAATATCTCTCATTCAGTGAAAACATTCTAAAACGATGCTAAAATTTCCTATTTTAAGAATTTACTTCCCTATATAGATTGACATGTCAACATCACGGAACCATTATCCGGCCGTAAAAACTGCAACTTCCTATAATAATGATTTATGTAAATCCAAAACGCAATTACTTTTACATGTTACACGTTATGTAAAGTTGAAATACTGTCCAAACTAGGCTGACATCCAATGTGTAACATAAAAGACGAAAATGTGTTTGCAATATTATCTTTAACACAATAATCGTCAGTTTTGTGAAAAAGATTAACAATCATACTTTCCTTGTAGGAGGGGAGGGGGGAAACTGCATGCTAGGAGGAAAATATGGGTGAGAATGAGTTTATCTTGCAATTTCCCCTATTTTAGTATGAAGGGCGTGGTGTGCGCATTGATAAACAAAGAAATAAATAGTGGTGGCCTTAAAACAGAAACAACTAACCTGCTATAATTTAATGGATAATCTTGATAGGCCTCACTTATTGCTTTTCTGAAATTCATTTAGAAAGGTGAAAATTAAAACCAAATTCTTTCAAATAAATAAAATTGTTATGATCCAAAATCCAAAATGCAGACGGTTAATGATAAAACTCAAGATTAGAAAAGAAATCATTTTTAACGACGTGCAAAAGAACGAAGACGAGAGAACAAAAACTTAGCCCAGGTTTCCCTAAAATGTACAAAATGTAATATACTTCAAAGATAAATCGTCGAATTGAAGCCAAACGGCCCGGGATCTTTTTGTACAACTGAGGGAGAGGGGCATGAAAGGGTGTAAAAAGACTTCTATATAGTAATTCTTCACTAGCAGAAAATTTGAAATACTAGATATTGTCAGATTTTTTTTCTACATGCAATATCCAATTTCGCGTACTTTCAAACACAAAATGTAGATCTACGTCATAATCTAATTCTATTCCATTGGTCATATAATTCCATATGTCATAATTAAAATATATTTCTTACGTCATATTCAAATTATTTTCTATGCGTCGTATTTAAGTTTAATTTCATACGTCATATTTTCTAGTTTAATTCCATGTCATATTCAAGTTTGTTGTATTTCATACGTCACGTTCACGATGTTTTTCATATGTTATATCCAAAATAAACTTTGCCAGAATTCTGCAATATTTTCAATGGATCCCATTGCCCAGTTTCAATTATGTCCACAAGAAAGTAATATTTCTGTCAATTTGATTCGTTGAAGCTAGAAAATAAACATTTTTACATGCAGATGTATGTAACATGCCTTAAAAGTACATTTCTTAATAATATACGTATCTATACCGGTGATCATATTAGATAGGGAAATATTCGTAATAGTAATTAGTAATAGTAATTAGTTGCGTTAAAAGAGGTTCATGTCAATATTAGTATGGACAAATGTATGCTACATATATTGAAATATGTATAATAAACGATGTCACTGCTACCCTGAAATACTAGTGTTGCCCAACGCCGAAAAAGAAATTAAAACATTTTTAAACAATGAGCGATTTCGCAGTTCCTTAACATTATATACAAAGTTATTTGCTACCGACATTACAAACACGGAAAGGTGTCCTTGAGACCTCGCGTTTCGGAATTATCAAATTACATATCAAGGCCGTTATTTTATTATCGCACCTTTCAATCAATAAAACGTTTGTATCAAACATAATCAAAAGATCAGCCAATGTCATTATGGCGTATATAAGATGAGCACTACCTCGCCACAGCCCTGAGATTACAAACACAGTCAATCCATGATTCATAGTGAAAACTCGTTAATATTTCATCAAACTTTTTTTATCAAGCGTACTCGAATGAATTTTTTGGGGGGAGGTGACAAGTAATTTAACAAATAAGAGACATCAATGTCAGTTGAGATTTACTACGATGCATGGGGTATACATTATATTTAGACTTTCAGAATCATGACTTCGTATCCGACATGAAAAAGCATAAATTAACCCCAACAAAACAGTTTCATTTCTAAAGATAATATTCATCAGATTTTGAAATCACTTTTTTTCTCAATATCATACAACACGACAACTCTTGAAATTGAATTTAATT
Organism: Pinctada fucata; assembly: GCA_028142955.1. Classification (NCBI taxonomy): domain Eukaryota; kingdom Metazoa; phylum Mollusca; class Bivalvia; order Pterioida; family Pteriidae; genus Pinctada; species Pinctada fucata. The sequence goes on along the minus strand of AP027113.1, from coordinate 47,812,186 downwards.
CTACAGAGATTTGATTCCAAACTTGACACAGAAAGCCTCAAAACTCCCAGTCAGATTTCATCGGTTGGTGACCTTGAAATTACAATTGAGGATAACCTTGACCCTTGATCTGTTCAACCAAAGTAAAATATATGTACATGTATGTTGCCACCTCTTATGTACACAAATAGCAGTTAAATTTGGTTTGAATCAATGGAAAAGTTCTCAAGTTTAGATATTTTAATTCTTGTTTTTCCTAAAAGTGACATTGACCTTATATAGTTAACCCACAATCTGTCGAGTACTATCTCGTCATTTTTAATTTCTTAAACTGAAAACGATTTTTAAGCCTTAAAATCATTTTCCTACTCAAACCCGCATGAAATTACATCAGTTCGTAATTGCAAGTTTTAATCAATGCAAGAAACCGCCACTATGAAAACTTCGTCTAGAACTGGTTTGCCGCCAAAACGCACGCGGGATTTCCTGCCTGAATTATTGTTCCTTGGTGAATCAATGTCCACATCCCTGTATAGGGCCTTAGTACGCCATCATTTTCCGATACTTTGATCTGCTATTTAAATAATCTCCGGTAATAAGGGTTTAAATTATCTGATGGAAATTGGAGATAAGGCTCTCATTTGTAATCAGTTGGCGGGCAGAGTGCTAGGAAACAAGGTGATAAACAATCAACATTACCTGCACCCGCATCTAGCATCCTTAATTACTTTCATCCTAACTTTACAGTGCCGCCAGGTAATGGGGTATACATTTCCTCCTCTCAATACCTGAACATATCCCATCTCTGCCTTTCTTTCAACTACATTTTTCAAATGACATTCAAGAATGGAAAAAGTCGATTGACTTTGACCTGCACTTTGTGACCTGGTTTATTCTGTAATTCATATCGAAATATTCAAGGTGACCTAACACATTTAACAAATAGTTTAGATAGAATATGACCTTGACATTGTATTTATCATTGACATAATTTGAACAAGCTACCATCGAGGTCATTCAGATTAATACCTGCGAAGATGGCCATGACATCAAACGCATTTCGCACAATATATATAGACTAGTCTTCCTCAAATGTGTCGATAAATGCTAACTTTCTGTATTTATCATTATTTCTTTTTCGATGTGTGTTTTCAGATCATGAAATATTGTCATGAAAATTTCATAAGACGAAAAAATAACAAATCCCAACAGAATCTATGCGCTCTATATAATTTCGAACTAAGCTTTTCTATTCATGCACTTGGGCGCATTTTTACTTGTAACTTTTACATACTTATAAGATGTAGCTTGGCGAGATAGGCAGATTAAATACGTGTTAATTTAATTCAAATTCCACACAGTTTAACTTATATAATCTGCTTTCACTCTTGAAGGAATGAAGGGCATTTTAATTAAAACTGGATTAAAATATTGCGTAAGAATTTGACTGAAAACCGAAAATCACTTTTGACCAACTTTGCTAGTAATCCTTAATTTTTTGGCAGCTCCGAATTCCAGCTATCGTGAGGCAATAGGACGCATTGCCAAACTTTACCAGATCTGACTTAATTTGACCACACGTGGAGAGAGCACTTTCATCTTTGTCAATTGGAAATAAATCTGTCGTCCTCTTTGATTTAGTTTTGCTATCGTTATTAATTTCACTCATAAATTTGTTAGATACTAATTTTGTAGCGATTATTACTAAGCTTGCGAGGTTCGATAATTCGTCAAGCATTTCATTTTTTTTCCTCGAAAAGTGATAAATTATTATTTAAGGTCCTCTTAATGGGTACCATCCGATATCAATGACAAGTAAAATAACATTCAATTATCACTTTCGTACTCAATTATATGGGAGAAGCTTTAACAAATCACGTCTCAAATCAGATCATCTTTTATGTTTTGTAACAAGCGAGCGCTAACAATTGAAGTCGTAAATTTAGGGTCTCTGAAAAGCTTATCAAGACAATCTTAAGTGAAGTATAAAGGCAATATTGTTTGGGTAAATATCAACTTGTACAATAACGATGAGCGATCTATATGGAGACAAGGATCAACCTATATAGTATCATCCGAGTTTAAATGGAAAGAAAAGTTCTGCAGTCCCTACCAAGTCTTTATCCTTTTTGTAGATCTGCCAAGAAAACTCTAGACAAAGAATACTCGTGCCGCAAAGGGAACAAGGGTGGACTTTAGTTGGTTTTCCCACCTCCAGTATGGACAGGCTTACACAAGCCGGGAGACAGTTTTAGATTCGGAAAACTGGATCAAAACATTGCAAGTTATGCCAAAATATGACTCATGCATGGTTGACAACAAGTATTGATTAATATCGTTATTTTTTTAAAATCTAAATCAAGGTCTGCCCACAAGACGAATAAGATGCGTTCGTAAAACAGTATGACCTCGCACGTATCTTTTATGTTTTTTTTTTTAATCTGCTTTCATTTCATTCTTATATTTTTTTCTTCAATTCTTTTGCTTAATCTGAAAGGACAACTCACAGACAGAGACTGTTAAATCAAAGATCAAGGTAAATCTCGGATAATTAACATAGTTTTCACATAATTTTTTTTTTCACATGGATTTTTTTTTCTCGTTGTCCTCTATCTTTTTCATAATCACATTTCTAAAGTTTCATCATGATTCAGAAACTCTGCATTGAGAAATTGTCTCCGTGTCTTTTCTATATTACTTCATTCGAGGATAATTTGACCAAAAGATAGAAAATTTTGAATTCGCAAATGCTTTCGTGTGGTCAAATACAATTTATAGACCCCTTACAAAGAACTAAATACATGAAGAACTACAGGTGTTAGTCTATAATCTGTGTAACTACAATACATCAGAATACAGGACTACAACATACCACATATACAATACATATGTCTAGCGCAAACAAAGCAAATAAGCATTTCACCTGTTGGCATCGAAATTGCCGATTTCCAAGATTGCCGACAACGTTTCTGTCTTCCCTTTTAACACCTACAAAACATAAAATATTTCGTTAATAAAGGAATGCAAAGACACCATTGCCTCTGCATGGCATACTTGGATTTTGTCGGTGTCTAGGTGAAGGTCGTTGGTAATTTTTGATTTGAGGGTCGTTTGTAACTGACCTTTATGCTGAAAACAAATAATAGTATGAATTGCATAGTTCTAGGGAATATGTTTCAGAGGATGAATACGGTTTTCGCTGATTTTTTTCTTCTGAAATGTATTAGAATCAACTCCCTTTGAATTATATGAAGAACTTTACTTTGCTCATACTCGGATGATGAAGAAAGATATTGGTGTAAACAGTATGTTGAAAAAGTTCTGCAATTTTTTTTTCTTGTTTCACCCTTATCTGATTCTTACGTGGACACATGCTTAATTCATTAAAAATTAAAAATTCTCCAATTACACAAGGCTGATAAAAATTTCAGACGATGACAACGAGCACGTTCCGTCCGTTCTTCCTGACGCCACTCTCCCCTCAGGTCCGACACGTCTAGACAGGAAAGTAACCTTCGCCGACTACTACGGATACTTATAACATATCGCTGACTCAGCTTTGAAACAAAAGTCACTTCATTTATCAATAGAAACTCCGCATGAATCGAATCCACAATAGGACAGTTTGTGTACGATAACCATCTGACGTGTGGAGATCGGAAACCTTTGTTTCCCTCCGTTAAGCTCGATTGTCCCTATTCGAACAGTTTATAAATATAATCAGTATATAATGACTCTCTCTCAGCTCAGTGCATATTTGACCATCTGTAAATGAATGGCTTTGTTAGAAATCTATTATAGGTGTATGTCCACATTCCATGTCACTCTCGCCTTTATATACATGTCATGGTACCTTTATCAAAAGATCAGATACAATGGAATCATCGACTCTTTCAATTTACGGCTTTATCAATGTGAAGAAGATTCGTGGGGAATTGTTAGGAGCAAAGACACCGAAAAATAACACAGAATCTAAAATACATTGTGATAGGATTCTTTCATATTCTTTTTTCTTCCAAAACTTATCTTTGAAATTCTAGTACAATTGTTTCTCCTTTTCGTGTTTTGTTTATACAATGTGTACATGTAACTTTATTCGAATTTCAAGATTCTCCTATTCTGGATGTACATGTATGCGTGTACCAAAGATAAAGAATCCAAAATAGCATTTTCCTAATTAAATTTTCTTTGTCCCAGCATGCCATGTTCCCGCCATCATCGTGAGGTTTGGCGCACTTTCTTTGTCGGCCGTTTCTATTGAACCTTCAAACTATAGACATTGACTCTATATAAATCAAATGGACTCATCATATATCTTAACCCTTTAAATAACTTTTCCTCTGAGAATAGGCATGTAGTCAATACATTTATCCTTTTTAATAGTCGAACAAACAAAGGTGAAAAGTTCACTTAATCATTGTAATAGCTTAGAGACAAAGTGAGAAAAACTTTGAACTTTGAATGTTATTTTGTCATGCAGCCTCGGAATGTCAATTCTTTAAAGGATGACAAAGGACATGTTAATACAGATATTTATTTTTCTTTTGAAATTATGAAAAAAAAATCGTCTAAAATGTCACAAGTTAGAGGCAAAACTGGCGGACAAAGGATCGCTTTGTCGACATATTTTCCCCAATTATTTACGTAAGATTTATAGATTCTGAATTTCAAGTGTCAGCAGAAAAGTATAAAGTAAATAGTTTTATCTCCGATGTCAAAACATTCCGTTATCAACAAGATGATATCCAGTCAACAATCCCCCAATCATAACATGGGGAACTTCCTGACACGCTATTGTAATACCAATCATAGGATAGTTTATCAGACAGTGTGGGTTAGAGCCAAATATCTCTATATCTACCCACTAAGTCTGAACAAACAAGACGTCTATCCGGATTCTGATGTACCTCTTGCAGCATAGTGCATCGTAGAATGAAAGAGAGCACAACAACTTTTAAGTTTTGGAATCAAAATTTCATGAACAAATTGCATAAGGCAATATAAGCATATCGCCCCCTCACAACTGCATGTTTTTATTTCTTTTTTTAGGTTTTAAAAAGTCCCTAATGACCTTCAACTTTTACCTTGAGAATCAGCATTATGTTCTCCCAATGGGCAACAATTGTGGCTTCAGTAACCTTGACCTTGAAAATCAATAGCATTTGTATAAAGCTTGATGTTCATTGCTCCTTACCTACAATGCTACTTCTTCAATGCTATTCACAAAGCTCTTAAGCTCCATTTCAGTAACCTTGAACTTTGACCCCTGACTTGTAAAACCAATAGGGTTCATCCTCTTCCTAAGGGGAACAGTTAGGTTTTATTATCATACGATTGCATGGTCTACTTTGCTGTTCATAAAGCTTTAAAGCACAAATCCTCAGTTACCTTGACTTTGAAATTCAAAACGGTTCATCTTCTCTAAATGGAGACGATACAAGAGGATTCCCAGATAGACACACACAAACATGGGAAAGCATGACAGAGATGCTATATTCCCTTTACACCCTATGCAATATATATAACCCAAAGTGGAGCTAGCGTATGAAAATGACTCATGATATATGAACTGGAACTTAACTCATAGGACAAACTATACCCTTTGCTACATACAAGGTAACAAGGTCACATGTACTAATGTTGCTATGTAATATGATACAAGTACCTTTTCCTTAAAATACAAGAGAACAAATAAATGTTCAAACAATCTATTTGTATCATAGTCTGTGAAATTTGAATAGCCTATTCCTAGCACATGTACTGTACTGTAAGAGTATTTTGCTTTTAGAACTCTGTACAGATAGACTGACAGAGGTACTCGACTGATGTTGATAGACAGATAGGTTGTTAACTATATACAGTAGATATACCCCTAATGGCACACAATTAACTACGCAAAGTCTGAACTTTGTAACAAATTACAAATACTGATAATTTTAATATTTTGTGGGAAAGGTACCCAGATTGTTGTCCATGCAGACATCCTGAAAAGGTCAATGTAGTCATTATACTACATTTCAATGGATCAAGAAGGCTGAATCCCATGCAATTCTTTTTTGTGCACTTCAGTGATAGACACATAGATCATTGACTGAATATTTAGTTTTGACTTCAATAACCAAAACAAAAAGTGTCTTCATTTCCATCGTCTGTCTGTCTGTGACACTTTCTATACTTTTGTATTCCATTATCAAGGCACAAAAATAACACTTGCTGAGAAGCTTTCAGCCTTTGAGTTGCAGACCACATTAAAATTTGGTTGTCATTAACTTTCTTCACAGGAGACTGGAGTTATTGCCTTTTAACGAAAATATATTTTTTTCTCTGGTATATATACTGATATTTGGTAACAGATAAAGTGAGATTATGCTCTTTTGTTCCTCCGATCATTTTTGCACAAAGTTTCACAATCCAAAACGTGCATGTGAGGTGCACAGAATTTGGGAAGTTATGTCCAGACGGCTGTTCCCTGGTAACAGAGTTCGGACACCTCATTTTTCTTTTATGTCAAGGTTTGTTTTTTTTCTATAAATCTTTCTTCTGCCATCATTTCTGGTAATTGGCAAAAACTTGCAGTGGTACAGCAGTAGATTAATGTGATACAGATCAATATCATTTATTGATCTGTTATTGATCATGGTTGTTATCAGCCTTCTTCAACAGTCTTCTCGTCCCTTGAAGCTGTATTTTTTTTTCATATTTCAGATGTATGGATTCATAGTAAGGTCTTCAAAACTGCACACACACTACTTCAATATTTCAAAATATTCTTCAGAATTGTTATATTAAGTAAGTAAGCTTACCTTTTTATCGAAAAGTTTTTTGACGTGTGGTTTCCACCAGTGTTCTTTAATTGTCTTTGCCTCCATTTCAAGTCCCTCGTGTTTATTACACAAAAGCTGAATGATGCATGGAGGATCCTGGGGTGCCTTCCATTCCGAATTCTCATAATCTGCCGGCAAACCTGTAACAAAAGGAAAATACTAAGAATACTGAATACATGTAATTGTATGCAGGCAAACCTGTAACAAAATTGCCAGAAAAATCAAATTCAAGGAATTGTGGTCCCCCGCTTTTGGGTGTTTGTCTTTAAAGAAATGCTTACAGACATCCCCCCATTCTTAAGTTTTAATAATATATCTCATATATTATCAACATTCTAAATATGAAAGATTAACTCCAAGAAAAGGTCAAAAGGTCCAAACTTTTGTTTTGTTTCCAAGGGACAGGGCTTATGAAAAGGTATGCACATGTGAAATATTTAAGACCTATGATCTAAATTACCATCAAAAACTTATGGTTGAGGTTGAAGTTTTTAAATGTGGGTCAACCTCCATGGACAAGGTCACAAGGTCAGAATGTTGTTACCAACAGAAAGGTCTCATCACAAGGAATACACATGTGAAATGTGAAAGCCCTATCATTTTCCATTAAAAAGTTATGGACAAGGTTATAGTTTTTTGAAAAGTAGGTCGAACTCAAAGGTCAAGGTCACAAGGTCAAAAATTTTGGTATCCATGCAAAGGTCTTGTCACAAGGAATACACATGTGAAAAATCAAAGCCCTATCACTTTCTATTCAAAAGTTATGGTCAAGGTTAAAGTTTTTAATAAGTAGGTCAAAGTCCAAGGTCAAGGTCACAAGGTCAAAAATTTTGGTATCGATGGAAAGGTCTTGTCACAAGGAATACACATGTGAAATATCAAAGCCCTATCACTTTCCAATCAAAAGTTACGGTCAAGGTTAAAGTTTTTAATAAGTGGGTCAAAGTCCAAGGTCAAGGTCACAAGGTCAAAAATTTTGGTATCCATGGAAAGGTCTTGTCACAAGGAATACACATGTGAAATATCAAAGCCCTATCACTTACCATTCAAAAGTTATGCACAAGGTTAAAGGTTTTGTGACTGACGGACAGACGGACGGACGAACCGGTTTTAATGTCCCCGCGCTTTCGCGAAAGCGGGGGACAAAAATTGTATTAGAAGTAAAGCTCTCAAAATATAACAGAAGTAAGGCTCTCCAATTATGATGGCAAACCTGAAATAAAAGTGGCAGAACCTACAACGGAAGTAAAGCTCTTAAAATATGCCAGCAAATCTGTAACAGAAATAAAGCACTTTAACCATGTATATTGCACCTGAAAACTTTTTACTGAAGTAAAGCTCTCAAAAAATGCCTGAAAACATATATATATTGTCTTACAACAAACACGCACACATCTCTTTAACATGGACATCTTCAACAAATCAAGGTAAAACAAGAGGCCCAAGGGGGCCACATCGCTCACCTGAGGAGACTGTATGCATGTTTTCAATCAAAGTCAAGACCTGAAGGAAATCGCTTTTAGTGAAGCTTTGAGAAGGACAAGGTGTACAAGTTACTTCCTGTAAAGTTCAGTGACATTCTGTGCAGTAGTTTAAGAGGATAAGTCAAAAATGTGTCATTCAAATAGAGCCTATAGAGGACATCTTGGATTTCCAATCGGCTCGAAAAACACAAACTAAGTAGAGGGCAATTAGTACTTGCGTCCTGTGAAGTTTCAAGAAATTCTGTGAAGCAGTTTTAGAGGAGAAGTTGAAAATGTGTCAGCCAATCAGAGCCTGTGGCGGCCATCTTGAATTTCCGATAGGCTCCAAAAACGCAAACTTGATAGAGGGTATGAGTACTTGCATCCTGTGAAGTTTCATGAAATTCTGCGCAGCGGTTTCAGAGGAGAAGTCGAAAATTTGTCAGCCAATCAGAGCCTGTGGCGGCCATCTTGGATTTCTGATCAGCTCGAAAAACACAAACTTGGTAGAGAGCAATCAGTACTTGCTTCCTGTGAAGGTTTGTGAAATTCTATGCAGCCGTTTGAGAGGAGAAGTCGAAAATGTGTCAGTCAATCAGAGTCTGTGGCAGCCATCTTGGATTTCCGATTTTCTCGAAAAACACAAACTTAGTAGAGGGCATTGAGTACTTGCTTCCTGTGAAGTTTCATGATATTCTGTGCAGTGGTTATAGAAGAGAAGTTGAAAATGTGTCAGCCAATCAGAGCCTGTGGCAGCCATCTTGGATTTCCGATTGGCTTGAAAAACACAATTTGGTAGAGGGCATTGAGTAGTTGCTTCCCGTGAAGTTTCATGAAATTCTGTGCAGCGGTTTCAGAGGAGAAGTCGAGAATGTGTCAGCCAATTAGAGCCTGTGGCGGCCATCTTGGATTTCCAATCGGCTCCAAAAACACAAACTTGGTAGAAGGCATTGAGTACTTGCTTCCTGTGAAGTTTCATGAAATTCTGTGCAGCAGTTTCGGAGGAGAAGTCAAAAATGTGTCAGCCAATCAGAGCCTGTGGCGGCCATCTTGGATTTCCGATCGGCTCAAAAAACACAAACTTGGTAGAGGGCATTGAGTACTTGCTTCCTGTGAAATTTTATTAAATTCTGTGACGCAGTTTCAGAAGAGAAGTCAAAAATGTGTCAGCCAATCAGAGCCTGTGGCGGCCATCTTGGATTTCCAATCGGCTTGAAAAACACAAATTTGATAGAGGGCATTGAGTACTTGCTTCCTGTGAAATTTCGTGAAATTCTGTGCAGCGGTTGCCGAAAAGATATCGAAAATGTTAAAAGTTTACGTCGGACGGACGGACGATGGACGGACGACGCGCTGTGACAATAGCTCACTTGAGCTTCGCTCAGGTGAGCTAAAAACAACAATACTTGTAGGGGACCATGATTTCTTCTTTCCTACCAAGTTTAACGAAAATCTGTTCAGTGGTTCTGGAGAAGAAGTTGAATATGTATGAAAATCATCCCCCCTTCTTCTTGAGTAATCTAAGTAACCCGAGAGAGATAGTTATACAGAAGCTAAAGCAAAATAACAGACCCCCTCCCCATCCTTTCACTGTGTTATTGATAACATTGATCTGTTCTTACATTAATATTTTGAGCTGCTCTCAATATTGTAATTTCATAGTTGTATATCTAAGTCTTCACAAGATAAATTTGAAAATACTTATTCATCTTTTTAAAATAATTTAGTTTCCTTTTCCATACCTATTTAATAATTCAAAATATATAACATTCAAATGAATCGATAATCCAAAAATTTAAACCTCAAAAACATAAATCTATATTAAAGAAAGACAACTCTTGCATACATGAACATGTACCAACTTATACGAAACTAAAGTTACCAGGGTACCAGAACTTGAACTTACAAGCCTTGGGTCCATGTTCACAGTAAACATATCTATTCATGATTGAAAAAATACTCATAAAAATCTGTTCAGCAGTTCTGGAGAAGAAGTTGAATATGTATGAAAATCACCCCCCCCCCCCCCTTTCCTTTTCACATAAGAAAATAATTCATAAAAAATCAAAAAATTAAAATTTCAGTATGAAATACATATCAAAGCATTAAGTAACTTAAATGTGATGAATTTGTAGTAAATGAATGTGTAAAACCATACACATATTGAGTTATTTAAAGAAATAGTGCAAAAATGTGCATTTCCGACAGAGTCCGAAAAGACGTCAAAAACGCGTCAAAAATTTGACTTCCGAGTGGAACCAAAAATAACAACACTTCTTAAGACATCTCTCTAGATCATTCTGATGCTTTCAGTTTGTCGATACGTGCTTTCGTTCTGAAGAAGAAGTTTGTCAAAGGAGGGTACCCCCTGTGACCTACTTTTGCCTCTGGTGGCGCCACCTGTTGATGGATCTGGACGAAAAACAACATCACTTGTAGGGGACCATGAGTACTTCATTCCTACCAAGTTTCATGAAAATCTTTTCAGTGGTTCTGGAGAAGAAGTTGAATATGTATGAAAATCACCCCCCCCCCTTCCTTTTCACATAAGAAAATAATTCATAAAAAATCAAAAAATCTAAATTTTAGAATAAAATACTTATCAAAGCATTTAGTAACTTAAATATGATAAATATGCAGTAAATGAATGTGTAAAATCATACACTTATTGAGTTATTTAAAGAAATAGTGCAAAAATGTGCATTTCTGACGAAGTCCGAAAAGACGTCAAAAACGCGTCAAAAATTTGACTTCCGAGTGGAACCAAAAATAACAACACTTCTTAAGACATCTCTCTAGTTCATCCTGATGCTTTCGGTTTGTCGATACGTGCCTCCGTTCTGAAGAAGAAGTTTGTCAAAGGAGGGTACCCCCTGTGACCTACTTTTGCCTCTGGTGGCGCCACCTGTTGATGGATCCGGACGAAAAACAACAACACTTGTAGGGGACCATGAGTACTTCATTCCTACCAAGTTTCATGAAAATCTTTTCAGTGGTTCTGGAGAAGAAGTCGAAAATGTTGAAAAGTTTACGACGGACGACGGACGACGACGGACGACGACGGACGACGGACGCCACGCTATGACAATAGCTCACTTTGAGCCTATGGCTCAGGTGAGCTAAAAAAGAGTAGACAAACAAAAGTGATGTCACATCCCATAAATAACTTTGTCTCTTATACAAATTGAAATTAATTGAAGGGACTTTAAGGCTTTACAATAATGAAATATATGTCTTTAAAAATATGGTTGAAAAATGATATCATTTGCCTGGGTTGATTTTCCTAAATTGAAGAGGTAAAAATATTGTATTTTGTACCACGACACTGTTACAGTCTTCATGAAAACCCACTGGCCCGATGTCCGAGGCCTGTAGAAATTTTGCCGGGCCAGTAGAATTTCACTCTAGACATTTGGAGCGGCAGGTGATGCAGATCTATTTATGTTTTTGCTTTGCTTTTTCTTTTTTTTTTTTTGGCAAATTGCTCATGGCATATTCATTTTCAACAATGGCATTTTCATTTTGTAAATCGCACATCGATGTTCCAGGATATGGGGCCTTTTCTAAATGGCACATTGATGTTCCAGGATATGGGGCCATTGTCATATTCACCTGATTGCCTATCCTGATCACCGAGTGATTGAAAAAAGTTTTCGTACAGACTGCTGTTACAGTAATTTAAGGACAACTAGGCCTTCTTGATCTTTAACATGTTAAAGTTTTAAAAAGTACAAATTTCTTACCTGAGAAATGTGGATTGAGTAGATCTTTTCTGCCTCCTAACAAAGCATTAGCATAGAACCAGTCTATACAACATAACAATAAATGGTAGGAATTCACTAAGTCATCACTGATGGCTGGAAATTGTCCTGCAAAAACAAATACCATAAAGAAGATTTAGCCAGCATCTTAGAAAATGAACAAGAAATACCATAAAACAAAGGGTAATGGCACAACCATCAAGAGAATAATCAGAATATGAGTACTGAAATTAATTTGGGATCAATACAATGTACATTGTATAACAATTTATTAATAATTTAAATAGATTTACTAGAATTTCATTCATATTTTTGCTTTGTGTCAGTTTTTTTTTCTTTTTTTTAAATACTGTTTTTAGGGGTTTTCTGTCATTAATTTTAGCTTTTTTCGTTTTTTTCTGAATTTAGTCCTGCCTACCCATTTCTCACCATAAGTGCAATATTTTGTTTACGATAGTGTTATTTTGGAGACTATAATAGCGTAATATAAACCACTGATGCAATTTTGAGATAAAACATTGTCTTTTGTCCGCTTCGACATTATTCTTTTGGGCTTGCTTATACAATGTGGATGCTATTTGATTGAACAAATGTCTTCAACATTGTATATTGATATTCATCGTACATTGACATAAATAGACATTTTCCAGAGCAAGTTTAAGGCATAAAATGGAATAGCAAAAGCCAATAGACGATTAAAGGCCAAAAATCATAGAAGTAAAATTTACTCCAAAATCGTAAAAGTAGGCAGGTCTGTGTGATGTTACAGGTACATTATTAAGTACATAGTGACCAAATAAGGCATTTCAACCTAAAAGGAATTAATGATTTTTCACCAGTTTTTGTTTTGTTTCTTTTATTTTGATGGAAATTCTTGTAACAGATACTCTGCACAATAATTCAACAAATAAAGTTATCTCATAGGTGCATTAAATGAAGATGACGAGATAAGAACAAACAGACTATATAATGTATAAAGTCAGAATAGACCAAATATGAAGTTTTGATTCTTGTTGTTCTTTGAACTGAGACAGATAATAGACTAAGGCATAAATTCTTAATTCCATCTTCTATAAATTTTCCTCGGTGAAGCTAATACGCCCCATAAAATATTGCATTTTCAATACAAGCTCAATTTCACAATAAACACTAGCCGAATTGCTCATAAATTCAACCTTGAAATTCACATCAAAAACAAAATCATTTCAAACAACTCAAATACTTAATAGAGCATTTCCGAAAAGTATTTTTTTTTATTGCTTCAAAATAGATTAATATAGTTCTTGTCATCAACAACATTGCAATTACGGACAACTTTTCGGTCATAAACAAAACATGCTTCGTTGATTTTTTTTCCATTTCCAGATCATAAAAGTCACAGCCTGCCTTGACAATTTTTTTTCGCAATCCAGATTAAGCAAATTGCCTGCAAGCATCTAGCAGAGGAAAAAGCTGTGTTAATTTAACCACAACATTTCTCCGACATAAACTTTTAGTTACTTTTTACACCTTGCAATCAATAATTCTGATCAATAGTGGAAATCAGTATGGCCATAAAATAAATCAAGTCTGCAATTTTTTTCTTTTTTTAAGCTCCATAACGACAGGCTTCATGTAGAATGACACTCAAAAGGAAGGATCAAGTGGCCTGTGGTACAATCATTACCAAACATTATTTGGTATTTACATCAATACATGTATTTATTGAAGATCTGTTATTTAACACAAAATATTTGTAAGACACATGACCCCGCTGATTCATTTTGTACAGATATCAAGCAACAGCAATTACATGAATCTGACCTTTGACCTTTAAAGACAAGTTACTTATCTGTTAAAATAAGCATGCTTTTATTTTCAAGCATATCTGAACGTAACGCTCCTATGACATCATAGTAACTTTAGTAATGTCCATCATTACATTACGGCAGGATTCTTGGGAGTCTACAGCAAAAATTGTTTTGACTATAAAGAGAAGACAACTATGTTCGGAGAATGACCATGACCAAGACGAGTTGAGCCTGTAATCAATAGATACCAGAATCCTAATTCTTTTTAAAGTTGGAAGAAGAAAACCTGGCTGTAAAGTTTCTACTTCTAGTACTTCTAGTTCTACTCTTACTGTCCTGTTCACTAATTCCAGAGCACCCTGTTTGGGCGATTTATTCTGTAGTCTGTAGAATTTTGCTATAAATTATAATTTCTGAGAATTAACATCCTTTAGTCGTAACTGGAAATTAACTTCAACTTACCCTATCAGCTGCCTTCAACGCGCAAAATGAAAAAATAAAATGTCTACGGGAAATTCCCATGTTAATTTCAAGCCGCCGCCATATTGTTCTCCGTGTCAACAATGGTAAACAGTGACGTCAAAGCTCCCGACGTCACGCATTTTCAGTGATTTTACTATAGAAAATCCCCGTAGACTTTTTATTTTCCGTCCTATTTCTAACTTAGCTGACGCACAGCCAAAAGAATGGTATTTTCTGTTACGACTAAAGGAGTACTATAAACTTGATATCTTTTTGGACGATGACATTATCATATTTTAGAGAAAACCGGGAAAACAGGGTGCTCTGGAATTAGTGAACAGGACAGTAGAGATTTGCTGCTTATTGTAACCTTGGAATTTTTATATATCATCACACTCAAAGAACTGAATGTCCAGCTAAAAAGAAAAGTTCAATAATTTAAATCCACAAGGCTACCAATGAAATGTAATGAAAACCTAACAGAGTGTGCAACATCAATATGTATATGTATGTAAAGTGTGTATCATTGCATCTTTCACCCATTTAGAATTAACCAGAAGTCTCTGATGAGACTGAAGCTCTCCTGGTTGATTTGTACATATACACTAAAGAGAATGAATGCTGGACTTCACCTTGCCTAATACCACTTTTTTCATCGACCCAATATATTTCTGTATCCCCCCTGTAAAACACTCTATAACGAATTTATCCCGCTGAATCGCTTTTGGTTTGTGTATGTTACGTCAACATATTCTAAAGCATTTTTGTGACGTCAAAAGCATAAAGCATCTTAGTAGAAGCAGGATATCAAAATAATATTCTATTAGTAAAATAATGCAACATAATATTTGGTTCTTCTCGACCAATCAGATTGCAAGAAATTTGCCAGAGGCGGGATAAATGTGTATCAAGTTTTTTTTTATTAGAACCAACAACCACATGCCAATGCATATCCATCAATTCCTAATTAATATTTTTCATCAAAATTCAGAGCAAAATTTTTTTTTTTTTGAAAAAAACGGAGTCCCCCCTCCCAAGAATATCAAATGGACCGTGCCTTAGATTTCTCTAGAATGTGAGAGAATTACTAAAAACGTGTATATACAACATGTATAACATACCATATGTATCAAAACTAAAATAACAGATGTTTTTATTTTTCAAAATATGTGGGTCAAAGGTCAGTGATGGGGTCAAAGGTTAAAAATTTGGCTCCAAAAGATGAGCCTTCTCAAGGTTCATAGACATGCAATATATGACAGCTCTATTATCTTATACCCTTTCATCAGAATTTAGTTGAATGGAATGATATACTGACAGTCGGATGGATAGACAAACAGATGAACAGACAGACCTACCACTATATGCCCTTTGATAAAATTAAGACTAAAGGCATAAATAACCTCTCATTTGAGCTGAAATAGTATTGCATAGGATACTCTATTATAAGAGATATTTCCTTCTTTCTTATACTGACCAGTGAAAATACTTAGATCAAGTAATCAGGCAGTTTCAGATTGAAATTAAATATAATAGGACATGTGGCCTACCGAGTGAAATTTTAAAAGTATCGGCCATTTTGTTCTAAAACCTAAAAAGGTTTTAGGCTATTTATTTAGTAAATGTAAAACAATGTAAATAGAATATTGAACGAAGAACATGAACTTTTAGGGCGAATGTGGTATTAATGTAGACAGAAGCTAATTATTAAAATATAATACAAAATATTTTTACATACCGGGATGAAATATTTGATCCTCTATAGAAAACATTTCTACCATATATCCCAGTTCAGAAAAATATTTCAAAATCTGCATGAGGTTGAAATGATGTTTTTGATTGGTCAAATTTTAAAAGGACAAAATGACTCGAGGTCCAATTGACAAAAAGGCCTGAAACATTAGTTTATTACCATTAATTTATGGCAGGAACAGGTATCGTACCCAGATAGCTCAGTTGGTAAGAGCGTCTGCCCAGATAGCAGAAGGTCTCGGGTTCAATTCACGGTTCGGTCACATCTTTTCCTCTCCTGTTACAGAATTGGCACCAAACTAAATGACTCAAGGTGAAGTGGAGTTTTGTGTGAGGTTTCCAGTGCATGGAAACCTGAAAAATTGGTAGAGAGGAGTGTGGCAGGAACTGGCATCATGCCCAGATAGCTCAGTTGGTAAGAGCGTCTGCCTTGATAGCAGAAGATCTCGGGTTCAATTCCCGGTACAGTCACATCTCTCCCTCTCCTGTAAAAAATTCAACTTCTATAACTTACACAAGCACCTTTCATTTGGCAATGTGAAGGATGCATTATTGCTATTTTATTTGATAAAATGATCAATCTTTGTGATTCTGGTGTTTCCATTTATCAGAAAGCACAGCTCAATTAGTCCGTGATCACTTAGGACATTCTACTCTTGCAACAAAAAGTCTCACTACTCTCTCTAAAAATCTTACACCTTAAACAATTAAAAAATAAATAAGAATTACATGCATTTTGATTGTTTGTTATCTTCCTTGCACTGTATAAACATAATAGAAAAGATTTTGAAGTTGATTGATTGATCAGAGGAAATTCCGAAACTATCCCCTAGCGTTTCTATAGAATTGAAGATAAAATCCTGGGTCAGGCCCCAAATAAAATATGAGAAAAACTAAATTACAGACTCATCTATGATAATATTGTCAAATGGCAATAAAGGAAAATTTTGGTAGAAGTTTTCCTGGGTTGAAATATTTTTGTATGAGTCGGCTTTTACAAATGATTTTTTTTAGTATTTTATTTTAATTTTTTTTAAATTTGATTAACACATAGTAGATATGCCAATAAGGCATCTCTTGTTATATTATCTTCTATTAAAACATGTGTCACTTGCTTTAATGTAAACATTATGAAAAATTTTATCAAACCACACAGTTTTACATCCCATTGGGGGTGGTACTCCAAGCAGTGGAGGAGCTTATAAGAAGAAAGAAAGATGTAAGAGTTACCTCCCCCCTCTCCCCCCCCCCCCCCCCAAAAAAAAAGCTTACACAAGCACATTATTCCTTTCATTTGGCAATGTGAAGGATGCATTATTGCTATTTTATTTGATAAAATGATCAATCTTTGTGATTCTGGTGTTCCCATTTAACAGAAAGCACAGCTCAAGTCTGTGATCACTTAGGACATTCTAGTTACCTCCCCCCCCCCCCCCCCCCAAAAAAAAACTTACACAAGCACAATATTCCTTTCATTTGGCAATGTGAAGGATGCATTATTGCTATTTTATTTGATAAAATGATCAATCTTTGTGATTCTGGTGTTCCCATTTAACAGAAAGCACAGCTCAAGTCTGTGATCACTTCGGACATTCTACTCTTGCAACAAAACTTCTCACTACTCTCCCCAAAAATCTTACACCTTAAACATGTTAAACAAATAAAAAATAAGTGAGTAATACATGCATTTTGACTATTTGATATCTTTCTTGCACTGTATAAACACTAAAGAAAAGATTTTCATGTTGATTGATTGATCAGAGGAAATTCCGAAACTATCCCCTAGCGTTTCTATAGAATTGAAGATAAAATCCTGGGTCAGGTCCCAAATAAAATATGAGAAAAACTAAATTTCAGACTCATCTATGATAATATTGTAAAATTGCAATATCTTTGTTTATTTATAGTTTCTGTCACTTATGTACTCTAAATGCATGCAGATAGGGTAAGAGAAAATAGCCATATACCCATTTTCCAGAATCCTAGGGAACAGGGACTGAAGTAAAATACTGTAGTGACATCTAAACTGCAAACCGATAATATTTTGGAATAAATCAATTAACTATTATCCATAAATTCTGGGAAATTAGCTATCATGAGATCACATGTAGTTTAATAGAGAGAAAACAACCACACCCATTTTCTAAGACCCTTGGGGTCAGAGACTCAAACAAAATATGAGGTGGACAACGAGATTACAGACCCATCATATTGCATAAAGAATTTAGTCTCCATTATTTATAGTGTCAGCGCTGTAAGCATAAGATTATATGGAATAATATAAAAGAAAATGGCCACACCCTTTTCTAAGACCCTGGGGGTCATTGGCTCAAACAAAATATCAGGTGCACAACTAGACTACAGACCCATCATATTGCAAAAAGAATTATGTCTCTATCATTTATAGTGATAGAAGAGCTATCCGGACAAAATTACATAGAATTTAATGACCACGCCCATTTTCTAAGACCCTGGGAGTCAGGGACTGAAACTGAATGTCAGGTGCACAACTAGACCATGGACCAAGTAAAATACAAAAAGAATTAAGTTTCTATCTCTAACAGTTTCAGAGGAGTTGTCCGGACAAGAATTGTTTACGGACAGACGGACAGACGGACAGACAGACAGACGGACAGACGGACAGACGCCGGACGAAGGGTGATCGCATAAGCTCGACTGGTCTGAGACCAGTAGAGCTAAAAACCAGAAGTCTCTGACGAGACTGAAGCTCTACTGTTTGTTTTTTGTTAACTTCACCAATATGCATATGAGTAGAGATAAAAATCTTACTTTTCAAAGTAATCAATCAAAACCATGTAAAAAAAACCCCAAGACCTTAAAATTATGTGGATGCACATGCTGTAAATAACCTTTTGGATAATACATGTATATGTATGTGTCATTGAGGTTGAAGGTTAAATAAGATTATTGTCTTGTTGCCAGATTGCATAGTAGCAACAGTACATGTAACAGAACATACATGTATGCATTTTTTTCAGTGATTTGGTAATCATATTGCATTTCTATGCATTTTTCAAATCAAACGCTGTTAAAACCAATGTCTTCGCAACACGAAAGAGTTAAATTTTCATTTTTTTCTCTGTTTGTAATGACGTCGAGGCCTATTAGATCCATTTTCAACTACCATATTAGTAAAGACTTTAACTGGTCCAATTACATGTTTGCAAAATGTGACTAAAACTAATGACAAATATTGAAATATAGTCTCCTCAGGAAAAATCAGACAGAAGTAACACAGATATTTAACTGCCCCAACTTTTGTCAAGCATTCAAGTTAGCTGTGTTCAATAAGTAAAAAAAGCAAAGGTGTTAATCTGTTTGAATGTTGGACAACAACTGTAGCTGAACTTTTGCTCAAGCGACGGGCTGTCGGTACTGGTAGCTGACATGAGTGATCCCCATTTTTATCCCTGTTGCATTGTATTTGAAATCATAACAGGCTTTAGTCCCAGTCAGCCGGTTGCTGAATTACTGAGTTCAAGCATGCATATAGAAACTATTATGATTACAAAAAACAACTTATTTCTCTATAATGAACACATGACCCCAGTCACATGACCCTTACAGAACAATCAGAAACTTGTTTGTACCTTGAGCCACAGATTTAAAGATACGTCGAATGTTTGTATCCGGACTCGGCCCATGACTGCCCCAAGAGAAATCAGCCCTCTTTTGACACAATATAAACCTTCCCTTTCCTTTCCTGCTCTTACAAACTACTAGCTGCTTTCATAGATTAAAAATTATCATGTATTGCACAGAATTATATGTACATAATTCAATTACCACACTGCTGCACTGAACTTAAAACTCAGAGCTGTCATTAGTCACTTAGATAAAAAAAAATGGTCAAGGTAATTTCTGAAAAATTAGGAAGAATTAAACTTGTAGCACTTTTAAAATTGTAATGAACAGCATAAATATAACTTACAAGAAGTATTTGAAGAGAAATGTCTTCTGTTTTATTTCCCAGAGGGAAAAGTGAGGTGAACTGAGAGAGCAGTGGCTGCCATTGTTGTTCTTCTTTATTTATACTGCACAAGACAATTCGACCTCGAAACTAATTCATACCAAAATCATTTCTTAAAAAACTTTGTCACACCTATCAGAAAGCAGTTATCTCGTGTAAAAAAACTTGAAATATGAGTAAAATTGAAAGAAAAGCATGGAGTCTTACTGTCTTTACATTTCCAAATACAGATAAAAGTATTTGAGCCCATATAGCTTGGTAAAGGCTAGTATCGGTGCATGAATTATAACAGAAAAGAAAGAAAGGAAAAAAACAAGTAAAAATAAATAAAGGCACCCAATTGTGATACTATAAAGATAGATGAGCTTCATAAGAATGGAATGTACTAAAATAGCCATGGTTTTAACTTTCAATCTATTGAATTTTCTGAATATAATTGAAAATGTACAGATCTTCAAACTGCCCGACAAAAAGACCACACCCTTTTTCTGAGTCCCTTGAGGTCAAGGGCTCAAACAAAATATAAGGTGCATATCTAGACTATAGACCAACCATTATGTAGGAAACAATAACATTTCTATCATTTACTGTTTCAGAGGAGTTGCATACAAAAGACCCCTTTAAGGAGGAAATGACCACACCCTTTTTCTAAGACCCTGGGGGTTAAGGGCTCAATCAAAATATAATCAAAACAACTAGGCCACAGACCAATCACAATGCAAAAAGAATTACATTTCTATGATTTATAGTTTCAGAGGAGTCGTGTCCACAAGAATTGTTTACGGACGCCGGACAGACGGACGGACAGACAGACGGACGACGGACGAAGGGCGATCGCATAAGCTCGACTGGTCTTTGACCAGTAGAGCTAAAAATTGGTATTTGAACCTTACATACGAAAATGTCATTCAGCTGATGCTAATGACAATTTGCCCCTAAGGGGACGAAAATACCCCCCACAGCAATATTCTTTGAAAAGTTATCTTGGATCAAGGTCAAGAGTCTATTGTGAAATACTACTGAAATCCATCGATGGGGAGAGGAGTTATGCCCCAGACAATGTTTTAATAATGGTGTCTATTGTGTTCTCGACTTTTAACCTTTGACCTTGGTTATAACACACCCTTAGGTCCCAAGAAACATCTCTGAAAAAATTGAAATCTATCCATAGGGGGGGGGGGGGGGTATGCTATGGACAAGAATTAACAAATGGTGTCTACTCTATAGTGACCTTGACCTCTTGACTTATGACCTTGGTTCAAAGTCATGACACATCCTTCCGTCCTAAAGAAAATTTCTGTGAAATGTAATAGAGGAGTTAAGCTCTGGACAAGGTTTTACTATTGTGTCTATTGTGACCTTGGACCTTGGTTCAAAATCATGACACACCCTTAGGTCTTTGAAGCATTTCTGAGAAACATAAAAGGGGAGGAGCTATGCTCTGGACAAGGTTTTACTAATGATGTCTATTGTGACCTCTATCTTTTATGTATGGCCTTGGTTCAAGGTCATGAAACACCCTATAGGCCCTGGCACACAGAACTTGTGTATGAATTACGATGAAACTACATAAAAAAACATTTGGGGCAAACGTGGAGTTACGTAATCCATGTGCAAATATACATTATTCACAAGTTTTTAATAAATTTCAAGCGAGTTTCATTCGCATTTCATTAGTCGCTATGCCCAGCGAGTGGAGTCAGGATTAGAATACGCAGACAAAAGCGAAAACAGTTTGAACTTTTGAGCTGCACAAAATTTTGGAACCTTTCTGATCAATGCGATCTATGCCTAATTAATGTAGTTTTTACGCAATTCTTACCCTATTTATCTGTAATTCATACCAATGTGTGTGCAATGAATACGAGATTCTTACGCAAAGTTGACAATTTTCACATCCATTCCACGTATATCTTTCACACACAAAACACGCATTATGTTGCGAATGCATCACTCATATATTGCATATACTACTAAGAACAAAATGTACACACAAAATTGGCTTTTCCGTAGATATACATGTTCTTTGCGCAATTTATTCGTGTTTGAACTTTCATACGTAGTTTATGCGTAGTTTATGCATCGTTCTTGCGAGATTCATCTGTCCAAATTTCACACACAACAACCAACTTTTTCCACGTATTCCTGCTTACAAATCCAGATTTTAAGATTTCATTCATAAATTATTCGTAATTTAAATGTACTGTAAATGGCTGTGTCAGGGATAATCCTTGGTGGGACCATTGTGAAATTATGAGAAAACTATTTGAGATAAGAGAAATCTGACTTGAAATATGAAAGGGCCACCTATATAAACTAACCAAATATGCATTTACTTTTGGTGAAGACCCCAAATAAGAGTTCCTCGGCCCCTCAATTTGGCTAAATGGCCCCTTATTTTTTTAAATGGCCCCTCTTTTATGTCAATTTCATAAACATTTGATAAAGAGAGGGGAAATTAGCTCATTTCAATGGCTGCTGTGTGACAGAGCCTTTAGGTCCTAAGAAACATTTCTGTGATATATTTTTGAAATCCATCCGCAGGGAGAGGAGTTATAATCTGGACAAGGTTTTACTAATGATGTCTATTGTGACCTCGACCTTTGACCTTGGTTCAAGGTCGTGATACACCCTTAGCTCCTAAGAACATTTCTGTGAAATATTATTGAAATCCATCCACAGGAAGAGGAGTTATGCTCTGGACAAGATGTGATAGACAGACTGACAGGGTGATTCCTACATAATTCCCCCCCCCCCCCCCCCCCCCCCCCCCCCCCCCCCCGAACTTTGTTTGTGGGGGGTACATAGATTATTAGATAACATGACATAATATGTGTGCACATTTCACTCCATCTGATTGAAATTTGTATCTCCTCATGCATTAACTGCATTATTATCTGACAATCACCTACAGGTCTGTTGGGGTCAAAACTTGACCAATGACATGACGTTGTGCGGAAAGCATATGTTCATTATGTAACAAATGAATAATTCACAAGATCTTCCAAATATGTCCCAAGACATGACCTCTTGCAGATGATTGTCACATGTACATGTAACTCATAATGAGAGCTGAATTTTATTAAGATTCCGAAGACCCACCTAAAAATACAGATTCTACAAAACAAAATTCGAAATGATGGGTCTTTACCCCAAATCTATTCTTCCACATTGGCCTTTTTTTGTATCATGCTTTTTATTTAATACTCAATTTGGAGTTCTAAATTGAACATTGAAATATTAAAATATGTTAATACCATAGCATTGCCAATATCAACAGCCAATGAAAGAATGGGAAAAGGAAGATAACTTTTGTAGCCTTTACCATTAGGGCTGGGACGATACTCCAATTTATCGATGCATCGCGATATTTTATTTCGCGATCCAAGTATCGATACACCCCGACGATACCTAAGTTAAAATTGACATAAAAATATGTGTTTGAATTTTTACGACCTTCATTTAAGTACTCAAGTTTAAATCCAACTTTCTTCGGTTTACATATAGATATAAACTGTACAGTGATTGGGTCAGGGAAGGCCACGCACTCTGCGACATAGTCCCATTCTGATCAAAAATGGCCCATGAAATCGGCAACTCGCTGTGCCCTGGTGCACATTATGTTTGGTTTTTAAATCTATCTGAAAGTTCTGTACTCATATTTAAGTTGTAACGTAGACCTACACCAGTAGCAGTAACGTGTGGATCACAGCTTACTGTTCATGGCTAGTCAGAAGCACAAAATTCTTCTGTTCACTGACAATTGCTCCGCTCACCCGGAAGTTCTTTGCTATATATTAATGATACAATATTGATTTTTCTCCGACATTCTTTTTTATCCTTGTTCTGCGCCTGAGATTTAAATCCCCAACGTCCACTTACGTATCTTCTCGACCTAAAGGTACTTGTGTATGCGTTCGCCCGTAAAATTATCATGGTCAGTCAATGAGTTCAGATTGAAGTAATAAAATGTAAAGAAATGTAAATTGCAATCAACCCCCCTTCCCTAATTTCAACAAGCTGCCCATACTTGGACACGAAAAATACAGGATAGGTGGTTGAAAGTTTTATCTTGGCTGTTTTGTTATACATGCACTGTAACTTATTCATTGGAAATGGAAACCAGACTTGTCAGAATGACAACATAGCTCGCCGGTGGCAACCATATGTAAATTGCAACAACAACAATAAATAACTCCTCTGATTAATAAAGAAGCTATGGCCCAAGTTAAAGTTTTTGAAAAGTAGGTAAAATTTCAAGGTCAAGGTCACTAGGTCAAAATTTATGGTACGGCATGAAAGGTCTTATCACAAGGAATGCACATTTGAAATATCAAAGCCCTATCACTTACCATTCAAAAAATATGGCCCAAGTTAAAGTTTTTGAAAAGTAGGTAAAATTTCAAGGTCAAGGTCACTAGGTCAAAATTTATGGTACGGCATGAAAGGTCTTATCACATGGAATGCACATGTGAAATATCAAAGCCCTATCACTTACCAATTAAAAAATATGGCCAAGGTTAAAGTTTTTCAAAAGTAGGTCAATCATCTCCAAGGTCAAGGTCACAAGGTCAAAAATTTTGGTATCCATGGAAACGTCTTGTCACAAGGAATACACATGTGAAATATCAAAGCCCTATCACTTACCATTCAAAAAATATGGCCAAGGTTAAAGTTTTTCAAAAGTAGTTCAATCTCCAAGGTCAAGGTCACAAGGTCAAAAATTTTGGTATCCATGGAAAGGTCTTGTCACAAGGAATGCACATGTGAAATATGAAAGCCCAATCTGTATTGGTTTAAAAGTTATAAGCAAGGTTAAAGTTTTTGTGCACGCGCACGCCGACGCAGACGCCGACACCGGGGGTATGACAATAGCTCTCCGGACATTTGTCCCGGCGAGCTAAAAAATGGGAATATCTGATGTATTATACATACATTGTATGAGAAGCTTTTCGAAAATTGATCATCTTCGGAATGGCACATTGATTTTGAGAATGGCCCATTGAAGTCCAAGTGGAAGGGGTCATAATTCCATTGAGAAAGTTTGCCTTCCCGATCACTGTGAACATGACAAAGTTATTTGGAACCACTGGCACTGATTTTTTATATGATTTTTCCAATGACTTCTTACTGTTATTTAAATTATTTTGTTTTTCAATTCTTTTAGTCAAATAACAAACTGTTTATTTACTTTTTCATCTTTATTCTAGACGGAAAGCTAGAAAGCTGTTGTTGAATAAATATAATACATGTATGTTGAATGAAAAAAAACTACTTATATAATGAATATAAATACTATCAAATAGCTTTTTTGAGAAGGATTTATTAATTAACTTAGTATCGTGATACATATTGTATCGGATATAAAGTATCGCGATACGTATCGGATCGGCCTGGTGCAGTATCGTCCCAGCCCTATTTACCATTTTTTCGAATGTTTCACCCTTGTCAGACATTCCACTAATTTTGTAAGTCCAGGCAATGAAAATACTGCAAACTATTGTCAGTCCAAGTAAATTTTTGTCAGACATTTCCTTTAGACTGACACTTCAATATTAAATTCCAAAATGGTAGACTAGATGTGTACATAAGTGATGGATAGCAACTGATAAAAATTCTACAAAAGTCATCACCACAAAACAGTAAATAATTACTGCTATTCATATACGTAAATATAGAGGATATTTCCATAAAGTGGGAAAGAAATAAAAGTGTGATGTCATTGAATGGTACATACACGAACCTGTACGGGGTGGAGTGCAAGTCTTCATGCAAACTTTTTTAACTACATGTACTAGCCCAAAGACAAACTCTTTTAGCCAATAATATTGTTGTATAGTTTGCTAGACAATTTCTACTAGCCTGGCAAAACTCCTAGTAGCCTTGGGTCGCCAGGTTAAGAAGTTTTTGTGAAAATTGGATAAAGATGTACATATCTTACCTTTTACTTGTACAAACATGGTCCAGCAGAAGTTGAAAACATCTGTTACTGTACAAGGCAGCCGTCTGTACGATAAAAGAATTCACAGTGACAAACAAAATGTAAATGCTCAGAGTACTGTTTACAGGAAATTCAGTACACATATTGCAAACAATAAATACTATTTACATTTACCATGCTCGCAGGGTAATTTTTATTTCACATTTTTTCTTTGTGAAATTATAAAGTAGATACCAGTATGTGTCGTTGATGTGTGACAGGCGGAATGGAAAATGTGACCGGTCCGGGAATCGAACCCGAGACCTTCTGCTTACAGGGCAGACGCTCTTACCGACTGAGCTAATCGGGCACGATACCCAAACAGTCACACATGAAAGCCCTGTTACAAGCTGTTCTAGAGAAATTTTGGTTTCAAATTTTATCAATTATCATTTGAAAACACAATAAAATCATCAAAATCAAATGGTGTAAAGTGTGATGTCATTAAATGCAACATATACATATTTTTTAAAATTATAGCCAATCAATCAAAATCAAAGCAATATTGTTGCCAACTTTGTCTACAATTAACAAACACTAATATATACCTCTGTTTTCTATTCTTGATCTGTTTAGGTAAATCTTCTGTTGGATATTTGAAAATGTCAAGGAAAATGGGCTCAAACTTTTTGAAGATAACCGTCGACACTGCAAAATTTCGCTCCAGCTTGTTAACTTTATCTCTGAACTCTTGGGGTAGATTTGCCATGTCTGACCACTTCTTCATCTTGTTGAAGAACTGTATGAGGCTACAAAACAACCAGTAATACCATAAACATAAACTCGAAATTTCACAGCTTTCCCATTCAATAATATAACAGCAGAATTTTAAAGTCTTATTAATCTGCATACAGTCATAAATGTATTCATGGATGGCATTCAAGCACAAATAAAGGATGTTAACTTTGCAACATACTTCCTAAGACATAGCAGGAGTCCTTTCAAAGATATAACATACTTACCTAAATTTAGCAGATCTAAGAAGTCGGGTCAATGAAACACAGTTTCCTTCAATTGTTCCCCTGCCCACTGTAGGTGTGACACTCCTACGACATGCCTCGTATAATGCACATGACAACCAATGGATCTGGTCTCCCTAAAGAAAACAATCATAAATTTGAAACATGATAAACTACATTCTAATGAATAATCGTTTTTCAAATTGCAATCTAAGTGCGAGGGGAAAGGGGATTCGATATCAAACTTCAACTTAATGACAGACAGCTGGGTAAACCGGTGAGTAGGAGGGTTGTGCGCACGTAATGAGGACAACAAAACCATTTGCTAGATGGCCATTCCAAAGCAGCACTGCTTACCAATAGCACTTGTTTTACTTGTAACAGGAGAGGAAAAGATGTGCCCTGACAGGGAATGGAACCTGAGACCTGCTGCTATCAAGGCAGATGCATTTACCGACTAAGCTACATGTATCCAGGCATGATACCTGTTCATGTCACACTCCTCTCCACAATTTTTTTTTAGGTTTCCACGCCCTGGAAACCCCACAAGAGACTCTGCACCACTGCAAATCATTTAGTTGGGCGCAAATTCTGTAACAGGAGAGGAAAGGATGTGGCCTGACTGTTTATCTAAACGGAGACCTTCTGCTTTCAGGACAGACACTCTTACAAACTGTGCTGTCCGGACACGATACCCGTTCCTGCCACACACTGTTTGTGCACAGTCTTTTGTGTTTCCTATTTTAGTATCGTCCCTGGACCAAATTCTCCTTCGTATTTTGGCTTTCTATGTTTTGCTTAGGGTGCTGAAATGATGTCTTCTTTTAGTCTCTTGTTGGGGACAATAAAGGGTGCGGTTGGGTACCCATGCTCATGCTGCGGCAATTGTATCCAGGTGTGGTGGCACCTTATACAAGCGGTTGGAAATATGGACCATCCAAGCAATACATAATTATACAACCCTCCTGCTTACATCAATTATTACATGCATACTCCACATACACAAGTGGAGGATGGGCATGAAATGGGGTAGTACTCCGCCCCTTAAATAATAAAAGGGGCTATGAGGCACCCAAAAGGGGAACGACCTGGAGTAAATACTCTGCAGCAGGCAGTTGGTAAATGAGTTATCCATTAAATGCAAGATTAATACAGCCAACTGAACCAATAGAGGTCTGCCTGGTGCCCAAACAGAAAAGGGCACTACACTAGAGATCCCCTCCCTTTCTACTCGTATATATTATGGGAGGGAAATAGGCACCAACAAAGTAATACTTATTTATTATCTAAGAGATGCAAGAGTTGTTGCATATGCGTTCACCACTGATCGATTCATAGCACCTGCTTACTTTTATATCGAATTTCCTCTGTTGCTTATCAAATCTTAGCTAAGTTTTCCCCCGCAAGAACGTGCTTGTTGGAAAAAAATGTCTTCATGTACATGTATACAGTCATCTAATTTAGCCAAGAAGTATGTATAATCTACCATGGTACGAATGGTTTTATTATTTTTTTTTTTTTTACCTCGAGGGAATAGTTCATTTTTATGCGTTTGTATCCCTGCCAAGCTTCCTCTTTGGCCGTTCTGTCCATGTTGAGATCCAAGCACAACTCTTCGTAGCGTTGTTCAACGGCATCTTCGCCATCTTCGGAGAGTCCCATCGTCTATTTTGTACGTTTACGACTTCTATGTTAGTCAACACAACTGATAAACAATGGCCGTCATAACACCAAACCTCACGCGCCGAATGGCGGGAAAACTATCGACAAGTCGCGATTGGAAGGTACTTTCTACATACGCGATAGAATAGTGCTTAGACATATTGAATGCATATTTTGAGAAGGAACATTATTACAAACTTTTTCGTATTCTTTCTCATATTCAAGAATTTCTTTATATTTTAATGTATAATATCAGCCCGTGTAGGAAATACTGAAGAATCTAAACCTGGTTGTTTACAAACTGCGAATGAATATGATATTTAACCACGTGTTTTTACGGCGGGTTGTTTATTTTTGGAATACACATTAACGGGACCGGGTACCGTAGTAATGTAGTGCCTGACCTTTGGCTTTGAAATAGGACAGTTCTAAGGCCAAGCAAGTTTTTTTTCCAGAACCCGTAATGTTCACCAACAAATAGAATAGATTATATATTATTGGTTCGTTTGACATCTGAGTGGAAAACATTTTTCTTCTTACGAAATACGGGTTACCTGGTTTATTCATGCAGAAATGAAATGTTTTCAAATGTGTAGCCCTCTTTAGACTGTACCAGTGCCAGTGGCGGATTCAAGAGGGGAGGTGGCGTAGCCTAAAATTTGCAAATCATAGGCAAAACAATCAATTTCAATGAAAAAAAAAGAGATAAATATTAGTAAATATTAACTACCTCGTTCATATTCATCTCAAATGCATCAATTTCCATTCTTTAAACAATTAATTACAGACACGAAAATGGGTCATAAAAGAAAGTATGAAAATAACGTACTAAAGTAAAAAATAAACAAAAACAATGTGATACTAGAATATTTTTACTCCATATCGAGTCGTACCAATATATTCTAAGTACATGCAATCGCGGGGACAAATCAGCATGGCAGGGGCGTAGCCAGGCATACGTTTGTACGCAATTTTTAAACGTCCACATCGTTTTTACAAAAAACCCCAAAAACAAAACAAAACTATACGAGACAGTGCCTCCCTCAGCAGCGGACAAGAAGGGGGAATGCATTTTTTCCCTCAGTCATGTTTCATTAGAACTCAATACAACGATCGCTGACAAAGTATACGAGGGGTCGATTGGAAAGAATTTCCAATATCTGTATGTGGATGTACATATAAGTATATATAGGTAATTTCATGTTCACATCACAAGTTATCTTCATCTTAGATACGGTTCATCGTCTGCTCAGTGACATCGAATCACTATGCTTTATCCCATCAAAATTCAGCTCAAATACACTCCAGATGTCAGCAATTAATTTGCTTCATTTTTTCAAAATTTTCTCAGGCCCCTTCATTTGGAGGGGTAACATATATCCATACACAGTCCCCACTTGACCCTTCGGGTCACGCAAGTCATCCCACATAAAAATGTCTGTTGAACCCTCCTTTAGGCGCCCACATCGAACACACCCTGGCTACGCCCCTGCAAGTAGTAAAGGACAAATAATCTTTTTTTAAAGCCAGACTCGCCCTAGATAATGTTGCCACTTGGAAAGGGGATCAGTCCTTTCTTTGTCGCAGTAATTGAGTTAAAAAGAGTTCTGGATATTCGAGAGGAAAAGGAGAAAATATGCTTCATACCGGTATTGCGCTATTTTATTCCATTTTTTTCATAAAATTTCCGGGGGAACCCCCCTGGACCACCACCTACAGGAGGGGGCAATTCCCTCCCGTACCCTCCACGCTCGGCACTTCGTGCCTCGAATCATCACAACAAACTTGTAGAACAAAGAATTTTGGACCTTTAGCGGTTTCATACCCACCGGGCCTCCTCTTCGTTGTTGATGCCTACATTTTATTTACACTCTGGTTACGCCCTTTGCACTAGCTGTTGCAACTTGAACGAGAACAGTATATTTTCAAGTCGGGGAGGTCAAGGTCAAGTTAACTATAGGTCAAATGTCATGGTGGAATCCGATAAAACTCTTGTTGCAAGAAAGTTCGTCGAGGTGAGCTAAAGATCTTTGAACAATACTGATGATACATTTTAAAATGAGGATTTTTATGTGGGTCGTCAAAGTCCAAGATATAGATAATCGAGTCAAAGGTCATGTTACCAATATGAAAGCTCTGACGAGTTGAGTCTCTCGGTGAAACATTTCTATTCTGAGAAATCAGTAAGGCCATACCCGTTTTGTTTTCTTCTCATAATGTTGCAATTTCACAATATTTAGCTTTGAGTGATGTACATCAATCTTTAGATAGTGATATATCTTATGAGAATTTATTTTTTAATTGGGCTGACTTCCTGCAAAATCGCACAGGTACTTTCGTCTTCGGACGCTGCCGACGACGACGACGCCGAGGACAGGACAATAAAAGACTACTCTTAATCTCATTTCATAACTGATCGACATACTTTTAAAATTTGTTCGCATATTCATACAGTCGCTTTTTGATACATCTACCACACTAGTATTTCCCAAACAAGTAAATGCTGTATTTTGATTTTCAAAATTTACTCAAATTCATTTCTTTCCTTTCAAGTATTTTACACGCGCAGATCAGATTGATCTAGCATCCACATTGTATTTGTATTGCAAAGAAGTCCCCTACCGGCAGGGTTTACTAAAACAATTTGTTATCAGGACAACGCAAGCGTAGAATCCCCGCGAAACTGCATGCTCTCTGTTATCAACAGGATTCTAAAATAAAACCCAAAGTTAACTTGACTTTCAACCGTAGACCGTGAAAGGCAATAGGGTTCATCTTCTCCCTATGGAGAACATTGTGGTGGTAGTCCTGTGATAACTGCTATGTCTACCATGCTGTTCACAAGGATTTTAAGCCTTTGAACATTTGTTGAAGGTTTGGTGATCCTATGATGATTGCTGTCTTTTATATGCTGTTCACAAGGATTTTAAGCCTAGACCACTGTGACCTGGACCTTTGAAATCAATATATGGCGAGACTTAACGCTGTATTTTGAAAATTTATTCAAATTCATAAATTTCTTTTCCAGTGTTTTGCCGACACAGATCAGATTACTCTATCAAGGGATGCTACTTTTTGCACGACCCACCTTTAACTTGCGAAATTGTATTGCAGAAAAGTCCCCTATCGGCAGGTTTTGTCTATTTAAAATTTGACCGTTTTGTAATATAAAGGCAACGCAAGCGTAGCATCCCCTCACAACTGAATGCCCTACACTATCAGCAAAAGGATTTTAAAATAAAATCCAATGTGACCTTGACCTTTGATCCTGAAAATATTCTTCCATGACAATCGATCTTTAATTGTTCTCTAAAGTCTGTCATTCTGGGTTCAACGTGTTTGAAATGTGTTGGTAACTCCCGAAAATTCATCCTTCATTGAATTATATCACCTGCAATGAAAGGAACCCCTACAGATTCTCCCAGTAAATTCTTCGTCTGGAAACTACATACGACTATAGGCCTCGTGGTTACCGAGTTCCAAAATCGACACTTTATCAATTCTTTCACTTGAAAGCTACAGCGATATTAGAAATTGGCACTGAAGCTCTTTATTTTGCTATACATGTACACGTATTACGCAAAATGCTGCCATCTGTGCACCGCATGTGCAATATAAGAACCCTTTCGGATACACTGTAGTAAAAGAATTCCCACTTTTGAAAGATACATTTATTTCATTGTAATGATATACACATACTGGATGAAAATAATGAAAAAAGGACCCCCCTTGGATAATGCATCAAAACATGAAGACGCCATGGTGATAGGATATTGCTATCCATAAAAGGGAAATTACTAATGCTGAAATTGTTAAGTTGTCATGTTGGTAATAGAGTCAAATGTAACCATTTAAACGAATGCCAGGATCACTCAACAACATAATATTCAAATATAAAGCCTACGCTCACGCAGCAAGATACGCCCGTTGGTATTTTTTTCACAACACCAAAATATCTAAGTCCCATAACTCCATAAGGACAAATTGGATGAACCTTAAAATCGAAAGGCGGCTTCCTCTTCAAAGTCTGATCAAAATGTACAAATATCATGAAAATCTGTTGACACATATTCAAGTTATTGCATTCCATGCACCTATATTTTGCCCTTAGCTTAACATGTATGTGCATATAACCCCCCCCCCCCCCCCCCCCCCCCCCCCATTACACATAATTTCTGGATTATGTGACAAAAAATTCAAGAACCCGTTATATATGTGAAAGAACATCCTTTCTTCTTGAAGTATACAAAATTTCAAAACATTTCAACCAGAAATAGATTTTTAAATAATTTTTAACTATTTTAGTATATTTTCACTGTATTTTAAAATATCTAAGTCCCATAACTCTGTAACGACATATCGAATGAATCTGAAAATCGAAAGGCGGCTTCCTCTCCACAGTCCAATCAAAATGTATGAATATCATGAAAATCCGTTGACGCATATTCAAGTTATTGCGTTCCATGCGCCTATATTTTGCCCTTAGCTTAACATGTATGTGCATATAACCCCCCCCCCTTCCTATTACACACAATATCTGGCTTATGCGACCAAAAAATTAAAAACCCGTTATATATGTCAAAGAGCATCCTTTCTACCTTAAGTATACAAAATTTCAAAACATTTCGACCAGAAATAGATTTTTAAATAATTTTTAACTATTTTAGTATATTTTCACTGTATTTAAAAATGTCTAAGTCCCATAACTCTGTAACGACATATCGAATGAACCTGAAAATCGAAAGGCGGCTTCCTCTCCACAGTCCAATCAAAATGTATGAATATCATGAAAATCCGTTGACGCATATTCAAGTTATTGCGTTCCATGCGCCTATATTTTGCCCTTAGCTTAACATGTATGTGCATATAACCCACCCCTCCCCCCTTCCTATTACACACAATATCTCGGTTATGCGACAAAAAAATAAAAAACCCGTTATATATGTCAAAGAACATCCTTTCTACTTGAAGTATACAAAATTTCAAAACATTTCGACCAGAAATAGATTTTTAAATAATTTTTAAATATTTTAGTATATTTTCACTGTATTTTAAAAATCTAAGTCCCATAACTCTGTAACGACATATCGAATAAACCTGAAAATCGAAAGGCGGCTTCCTCTCCACAGTCCAATCATAATGTATGAATATCATGAAAATCCGTTGACGCATATTCAAGTTATCGCGTTCCATGCGCCTATATTTTGCCCTTAGCTTAAAATGTATGTGCATATAACCCACCCCCCTTCCTATTACACACAATATCTGGGTTATGCGACAAAAAAATTAAAAACCCGTTACATATGTCAAAGAACATCCTTTCTACTTGAAGTATACCAAATTTCAAAACATTTCGACCAAAAATAGATTTTTAAATAATTTTTAAATATTTTAGTATATTTTCACTGTATTTTAAAAATCTAAGTCCCATAACTCTGTAACGACAAATCGGATGAACCTGAAAATCGAAAGGCGGCTTCCTCTCCACAGTCTGATCACTATGTATAAATTTCATAAAAATCCGTTGACGCGTATTCAAGTTATTGCGTTCCATAGGCGGATGGACAGACAGACGGACTTCGCCATACCATAATACGTCCCGTCAAATGACGGGCGTATAAAAATGAATTACTGCAACACCCTCTGTGGTGATACTCATGCCTGAATTGACTTTTTTAAACAACTTTATTTAAAAAGACTGGACTAGTGCAGCTTTTCACAAAAAGTAAGGTCAGCAATGAGATGGACAAAATATATATCCATGGGAATACTTGAACATTTTAAAACTGCATCACAATACCTTTTTTAAAAACTGTGCGGTAGACTCCCTTAACCATTCATAGTATGTATTCCTTTGACAAGATCTTTTGACATTATAAACTTGATCAAGGTGGTTGACCTAGTTTCTGAAAATTTCAGTTTGATCATATCTGTTTAACTGCTTACTTGGTACCTGATGCATCACTTTTGGATCATTTATGACTTGAAATTTCTGCACATACCAATTTTTGTCAGAGTTCTAAATATCTGACCTATTTAACACAACCCTTTAAAATACTTATTTCACAAACACACCAACTGTAAAACACCATTAATTCATGTTCTAGATTAAACCTCCCTTATGTGAATCAAGTTCCTTGAACATTTCTTAGCCGTTACCTCCACGTTAAGACCACTGTGTCCTTGACCTTGAAAATATCTATCTGATCACATCAAAACCTGAACTGAATCTGATAAATGTTTTGGTAGAAAATTGTGAGTTCTCAGAATGTGTAGTACTAAAATGATACAAGTTACACCAAATCCGTCTTTTAATAATAAAAATAGTACTACTTACAAAACTTCATCAATAAATACATTCACACAGTTACTGTTTATTCAATCATTTTCAACCATAGCAACATTTCATTAAGAAACATTTCAAGAGGATAATTGGAACCTCGTTACAAATAAGTTACATCTGTACAGTCTTACATTAATCCTGCATGCTAACACTTTCTTACACAAAATAAAAGAACAAAATTATGAATTTTGTTTTCAATTCATGTCGCTAGAACCTACATGTATCATAATCAATGATATGAATTATTCATATTTACAAATCAAATACATTCGACAATGTTTTAAGTTAATCAAGACAAGGTTTGACTGGCCAATCAAATCTCTTCTACTATTTCAAGGATTTTACATGATGTCATGGTCACATGTGACTAGTCACGGCAATTCTTAGTACAAATGCACTTATAAAGCTCATATTTGAAATTAAAGTTCAATAATTCTACAGCTGAAATCACAATTGTAAGTTTATTGAAAGAAAATATAAAGCCTGTGTTTGTGAAACACGAATGCCCCCGGTGGCATCTTTGGTAGTATGAACACTATTTTCTGTTAAGTACACATATGTGAGGTCACTGGGTTAAAAGGTCAAAGGTCAAGGTCACGAGGTCAAAAAGTTTGGTATCAATGGAAAGGTCTTGTCACAAGGAATACACATGTGAAATATGAAAGCCCTATCACTTCCCATTCAAAAGTTATGCCAAATGTTAAAGTTTTTGAAAAGTAGGTCAAAGGTCAAGGTCAAGGTCATGAGGTCAAAAATGTTGGTATCAATGGAAAGGTCTTGTCACAAGGAATACACATGTGAAATATTGAAGCCCTATCACTTCCCATTCAAAAGTTATGCCCAATGTTAAAGTTTTTGAAAAGTAGGTCAAAGGTCAAGGTCAAGGCCACGAGGTCAAAAATTTTGGTATCAATGGAAAGGTCTTGTCACAAGGAATACACATGTGAAATATGAAAGCCCTAACACTTCCCATTCAAAAGTTATGCCCAATGTTAAAGTTTTTGAAAAGTAGGTCAAAGGTCAAGGTCACGAGGTCAAAAATTTTGGTATCAATGGATAGATCTTGTCACAAGAAATACACATGTGAAATATGAAAGCCCTATCACTTCCCATATAAAAGTTATGCCCAATGTTAAAGTTTTTGAAAAGTAGGTCAAAGGTCAAGGTCACGAGGTCAAAAATTTTGGTATCAATGGAAAGGTCTTGTCACAAGGAATACACATGTGAAATATGAAAGCCCTATCACTTCCCATTCAAAAGTTATGCCCAATGTTAAAATTTTTGAAAGTAGGTCAAAGGTCAAGGTCACGAGGTCAAAAATTTTGGTATCAATGGAAAGGTCATGTCACAAGGAATACACATGTGAAATATGAAAGCCCTATCACTTCCCATTCAAAAGTTATGCCCAATGTTAAAGTTTTTGAAAAGTAGGTCAAACGTCAAGGTCAAGGTCACGAGGTCAAAAATTTTGGTATCAATGGAAAGGTCATGTCACAAGGAATACACATGTGAAATATTGAAGCCCTATCACTTCCCATTCAAAAGTTATGCCCAATGTTAAAGTTTTTGAAAAGTAGGTCAAAGGTCAAAGTCAAGGTCACGAGGTCAAAAATTTTGGTATCAATGGAAAGGTCTTGTCACAAGGAATACACATGTGAAATATGAAAGCCCTATCACTTCCCATTCAAAAGTTATGTCCAATGTTAAAGTTTTTCGGACAAACAGACAAACAGACAAACAGATAAACAGACAAACAGACAAACAGATAAACAGACAAACAGACGGACAGGCCAAAAACTATATGCCCCCGAATCTTTGATTCCGGGGGCATAAAAATGATTTTATAAAATTTCACAATATGGTCAAGCCCTATTTGCGGTAAGTTACTCTCGGGGGTTTCATCTCCCATGTAACTATTCTAAAGGCAAAGCGCTCTATGTAAAACCAAAGCAGATCTAAAGCTACGAACCGAACTGATTATCGTAACAGCATAACATTGGTTACAAGTGTAAAGTAATACTTCAAACATTGCCCTGAGATTTCAATGTCTTATAACTGGTCACAAAAATGGAAGGAATCAACCCACATCACTGACGAAATGTACCGTAATGAAACCAGGAATCTATCCTGCTATAAATAGTACAACGGAACAACGCACATGTGCAACACACAGCAAAATTACCATAAATAGCTTAAATAATTCATTCTGCATACTCAATTCAGTCAAATTTAATAATTCTGAAATATCACTTGGAAGATATCATTATATGATGCACACATTATTCCCGAAAAATAAATAATGTAAGGACTCATCTTGAATTAAATATGATTTCCACGCACTTGAAATTTCAAATTCTCTTCAATGAACTATTGTAACTAAAGGTACATTTTAGCAACCAAACTGAAATATCAAAATGTGACATTCTAGAACCTATCCTTACAGATAGGGAAAATAAATGGTATGCTTCTTTGAACTCAAGAATTCTTAAAGAAAAACTGAAATGTTCACGCAATGAGGTACTGACGTCAAATAACATTTCATTGAACCAATCAAAAGCCGACAATACATTACTAGTATTTCATTTTCCTTATAATTCATCAACAGCAATCACATGGGTAAATCTTCATAGCAAAACCACTTTAAAATCGTCAGCAATAGAGATCGACACAAAGTCACATAATTTACAATACAAATATCTATCTTATATATCCTTATTGACTATCCTACACAACCAAGCATGTACACATATAAAGTCCACTAATGAAATGATAGACAGCTTATGAAATAATGTGATAAATTATTGCGAGACATTAAGTGGTACGCCCTGAATCAACTTTGTTCTATCACCGCCTTAAAACGTGGTGATATTAAGTATACATCACTGATATATATCGTTATAGTGAGGAAAATCCATGATACCAATTCGATTGGATCTAAACTCGATATAACTATCAAAACTCAATAAATAAAAGGCAGATTATGAATCCCGACTGAATTTTGCAGAATCTTTGGCGCATATAGATGACGTGTTAAATTACGTATATGATGAAGGAAGTAATGAGAGACTAGCTAGAATCCTTATCTACATCCCCTGATTCTGTCTGACCATTTTCGGAATCGTCACTGATAGAACTTTTCCCAGATTTTTCTGAATTCGCCGTCTGAGCACTTGTATTTACAATATCCATGTCATTTAATGCACTAACACTGACATCTTTTTCTTTTGCAATCTTCATGAGAATGGAATCCAGTTTTGACTTTCTGTCTTTTTTCTCTCGCCCACTAACCACTTTATCTTCCATTTTGTTCACTTTGTCTTTTAACGTATCTACGATTTTATTAAGCTTGAAAGAACCCTGAATTTTGTTTTTAGTTTTGGTGAAGTCCTTTGGTTCGTTACCATCTCTGTGACTGTCTCGAGCGGGACTTTCCTTAGATTTTGATTTCATAGACAGATCTGTAGGCTGATCTTGATCGTCAATGATGGGAATACTAAGTCTGTCTTTTGAACGACGTTCCTGACTCGTGTCTAAATGGCGAGACTTTGAATGATGGGAATGTGCTTCAACACGAACAGATAAATCTTGAGCTACATCCTGGTCTTTTGGATCTCCCCGACCAAATCGACCTCCAACTTCCCCTGGCTCTCTATCCTCCAGATCAGAGTCTCCTTTCCCATTCATCATGTTTGACTGGGCTAACGCTGCAAATGATGACGGAAGCGTGGAAGGGAGAGAAAAGTTCAAACCTTGTGCCTGTGCAGCTAACAAGGGGTTAGACATCAGCATTAATGGATTGTAAAGGAATGGGAAGGATGGGTGGGGGGTTTGTGAACTGCTTGGAGATTTAGACTCGTGTCTGCTGCTGCTACTTTCCTTTTTACTGCTTGGTGAATGTTTTTCTTTCTTTGACTCGGCTTCTTTGCCCAGGGAGGGTGGGGTAAATCCTGGCATAAAACCAGCCAATCCCATCATGGGGTTGGACATGCTGAAGTTAGGCAGAGCACCAAACGGCATGCCTAGAGGTAGTTTGTTGAAGCTTGACATAAGGCCCATCCCTGGGAAGCCAGACAGACCCGCCATCGAGGCAGATGAGAACGGACTATCTCCTAGCACTGACTGTGATAAGGAACTCTCCCGAGGACGACCTCTCCGCCTCTCAAGATTTGGCTGTATAACTCTTGATAAGAGGTTCTTTGGTAAGTTGCCCTATAAGGAATACATTTTAGAAATCATTATATGATAGCAAGTTAATTTTTTAGTACAAAATGCACATAATATGCATCTCTATTTAACATCACTTCTCTATGAATTTGATTGACACTTGGATGAAAAAGAATTCCAATTTTAAAAGTAGTTTTCTCTACATGTTAAACATGATAAAATTGTTACTTTCTGGCATTTTTCTAAACAAAATCCTTGTTAAGGATGATCTTCTGTGATGTAATATGCGAAAATGTACAGCATAATACTTAGGGGTTACCATGTGTGTGTTTTACAAAAACTGACAGGGTATCGGCAAATCCCGTCAGAAATCGAGTTTTACAATGAGGATTTAGCTGAGTGGTAAAACGGATATTTCTAACAAGGGATTCGCCGATACCCTGTCAGTTTTTGTAAAACATTAGTATGGTAACCCTATTCTAATGCTTTGGTCAGCAAGGAGCTAGTAGACATCTGCTTTTAACGATGTCACAATAGGAAAGCATGATGTCATAGCAAAAACTGCAGTGAAACATGAATCCCTTGCAAATTTTTCATCACTCAACCATTAATGCACGTTACAAACAGAGTGCGTTAGAATGTTAGTTAACTTAAATTCTTTAAGATAATCTGGATACCTTAGCCTTGACTAGATCCGCCCATTTAGGATCCACGTCATAGAATGGATTCTGTTCCAGCCATTCAGCGAGATAACGCATAGGTGGGGCTTTGGCTCCTGTAATCTGTTATAAAGAAATTGGTGTAATATACATGTATATAAACAAAGGTAAAAATAAAACAAACAAGTCAACAAAAAGCTGCTTTAATTTCTTCAAAATTAGATTTTTCATTTTACATTTTGACTGATAAAACAATGTCTTACTTTCTTTCCGGTGAGGCGATTTACAACTGATACGTTTTCTTCTCCGGTAATTTTTCCTGGGTCCAATAAAGCTGGGTCCACTTTTGGTTTACGTCCTTTTCTACTAATCTGGAAACAATTAATATTATATTTTTTTTTAACAGTTTTTGACAATAAGGTTGTAATGATGACACACTAATGTCTGAGAGACACACATGTACACGTATATTCAAACAAAATAATATTATGTTAAAGTCATTGCCGTTGTGTAATTTGAAAATCTCCTAATTCTTAATATGCCTCAAAACAAGTAAATGTAATAATTATGCCATTTTCTGAAAAGCAATAGCTCAAAAACAATGTAAAATATATACATCAACACTTTTATCTGTATGGGTTTAATATGGGCCAATTAAAACAAACTTCCAAAATTTAACTTATCAAATACATTTGCAACATATGTCCAGAACACTTCACTCCGGCATCTGGATGAAAACTAAGATCGTTTAAGCTTGAGGGATTAATGAAAATCCTATACTAGACATTTTATATAATTTTATAGGAGGAACAAATACTTTGTATTAGGTAAATATGGTACCTCAGTGTATTCATTATCTTCTAACATAGAGCTCTCGGAGGGTTTATCTATCATATAACCAGGATGCTCATCCAGGAACTTCTCTATGTCCTTCCTCATCGGAGCTTCATCACCGGACAAACGGCTACCGTCCTCTAAATTCACAACAGGAATACGGGACTCCGCTATTGGAAAGATATACATACATATACTTTTACACATTAAATACAGTTACTATATGTGTACTTATTTATTGGAATTAATGGTTTAGTAAAATTAACACTTAAACATAGGTAATAACAGATTACGAAGCTCACCTCGTGGCAGCAAAATTCAATTCAAACATATTTCTAAATACATGTATATTGGCTTTTAAAGGCAAAAATCATTCAAGCGGAAAAAGTAGGTCAATTTCATTTTATGAAAGTTTGATCAAAGATACATCCAATATGCAAGTTTGGTACATGAAGCACTTATACTTTGCTCAATATTGGCTTTTAAAGGCAAAATCACTCAAGCTGAAAAAGTAGGTCAAGGCCATTTTATGAAAGTTTGATCAAAAATAAATCATATATGCAAGTTTGGTACATGTAGCACTTATACTTTGCTCAATATTGGCTTTTAAAGGCAAAATCACTCAAGCGGAAAAAGTAGGTCAAGGTCATTACACGAAAATTTGATCAATGACACATCCAATAAGCAAGTTTGGTACATGAAGCACTTATACTTTGCTCAATATTGGCTTTTAAAGGCAAAATCACTCAAGCTGAAAAAGTAGGTCAAGGCCATTTTATGAAAGTTTGATCAAAAATAAATCATATATGCAAGTTTGGTACATGTAGCACTTATACTTTGCTCAATATTGGCTTTTAAAGGCAAAATCACTCAAGCGGAAAAAGTAGGTCAAGGTCATTACATGAAAGTTTGATCAATGACACATCCAATAAGCAAGTTTGGTACATGTAGCACTTATACTTTGCTGAATAAGGCAAAATCACTCAAGCGGAAAAAGTAGGTCAAGGTCATTTTGTGAAAGTTTGATCAAAGATACATCCAATATGCAAGTTTGGTACATGTAGCACTTATACTTTGCTCAATATTGGCTTTTAAAAGCAAAATCACTCAAGTGGAAAAATTAGGTCAGATGCCACATCCGATGCATGGATCCATCTCGGCATCCAAGGTGAATCACTTGTGCAAGTTTGGTTACTGTAGCATTACTACTTGGTCAGATACTGAGCTACCCCAAACTTCTTAACCAAGTCACTCAAGCGAAAAATATAGGTCAGATGCTGCATCTGATGCATGGGTTCACCTCAGCATCCAAAGATGAATCACTTGTGCAAGTTTGGTTAATGTAGCATCAGTACTTTGTCAGATACTGAGCTACCCCAAACTTCTTAACCAAGTCACTCAAGCGGAAAATGTAGGTCAGATGCAGCATCCGATGCATGGGTTCACCTCAGCATCCAAAGATGAATCACTTGTGCAAGTTTGGTTACTGTAGCATCAGTACTTTGTCACATACTGAGCTACCCCAAACTTCTTAACCAAGTCACTCAAGCGGAAAATGTAGGTCAGATGCAGCATCCGATGCATGGGTTCACCCCAGCATCCAAAGATGAATCACTTGTGCATGTTTGGTTACTGTAGCATCAGTACTTTGCCAAATACTGAGCTACCCCAAACTTCTTAACCGGACGTGGACACGGACGCGCGGGGGTATAGCATAAGCTCACTCGACTTCGTCGAGGTGAGCTAAAAACTGTGACAATATACATTGTATATGTCAATTTGCCCTTTTTTGCCTGCTATTTCCACTCAAATACAATACTAGTATAAGATTCTTTGAGAAAAGTGTACTGATTTGATGTTAACATATTTTACATGTATAAACAATTTCGTAAAATCTTTATTATTTTAGTAGATTACTTTCATCAAACCCACCATCTATAACTCCGTCGATCCCTGATGTAGACCTGGCCTGTTGCCGTCGTGCTAACGCCTCTGCCATAGCAATCTCTGCCATTTTCTCTGCCTTCCTTTTACGACCCCGCCTTCCTCGTCTGTCACCAAAGTACAGAGAGTGCTCCAACTGCAAAAAGATGCAAATCAATTTAATCTAGCTATAACATCATAATCTGTATTAATCTCTTTCAAAATTTTGTTTTCGTCCAAAGGTTATACTTTTAAAAGACATAACAACTAGTTAGCCATGTTTTTCCCCCGAGTCACGCGAACCAAAATGATGAGGTGATAATTTGATTGGTTCACGTGACAAGTGGAATAACTTGACAATGAACCACGGCTAGCTAGTATTCTGAAGGCAAAATTCAAGGTTTCTGGAAATCAGAATTCTGCTTGAAAACGGAAGAGTATCATGTCTGAATACTGCTTTGGTGTTAAAAATAAATTACTACTACTATTTTACAGAAATAAATTTCAACGACATGTATTTTCTCTATCGAATTAAGAATATCAAAATTTGTAAGCAATTGGTAATTTGTCAATATATCTACATGAATATCAAAATAAACGTTGTACACTATCAATCAAGATAAATAGTCCAACACGTTAGATAACAAATCACAAATCAGTTCTTACCATACTTCTCCTGAGAAGCTCGGGGTCAAGGTCAGGACCAGCACCGTTCAGTAAATCAGCAGGTGTCTATAAACATATAAACATGATGAAGACAGATTACTTAAATACAAAGATCTATGGATTTTATTAATCTTTGGTTTGAAAATATAAAGTACAAATTACACTGTAATGAATGTATGAATTTTACTTTACGAGTTACATGTATTCTTCATATTACAATCAATTTAAACATTTTCTTTTTTCAATATACATGTACATATTAGTACATTGTGAATGCATGTTAATGTACAATTTTTCTGAGGGTAACTCAATTAGCACAAATACTTTTATTTGAGAACTTCTTATCTATTTAAAATTCAGCATTAATGCTTAAGAAATATGAACTATATGTACATGTATATATAATGTACTGTAAAACAAGAATATTTAGCACAAAGATATTTTAGTGCAATGAGGGATAAAAACCTTTTGGTGCAAACTTAAGTAAGTGCACTGACACACTATCTGGTCGATAAATGACTTTAGGACTTCGTTTTTCAGACATCTCTGGTTGCAATTTGCCTTCAATGAATTGTATTTTTTGTAACGTCAGACAAAAAAATAGGCCTTGTGTCTCATGTTCGGATGATCGTTGGTAATACAAAATAAGTATCAATTCTATTAAAAGTAATAAAAGGAAATAATGTTGTTCTGTAACATAGATGAATATATATTGTCCCCATTTTTCACCTTTGGGTACCTTTTTCAGCAACCATACCTTTGCGCTAATGGCGCTAAAATAAATCGAGCGCTCAATATTCTTGTTTTACATTATATGCATATGAGCATGCATATACAGTCTTTCTTTTTTTATAGAATAATTACAAGAC
This sequence comes from Pinctada fucata, assembly GCA_028142955.1. Lineage (NCBI taxonomy): Eukaryota > Metazoa > Mollusca > Bivalvia > Pterioida > Pteriidae > Pinctada > Pinctada fucata. The sequence goes on along the minus strand of AP027113.1, from coordinate 47,768,105 downwards.
ATGCATGTTTGTTTTTGTTTTATATCTAAATTCTATATTTTACTATTGTAAATATTAAAATTGCAACACTGTTGCAACAAGCAATTTAAAGAAGGAAGCAAAAGTACTAATCTAAGAAGAAACGACAATAGTATTATCAGAAGAAAATAATATGACTTAATTTTTGCAGTCTCCACAAAAACTTTCTTGAACTACTACCCACAGACAACTTCTTCTTGCCAAATGTGTACTTGGACAATTTCCATGAGCCGGGAAAAAAAATTCTGGTAGCCTACAGCATCACACTAGTGAGTTTTCGTGAAGACTTTACCTGTTTAGTATCACTATACTTTATTTCTAATAAAAGGTTGGTGGGTTGGGTGGGTGTGGGATGCAACAACGTGTTTACAACACTACAACGCTTCACCACAGGTACATACTTCAACTATTCAATTTAAAAAGCAGGTAAAAAAGGCATGCCTGCCTTGATATGTACATGTATTTGGTACATTAAAATGTGTTTTAAATAGGCTTGAAAAGGCTTATGTTTATATGTTTACTTAAAAATTTACATAAAAAATAGATATCACGATATAATGTAATTTGACAGCAATAAATATTATATCCTATCAATTTACAAAAAAAAAAAAAAAAAAAAGCCAAGAAACTGAAATTCAACCAATTCATCTACATGTATATATCGCAATATCTATTCTGTTATTTTCAATTTAAATTTTATTAAGCAAAAATCTTCGATTCCAAATATCAAAACTTAGGAAAATATCCCACTGATAAAAATCATAAAGGAACTGCTTCATGCATAAAATCATGCAGCGCCATCTACTGGTATGTACCGTGTGGTGAGCCCCACAAACCTGTTGCGGCGGAAAGAGGTAGTGATGTGGTGAGAAACAAGGTGGAGAGAGACCGGCTACCTGAGAACGCGGCGTTAACGTGTCGGAGGTACTGTCATTGTCACTCGATGCTCCACTCTGGTTCATCAGCTGGGATACTCGACTTAAACCTGTAACATTAAATTGCATAATACTAGGAAACGGAACAAAATATTTTAGCAATCTTATCCAATATGAAAATAGAGAAGAATGTAAATAACGTATCCCTTCATTAGAGACATTTGAGAGAGACTTAGACAAATTAACATCAATCTAAAGGCTTGAATTGTTTTACAATCTAACAAAAATTTGAATGCCATAGCAAATACAATTTTGTAAATGGCAATCCACTTAACTTACCTTCAAAATTTCTGCCTTGACCCCTTCTCTTATGGAATGTCATTTTCAAACCATCACCCTACAATAATTAGCTCATTATTTTGAAATCTAAATTTACTTGTCAATCACTACATGTATTTTATCATACCAAGAATTTTTTTTTTTTTTTTATTTCATTGAATATAATTATTTTCTTATTTTTTTTTCATCATCTGAAACTCTTGTTTATGTGAAATATGCCTTTCTACTGAAATTTCATGTTAAATGCCAAGATTGATTTTCAAAACTGTAAGTAGTCTATTTTCAAACAAGCGTAATAAATGTAAATGGAAGGCTGACAGTGAGTGATGCATGTATGATTTCTGTATTACATTATATTTTAATTTACTTGAAATAATACAAACATGAATTCTTCAACAACCAAATCTGATATCGGTAAAACCTAAAACCACTTAATAATAAACTATTAAAGATACTACTATTTTACAGAAAATGTGACTAAATCGTCTTAAAATAACCATTACCCAAAAAAGACTTTATTTTATAACTTCTTTATACTGTACTTAACCAAATTTTTGTAAATTTCATTGATAGCACTTATTATATTATATAAATTCTATTAAGTTTTTCCTCCATTAGCTAAACTTTCATCTTTAATATGATGAAATTTTGAATTGAATGTGACTGATGCATAAATATTACGTGAAGAGTGAAACGTCACCAACTAAAACGCACACCTGATACCATTCAGAAACCACACGTTATATATCGTCACGCAGTCACTCACTGTCATACCTCCGTCATCAGGACTTCAAAGTCCCGATCTTTATCACATAACGAGGAAGTCACCTTGATGCCATCGTATACGGAGTCCCCAGCGTCTGAGTGGCTGTGGTCAGGGTCATCCCGAGGGGTGGAGGAACCAATAGGTGTGGCACTCCGGGAGTCGTAGTTCATAGGAATGTAGGACATACGTTTGGGGAATGGCCATTCTCCATGCTCAACGCAGTAACAGATATGTTCCAGTCGATGGAATACCACACGATCCTATTATGAGATAAAATAATCCAAATTAAGTATAAGACATTAAGTATGATTAATTTTCTCAATACTCACCACCTTTTACAATCTTTTATTGTCTAACATGGTTCAAATAGTGTATTTATTCAAAAGTAAGGTTCACATACTATGATTATATCCAATTTCTTCATTATCGATTTCACTACTTTGGGTCAACGTGCAAAATATTATCATGATCATGTTATCACCGATCATGATAGGGGCAAGTTAGTTATTTGAATTAGTAGAACGGATACTTAGATTATGATTATTACAACATATAACACTACATGTATAAATATGGATTTCACTATGCAATACAAGTTTTTTATTGGGTTTTCTTTACTTCTTTAAAAAATAATGAAGTATGCTAGCTTGGTAAAAGGTGATTATACCTTTGGCCAATTAATGCTAGAGCTGTGGGGAAAGGAATCTGATATCATTGATTCTCCTTCAAAATCTTCCTGCTTGGTCATGTACTTCTCCAACTCCTTAAAATGAAAATCATTAAATAATAGGTCTTAGTGATACAATATTCCATAGCAAACTCTTCAGAAAACTTATAATGGGAGTACATATGTATGTTCTAATATAAAAAACATGGAATCTAACAGATATTTAATTTCCGTTTATATATATTGAACATTTGGGCCACTAATAACTAATGATGTGGGAAAAGAAACAGAAAAAAGAAGGAGGAAAAAAGGAGGAAAAATTAAGATTTTGTACAAGGTTTTTAAGTTTTCATGCATTTGCCATAGAGAGTACGCAGCTATCTGGCACAAGTACTCATGGCAAACCAAAGGGAAAACACTAAATAATCTTGAACAAGAAAGAAAAAAATTAAATAAATGATTCATTCACAATTTTACCTCATCATCATAAGATTTCTTTGGAGTATCATCCTTTGATATCCTCAATTCACCATCTTTCTCTTTCTTCACCAGTTTAAGGTCCAGTACTTCATCTTCACCATTTTCCTTAATTTTATGAGCACTTCTTTCTTCCTCTTCCGACCTCGCGATTTCAGATTTTATTATTTCTTCAATAGCGTCCACTCCAGATTTCAGGGGTGATTTTTTAACGTTACTCTTTTCACTCTTCGAAGGAGATTTTTCCTCACTTTCTTCACATGTATCTTCGTCTTCCTTTTTAACTACGTCTTTTTCTTCCTTCACAGCAGGAGAACTTTCTTCCATTTCTTCTTTCATTTCTTCTATCTTCGGAGATGTAACAGTGTCTTCATCATCATCACAAACTGCCTTTGAAGAGGATTCTTCCGCAGAATTATCGTCCGCCTTTTCTTCTTTACGAACTTCCTTTTCTTCTTTACAAACTTCCTTTTCTTCTTTACACACATCCATTTCTTCTTTACACGCATCTTTCTCTTCTTTACACACATCTTTTTCTTCTTTACACACATCCTTTTCTTCTTTTATGTCTTTCATTTCGATATCCTTCTTATCAACGGTATCCGTCTCTTTCTTGATATTTAAACCTCCATTTTCTTCCTTAACTGCAATGTACAAATACCAGATTGTTAAACACTGTATAGTGAACTTTCCACACAAAGTTATGTTAAAGAGACATATTTACTTTTCAATTATTTCAGAACAAAATCAGAGTTGAGTGTATCTCAAACTAGAATAGCAGCATTCCCTTGAATACATGTGTTGCCTGCAAAACTTAGATAACTTTTTGTTAAGTGTGACAGACAGATGGGTGACAGACAAAGAGATCCATAAGTGTTGCTCTGCAGGTGATAGAAAATTAATAATGTTCTAACAAATGTAAAAGCAGTGTTCATTTCTAGATTACCTCAGGTACATGTAGATGCACCCTAAAATACGGAGTGATGTGATGACATACCTTTTGATGGCAGTGGTGAGCTACATTGACTAGGGGAGGCAACTTGTGCTGTCTTATTGCGTAATACATCTTGGAAGGACAACTGTGAATCTAGGAGGAAGTAGTAATCTGTTCTCACAACCCCGTGCCTGTAAATACATACAAGCTTATACTTTCATGTTATGATAAAACAGTGGGTGTATAGCTTAAATCTTCTAAGAAAAGGTGTACTGTCAAAAAGATAACATCATTTGCCTTGAATTGCATTACAATTCTTCAAAAATATAGATAATAGCTTAGTCTTGAATGAGCATATCTAAGATGACTTTAATTCATAAAGGGGTAGGGCCACGAAGCCAGATATTGGCCCTAATTTTGAACATTGTACTTCATAAAATTTTTAACTCTTATTTGACATTTTGAAACGTTCTCTACTGAATCACGAATCAATCTTTTGTCAACATTGCGTTCATCAATAGCTTTTGGCCCTTTGAAAACACCAAAATTGGTCATATTCCCCAAAATTGATGCAAAAACGATGTATTTCTATAAAATTAGCAATGGCCGCATGCATTAACTAGGATGAAAAAAATTATGTGAAAGATTATCATTTTATCCTTTTAAGGTTTTATCTCAGTTAACACATGCGGCCGCATTGAATTCCTCCACAAAAGACAAAATTCCAAGCAATTTTCACCATATTTTATCAATAACGTCAAAATGACGTCACTTTATGACGTCATTACAGTTAAATGGCACTATGTTTGGCGATATTTTTCTTTTCATTAAAAGCGGTGAACATTTGTGCATTTTCATGAGAGATATCAAGTATTCCCCATAAAATTTATATCCAGAGAAAAATCGAGGGCTGATTTAGGGGTCTCGTGGCCCTACCCCTTTGACTAAAAGTGAAATACATGTAGGTGAGATATCATACAACAATTAAACATAGTATAATCAAAGATTACAAAGCTCACCTCATGGCAGCATTCTATCATGGCAGGAGTCAAAGAATACACAATTTTTAATCTGAAAACCTGTCCTACTGAGAACCAACAAAAATGATACCACACAAAAACAAAATAAAGAAGGGAAGTAGAGTATTTCATTTATTGACCCAAATTTTGCCTGAATGGGTGTACTCTATTGATACCCAAATCTCCCTAACATATGCACTCAAGCGGAAAATATAGGTCATGACCTACATTTGAACGTAGATTTGTGGTCAACGCATAAAAATGCATCATTTGTGCAAGTTTGAACTTCCTAGCACTTATAATAGAGAAATAAAACTTCTTAACATTGATACCCAAATCTTCCTAACATGTGCACTCAAGCGGACAATATAGATCATGACCTACATTTGAACGTAGATTTGTGATCTACTCATAAAGACGCATCATCTGTGCAAGTTTGAACTTCCTAGCACTTATAATAGAGAAATAAAACTTCTTAACATACTAGTGCGGACGCCGACGCGGACGCCGAGGACAGGGTGATAGCATAAGCTCCCTCTCACTTCGTGAGAAGAGCTAAAAAGTATTAGGACAGTACACAAACATGATGTTCCCAAATCTTTAATACAGGGGCATAAAAATCCTTACAAATACACTATACACTAGTGCAAATTATTCATAATTTTCATACCTGGCTGCTCCTATAAGAAGCTCCTTATCGTGTTTCCCACACACCCACCACGACGGTAAGTCGTATGATGGCTGACAAAGCTTGATTCTCTCCTCTAGTTTAGGGTGATTGAGCGTCTCGGCTCGTATCTTATTAAGTAGATCTATACGGGCCAGACAGCGACTGGCACGCTCCTCTGTTATTGGTTCTACATATATATTATTGGGTGGCAATGCTGTATAAAAATGGAAAATAAGTTGTATTTTTATCTATTCTTATCTTTACTACGTATAGGATTGTTTTCTAACTAAGATAATACATGTATATGAAAGTGTAACAATACCACAGACACTGGACAAAATGATGTATATACATGTATGTAAGTTGCTTTTGCTTTGCAGGTGAAGTAAAACTAAGTACAGAAAGACTGAAATGACTTTGTATGTAGCAATCACTTGAATTCTCTTTCTTTAGTGCACTTTTTTCTTGTAATCTTTTTTCCTTTTAATGATCTTTTGATAATTATTTTCTTTTCCTTTTATTTATTTTTTGATGATTAAAATTTTGGTTATTTTTTACAACAAGACTTTCTATTCTTACCATCATCATCATTTTTAAACTTTTTACAGACTCTCATACACATGTGGTAGAAAGCCTGGAAGTACTCCGTCAATGTGTCGTCAAACTTCTTCTCCAGTCGAGCAAGCTGACGGAACCTGTCCCACTTATATCTGCCGGTCACAAGGTCAAACTCCACACCAAAGCTGGATATCACACGATAAAAATCTGTCTCCTCTCTCCTAGACCATCGGCTAAAGAAAAGACGGCAAATTATTTAAAATTAGACTCATATAATCATTGCTAGAGTATAAAATGTTGAAGTAATTACCATATTTACATTGATGACATGCATGTAGAAATTATCCAATTTTCAAATTTTATATATATGTGGGCATGCCTAATAAGAATTCATTGATAAATTACTATACATGTAGTAATAAATGATACTTTTACTAAAAGATAGATATAAAATTTTTGTTTACACAAGCTAGGTAGAATTGTCCATAAATTGTACTATTGTAAGAAATAAACATGCACAATATAAATAAGACAAGAAAGCTTCTGGGTACCACTGTACAGTAAGCCATACACATACATAGCATGCAATACACATGTAGCACATGTGTACACACATAACACATACATCTCTATGTAGCAATGAAGTAGCGTTCTACATGTAGCTAGCTATTCAACCCAAACTTGCATGACCCATGTTGATGCTGACATTGTTTTAAGAAAGAACCTTACAGATGCATTGTTGATATTTTTGACAATTCAGAAATTCCCTGATACGTCATGAGACAGAAAATCTACATGGTATCAGCTATTGACATGTTCTTCTGCTGAGAATAGAGCTATCTTAAATGTAATTTTGCTTAATTTCATTTTTCAACGACTTGCAATTTGTTTAATTTCTTTTTTGTGAAACTCAGTGACATGTGCAGTAAAGGAGGAAATACCAATGGACATAGGATCAGATACTATATACAACAGTCCCTTTACATGTACATCTCATTTATGTTCCTTAAAGATGCTTCAAGAAATGAAATATCTACTTCCATGAAAGAATCTTCTTTCATATTGTTCAGGTAACAGAGGTTGACATTTACATTTTCAGAAATTTCAGCACCAGATATATATATACATGTATTTGTACATGACATTCTTTCATGTGTTTTGTTTTTCAAGACATAAAAATAAATTCAATGACTTACTATGTTCCATAAAATATACCATTATGTATACATGATTACCTGTTTGTGCAATGACGCGCAATAAGCATTGCCAATTTGGCCTCCACTTTTAATTATCATACTTCTATGGAAGTTGTTCTATTTTTTTATACTTTAAATCAATTTTACTACCCCATACAATCTATTTCATCATTTTATAATGTATTTGTAACAAATCAAATCTTTAGTTTGGCTGCCTTGGTACAATTTCCATATGAACACTATTCAAGTAAATAGTTCCATTGTCATTATAGGCTGATTATACATGTACGTCTGCGAAATATTCAAAAGAAAAGGGATATAATTAGCATAATAGAAAGTTGAAAAGATCCAAAAAAATATTCCAATATAGAGCATGCAAACGAATGACAAGAAAGCAGATTTTCAGAGACATTACATTACTGCACACTTACATAATTACATTTTACAATTTTTCCATGCAAAAAAAAAGTTTTGGAGCTATTGTACATTACATATAGAGCAACCTTTAATACTATAGTATATAGAAACGTAGCTCATAAGCTTCTTTCCTGCTGCCTGCAACAAGAAAATGTTTTGCAAGCCTAAAGCCTTAATGTTTGCATTTTAGCCTTGAAAGCTTAAAGCTTGAAACACAAGGAAGTATAATCAAAATTTCATGCCACATAAGCATTCCCTGTCCCAATACATACACTTACACTTATAGCTACAGCACATTTTACAGAGTAGATAATGCCTACCCCTCTCCCCATGCACATAACATAGTAAGCTACATAGGATGCTTAATATTGAAGTGTTTGGCTTACTGCTGCGTGGCCAGACCATAAGGATCTGGTACAGACCATTGTTGGTAATTCAACCTCTGTTCTCGCTCGCGTAAGGCAATCTCAAATCTCTCACGCTTCTCCATTTTCTGAAAGAACAAGAAATAACAATGTTGAGGACTTACTACATTCATCTTTCCTTCATTGCTTAACTAAAAGGCGAAATTTTTTTTTCCAAATCATATCAATGAAATTCTGAAAATTAAATCCTTTATATCATAAACATACATGTAACTTTAGGTACATCACATAGATTTTACAATTACAATTTGAAAATATCCGTTTTACTTACTCTTGCTTTCTGTGCATTTTTCATCAGCATACGTTTATGGTTCCTCTGGTAACCTGTAATGATGCGTCTCAGTCGAGTGTTGAGATCAGAGGCAGTCAACCATGGGAGTTTATCGTCTCCCTCCCCATCCCCTGGGGCTGGTGACACTTTACCGTCCGTTTTACTCTCTGGTTTCTTATTCTCCGGCAGTGAGCCCATCGTGTCCTCGTCATCCTCCTTTATCTTGGACTCGTCAAGATCATCGCTACATAAAACAGATACAAATGTCTATCATAGAAATAAGACCTTACCTACAATGTAAATGTCACATAGATTTTACTAGGTATGTGTACTTCAGTCTTTGCATATTTCCACTCACAGAAACCTGGCACCAGCACATCTGGTAAAGCCAGGACCTCCGTATTAGCATGGCAAGTCATCATCAGTATTCATTTATACATGTACATGTATGTAGGACATTCTGTATTGGTTTGTACACAACTACTGAACTAGAAACTTATATTGTTACTAAATTCGTTGCAGTTTATCTGCCCTCATAAGATTTTGATAGAACAACTATTAGTTACATGTATTTACATGTATTCAAATTTGGAGTTTATCGTTTGGATTTATATTCTGTGGCTATTTTCATTAAATATTATGACAATTTCAAGTGGCAAATGTTTTTTATTTATGTTTACCCATCATCATCGTTTTGCTCTGCCGCTAGTGCAGCTCCATCTGGTGGTCCACATCTACTGAGGAAACACAGAGCTGGGTCCTGACGCATCATGTTGTATTTCTCATAACCTAAAAAAGTCAACAAAATTCCCATGTGAAAATACAATGAAGATGTATGTATCAGTAGAGCCCATCTTAGGAAGAAGACAAAGTGAATTTTCATATCAGAAGGCATTCTTCATTAATCCCTCTTCAACCAAACTTGTGTAAGCATTAGCATGTAAGACTGGGCACTGATAGATGTTTGTGTAAAGTTTAAACTGAGTTTAAACAGACTGGCAGTAATGAGTCAATGAAGATCCTGACAATAATCTCAACAGCACTCATAATTGAACATACAATTGAGCATCTACAGACCCCTAGTAAGCTAGAGGTGGGACCAGGTGCCCGGGAGGAGTAAGCAACAGTAATTCTGACTTTTCGACCATATGAATGCCTTTAGTCCAAAGGTCAAGGTTATAATGAAGTAGTTAACGCTGCACATAGATATTATGTTACTTACATGTACATGTAGCATTTACCATGACAGATGTTATATTGTATGACACCTACCATGTTTAAATACACCAATCAGAAGGCTCCTATCACATTCCTCATCCCACCAGGACTTTGGTAAATCGCCTTCTGCCATTGGCTGAGGTATGTCTATCTCGCTGTAATCAAATCAAACAGATTCAATGCCCAAATTATCTTTACCTTCTTTTGTATAACTAAAATTCACTAGAAATATTTCAAAACCTACATGTAATTGAATTCTTGTAATAATACACTATAAGCTAAATGTACATGTAATACATATATGTTCTTACCCGATAGGAGCATCTTGGAAGACTTTTTCTGCAGCATCACCGATGATCTCTTCTTTCAGGTAATATAAAAGCCGCACCCGTAACAGCACTCTGAAATACATATGGAAAATTTGTATAAATCATACTATGCAGAAAATAACAATTCATGAGAGTCAAAGTAAATGAAAGATTATTCATGATGAAATGCAAATGTATGAATTTTTATCAAACTGTGCTCTGACCAAAAGGTAATGCAATTATCAACAAGACAATAAATGCATGAATTATTAATTATGATTTTTACATACTTGTTGGCATGGCGATGTAGATGTCGTCTATATCCTGGATCCCTCAGTACCACCTCTGGATCACAGTTTTTCATCCTGCTGTAATCAGGCTCGGAGGGCTGGGTGTCCACCTTACCATCCTTCTTCTTTCCCTTACCTTTCCTACCACGTGGAACAGGGGCAGACAACCCTGGAGGAAAAGTTGATTTCATTTCAACATAGAATTCACATGTACAAAACACATACATAAAACTTTATGTGAAATCAAACAGCCCTGACTGTATTTTCTATTGTGGACAGAGCATGAAGTAATTTTCCAAAAGGACATAAAAATGTTTGAAGATAAGCTCAAGTTTACCATTTATCTCCAAATTACATGTACATATATCCAATAATTCCAACCATATGTTTCAAAATTTCTATACATGGAGACATATTGGATAATTTACATGCATGTACATGTTCTAATAAATAAGATTTTTTTTGTGTGTCTTATTTTCAGTTTTCAACATAACATGATTGTCATATTGTAATTACCAGAATGATTTTTCAGTGAGCCATCACTGGATGGTGATATCAGGTCCCAGATGAATTCCTTTATCTTCTCATCTCCTTTATACTGCTGTAGGGAGTAGATCAACTGAAACAAGAAATAAAGTCGTTGTAACCAGATGACATGATGAAAAATTCAAACAAAATTGTCAGCATGGACATTTTTTAGACCTGCATTTACACGATCATAATCCTAATCTTACCAATGCTCTGGAGATATTTTCTACATCTTTATCTGCCATTCTTTTCTTAAATCTTCCATGACACAAGATGTCCTTCCACCTTCCCCACCTGCAAATCATTAGCAGTTTTGATTTGAAATGGCAAAAATACATTTACCTTTCAAGTGCAAAATAATTCTTAAATCAGAGATATTTCAATACATTATTACTTCTTATCACAGCAGGACTAAACATACAGTATGTGTGTTTACATGTACATATACATGTATTTTGGCGAGATTCATATTTCGGAGAAGTATTGTTACTGGTCTTAAAAACAAACTGAAAATTCAAAAATAACTTACCAAGACTTTAGAAATTTGAGTTTTCATAGTAAACTCTGAAAGATTTTTTACCTCACATAAAAGTATATACATGTACATGTATGTGTCAATACCTTAAAAAGTATTTAATACTTCACTTACCCATAAACCAGCAGATTTTTCTCCACCTTGAAGCAGTCAGACCTGCTGAAACCTTCACCATCATCAGAAGCGTAGTCATCATCCGATCCTTTCCTCTTCTTGGGTTTACGACCTTTTTTACCTTTCCCTTTGCCACGCCCTCCTTCCTCATCATCCTCGTCGTCAGAATTACTAGATGACTCGAGCTCCGACATCTCCATGAGAGCATCATCGTTACCATAGCGAGCAGTTTGTTTACGCTGTCTGGGTTCCTCAATGATAAGCTCATTCTACAAGTAATGTCAAATATTGTCTTAAAAATGCCATTTTCACAATGGTATAAAATATTTAAATTCTTTGAAATACAGTATTTTACCATCATAAAGAAAATACATATCTGTTTGATTATGATTGTTCACACCAGTATGAATACATCAAATCGTAATTTTAATATGTCAAAAAAGTGTATTTAATCTTGAAATTCGAAAGTAATATTTACAAATCTTGTCAAATTGATTTTTACATGTACAAATTTGTGAAGATTTGACTAAATACCTTTCCAGCATCATCTACACTGAAATCAGCTTTCTTGGCCCATTTCTGCCAGAAGTTAGGATCGTTAATGTCTATATCTGTCCTGGTGTCTGAGGTGGAGAAACTCGCCTGTGAAATGAATGACATACATTATTCCACAAAAATAATCTGAAGGCGGTTGAAAGTAATGACTTTAACAAGCACAATTATGATTTCAGATAATCCTGGAAGGGAAATTCTGCTTTAATGCTGAAGAAAAAATATGTCTTTGTATTTTGCTATTGACAAATATGACTAGCACAAAATCATTCCCTTAACCATTCCTTTCATCAATTCTACCATCGAAATACTCGTCAGCAAGACCTGGAAATATAGTATATGTGTTTCTCATAAATTCATGTTAAGTATCTGATTGTTTTATAAAGTTACCTTGGCAAACGTGGATCCTTTCCCCTCAGACTCTATTTGTATAACCTGGGTACGTCTCTGTAAGATCTGATCTATGTCCTCCTCACAGAACTCATCCCCGGCCTTATCGTCGTCCATGAGGGCTCCATACGCTCCCTTACGTAGTAACTCCTCTATCTCCTTCTTAGACATCTGGGCTTGCTGTGAATACAAATAACATACATGTAAATAAGACAGAACTCATCCCCGGCCTTATCGTTGCCCATCAGAGCTCTGTATGCTCCCATGTGTAATAACTCCTCTATCTCTTTCTTAGTCATCCGGGCTTACTGTGAGTAACAAACATTTGTTTTCTTCTTGTAGAAAAAGATTTATTCGCATTTAAAACATTATTAATATAGAGTGACTTCTTGTTCCTCATATAAATGTACATAAACATGTAGATTTCATAAGTGAAGTGTGCTACATAATTGTTTAACATGCTTAAGTATCCACTTTCAAAATTCTTAAGTACCTACATCAATAATTTATAAATCAATAGTTTTTAAGGCCCTATTTAGTACTGGTTTATCACTTCCAAGAGTCAAATACTACATGTAGTAGTAAAATACCAAATACACATACAAAGAATTTTCAAACAGCATAGGAAAGCATAACACTATCTTTTCCATAAAGAAGTTTGTAAGTAATTCAAGCTTACCGGGTTTTGGGCCTTTTCTCCTCCCATCGATTGTAGTACGGCTTTATCCAGACCTAATTTTAGTGAGGCTTTGTCAAACATTTCTCTCTCGTACGAGTTCCGTGTAATCAGCCTGTACACTTTAACCTCTTTGGTTTGCCCTATCCTATGACAGCGAGCTTGTGCCTATAATCACATGTTAATATGCAATAAAATTATCATATCACAAATTGAATTCAATCAACCAAGCAATACAACCAGTATCTGAATGGATAATGAAAAGCTCAAAGCAGATACCAAATATTCAATATTGGCTAGTGTTTCACAACTTTTTCGCTTACCTGTAAGTCGTTTTGAGGGTTCCAATCGGAATCGTAGATAATGACAGTATCGGCAGCAGTGAGATTTATTCCCAGTCCCCCAGCCTTGGTACACAGTAAGAAGACAAATCTGTCAGACTCGGGTTTGGAGAATCTATCTATAGCTTCCTGTCGTAGCTTGCCACATATCCTCCCATCTATCCTCTCAAATAGGTACCTGGAAATAAATTGTATAGATTTAATTTAACTTTTCTAATTTTCTTACGTACTATCTATTCATATACATGTACATACATATAAATGTAAATAAGAACTGTTTAATATGAGAAATCCTAATCAAGTAAATAAACAGATTGCCATACTGACAATGACATACTTTTGAGTTTGTTTGCATTCAGCTTTTGATCTAATTTTAAAGCTATAGAATCAGTGATTTATCAGCTTCATCAAACCATCACACATAAAATCAGAGTTGGCTTGATTTCGTCATCATTCAAATCTGTATCACATGTTTCTTTTATACATGTACATGTATATATTATGAGATCTAAAGGTGAAGAATAACAGATACAGAAGAACAGGTCCTATAAATTATTCATAATATCATTAGCCTTACGAATCTATGGTATCACTTACTGTCTGTGTAGTGGTGTATATAAACTTACTGTCTATGTAGCAGATAATCCTCCAGTATGTCCAGTACTCGAACCATCTGTGAGAAGATGAGCACCTTATGCCCATTCTGCTTCAGTTTAGGTAGTAGTTTGTCCAGTAAGACCATCTTACCACAGGAATTAACTAACGAGTCCATTGTCTGATTATAGTCCTCCCCTTTACCTTCCTTTGTCTCCTTAGACTCAGCTATGATCTTATCTTCTGCGCCTATAGGAAATAAAACATAAATCATCAATTAAAAGTTTGTTTGTGTTTTGCTCATCAACACTATTTTAAAGTTACAGAATAAGTTATTTGTCAGCTTCACCAAACCATCACATGTAAAATCAGAGTTGGCTTGATTCAGTCATCATTCAAATCTCTCCTTTATGGCCTCTACATGTAAAATCTAATGTATTTTTAGATTTAAAGAATCAGTGATCTGATGTTCTCTATCTTTCATTTTATAACATATAAGTTGAACTTCAATATTGGACAGTCATCAGTTACTGACACAACACCAAATCAATGTTGCAATTAAACATAGTGTAATTTGTTCGTCATTTTCTAGTGTCAACTCAAACATGTAAGTTACAATTCATGAGTTAGAGTTATTTGGTAAGACAAGGCAAGTCTTGAGTTACCTTTAATGAGGTAGGGATGGTTACAACATTTCCTTAACTCCATCATTGTGTTAAGTAGATTGGGTACATTAGCAGACGTCCCTGATCCCTTTGACAGGAAGGTAAAATTCCTCTCCAGAATGGCTCGGTAGTACTTTTTCTGGATGTTTGTCAACTCCACCTGGTCAAGAAATGTGATATAAAACAACATAGATATACATATACACGAAATGTGCAATCTTCAATCTTTCTTTTTCAATAGAAGTGTTATTGGAATTACAAAAATTTATAATCACTAAACTACCATGAGAGTGATTTACAACACAAGTATTTCCCAACTTACTTCCACAATAGTTTCCTCCTTGGCCGCCAAATTCTTCTCTACATCTTCCTTCAATCTCCTCAGCATCATTGGCTTCAATATCTACATAGAGACAACACACATACATGTAGCTACTCAAATTCTCCAGAAATAATTTAACACTCAGAATACATACATATTACAACATGCTGAAGTGATAAGGAAAACATTGTTGAAAATTCCTTTACCAGATACAAATCATTATCACTTATTCAGTACTTAGACAGTAACACTGCACTTTTCAGTTAATGTAACAGAATATTTGGTGAAATTCAAATAAATGTAAATCTAGACACAGAATTTATTTCTAAGGACCAAAATGTACTAGTCAGACTTGCAAGATGGATCTGCGAACTTTTGCCATATTGAATTGAATATTCAAAGTTAGACTTACTGCTTTAAGTTTATCGACTTGTTCGTCAGTTTTCAGATCTCCGAACTCAGTAAGGAATGCCTGTGTGGACTTGAACCTCTCCGGTTCTAAGAAGCTCAGTAAACTATGGAGTTCCTCTGTATTGTTCTGTAGTGGTGTTCCAGACAGCAACACTCTATGCTCCTGTAACAGATAAATTATCCAGTATTTATTGGAGGCAAAATAAATCAGTCTTAGTTTACTAGAAATATAACAATGAACCTCATTAATACAGGATCTGTTGATTAATTCACTAATACATCCATACCCTTAGTTTACCGGCAATAGATTCAATTCAAGCATATACTAACTGCTATTTCTGCTAAAGTATTTTCAAAACAGAAATCTTTCACAATGAATCCAATGAGTAACTTACACATTCAAACATTTTAAGTCCCTCCATCAATCGACACTTGGCATTTTTCAGTCTGTGAGCTTCGTCTATAATTAAACACCTCCATTCTATATCACTAAGGAGTTCACAATCAGATATAATACACTCATACGTTGTTACTAATGCTTGGAATTTATAAAGGTTTGGAATTCTTTTGCCATTTTCATCCTTGTAAAACATCTCATAAGCTTGTAACATGTTTCTACTGCCCGCTCTGAAAATTGATATAAATAATGGTTTTATAGATTGCTTCTTACCTCGGCATCATTCTACAATACATGTTTTAGTGGCTGCATATACTTCAAACATTAATTCAATTTTTTGCTCAATGTAACAAATTCATACATGTACATGTAGTTCAAATGTTTTGGCCTTTGACAGACTGATGGACAGACAGACACAGGACAAATGGATCTAAAAAAAACCTAATGCTTGTCAGTAACATAAAATCTGCATGTTTGCTCTCTTACTCAGTCTTTCTGAAAACTTTTTTCTGCCACTAGCCCAAAGATAAATTTTACTAGTTTTTTGTATAATTTCTCCTAGCCCAGCAACAAATTTGGTTGCCTCGGGCGCCGGGCTAGTGAGTTTTGGGAAGAATGCTTACTAAATCAGTTTTACTGAACTCTAATCATTATTATCTGTTTCCATCATTTACATGTAATACTTACGTTCCGTGATAAACTATGGTGTTAATATCTGTCCAGGTTTCAAACTCCCTCTGCCAATTACCGAGCGTTGATAACGGCACGATAACGAGGAACGGTCCTTTAACACCATAAACCAGTACCTCGTTAAGGAATGTAATACTCTGGATTGTCTTCCCCAAGCCCATCTCATCAGCTAATATACAATTTTGTCTACAAAATTGAATTAATATTCTTCTATAATAGAATATTGTTTCCAGCATTTTGGTATCTCTTTCATTATACAAATTTCTAGTATACATTATATGTATGTACATGTATCAAAAAGAATGAATATCAAGAAATTTACTCTGTTATTTTTTTTTAAACAAGGGGAATCAAAAATTAAAAATCCTGTAAACTCACTCGTTATGCCAGCAGAATGTTAGCCAATTAACACCCTCCAGCTGGTAATCTCTTAACTGGTTTCCATTCTTATACTCTCTGGATTCATCAAGTTTCACCCACTCATCAGGAATACCCCTTGCTTTTGGCTGTAAAGATACAGAAAGATGTGTAATTTTACAATTATTCATACATGTACAAGCAACTTGTCTAGTTGACATTGAAAAACAACATGTACATTCATTCAAGCCTATTGTAAATAAGTCTGAAGCTCAATTTTTACATATAATATAATGTTTGAAAGGCACATGAAAAATCCCTTGCAAGTTTAATTCTAACCTTTACTTCAACCTTACTGAAGTCTTCGAGTCTCATCAGCATTAAATTTCCTTGTTCAATTCTATGTGCATGTCAATTTAAGAAATTCAGACTTACACAAGATTGGATGGACAGGTAAAATAAAGTATCCTGCATGTACCATACATGTATCTATGCTTTACAAGGGAAAACTCTGTGTACTTACAGTTCTGTCCTCTTCTGGGGGAGGATCCCTGAAGTTATAGTACGCCTTGACTTTTCCTGGATCAACGTCTTGCTGAAGCTCCCACGTAGAATCCTCGTACGATAAACCACGCCACTTCACCAGGAAGTAGGTCACTTCTTCATTATTTGTTGGATCAGTCGTCATGGAAACATCAAGTACCCTATCTACCTCAACATAATCAGGATTGAAGAGTTCATCCTCATCAAGCTGTAAATACATGTATAATAACGGTACACCGTACCAAAGTATCGTAACATAATCAATATTGTGAATGGCATACTAAACCCCCCTTTCCAAATTACAAATCACTTTACAATGACTGACAAAATATGTTTTTAACCTTAGATATACGTATGACTTTATACGTGTAATAAGAACAAATTCCTTTACCTCAGAGAAAATAGAGTTGGTTTGGAATTTCTTCATCTTGAATCTGCGTATTTTCTGGTGAATTCTCTTGTCGTTTTTCTCCAGATCATCAGCTGTTTTCCATTCACAATGTAAGTAGGAGCTGAAACAATCAGATTGGCAGTTTTGTACAATCTTCCAAGTCTCATGACTTTCAGGTGATACCAGATTTAGAGACAGTCTATCTTGGATATTCTCTATTTCTCATGACAATGCATTAAAATCTTTGTAATCTTTACAATCAGACTTGTAAGATGTGTAATACCTTTAGCATTTCTATTTACATGTACCTACAAACACCACACCTAATCTCTGATAAACTGATGTAATCCAAAGATTCTGAATTTAGCTGCAGACAGACGTATCAAATGATTAGTGAAATGGGGAATTTTCAACACAATTAACACCTCTATGTACACTTACTAGTTTTTATATTTTACAAAGAACTCCTCAACTTCTTCATCTTCTTCCTGTGATTGTTGATCATCATTTTCAACATCGACATCCATCTGTTACAAAAATAGACATGGATATAAAATCATTGTACATGTTGATAACTTAATGTTACTTGTATTGAGAAGATATGGTTCATAATTGTATAAACATGAAGAAATGGCAAATGTATTACACATTGTAAATGTCCATATCACAGATCTATGGTTCATAACAAATCTATCTTCCTTATTTTTTTCTCATTGAGTCATTTTGCAAGAATTATTCTGCTTTTAATAAAATAGAAGATTTTAAACACATCATATCTACTCACATCTTTTTCAGGTTTTCTCATCCTAGATCCCAAAATTTTATCCACAATTATTCTGTCTTCTTCTATAGGGTTGTCCTTTTGATTAAAAAACAAAGCTGGTTATTCACATGTACATACATTTATTCTTTGAATTATTGACCCAAGAAATGAACATATAGACCAAACAAATACATGTACATAGCTTTATTAAGACATCACTGGTAGCCATACAGGATTGATGGAAAACCCTACAGAATGTTTTTTCTTCAAAAACTGAGATTTGGTAAAGGACATTCGATGTAAAAAATTATGCGATGAAAATTTATTAAATATCAGGAGGTGTAGAACTGAATTTTCACAATCTTGTCTCGTGTAAAGCATAGGAATCGGAATATGTATCTCCAAGAAGAGAAGATAACTCTTTTCCCTGAAAGTCTTGTTACTAACTAAGGGATTGATCCTTTAATAACCTAATGTCAATGAAGTGAAGTACTTCATACTCAGAAGAACATAGCCTAACATTTGAAAATTCACATCCTTATGAGTTTAGGAAAATCGCTTGAAATGAGCTTACGATCTATGTTCTAGTAACATTTAATTTCTATTACAAATTTGTAGTAATTTATGTCTTAATCTTTGTTAAACAATTGCTTTCTTGAATCTGTGAATGTTATCAATGGTTAAGTGTTATACAGACAACAATTAGTTTAGAACACAAGATATAACATTACAAAGTTCTAAACAAAACTAAAGAGAAACTAGTATCTACAAAATATGTGTATTCTAAACAAGGTATTATTAAATTAGATACTAAAGGTGAAAATTGTGCCATTGATCAACTAAAGTCCCCATTAAATTGGGAACGGGCTCAGCCATCTTTTAGCCTGACAAATGCATGTTCTGATTAATGCCTATAAAATGTAAAACGTGAAAGGCACTTCTTTAGGAATATACATTATGTAAGGTTGCTACCATATAGACAGTAAGTCATACAATATATACTTTGTATTTCTAAGATTCCAATATTTCAGACAACTACTCTACGTGTAATAAAGTGCAGTGCAACTAAATTAAGATATTAGTACAACAACCATGCCAACCTCTAATACTTGTACCGGTTTTACGACAGTGTCGTTATCCATGTCCGCATCCTGGGTCTCGTCATCGGTGAGGTCGATGTCAATCTCATCGTGATATTTCTTACGCTTCGTGTTTCTAGCAGATCTACGCTTCTGGAAAACAAAGATTTGTGTATATAAACATTTTTCTTAATTTCAAATACAAAATGTATTATCAAATGACAAAACTTGAATGATAATCTCTACTCTACATTAGAGATAGTAAGATGAAGCATTATAAACCCATACTAGAATGGTAAAAAGTCAGCAAAACTTATTGATCTAACATTTGAATCACATTTGACTTATTTATCTATCATTTCAGTTGCATTTGAAGTTTTTTAAATTACATCCTTTTGAGTCTCTTTATGTTGCTTGAGAAAGAATTTGGTAATTACATGTGTACAAACATGTTTACAAACAATATTTTACTGACTAATCATTCCTAAATACCTGTGATTCATCAGCCTCAGCAAAATCTACCTCCCCTTTAAGTTCCATATCGGACCCTTCTGAAGAGTCTCGTCTTTTCCTCTTTTTCTTGTTCTTCAGGAAAGTGGCTACTGGTCTGAAAAAAACAACACTCATATTTAATTGTTTAAAAGTAAGGTACGGTCCATTTGATATTCTGGGGGGGGGGGGGCTTGGGTTTTTTTCGAAAAAAATAATTTTGCTCTCAATTTTGATTAAAAAAATAAATTTGCTTATGATGTGACAGAAAAAAATAATCTTGCTCTTACAAATAATCTGAATTTGAAGAATTACCATAAAATTGCGCTAAAATTCTTGAAAATTTTCCGGCTCGCTTCGCTCGTCACAGTTTTTAATTTGTATCAAAAATTTTTTGGCTCGCTTTGCTCGCCATAGTTTTCTATCAAAACATTATTTACTAATGGCAATGTTCATATATTTGAAGATATCAAAAGTTATATGTGTATGTGAATGAAAAAGGGCTTCCTTAAAAGCTTAAATATATTATCAATAATTATGTATAATTGCATGTACATGTTGCATAAATACATGTTGCATGTATCCCATAGAGTCTAATATTTTATGTTCTTGTAAGCTTGGAAGGAGAACTTCAATTATTCACCAATTTACAATTCTACATTTAATAATTTGTCTAGGAGACCTTCCCCTCAGAACCTCTTATACATGTTATATACATCATAACATGTACCTTATATAAAATATTGAGAATTGTATTGTAAATATCTTTTATCTCTCTGTTTAAAAGTGAATTGAATACTGTAAATTTGTTTTTATTCGTCAGGTACCAATTTTCGTCATTTTCGTCAGTGCCTCCCTTGACGAAATTACGTATCGACGAATATAAATACTCATGACAAAATATAAATGTAGAAAGGAAAAATTCAATCTTAAGAGTTAATACGACAGGCAAATGATAAATCATTGAAAACTGAATACGCACACAAAGTCGCACATAATGTACTTCTAATTACCAAATGATATATTTTCACAACAAGCAAAATGTAGGTGGTATACATGTCTCTAATTGTTTGTTTACCAATAATTGTTAAACAAACAATGAAAACAATCGCATACGGCCTATACCTGATCGTATGACGTGTTAAATTGGCAATTGAACAGACGAATTTATATTTTAGGGACCCTTGGATGACGAATTTACGTACTGACGAAATGGTCATTTTGAACGAATTGACGAAAATTGGTACTGACGAAAATAAAGCAATTTACAGTACTTACATAAAAATAAACTAATATATTAATATCTAGAGTTTTGTGTAAAAATAAAAATAATTTCTATTGATAAAACACAAACATTTTTCATATGCGCATCACTTTGTAAAAAAAAAATTTCCTTGCTCCAACTTAGCAAGAAAAAAAAAAATTTTGCTCCGGTCTGGGGCGAAAAAAATAATCTTGCTCCGACAAAAAACCCAAGCCCCCCCCCCCCCCCCCCCCCAGAATATCAAATGGACCGTACCTAAAGCAGGAACTAAATCAAATTGGGAGTGTTTATGTAGTATTTAACCTGAAAATCTAGATTAACTAATAAGGTTCTACACTACCCCCCCCCCCTCTCATCCAGGGGCTTCATCAAATAGATTTGATAAAAATTTCATCTGCATGCAAAAAGTAGATGATCAAGATCTTACCAAGGTTCAAGGTCAACCAAGGTCATGGCACACTTATGGGCCTAATGCAACAATTCTTTTATATCTTATTCAATTCCACTTAAAAGTTAAAGAGTTACTATATGCTTATACAAGATTTTTATGTCAATTTGCACTTTGACCTAAACCTTACAAATAACACCTTTGCTCAAGGTCATAACTCCTCTTTGGAACCTCTTTACAACTCTATGAAATATCCTTATTCAGGCACATTGAAAAGTTAAAGATTTTTTGTCCTTGGGAATTTTGCACTGCATCTTATTAATATGACCTTGGTTCAAGGACATGACACACCTTTATACTAGGGCAACAATACAGTATTATACTTTGTAAATCTATACAGAGTTAAAAGTAGTAGCGCAGGACAGACGAACAGACACACAGGACGGATAAACAGACACGCAGGAGGATTCTATACTTTGTGGGTGGAATAAAAATAATGAAGTTGCTTTATCTTCTAACAGAGGGTATATACATGTAAATACTTAAAACTTTATTTGAGAAACATATCCGAGAAAACTCTGAAAAACTTTAAACATTCAGGTAACAAATAAACCAAGTAGCATAAATACCGCCCTCCTTGCATAATGAGATTAAAATAGAAACATGTAAAGATTTATGTCAACTCATGAAATATGGGTTCATCAAGTCACCGAATGAAGATAATTTTTTTCAGAATAAGATATCAATAACCTACTGCCCTATATACAGTCGAGGATAACGTAAAAGAAATGTCACTCTAAAACTAAGTTAATTATTCGGCTTTTCATTTACAGTACATCTAACATGCAACTGTCATGTAAAATTCAAATTTGATTGTCTGTTGTGTACAGGTGACGGAACCGTAGGTGTTAGAGAGAAAGTAATTTTGACGCTACCTAGACGAAGTGTTAATTTCCATTATCTCCATGTTACTTTAATGAATATTCCTCCCATTCAAAGGCCAATTATTAACAGTGGTTTTTCAGACATAATGCAGAATAATCATTACTTTCTAATGTCAAAGAACTAGATTGAAAATGTTAATTTTTTTGGGTTTCCTTTTTCAACTGATTACACTGCTTGCAAAACAATTCACAAATTGCTAACAACATATTAAGAGGTTTTACATAGAAAACTGATCATCATTAATACAAAAATTTGGACAAATACATATTGTATATAAAGGTCTTTTCACAAGGAATACACAAGTGAAATAACAAAGCCCTATAACTTACCAATCAAAAGATATAACCGATCTTTTTTTTTTTTTAAAGTAGGTCAAATATCTAGGTAAAGAGGTAAAACATATGGTATGTGTAGATAGTTCTTTTCATAAGGAATACACATGTTGAATATCAAAGCCCTACCACTTACCAATCAAAAGATATAGCCAATCTTAGACTTTTTGAGAAGTAAGTCAAGGTCATGAGGTAAAAAATAATGGTATGAGGAGAAAGGTCTTGTCACAAGGAATACACATGTGAAATATCAAACCCCTATCTCTTGCCAATCAAAAGTTATGGGGTGTGACACCCAAGTATGACAGACAGACGGACAATGGACAAAAAGATCCCTAAGTGTCGCTATGCTTCGTAGGCGACACAAAAACTATAAAGATCAATCTTACTTTTTCTTTTTCTTTGCTGATGGTTTTGGAGTTTTCGTCTTTGGTTTTTTGGTCTCCAGTTTCTCCGTACCGTCCATGCTTTCCTCTTTCTCCTCTGTACTGTTTTCTTTATCAGGTTTCTTTTCCTTCTTTTCTTTCGGAGTCTTTGGCTCGCGTGGTTTCCTGACTCGTTTCTTTTTCTTTTTTACCTCCTCATCAAGGATATCAGGTGTTTTCACATCATC
This sequence comes from Pinctada fucata, assembly GCA_028142955.1. Lineage (NCBI taxonomy): Eukaryota > Metazoa > Mollusca > Bivalvia > Pterioida > Pteriidae > Pinctada > Pinctada fucata. Next base: position 47,744,278 of record AP027113.1, on the reverse strand, counting down.
CACAGTGGCAGGGATAGGGGAGCCAATCATAAGCTTGGGCACCTCCAATCCCTGGGCTTGGGCTCGGGCGACAGCCTCTTGGGCTATCTTATTGGATTTGTCTTGGAACTTTTTTGCCCTCTTCTTCTTTTTAACAGTTTCTGGCGTGTCTGTCTCTATGTTACCATCGTTATTGGCTTCCTGAAGCGGAGGCATCATGGGAATCATCTGTCCTGGCATCTGATTGGACGAACTCTGCACGTGCAGGTTCCCAGAGGGCCCCAACTGTAGCTGTACAACAGATGAAGGAATGTTGACTGGGGTACTATTTAATCCAGGCATTGGTTGTATCACCTGGAAATATCAGTTTTACTATAATAACAGCTTAGAATGGATGGAAATACCCAATAATTTTAATTTATTTTACAGATTATCTTCAAGGAATGCCTGGTACTAAATCATAGTGCTGGGCACCTTTATCCCTATATTGTGAAAATTCTTAAATTTTCAGGCAAACCTTATGCTATAAAGCTTGTTTGAAAGATGTATAGCGTTACATATGCAAACCTGTTGCTGGGCATTATTTGGCTGAGGTATGTTACTGGAGGTAGGTAGATGTGAACTGCTAATACCAGGCTGTTGTACCGTACTTAACTGGGGCTGTTGCTGAAATCATAATAAACAATATGCTATAATATTTACTGATATCAAAATCACAATTGAAATCAGTAATCCTGTTGTTTGCAAGTTTTTTTGCACTAAAATAAGTCTTCAATTTGAAAATTTTACACCATTTTATCTAGTATGGTGTATATCATATGTACTTATGAGATTTTAATCCCCTCCATCTGGAATTGAAATTACATAGGAGTAACTCACTTCATAAATACTATATTAAAAGGAAATCATTTGAGACTCTCTATATATTCATATATGAACCATTTCACCTATAATATGTTATGATGTATCTATGGATTTTCAGCATATTTCATGCCTGTGTAAGCATTGGCTTTCCAAGAACACTTATATAACCAGACCATAAACCCACTGTATCTCACATCTGTCATAATCTACCTATAGCATTTATACATGTTCCTAAATCAATGATTATAAAGATAAAAACATTTATATGCAGATAATTCAGAAATAAAGGTATTTTCAAGATATCAAATTGCATAATTGAAGGTTTTTAAAATTTGTTTCCTGTTTATTATGAATTCAAACTGTCCTTCATATTTCAAATCTATTCACAATGTATTGAAGATGTCTATACATCTACAAGATCTGGTTTCTGCTTACATAGAGATTTTGAATTGAGTAGATAGCAAATGAAGAACTTTTAGTTTTAATTAAACTGCAACCTATGATAATTAGGCCATGGCCTCTTACCTTTAACATGAATTTTTTCTTTGTATCATGATATACAAAACAATATAATTCTATGTGAAAACCTGTAAAATTTAGTTTCAATATAGAAAGTATGTGACCTTGACCTTTAACATTTACCATATATCTTCCCTGGCATTCTTATCATTCTAGTTGAATACACTCAGAATGGGTAAAAACCTTCATAAAGCATGAATATTTTAAAATTATGTGACCTTAAAACCTGACCCCCCTTATATTGTGATATGAAAAGATGTATCATATGATGCTGGTCCATTCCTTCCTTACCCTCACTCTTGGTTTAAACAATGCGATTTGAAGAACTGGTAAATTCTGAGTGAGAGAGAAACGCACTTTTTGAGAACAAGTAGACGGGAAGACTATTCCTTCGTTTTTAGCTACCTCAAAATAGTTAACACGTGATCAAAATATCGTTTTGAATTGAAAATACATAAAGCGACACGATGCTTTATGTGATAAAACTCGTGAGTCGACAAAGCAGTATCTGTTTAATTTGGGTCGATTATGAATTTCGATACTATCGTTTTTCACACACAAAATATAGAACTCCATTGTGTGCAACAAACATTCCACGCTTAGGAGCTGCGCTTGGATGTTTATTCAGGGTCAAACACAGCTGTCCAGCTGCCGGGAGTTACTAGCTTATTTTCATATTGAACAAAGGACATCAAGACAATAAATTTCAACCTCAAATACCACACATTTAAAACACGAATTGTATGGCTCCACTAAACATATTTCCTTCGAAATTTAAATCCATCCTTTGTACTTTTACTCAAAAAGACAAAATGATGTGAATCAAAGGCCTAAGTTTACTGATTATACACTATAAATGATTTGCGTCTTTAAGCTTACCTGCAGAATTTTATGCCTTTGTGTGTTTAGATATAGATTTTTCGCTGACGATAATTATGCTAGCATCCCACTCATATATATAAAATATCAATTATCTTTTCATAAAGCATCGCCGTATCAACTCGATTCTACCAATGTAGATATTATTTCCGATAATTTCCAATAACCCAGCCACATCTAAACTCTACTGTTATTCGTATAGATAAAACTCGCAAACTTGCTTGTTGTAAAGCTTCACTCAAAACGAGCATTTATTTAAAATTTCCAAACACTATGTAAATTCCTTTTGACAGCTGTCCGCGTTTTGAGCATTAAAACATCTTTAAGAATGTTTACTTATGACTCCCCGGGGTCCGCAGTACAAACAATATCACTCTGGTCAGCAAGGTGGAAAATTCGTCCCCCTTTTATTACGTAACGGGCACCTGTCACGGACGCGAACATCCAACACAAAGGAAAATCAATGGCGACTTATCCTTTAACTACTAGTGTTAAATATGTCAGAAATTACAAATCTTGCATTGTATTGATTTCTCGGCACAATGATTAGTTTTCAATATGAGCCAATCCATCTCTTTATCTTTCTGCAACAAAACATGGAATAATCCAAACTGCCCTTGTTATTGCAGCTATACTGCATGTGATAGATCAATAATAAACCGTTGGAGCAATTTTTCATTCTTTCAAGTACAAGTAGGTGGCAAAAATATTCAAAGTGCGAGTTTACTGCCTTCAACATGTTCAAAGAAACATTGCTTCTACCGAGTTTTAATTTACATTAAGGAGATAGGGATCTCTCAAGCAGATGCTATCCTCTCTAGAAACTGCAATCATTTTTAAAATAGACAGAAAATTATCATATCAATCTGTGAACACGTTTAATGCTGAAATGTTAGCAGCAGAGATATTATACATATTTCCCATTAACTCGTGGCAGCCAATCCTTTACTACACTACTTTGTGTCTTGGAGTTTTATTTCTTAACATTAATATAGCTTTACACCATTCTATTATAGCGCGATTGGTAAACTAGTGTGTTTAGTTTCTTTTGATGTAGGAAATCTTTATTTCTATTGTCCAAAAAGAAACCAACAAGAATATGACACAAGATGTGCTCCAAGCTCAAGGTCACAAGGTCAAATATTTAGGTACTCATGGAAAGCAGTGGCAGATTTAGGGGGAAGCAAAGGGGGTATCCCCCTGTCAGGCACACAAATTAATGAAATATCCCCCAAAACACATTTCGACAATTTTTTCCCAACAAAGGGGGCACTCGATCTGCCACTGAGAAAGTGTTTATAGGCGAAAGGGATCAAAATGACATAAGCACATTAATGCATTAGCATTTTTCACTTGATCTGTATCACAATATATTCCATATACATGTATAAGTTTTAGCATACATTTAAATTAGCAATCCCAAGAAAGGGCTATCTTGCTAAAAGAGCATCAGCCATGTACAGTAGGCAAAGACTATAATTTGGAGGTCAAAAATTATCTTGTGAGCAGACTTAGTTATCTTTGATGCTGACTTTATTTATCTGAAAATTGAATTAATTACTAAGAAATTTTTTGTCAAATAAGTAGAATGCAGAAAAAATTATTAATTTCCACTTGTCAAATGAAAGGCACTACATATATGCATGGATGCATATGATGACCTTGACCTTTGACCTCAAACATTAGATTGCCAAATTTTCTTTTCTACATTGTTCAGTTTGTCTTTTATATTAACAGAATATTAACATATTTCTTCATATTGTCAGACCTTTTACCTTCAAAAGGCAAGTAAGGTTACCTGCTCCCAAAAGGATATGTAGGCAATACATAGTTTGTGTTATATTCTGCTTTAAACCCACTAAATGCGCAAATGCATGAATCGACTATCACATATGTGTACCAAATACTAGCAATCTGAGTTTCAATTTCATGAAACAGAAAATGACTATGGTAAGCATGTCCAATAACTTTCATAAATTCATTTTAGTTGGGAATTTTAAGGCAAAACTGAAATTAGAGGAAAAGAGGGTGCCAAGACAAAAGACCAAAACAACATGAATAATATGTGTCCTGTTACAAAATGGAAATTAAGATAAGCTCTTTTATGCAAATGCAGCAATTGGGAAAGACAGGGACCATGCACGATTGTCCCAGTTATTTGAAAGATTGTGTACTTTCCTAAAGAAATGGCCAATTGAAATAGTAGAAAATAATGGAAAATGGCTTATTCACCAAATTTCCTTCCAGGTCTCTGCAAATACTAATCAATGTAGAAAATAAAATACATGTCCTACCTGTAGAATAACCTGCATCTTCTGTGGTGAGCCCACTGCCATGGGAGCATGCTGTACACCCTGGGGAACCATCTGTTGGGTGGAGGCCACTGGTTGTATCAGTCTCTGTATCGGCTGACCCCCCTGTCCACCCTGGGTCACTAACAGTAGTTTCTGTGGCTGACCAGGATACTGACCAGGCTGGCGTATCTGTATCAGCTGAGGTCTCGAGTTCATGTTTGGTTGCTGGGCCATCGAGCTGGGCACTGGCTGCCCGATCTGGATCATCTGTTGCCCTGGTTGTTGAGGTGGTATATGCATGCCACCTTGTGGTGGCTGTGGTTGCTGGTGGTGCAGTAAGAACTGTGATTGCTGAGGCGGTTGTTGTGGAGGAAGCTGTTGAGGATGTTGTTGCTGCTGTTGACGTTGCAGCTCTTGCTGAGCTCGCAGCGAGCGTATCCTCTCCTGAAGCCCTAGCATTTTCTCCTGTGACTGCTGAGTTTGGGGAATCCCCTGTAACTGGTTCAACTGCTGTTGTAATGTTTGTATTTCCATTTCTACATTTTGACCTTGATTTGCACTATTGGCAGTTTGGCTTATGTTCTGACCATCCTGGCCTATCATACCCATAGTAGGTCCCACAGATGGCTTCACTGATTCATCAGGCAAATTGCCTGCAGCACTCATATTGTTTTGCACTTGATTAGTACTTTGACTAGGTTGAACTGGTGATGTGAATGTATTGTTAGATAGATGAGAGTTGTCGCTTTGTGGGGAGGGATGAAATGGACTGGAAACTGGGGTAGCACTGTTAGACCGCTGAGGCGGTGAGATCATTTGGTCTGATTGTTGGTTTGGTACAGGGTGTCGTATACTACCCTGAGAAGTGGGTGAAGGGTGAGAGTCGGGGGTTACAGAGGGAGGGGGAGTGGGGCGAGGTGAAGGGGTTGTAGCCCGCTGCTGGGGAACCCCAGCGTAACTTGGTCTGAATTGTTGGCTTTGGTTGGGACTAGTCTTTGAACTGAATTGAGCATTCTGAGAGTGCACATCTCCCATTCCTGCCATGTTAACATTCCCTTGTCCATGAGGAAATGGAAATCTTTGATATGAACTTGTTTGAATATTACTATTCATGTTGACTTGTTGTTGTGGTTGCTGGTTCATAAAATTGCTTGGAAATCCTTGTTGCTGCATCTGTATCTGAGGTTGTGCAACAGTAAAACTGGGTGGTCTCATTGCATGGCCCATTTGTTGTTGGAATGCACGTTGGGGTGGTGGTGCCATAGGATTATTGGAGCTAGATATTGGAACAGAAGATATTCTATTATTAGGAGAAGCCATGCCCTGATACATCATACCCGGTTGATTACTAGAAGTGCTTGGTGGAAAACTGTTCATGGGTCCCTGCTGGCCAGAGCCGGCTCCCGATGTTGATAAGGCAAAGTCATGGTGACTGAGGTATTGAGTCTGCTGCATTCCACCACCTATCACCCCTACATTTGGAATATTCTGTTGGGGCATTCTCATACCCATCATTCCCGTATTTGGAATAGGCTGTTGCTGTGGCGACATCATTGGTTGTCTCACAGCATTCTGTTGCATGAACGGAGGCTCCTGGCCATGGTTAGGAGGCCACCCCCCACTCTGTCCCATACCCATGGAGGGTTGGTGGGGGTTAGGAAGACGAGGTCCCATCTGTTGCTGTCCCATATTGTACGATCCATAACCAGGCTGATGGGACACATTACTACCAAATGGCTGAGGTTGCCCCATTCCGATCACTGGGTTACCTCCTCCATGTGGCATATTTGCCATCGGCAAGTTCATATGATGTAACTTCTGACCACCACTGAATTGGTTGAAGCTATCCCCACTAAACTGCTGCTGTTGATTTTGGTACGGCATATTGCCCATGCCGCCATATTGATTTCCTCCGAACCCTTGTTGACCCTGCGTTGGCATGTTTTGAGGGTGTTGTAAAGGATTCATCATGGTATCTTGCTGCATTCCTGGTTGAGGGCCCATATAACTCCCATCCATTCCGTTACCTGGGCCGCCAAGTCCACTATCAGTTCCCGTCAAATCATCCAAGAAACTTCCGTCTGTATCAAACAAACTCAGCATTGGATCATCAGCCATTCCTGTGAGGCAGGGCTGGATCAATGTCAAGCCAAGATGGCCAACTCTACATCAAGCTTAAGTAGATCACAAATATAGGTCATCCATCTCTCTGTCCACTAGGCCATGCCAGTGCTTTGAAGACTGCGGCCTACAAGAGGAGAAAGAGAATTAGTTATGAATAGTCATTTCAAAACTAAATCAAGACATAGAATTGGGACAATTCACAAAATCTTATTCAAATAAATAATTTCAATATTTCTATAGCATTTGTTTTCTAAAATGTTAAAATGGGTCAGTGCATCCATAAACTAGCAGCTTCAATAATTCATTCTTAAACTCGACACAATGCTTACAGCTAACGTAATGTCTAGAAAACAATAGGTCCAAACTCAAATTCATTGCGTCAAATTTTATCTTTTCAAAAACTAGTAAATGCATTGTTCATGAGGAGATATTTTCTGTTTGTTTTAATTTTTAAGTGTCTAGATACTGGTACATGTAATCTAAATGTTAACAATTTTTACTTATTACAGAACGTAGATAATATCACGGGTTTAGAAAATTCATGTTTCTATGAACATTTGCACTAGGTCATCGTCGGAGGCTCACGTTTAATTGCATTGCGTTTACCATGCTTACTTCTTGTGGGTTACATCTGAATTTTCCCTAGTCTAATGTGAGTACCTCTAAGCATATAAGCCATTGATGGCCACTAGAATGTGTATTTTTATGAACTTTCAGGTTTGTACTTATGTTATACTTTATTCGAAATCTTCTGATGTTGAATAAGTATATAAAAAGATCATGCATTGAAAATGTGTTACTCAATCATGTCAATTGTTGAAAAGTACTTGCAGTAGATTTTTATACTGCATTCAAGTGAAAATTCGGACATTGTGACCCTAAGAAAGTAAACATAGTGCAAATGAGTGTGGGTCTACGACAATGGCCATGACACTAGGTGTACATATAAAAACATGAATTACGACTGCAGACTGAAATTTTCGCATTTAAAACATAAAACACAAATAAGTTGTGCTGTTGTGTGGAACATTTTTACTGATTAGTAACTGACTTAGATCACTTAATATTCATATTTATTATTTAATAAATTTGTTTAAAAAATCTGACAAGTTCAAAACTTTTAACTTTAAGACCTCTGATGTTATGAGATATACGGAGTTAATCTAATCTTTCAGTGATTAGGAAGGATCAAAGCGTTTTTGGGACAATTGTCCCACATGTTTAAAATTTAAAGGGACATTTTATCCATAAATAAGTATACACAATTTCTGTTCACACTGCTCTTAGAAAATGCACAGCTTCGAATACCTTGCTGTATAATTCTGAAGATGAACCTTATAGAAAAATTTGTAAGAAACTTGGCAAAAATATTTGCATTTTTGATTTTTTTTCTTTTTTATATAAACATGATAAAGATAGCAATTTTTGGAAAAAAATTGTGCTGATAAAAAAACTCTTTATTTACCTTTACGTTATCACAATTCGTAATTTTGAAATATTTGAAGTCAATTATTAAGGATCTTTCAAATTCAGAATGGAAAAATTTGGATAAACCTATGAAGAATTGAGAATTATTTCCTTGTTTGTATAGTTATTTATGGATGGCAGTGTATAACTTCTTTCAATGATCCATCCCAATTAAAGATTAGACACACCCCTATGTGAAAACCAGTTGTCATAAAACATGGCATTTAGATGACAGTAATTAGTTGAACATAAGACGGTTTTACCAGGAAAATGCTGACCACCATCTTCGTGTAAACATGAAGCAGAATGTGAATTTTTTCATATTTAGATACGTCCTAAAATATGATACACAGACAAGTATCATTCAACAATGCTATATCTGCAGTTCATGCCCGTTGTTTTGCAAGAGAAACGTGATTAAATCCTTACATCTATGGATAAAAGAATGTCCATTGTAACCTTGTACATAATTTCATCAGACAGAGATTAACGCTTACCAATTTGATATAAAAAACTCGTTCGATTTCTAATGCATTGATTTCTGAAGATAGCGTATATCTATTGGCCGAAATTTTGACCTTATCAGCGGATCCACCCAAAGAAGTGAGGGGTCGTACAGCATGCATACGCCAATTGAAACACTATGATTTAATTTGAAGTGGGTTTAAACAACGTGTGAGAAAATAATTAGAGTTGTAAAATCGGAAAATTTTACTATCGATTATCAGAAACTATCGGAGGAATACAATCAATATCACAATTGGAATAATCAGACTTTTTTCTTGTTTAAAATTGCTCAATGTTCTGTATCTTTTCAGAGTGAGATTACTTAGTGCTTGTGATTTAAGAATCTGATTTTTATTCAAAATCATGGAAATAAATTAAATGATGAACATTCCTTGTTCTTAATAACAAAATCTTGAAGTTTGCTTGAGAAGGAAGGCCTTCCATTTTTTTGCTATAGCAGTCCTCATGAAAACTTTTTTTACCACTAGCCAGCCGGGCTAGTTGAGTGCCAAAATCTACTAGCCACTCAAAATTTTCACTAGCCATTAAAGAATATTCAAAACGCTATAAAGACCCATCGTTTCTTCAGCTAGGTCTGTTGAATAGGCAAAAATTCACACATATATAGAGTATACACAAAAATCGAACGGAGTTAAACCACCACCCTATCATTTCTCTAGCGGATGTCAGCTACGTCATTATCAATAGACTCAATTTTACAATGAATGCATGATATTGTTTGTATAAATATAATTTCACATACGCATTTTGCCTGCAGAAAATGGACCGAGAAAGAAAAATATAAGAACTTATTTGAATCACAGACATACACGATAAAAGGCTGACTGTTGCTTGCGCCGCTTGGCCAATAGTTATAAAATTTTCGTAAGAATTTCCTCATTTCAGTGTTCAGTCCAGATTTTGAAATGGTTAGATATTTAATTGAACATGTTATACTCGCATATTAGTTGGTACCGTAAAAAAACCTGTCACAACGCGCAGAAAAACAATGCACTGTGGTTACAGAAATAATTATCTTGTATCTTAGGACAATATTTTAATGAACAGATTTTACAGGAAAACATCATAATATTTCCTTTTAAACATGTTCAATAAAATAAACATTTCATACTTAACCAGTGATAAAAGTTGAGACGTAACGTGTACTTTTTACGGAAAGAAGGCGGCAATTTTACCCCAAGTAAAAGACGAGAAATCACCAGCCGCTGGACCTTAATGAGAACACTGCATTTCATTAAAAGTCACTAGCCAGTCGGGCTAGTTCAGCATCAAATTCTGGTAGCCCGAGGAAATAATTTGTAGCCAGGGCGGTCGGGCTAGTGAGTTTTCACGAAGACTGCTATAGCCAATATGGTCCCAAATGGCAGAAATTGCGTCAAAGTAACTTTAGTAGTGACAATCGATCTTCAAAATCATTATCGATAGTTGGCGACTTTTAAGTTTCAACGACGATAGCAGCAACTATCGTTACATCACTAAAAATAATAATACATAAGCCGAGTTATGGCTCCACGTTCTCAGAAGAATTCGGCAGGGTTATTAAAAATCAACTTATTTACAGGAAAAAGCCATACATTTCAATGTACATGAACCATTATTTTGACTGACGGTTCAAGATGGTTTTCTATGAGGAAAAGCAGAGGGGGGGTGGGGGGGAGGGGGGTTATGACTGGGCATAACATTTTTGCTTTACATATATAAATCAAATAAGAGTACTCTCGAGCTTATGTTTGTAGTTGAAATATTTGAAACAAAATAAAGATTCTGTATCTGTATAAGTTTTGAACCTATTTGTATGCCCCAATTTCAGATTTTATATGAATTTTTTTAGTATTTTCCCCAAAAAATTGAATAAAGTAGCACAAAGGTAAACGGACAACAGTAAAAACTTTGGTACCGCAGGTGTCTTCTCAAGAAAATATGAAACACTATCATCTCTACTTGAAATCTTATACCCTTTTATTGAAAGCAGGGGCGGAGTGACAGACGGACAGTCCAGTCACTATCTCAGTATATGCCTGTAAAATGACAAGGGACATAAAAAGGGGAATGTGATTCAGTGTAGGAATACCTCAACTAGGAGTGGTAACCAAAATAAGAGACATTATACCTTTTCATAAAGCGCAAAACAATCAATGTGTTTCATTTTAATGAAAGTGAAAGTAGAACGAGGATGATTTTTGTGCTATACAAGAAAAAAATATTATTTCACTTATTTTGATTACAACTCTGAGCCAAGAAATCCTTACACTGCATCACATTTCCCCTTTTTTTGAAAAACATAATTAATACTGGTGAAGAAGAAATTATCACAGATTTTTAAAGCATTTTACGCTTTATTTCCTTTAATTTTCAAACTTTCACATGAAATTTGAACATTACAAACTAAAACCCTTTACCTATACTTCAAGACATTCTGCTACTGGTACTGGTTTTATAAGCAATTAAAATGCGCTTGTTTTAAGCACTCTTTAAAGAGGTTGGAGAAGCAATTATCGCCGCGTGGGGTCATTCTTGTCTAATGTCTATATATATGTCTAATATTTCAACTAAATCTGTAAATTATACCATCAGATTCCTCTATTCTTTCTCTAACCGGTTGTGATACAAATTATTGAAAATAGTTTGAAATTTCTTCAATGATTGAGAAAGAAGACAGCAAGGTGCATCGCCATCGCCCCTAGAAGCTCAGGGGAAGACAATGCTAAAATCTTAGCTTAAATCGTATGGATTCATTTGAAATGTCATATACAGTTTGTTAAACATTAGATTTAGAAGTATAAGGGTTGAAAAAATCAAGTCTGTCAATCGTAGAACCGAAAAATATGAGCAAGCGGTGATGATTACTGTTTGGCAATAACTACTTCCCGACCAGTTTATTTTGCATGGAAATATAGAAAATCTGATTGGGCTGAATATATTCTAAGTTGCTAGACTTTATAAAATGATGTCTTTATGATAAATGTTTCAGGAGTTTCAAGTATCGAGAATTTGAAGTCTAACAGCAACCCCCCCCCCCCCCTTACCCTTTCTTTTTGCATGCAAGTAAATTTCAACTTTTGCACATGCCAATTTCAAACTGCATTCATGTAGCTCAATTCAAAAATTTTAAACAGATTACGAACAATTGTAACAAAGAAATATAAATAATAATGTATTCATGATTCAAAATTACTTCGTTCGTACCAATTTTTTTTGTGTGCAACACATGAGAATAAGATATGGAAATCCCCTTTTCCTAAACAAATAACCCCTTCTTGGGCCTCTCGTATCATCAGGACAAGCAAGAAAATAATAATCATGATGTTTTCTCAACACATAAGGACATGAGGAACAGAAAATGCTTCCTATAAAAGATACATTCCATTTCATAATTTAAAGAGAATACCAAAACGTGTCCACGTCTAACAAAGAGATTAAAGACAATAAACAATTTCCTAAGAGGCACCTAAAGAGGGGGCAACCGGTGCTCAAAATATACACAGTGGCACGTGCGAGAGGTATCGAGGTGACAGCGAACCAGCAACGACAATTCTGCACTGCAAACTTTCAATTTAATACAATAAGCTTATGATTGGTACACAATATTTGTCAAATTTTGACTTATTTTGATGGAAAGTTTTCTTTGAACGCCATTTCGGATTGTACTTTACAGAAATAATTGGAACACAGAAGCCGAGGGGAATCGGACCCTCGTGTCAAAACATTGTCAAAAAATTATCAATAAATGAAAATAAGGTTACTCAATTAACATTTTAAACATAACTTTATGGATTATTTTACTGATATTACCTGTCATGTGTCCAATTAATTCGTGAATTTTGAAGCGGATAAATTTGTTGAGTTAGACCGCTTATAACCTCAACATCATGCATCGTGTGAACGACGATTGCCGTTTGGAAAAGCTATTTTGATTGGTCGAGAGTACTTTGGCATTAATTATTTTGTAATGTTTAGTGTCTATTTTATAGGCATTAAACTGAAAACAATATCATGAAATATGATTATTTTAAATGTACTATATGTTTAAGCAAAAAGTATAACAATAAAACACTTTACATTGAAATAGTAAATGCTAGAAGGTGTGAGTCTTTGAGGTCAACCAATGAAATCTCGTCTTACTGACGACATAGGTGAACTCGTTTTAAAGAAGACCTTCAGATTATCCAATCAAAAATAACAATATGAAAAAGATCCCCGGATGACATAGTCATAAGGGCACTTTTTTTTTTTTTTTTTTTTTTTTTTTGATCAAGGACTTGTAAACAGTTTATAATCAGATTTTGATCAAAACTAAAACTTTAAAGAATTAAACAATTACATTTTGTTGTTTGATGTTTCTTGCTGAATGCATTTAGATCTATATAGATCTACTTCGATCTTTCTGAAGATCAGTGACCAGTTTCCATAGATATTCATTTATATATAATAAGTGTCATATTTTGTGTGTGATGTAATTTATTTCTGTATATACACACAAAATTAGACACTTATTCTATATATCATTTCGACCATCCTCGGTTCCCCAGGCTATTATAGCCTACCTGGGGAACCGAGGATCGATGCATTTCTATAAATTCAAAAACAAAACTTCTCAAATTTAAGTTAGTTAGTATAACTGGGCAATCAAAATTACGAAAATTCCTGAAATTTTTCGTAAGTATTTTAAATTGTGAAACAAGCAGCAGTTTTTTCGTTTTTGTTTGTTTGTTTGGTTTTTTTTTTTTTTTTTTTTTTTTTTTCGTTTAGTCAAGAATTTGATCTTGAAAGATTGATTTTAACTAATAAACCGCATATACAGTGGCGGATCCAGCGCCCCCTTTGCCGGGGGGTCAAGGGGCGAATTTTGCCGATTTTGACTGAAAATTGACCAAAATATACCTGTTTTTGGAAAATTTTGGGTCAGTGCTGGGGGGGGGGGGGGGGGGGGCGGGCGCCCCCTCCGCACCCCCCTGAATCCGCCACTGATATATATGGACGTGTATGTATATTAAAGGTCTAATAAAGTTATGAGAAGAACATTTTTACAAATATACATCATGTATATAGATTTCTTAAGAAGAATGTTTGTTTTCTTATTTTGTTTTCATACAACAAAACGCGAAGAAACAAAGCTACTGTTGAAATAACTTCTTTACTTCACAGGAGATACGTCCTAAACGTCCTACTCTCGGACGGTTAGGACCGGCGTATCGGAGCCACGACCCAGTAGACATTCAACGTTGATTCAACGTTGAAATTTGGTTGATCTAGGTCGACGACGTCGAACAACCAAAATTCAACGTTGAAACAACGTTGACGATTTCGACGTCGAGGAAATGACGTGATTTCAACGTTGAAACAACGTTGAAGATTTCGACGTCGAGGAAATCACATGAATTCAACGTTGAAACAACGTTGAGGATTTCGACGTCGAAGACATGACCTTATTTCAACGTTGAAACAACGTTGTGTTTCTGACCAATCTTCAACGTCGAAAATTTAACCTTATTTCAACGTTGAAACAACGTTGCGTCTTCGACCAATATTCGACGATTATGACAAAACCTTTCTTTCGTCAATGACATAAATTGAAAAATACAAAACAAAAAACAAAAAAAACTAGATTTGAATTAAAACAAGAAAAACGAATCCTCGAAACATGTCGTGTGCATTCCTTCTATCGTAGAGGGAAATAAAACTAATGATAGTCTAAAATCATTTTTAAAAAATAAATCAAATAATACGATCAGGAAAAAAAACAGTGGGAATGTGAACCCCCTCCCCTTTCAATCATTTTGAATAACATGCCTTTTCACAATCCATTATATGCTGATTTATTTTATTTGTTATGAATTTGAAAGTTTAAAATTTAAAAAAAAAATAACTCTCTGGAATTTCGATTTAAAAATTTACTACTTTTGTACGTCCAAAAACATTACATTATTTAAAAAAAAATATCTATCATTATAAAATCAGAACATATGTCTGGGGTCTTACGCTGTTAAGTGTTTGTTATCTTTGTGTGAACACTGACAGCGCGGTCGCAATCTTGTTATGCAATTCTGGACGGGCGCACATGAGAAACAGATGCCAGCAGGTCAAATTGACCGCTCCTGTTAGAATTTCAAATAAAGTAGAGCGGAGAGGAAGGCACTTGCTGTAAGTATATTAGTATTTTGAATATAATTTTCTTATATTTACGATTTTTTACTCAGAAAAGGGATAAAGTTTGATAAATCTATTTTGATATGGTTTTAATTTTATAGATGCGATGGACTGAATTCTTCATGTGAACGTGTTTAAATTGCTATAAATCTTTAGAATCCGACAATTTTTTTCTCTCTCTTTCTCTCGTTCGGTATTTTATACGATCATGCATTCGATCGATTGAATCACATAATTCAAACTTCTATCTTTATTTCGTATGATAGTAATTGTCTGCATGTTATGCATCTAATTATTTTTTTTTTATTCTCACTTAGAAATGTGTAACTGGCAGATGAACTTAATTTACACGTTACATGTAAAACAAATGTGGACGACTGCGAAGCGTACCATATATTGTACAATGTTACAAAGATCATTGCCGGATTTGATAATAAACTAGAAAGGTTTCTTGTTGCGGTTGCAACAAGAGTGTCTTCCTCCTATACAATTTTTGGTTTGGAAATATGAAGGACGTCACATTACATGTATTCATATTATATATTTAAGTTTTCAAGTAGCAGTAACATTAAATTTTCAAACCGATAATTGTTGGTGAGCAACCATTTGATTTTGGGCAACCATTTGATTTTTTTTGGGGGGGGGGGGGGGGGGGGGGAGGGGGGGGGGGGGGGGGGGGCAGGAATTCTATTGCCAGCCGGTAAAATTTTTTCAGCAATTTTCTGAGCAGGCCATTTTTTTCAGCCATTACCAGAGTCGGAGAAAAATTTTCGCCGGTTCTTCGGGCCGGATTTAAACATATTGTCAAATGTTGTGAATGTCTGTGTAAGTTAAACTCCCCGCTGTTACAGAGTATGAGTTAATAACCGTTCCTTCAGATGTCTCTTTGCAATTAGCGAATTTCAGACAGATTGTATGATGTTTAAATAGAACTTTTTCTAGATTTTTGTGCCTATGCGTATTAGGTCTCTGGTAGATACAGCTATGTGAACAGTTTGTATTTATATTAATTTTTTGACTTTAAATTGTCTGGCACAAAGGGTCAGCAAAAATTTCCATATCATGCAATGTATCCTTACTTTTGCATGGTCCGGGAAAAAAAAATTGCCGGCCCTTTGGGCCGGAATATTTTTTTCAGCATTTTTCAGAGCCGGGATTTTTTTTTTGCAAATTCTTCCTGCCCCCCTTCCCCCATAAAAAAGGCGAGCTCGTAGCTGTAGAACCAATTTTCTTGAGAAGAGAAATGGTAATAACAAGTTACGTTCAATATATATATATAAATACCATGAGGTTCTCGCTGTGCAGGTTCAAATTTGGACCCCCCCCCTTCCCTTTTTTCAAAGTTTATTTTGAATTTCCATCATGGCGACATCGTTCAATATAAACAGAACTGTTTTCGAAAAACGAGGGGAGGGAAGAATGTTGGAGAAATTGTTCATCAATTTGTAAATAAACCAACCGAAAATTATGTTCGAACGTTTGCTAGAATTAGAAATTAAACTTGATGTTCAAAATATAGTTATTGAAGTTTAGAAACAGGTTTGTAGGTTAGAAATCGGAATCAAACTACCACTTTTTGTGTGTAAATTCTGGTTTGTAGCTGATCTCTTCTAAATTAATCAACTGTTTTAAAATCAAATTGTGTATATCGAAATGTATTTATGAAATGTATATTCATCATTGCCGTGAAATCGGAATTTGAAAATCTCAACACTGCTTTTCTCGAGTCGGACTCGGACTACCAATTTTAGTGTGCGCCCGATCTGTTGGCGTGAAGGTGTATCGAAATACCCAACTCAAAATTTCGATGCTCATATCTTTTCAACAGTAAGAGATAGGAAAAATCAGAAAGACTAAATAAGACAGATATATGGATAAAAAATAATAATATTGAAATTTTTAGGAAACTTCATAAGCTTAATTTTTGTTTACTATTATAAGCAAAAAAGTGTCTTCCTCCTATGAACTTCTGAATTTGGAAATATGAAGGACGGTGAAGGACGTCATCGTAATAAATCGTTACAGTGTGCATCTAGCATTTCATATCTTGCATGGCTGTCGACTTTCAAAAAGAATGGAAATTGTAGATAGCAAAATACGAGATATTTAAGCTTACAAATAGCAAAACATGAAATTTTCGGTCCTTTTGAGTAATTCGACGCTCCCGTCAAATATTTGAATCTACTAAAAAACATGATAAAAAAAATAACAGAGACCAAAAATAAAAAAGACCAATCTAGCTTTTACTCCAAACGTAACGTTGGAGAACTTTCATTGTCCTAGCTTACAGTGTTCTTGAGAAATCGCTGATCCAATTTTCCACGGTTACGAAAACAATAGGTCTTCCGACGGAAGTCGGAAGACCTAATAAGTCGTCACTGGGATATTTTTGAATAGGGGTTATTACTCATTATAAAAAGGAAAAAGGCATCCTTTTTAGCTATTTTAGGGTCCTGACCAGCCGCCCATCCCCCTTTTTCCACTCGGAAAAATCCCCGTCTAGATATCAAAATAAGAATGTCGTATGGCGTTAAGGGAACTCGGCATCCTGCTTACATTTTAAATATAAATGATATATGAGGGTAAACAAAGCACTTATTTAAACTCAAAGGTGAGACATACCCCTCCCCACCCCTTTCACTAATACGCCTCATTTTTGATAATTTTTGAAATCTGAAACTCGAGAAAAGTCATATACGTTTTTCAACCCATCAAATGGGGGGGGGGGGGGGGATTTGTAACTGGATTTTAACGTTTTACAACTATATTCCACAAGTTAAAGTTATTCAAATACAAGTTTCCTTTTCTATCAAAAGTCAGATAAGATGATAAGAAAATACGGAGAGAACGAAACCCTTAGGAAAACAGTTTTTAATAAAATTTTGTTTCCATTGTTTCTTTTGTCTAATTTGTAGATTTCATTTCAAGTCCGAGGCTGAGCAGCAAAAAAAGCAACAAAGATGTCAGATTGATGGAAGGGGACGTTGTCTTGACCCGGTCAACATGCAGCTGTCTTTTGTATTCTTTGATTTGCAATAAATAAAACATACTTAACGATCAGTGCTTTACATCATCACCTGTAGATTTCAACGAAAATTCAACGAAACTTCAACGTTGAATAGACGTTGATCGACGTTATTTCAACGTTGAAACAACGTTTAAATGACGTTGATCAACGTCATATCAACGTTGTTTCAACGTTGAAACTTCAACGTCGAAAATTTCAACGTTGACTCAACTTTCATTTTCAACCAAAATTCAACGTTGTTTCAACGTTGAAGATCGACGTTGAATCAACGTTTATTCAACGTTGAAATGTCTGCTGGGGATTTATGAAGATGCTATAACGCTTGCCTCAAATATATCATCAAGTGGCAAGCGTAGCGAGTCGAATTTTAAAAGAAAAATGTTAAATACCCCGTTTTTGCGTTAAAACATTTCGGACCTCTCTTGAGAAATCTCAAGGTGGGGGAGGAGTTCCGGCGCCCCACCAGATCCGCGCATGGCGCATACGGTAATATTCAATGTGATATGGAGGGCATATATATCTAACGAACTTTGACATACATTTTATTTTTGTGCAATGAGATGATATTTTGCCGGAAGGAATCGCTACTATTTATGTATTAGATAGGTGAATTTAGATTCATTAAAAATTATTAGATTTAGAGAAAAATAATGGTCTCCCTTGAAAAAAATCTCTTGATCCTCCCATTTCTCTAGGGAATTCTCGCTTTTCGAAGAAAATGGCCAGTATCTTTTGTCCAAAGATTAAACGATATTACATTAAGGCTTATAGAAATTAGTTCTTAGCATCGACACTTTACTTAGATTTCAGCTATTTTTTAATTTTTAAAATACATTTGTATTTTAATTGATTTAGAATGTATAATTACATTTTTAGATATCTCAGTTATATGAAATGATTCAAAATTTTTATCAAAGGTTTGAATGATCAAATACACGTAATATAAGATGAGAAAGGTAACCTATATTTTTATTCAGTAGGGATTTGTGTAAAAATTGTATAACCTGCCAAATTTTTTGTGATCGTTTTGTTATTGTTGTACTACCATTGGAGATAAGCATTAAAGCTTTATGGGCTATCCTTGGGTACAGATAAACTGAATATGATACACAAAATGTTACAAGTTTTAAATGATATTTATAAATAGAAAGTCTTGTGATAAAAGTACGAGGCCCTCGTATAGTGCCTCTTTCAATGTGATTTATACTATATCTGCATGTGATAATGATGAGATCTTAGTCAATTTTGTTATGTTTGTAAAATAATGTTTTAGTTTGTATCACCGTCTTTCATGTTTTTTCCTGAATAAATCAAATCAAATAACCAAATATCATCAATTTTAAAATACAGATGAAGAGTATAGAAGAAGACAGGTAGATTTTCTACATGCCATAACCTCACCGACCGCTGCAGGGTTAACATCTCTTATCGCACTGTGATTGGTCCGTTTTATTTTTAAAACGGATGCTATTGGAGTATCTAATTAATGGATAATCAAGTTTACCTGTCGCTATTTCTTTTATGTCACACACATCTCGCGACTCAAGGAATATCACTTCCAAGGACGCTGCCATTATAAAAGCAGGTATATCACGCCTACCAAGCTACGTCACTCAGGTGTGCATATTAATGACCACTCGGTTGAAAAAAACATGGCCGGGTTTCTCAACCGGGTGGTCGTTAGTATGCATATACCTGAGTGACGTAGCTTTGATATGCGTGACATAATTGCTTTGATGATAGCGGCGTTCACTGAGGTGATATTCCTAGAGAAGCGAGAGGTGTGCACTGTGCAACATCAAAGACATACTGACAGGTAAAGCTAAGGAGTCAGGAGACATCCCAATATCATCCATTATAAGCTGTCAATCAAAAATTGAGAAGGGTATAAGGGGATTAAACGGGCCAATTAGATTGCATTAAGAGATGTTAACCCTTTAACGGTCAGCAGAAATTTACATGTCTTCTTTTATAGTCCCACCCGGCCTGTAACCTGTCAATCAAAGTTGAGAGGGTAAATCTTCTGTCATTTCGAGGGTTAACATCTCTAATCGCAATCTGATTGGTCCGATTTATCCCTTATACCGGTAACCCTGTCTTCTTTCATTGTCCTCTCTGGGCATTGCAATGTGTTTGTGTGTATATGTATTCAACAGTCCAGAACTTTTCCCTATAGTGTTGTGACATGAGATTGCATTACTTGATTAGTCCCATCTATCCTATAATGCCGGCCAATTTTCTGGTAAGAATATATAGGAAAGAGGGTCCTATATTTGAAGATTTTGTCATATAAGCACTTCTGACTGTGTGACGTATGGTCGGTAGGCTTGAAACACCTTCTTT
Organism: Pinctada fucata; assembly: GCA_028142955.1. Classification (NCBI taxonomy): domain Eukaryota; kingdom Metazoa; phylum Mollusca; class Bivalvia; order Pterioida; family Pteriidae; genus Pinctada; species Pinctada fucata. The sequence goes on along the minus strand of AP027113.1, from coordinate 47,724,106 downwards.
TCAACAATGTTGCGAGCGGTGTGTTTCATACCGACAGGTATAATTCTTTATTGTGCTAATGAGATACCCAAGTCTCATTTGTTTTTAAAAGCTGTCATTCAAAAATTGATAGGAGTAAGGATTAAAATGAACCAATCAGGTAATCAGAGATACCCAGGCTATGTACAGCGGTCAGTGAGGAAATAACAGAACATTTATAGTCCCTGACCGGCGGAAGTTGCTTCGCAAAAGTTTCTTTGTTTCTCAAATACTAATAATGAAATAACAGAACATTTATAGTCCCCGACCGGCGCAAGTTGCTTCGCAAAAGTTTTCTTTGTTTCTGAAATACTAATAAATTTTGCAAAATTACATTTTTTTTTAAGATAAATAAATCAAAAAAGGGTATTCCTGGAATCAATTAAGGACGTTTATAGAGTGTTTATACATGTAAGTCCTTAAGGCACGGTCCATTTGATATTCGGGGGGGGGGGGGCTTGGGTTTTTTGTTGGAGCAAGATTATTTTTTTCGCCCCGGACCGGGGCAAAATTATTTTTTTCATGCAAAGTTGGAGCAAGGAATTTTTTTTTAACAAAGTGATGCGCATATTAAGAATGTTTGTGTTTTATCAATAGAAATTATTAATATTTTTACTCAAAACTCTTAATATTTACATATTAGTTCATTTTTATGCAAGTATTCAATTCACTTTTAAACAGAGAGATAAAAGATTTTACAATACAAATCTATATAACATGTATATAAGAGGGTCTCAGGGGAAGGTCTCCAAGACAAACTTTTAAATGTTTAATTGTAAATTGGTGAATATAACTGAAGTTCTCCTTCCAAGCTTACAAAAACATAAAATTAAAGTCTATGGGATACATGCAACAGGTATTAATAGCAATGCATAAATATTTATGATAATATATTTTAACTTTTAAGGAAGCCCTTTTTTCATTCACATACATGTATAACTTTTGATATCTATGAATTTTGGCATTAGTAAATGTTGTTTTGATAGAAAACTATGGCGAGCGAAGCGAGCCGAAAATTTTGATACAATTTGAAAACTGTGGCGAGCGAAGCGAGCCGGAAAATTTTCAAGAATTTTAGCGAAATTTTATGGTAATTCTTCAAATTCAGATTATATGTAAGAGCAAGATTATTTTTTTCTGTCACACCATAAGCAAATTTATTTTTTTCTTCAAAATTGAGAGCAAAATTATTTTTTTCGAAAAAAAACCCAAGCCCCCCCCCCCCCCCCCCCCCCCCCCAGAATATCAAATGGACCGTGCCTAAATTGCTGGATTAAATTTATTAAAGGCCGAGCTTGACCTAGTTGAAATTCCGGTGGGGAAGCAATTAAGCGCATATGGTGTTTGGGGCGGTGCTTATCTCATACAATGTGCATGCTGATGATAAAAATAACAAACCGCGTGGTAAGATAATATAGCGATCCATGCACATGTACAGAGCTTCCTATAAAAATCTTTGTAAGTTCATTTGATCTATATAATAATACTGCTAAAATTAATCGAATTTCAAATAAGTTAAAGCTGTCGTTTGTATGAGTTTATATCTAACATGTCACAAAGATTAAGATATACATGTACGATCTACATGTTTCATGGGAATATGAAGGAGAGGCGATAAAGGGTCGATCATTTCGCCGTAAAATCTTAACTCTGTCATGGTAATGTTTTTTTTTTCATTTTGTTTTGGTGTGCTTTCCGTTTGTATCTTTGTTTTCTTTTGAAAAAAAAACTTGCAAAGAATAATATAATAAATCTGTTTGTCCCTTAGTAAGCCTCGTGGTTTTGGCGGGTACTTTTTAGCGGGTCTGCATAAATTAATTTAGTGTAGACAATGACGCTGTACAGCATGTTTCCTTTAAGAGAAGATTGTGCAAATCTGGTTTAATAAAGTAAACTAGCTTGTTAATCGTGATTGCTATTTAGTGGCGTTATTGAGCAATAACGGGATCTACCGAAAATATCAACTTTAGGAGTAAAAAATGGGGACTTCTGTCATCATGATCATATTAATGATTGTACTGTTAATTGTGAAAAAAGGCAGAGGGATGATTTTACTCGGAATTTGATGGAAAGTATGTTTTCTGTTAATCAGAATTTACGAAATAATTTGTCAAACAAACATGACAAATGAAATTCGGATATAATTTATATAATTGTTCCAAAAACTCATAACATACATGTACATCATGGATGAGTTTTTGGATTCAATTTTTTCATCAAACGGAAAAAATAGGAAGAAAATAAGGTAGGAATTGTTTACGTGTGTTAAACTCTGTTTACAAGCATGCTGCATGAGAATGTGAAAATTACATGCGATGTCTGTATGACTCAGCATCCGGTATAAACAATAACAGAGTTAGAAACGCCTACCGCATGTCACTCTTCTGATTTTGAATTGAAAATTTGTCCTGCTTCGGTTTTTTAGAGTCATAATACTCATTTAAATCTATGTTTTATTTCTTCATATCACATATACAAACAACTGAATACAGAGTTTAGATGCATAACAAATTTTATGAACTAATTCTTTCTTTTTCAAGAGATAATTCAAAATTTTCCTCTGCAACATGAACGTGTCTAGAAATTTCATATTCACCACCATTTTCCTGGTTGGCTGCTATTTATACCCCAAGTTCGGCCTTTAAAGTATATAAAATCTGACATTTTATATAAATCATGGGTCATATAGATCTATCTAGCTGCATGTCCTATCATTCATGATATATTTTCTATGAAAAATATAAACTTTCGTAAAAAAGAATCTATAAAAGTTCTATATTTGAGAAATTTGTCCCATAAATCCTACATTTCAGGCTCAGATGCTTTTTCCAAATTTTTCCTGCTTCATCTAAAATTAAATCCTGAACAACATGCGATTTGTATGCTCTCTTCGCTCGCCATTTATCATCATTATGATTTACTGTTTTATATTTGAATTGTTTAACAACGTCATAATGAAGTAAAGAGATGAAACCATGAGCGATGATGAGGCAAATATATTCTATCAATTTTATAAACACTTGGTTTGCTGTCAAAAATGTCATAGAATTGTCCCATTTTTTCACAGGGTTGAGGTATCATCGCTTGATAACAAACCATGTCTATATGGAAGAAAGGGTTTGTATTGAGGAAAGGGTGTGACCAAGCGATGATACCTCACCCCTGTGCATTTTTCTGGAAATTTGTCCTACACAATTTCTGTATAAAATGTAACCGATAATCAGAGACAGTCGCTATGACCCATTGTAAGTCCGAAATGTGCTATATAATTATTATTTTTTCATTAAATTGTCCTGTATTTGTACAATATTTCAACATAATTCACTCCTACTAGAAAAAATACCCCCCCCCCCCCCAAAAAACCCGAATAAACAATGGAGTTTCTTCCCTTTGAAATGGAGATATTATTAACCAATCAAATCTGTCGAAATATTCATTGCTCAACAGGACGGAATCAACTGTTTGTGACTCAAAATCACTTTATTTTGACATATAATAAGTCTTGCCCCCGAAGAACGGAAGCTTTTGTGAAGTTTCTCCATATTCAAAGGAGAATATGAGTTTATTTGCTAAAATATTCGGTTCTGGTAAAAAGGGCGAAAAAGCCCCGACACCCCAAGAAGCCATCCAGAGATTACGAGAAACGGAGGAAATGTTGATGAAGAAATCAGATTTTTTAGAGAAAAAGGTCACTCAGGAATTAGCTACTGCAAAGAAACACGGAACTAAGAATAAAAGAGGTATTGATGATTCAGACAGACGAGATATTTTGTTCTGTTATGAATTTGGGACTGAAATAAGCTGATAAGAAAGACAGTTACTGACATACTGTACTGTCCATTTCAGGGGTCCGTAGAATCACAGAAAACACTGGAAACAACCAACTAAACACAGAAAACACTCTATAAGTAACAGAAAACACCTTCCAAATGTCAAGAAACACCCATTTTTTGAAAGATATACATACTGCAGACATTTTGTCCAAGTTTCAATGAAATTGGTTAACATTTTAGTGAACTATGACCATTTTTAGGTGATCTTATAAGTTGTTTTGAAGTGCGTCGCGGCGGCCATGTTTGTTTACCTATGATTTTCACCTTTGAAGTATTGTGTTAAAGTATGTATAATAGAAATACATAAAGAAATGTTATGTTTCATTAATATTTATTATCTAAATTCATCATATATCATACAGAGATAACTTGAGATAATCAATTAAATAATAAAGGCAGTGGCTCCGGATCTTTAGACCTATTTCTCGGCATACGAACACAAATCGTAGTGACCTTCTGCATATGTATTTCAAGGCATCTTGTGTTCAAATTGTATTTTCTTTTGTGACATATTCTGAAAAGTTAATCAAGGAAAAAGCTCGGAGTTGCATCTACATGTACGTATTTGTTATCGTCTCAAAACTTTCAAAAACTTCAACTTCCCCAGGAGCGACGGAACGTCAGTATGTGATGTGTCTGTGAGAATATCTTAGACATTGTTCTCATCTGATACTGTGATGTCATCTGAGCAAGATTCCTTTGTGATGTCTAATGTATGAGTACATTTGATGACTATTCGGGTGGTATGTGGCATCTCGGACTAGAAATACGTTTTTTATCAGGAGGAGAAGGCTTTTGATTTGGTGTAATTAGGTCAAAGGTCATGGTCATTGTTAGGAAAAAAACAATGAGCTCTAGATAGATAATAAAAATCCAGATTCAAGGTCACTATGCTTGGGAGGCCAGTTTTAAGAAGAGTAATATCATTTAAAAACATTTACTATTTCCCAAAGATTGCAGGCACAAAATGGCCTCCTTTCTCTCTTTTCTAAACCGTTGAACATTTCTGAATCCGAGTGTCAAACAGACTACACATATTTGAAGGTCATGATTCCAATTTAACCCCTTAAGATCTCTTTTGAAATATAATTATAAACATGGCTAGAAGAATAAATAATAAAAAAAAAAAAAAAAAAATCAGAAAAAAAAAAAAAAAAAAATTCCGACCGACCTACCCTATTTTTTTTCAGCATGTTATGGGAAACACACATATTTTTTTTCTTGGCCAAATGGGAATTCTAGACCCCTGGAGTTTGAAAATACTTGATCGATTATAATAATATTCTTTAATTTACTTTTACCCTGAAAAGGGGGTAAAATGGACAAAATAAAATTATAGTCCTCTTTATTTTAGGTAACATACAGGTAACCGGCAGTTATTAGCCGGGCAATTATGAATATCATACCTCCCACTAATTAACGGTGATTGCATAATAGGGGCGAATCAACTGAGGTGTCGATAACGATATGAGAAAAGAAATGGGGTGGATAAAGGGGTGGGGTTGGAATCAATTATGAACTTTAAACATGTTTTTAGAGGTAAAAGTGGTCCTACGTACAATTTCACTTATTCTAACGGAGATGAATATTTATTTTCTGAGATGGTTAATCAGTAATTACTAAATAATCGTAAACCATTACCGTGATTATGTGTTTAGAATTAAGTAGTCAGAAAAACCTAATCTAATCCCATCCATTGACATTTATTTGGACGGTTGAGGAGCGCCCCCCCCCCCCCCCCCCAACCCCCCCCCAACCCCCCCGTCCAAATTAGGTTTAATTAGAAATGATGAAAGCCGCTACCTCCAAAAACGTGAAAAAGTTGTTATTTTCCATTCATTTTCCCCCGGGTTTATATCCTTATATCCGTTAGGCACGATCTTTTTTCTTTCCTTCCTTTTAAAAAAACCCTTTGATTCAGTCTTTCTGTCGGATACCCCGATTTTTTTCGTGAAGTTTTAATTAAATTACTTTATTTTTTGCTCAATTCTTTTTATCAAATTCTGAATTCATCAATATATTATCAGATCGGGGCAATTATGTATCTTAAGTAAAAAGTAGGTGCAAAGAGAACCGTTGTACATAGCAGATATTAATTACAATTAGTCATATTTAATTAATTATAAATAATATATTATACACTGTCTTTTAGATTAAAAATACTCTATAAAAATTGAATGTTTAAACTTAAATTTATTATTAAAGATATTCTTATTCCCCTATGAACGTACAATCGACACCTACGTACCCTGCACGGTTGATTGACATGTACATGTGTAGTTGTCGAAACAACGATTTGTCAAAGGGGAATACTTTACAAAAAAATGAAATTGTGCAATATACTGACATAAATGCATGAAGAAAAATTACTATGATTTATACAATTTAATACAAGTGAAAAGCTGGTTTTAATTGTTGAAGAGCATTGTATCGTCTCGTCTCCGCATTCAAGGAAGCACGACGGACAAGGAAACAAAGTTTCCATGATGAAAATGGTAATAATGATCAAAATTTGCTCGGACATTATTTAAAAGAGTTCTAACCTTCTCATCATTATTTTTGAAGTAACATACCAGTCGATTATGTCATTGAAACCTCTGTGATATTTATAAAGACTTTGAAACTCATAGATTAAAGAAAATAATGCCTTAATTTGTTCTTTAATTTATTTTAATTAACAAATTAACTTGCTATTAATTATCATAATGTAATCATCTAAGCCGTTCGTGATATATTGATAAATAAACAAACATGTAAAAGATTTGGCCTTTTTTTTTTTTAATAATAATCTGCTATATAATGTCTGTGAAAAAAATTACAACAACAACAATAAACTAATATTCCTAAATAAAAAAAAGGAAATTCACTTGAACAACACTTTTTAAAATTGTTTATTTTTAATAATATACCATATTAGATGTAATAGACTAATCACGTGAAATGACACGGATATTTTAAATCACTAGGATTGTAAACAAACATGGCCGCCGTGCCGCACTACAAACGATCTGCAAAGATAAAACTACAAATTATCATATTATACTTAAAAGTGAACCAATTTTGTTGAAACTTTGACAAAATGTCTGCAGTATGTATATCTTTCAAAAAATGGGTGTTTCTTGACATTTGGAAGGTGTTTTCTGTTATTTATAGAGTGTTTTCTGTGTTTATGTAGTTGTTTCCAGTGTTTTCTGTGATTCTATGGACCGCCATTTCAGGATCTGGATACTGGTCAGGGGCCAGTTCCAGTGGCGGATTCAGGGGGTGCAGAAGGGGCGTCTCTCCCCCCCTGCCCCAGTACTGACCCAAAATTTTTGAAAAATAGGTGTCTTGGTAGCTCATTTTCGGTTAAAATTGGCAAAATTTGCCCCTTGAGTCTCCCTGTCAAACGGGATGTTGGATCCACCACTACTGTCTGGGCAGCTCACTTCAGAAATCGGAAAATTGAAGTTTTCTCTACTTCATCGGCATATTTTCCGATTAAAATTTATATAGGGGGATAGATCTCGAACTCTCATAACTAACGGTGTATGATATATGTCTGTACGACCAATACTACGCTCACAATGAAAGAAAATAGTTTTAGATAGGGAGTTTTCTATGTTAATTTTAGCTGGACGTCATCGACATTCTCCATAGACTCAGTGTTAAACATTGGCGACGTCGCGCAAAAATTAACATAGAAAACTCCCTATCTAAAACTATTTTCTTTCACTGTGAGCGTTGTATTGGTCGTACAGACATATATCATACACCGTTAAGCCACCGTTCCACTGCAATCCCGCTGTACCTGCGACCATTCCCGACCGCAATTTTCACAAGAGCGGGTAAAACTTTCCCGACCTCTTCATTTTTTTCTTAACATCACGCTCTATTCCCGACCGATTCCTGATCCATTTATGACCGATTCACGTTTCATCGCGGACTTACTCACGCTTTACCCGCTCTACTCACGATCATATTGCCGACCAAGTCCCGTTCTATCCGATCCAACTCCGATCTATTCCCGACCAAAACCCGATCTATTCCCGATGCAATCCTGATCTATTACCGACTGTCCCGACGCATTCCCGCTCAAAACATTAATTCTGACTTAAACTGATCTCATTTGTCATCCAATTATCCTATCGGCCAAGAAGAAGCCTATATTTCTCGTTTTGATCAAGCCTTACCCAAAAGTGTCGCAATCAAAATTAAAAAAAAAATTTTACTTAATAAATGGCATTGGATAGCCAAGAATCGTCACTGCGACATTTTGATAATAAGTATTTTGAACAAATCAATATCAGTGCGAAAAAAATGAATGAAATATGCACAGATCCTATTTGAAGCGTCGTTTGGTCGTACCTTGTTCATATAGAGCGTGAATAGGTCGCAAGATGGTCATGAAAAGGTCTTAGCAAGATCAGCAAACATTGAATCTGTAGTGGATAGATCGTGGTAAGAGCGTACAATAGACGGGTAAAGATCGGGAACAGGGCGTAATTAAAGCGTATCGTATGCGTGAAGAGAGCGGGGTTAAGTTAAATGCCGATCAGACCACGCTCAAGCCACGCTCTTTCCCGACCAGGACACGATTAACCTAGGCTGTACCCCCGACTATCTCGACCAAGCGCCGACTATTTCACGACCAAAAAGAGAGCGGGAAAGTTTCCCGTATTTTTTCAACCGGTTGAAAGAATACGGGAAACTTTTCCCGACCTCTAAAGCGTGCCCACTCTAATACCGATCGATTTTGGACCAACACACGCTGTACCAGACCAAGATACGACTAAGAGCCGTTCTCTCCCGACCTGGCAATTTTCGAGGTCGGGAATGAACGTAGGTACAGCGGGATTGCAGTGGAACGGGGGCTTTAGTTATGAGAGTTCGAGATCTATCCCTCTCAATAAATTTTAATCGCAAAAATTGCAGGCAAAGAAGAGAAAACTTAAATTTTCCGATTTCTGAAGTGAGCTGCGCGGACAGTAAGTTCCCGTTAGTCCTGCTTACAAGACTCTGGTATACTGCTAACGCACCTCGCCTCTCGCAGCGAGGTTACATGTTATAGAACGTTCTCAGCAAAATTTGAGTGTTTTTGTGATGTTACTTTGGGACTTGACCAAATATTGTCTTGAAACTTGCACATTTAATCTAATTTTCATAATAGTCCTTTATCTCAAACAAATCTTTGGGTTGACTTGGGGTGATAAGTAAAAACACCATTTTTCATTTCTACTGGACCAGTTCCTGATTAATTCTTTCCTGTCTATTCAAAACTTACTATTCTTCATAAATTTCTGGACAGAATTTTTTTTTTTTAACACCTTTGTAACAATCTCAAACCAAAATTCGCCAAAAATGGTGCCAGCAATATGCAAGATCTTAACTACAGCGCTTGAAGCATGTCCGTTCTGATTTTCATTTAGTCACCTACCTGAACCATTATTCAAATCTTGGGCACCTTTTCTGCCCAATTAAATTGATGACGTCAATACAATGGAGAACAATTGGAAAGTGTGCGGAAACATCCGTATAACTTTTGTTAAATGTATTTGTAATCTTCCGTATTATCCATAGAGAGGGACTGAAATACCCACCCTCTCCCGAACCTCAAAATTGATCATCATTGATGTCAAAATCTTCGTTGCTGAGGTGCTTCTGATTATTTTTTGAAACAAAAAATTTAGGATATCAAAGTAAAATCTACTCCATCATGAGTACCTGTTGAGTTTTATTGATTTGGGTTCCATATCCTAAGAGTTTTTAAGTTGAAAGTATCAAATGTGTGAAAAAATATGATTACTATTCAATGCATTTTGGAAAGTATAGTCCATTTCATCCTTGAGGGCAATCATTTTCATGTATAAGAACTTGCTTCAATGGAGATCAGAACTTCTGATTGGTTTAAAAACTAGCCCATACACTGCATACTTTATTTTTGATTTCTATCATTGAAACTTAATAATGCCAAAGCCATAAAGCCTGTATCATGCCAACACTTTTCCAAGAAAAAGGACCTTGGTTTTCATACTTCAGAATAACTACAGAAGGGCTGAAAAATGAGCTGGAAATTTGTGGAACAGAATATGCATAAGAAAATTATTAAGCACTTAGCTAATAGAGAAATATAACCGTGTTCTAAAATTCCTTAAATCTATGTTATTGGGATTTGTTATCTTTTTGTGTTACAAATGACTTTTTACTATATATTGCATCTATTACTTACTTTTCACTTTTAGTCGCACTTGCTGCCTTGAAGAGGAAAAAGCGTTATGAGAAGCAGCTCGCTCAGATAGACGGCACTTTATCTACAATAGAGTACCAAAGAGAGGCTCTGGAGAATGCTAGTACAAACACAGAGGTTCTTAATGTGATGGGTGCAGCAGCTAAGGCCCTTAAAGGAGCACATAACAATCTGTAAGTATACTGTCATGTACTAGGTGCAAGGTGTACTTCATCCTTAAAGGAGCACATAACAATCTGTAAGTATACTGTCATGTACTTGGTACAAGGTGTACTTCGTCCTTAAAGGAGCACATAACAATCTGTAAGTATACTGTCATGTACTTTGTACAAGGTGTACTTCGTCCTTAAAGGAGCACATAACAATCTGTAAGTATACTGTCATGTACTTTGTACAAGGTGTACTTCGTCCTTAAAGGAGCACATAACAATCTGTAAGTATACTGTCATCTACTTTGTACAAGGTGTACTTCGTCCTTAAAGGAGCACATAACAATCTGTAAGTATACTGTCATGTACTTGGTACAAGGTGTACTTCATCCTTAAAGGAGCACATAACAATCTGTAAGTATACTGTCATGTACTTGGTACAAGGTGTACTTCATCCTTAATGCTGGATTGTCTTTTACTTTACGTTTATAATTATGATGATGGTATTATTAATACTGAAAAGATATTCTTAATTGAACTAATTCTGCTTCAGCATGTTCGGTATCGAAAATGTCTTTGATGTGTTTTATAGAGAGGAAAGAAACTCATGACCTGATCAGGAAGAATTTCAGGAACCTTAAAGGAAAAACAGCCTCTCTTATTTTTACATTTCCTCTTCACATGTTAATTTTCATTTGACATAGAATTTATTGATATATTCATCTTTATTCTTGCTCACATTTCCTCTTCACACAAACATTTTTATTTGGATTTTATAGATATTTATCTTTTTTTCTCACAGTGATGTAGACAAAGTACATGATCTGATGGATGATGTGGCAGAACAACAGGAAATAGCGTCAGAAATTTCAGAAGCCATCTCAAATCCTGTCGGCTTCGGTAACGATGTTGATGAGGTAATATTGTGATAATAATTCATTCATAATCATATCTTACATAAATAAAAAAAGTCATGTATAGCTCACATATATAGAATATTCATAACTTTTAAATAGGAGGCGATTGTAAAAGAAGTAGAATGTGAAAATTAAAGATTTTATGATAATTGTTTAGCTCGCCTCACGAAGTGAGAGGGGGTTTATGCTATCACCCTGTTGTTGGTGCACTAGTATGTTTAGAAGTTTTATTTCTGTGTTTTAAGTGCAAGGAAAGCCAAACTTCCATAGATGATGTGTCTTTATGAGTATATCACAAATCTATGTTCAAATGTAGGTCATGACCTATATTTTCTGCTTGAGTGCACTTGTTAGGAAGATTTGGGTATCAATGTTGAGAAGTTTTACTTCTTTATTTCAAGTGCTAGGAAGGCCAAACTTGCACAGATGATGCGTCTTTATGAGTAGATCACAAATCTACATTCAAATGTAGGTCATGACCTGTATTTTCTGCTTGAGTGCACACATTAGGAAGATTTGGATATCAATGTTAAGAAGTATATAAGTGCTAGGAAGGCCAAACTTACACAGATAATAATAGAGTATATCACAAATCTACATTCTTTTCCTTTTATGTTTTGTTTAGTTGTTAGAATTTTTTGTTGGTCTTCAGGTCTACAAATTAGAAATTTTGTAATCTTTGACTACTCCCTATTTGTTGCCATGATAAAATGCTGCCATGAGGTGAGCTTTGTAATTTTTAGCTCGCCGGGACGAAAAAGTCCGGAGAGCTAATGCCATACCCTCGGCATCGTTGTTGTTGTCGTCGTCGTGGTCGTCCGTAGACAAAACTTTAACCTGGACTATATCTCGAACTATAAGGGGTAGGGCTTTGATATTTCACATGTAGATACCTTGTGATGAGACCTTGCATTTGAGACCATGACCTTTGACCTAGTGACCTTGACCTTGGACTTTGACCTACTTTTCAAAAACTTTAACCTGGTTTCTGACAAAAACCTGTATAGGCGAGCTACGTAATCTTTGATTACCCTATGTTTTATTACACTATGTTTATTTATTTACACTAGGTAGTCAGTGACAAATTGCCCAGTGCCAGCTCACAATGAGATCTCTGATTCAATATGCAGATTAATTTCCTCTGCATTTTATGGCCATTTTTATGAGACATAATTTTGCAATGAGACCTACATTTATTGCATTTATTCATTTCTGATTAATTTCTGCAGGATGATTTACTGGCTGAATTAGAGGACTTAGAACAAGAAGAAATAGACGAACAGTTACTGAACATCAAACCCGGTCTTACGGAAGATCTTCCCAGTGTACCAAGTGCTGAACCTGCTCCATCCAAAAGTAAGTACTCAACTAAACCAGTACTAAACTAATACTAAACTACAGATACAGTGTACAGTGTGCACCCAGTGTACCCAGTGCTGAACCTGCTCCATCTAAAAGTAAGTGCTCAACTAAACCAGTACTAAACTAATACTAAACTACAGATACAGTGTACAGTGTGCACCCAGTGTACCCAGTGCTGAACCTGCTCCATCCAAAAGTAAGTACTCAACTAAACTAGTACTAAACTAATACTAAACTATATGTACAGTGTATACCCAGTGTACCCAGTGCTGAACATGCTCCATCGGAAAGTAAGTACTCAACTAAACTAGTACTAAACTACTTCTAAACTACACATACAGTGTACACCCAGTGTGCCCAGTGCTAAACCTGCTCCATCCAAAAAGTAAGTATTCAACTAAAATAGTACTAAACTAATACTAAACATCATGTACAGTGTACACCCAGTGTGCCCAGTGCTAAACCTGCTCCATCCAAAAAGTTAGTATTCAACTAAAATAGTACTAAACTAATACTAAACTACATGTACAGTGTGCCCAGTGCTAAACCTGCTCCATCCGAAAGTAAGTACTCAGCTAAATTATTACTAAACTACTTCTAAACTACATGTACAGTGTACACCCAGTGTGCCCAGTGCAAAACCTGCTCCATCCAAAAGTAAGTACAATAGAAAAAAGCTACATGAAGTTTTTATTGCTAAACCTGCTTGATCCAAAAGTAAGTAATCCCCCAAAGGAACCTGCCTCCTTTAGTAATTACTGAACTGCAGTTTATACCCAGGCTTAAAATAAGTTTGGTATAAATATGTTGTCTGGTAGCCTTGAAAACTAGAGTAGAAGATTCTAGTATTTGATTATGCAAGGCTGCAAGCATACAGTCATCCTCAGTTACCATCCCTTGTGACCATAGTTTACACAATTTTACTTCTAATGTAAAACTCGTAACATTATAAAGTCAGTCTGTGACAATGTATTCACTGTAGTTTTAGATTTGCAATTTCTTACCCGATATTTAGTTTAAACCATATGTTTATTCTTTGATCCATATGTTTCAAATGTAAGAGTTGTCTTTCTTTGCCCACAGGTAAACCAGTTGAGGATGACGATGAGATGAAGGAGCTAGCGGCGTGGGCAAGTTAAAGGGGGCGTGTTGAGGCAAAACACATATGTAGAGTGAAAGTTAATACATGTGTACGGACAAACTATGCCTTTTAAAATCCATTAGTGATATCTTTATATGCGTTGAAATTTTCCTATCATAAATTTGTTATTGACTTTTGTTTCTACCAACACTTAAGAAAACATTATCATGATGGGCATACATGTTATGTTAATTATTATGTTATGATTTGTTTATCAACATGATGAAACTGTTCTTCCCATGTGAAACTTACTTCAAAGACAATACATTAGTGAAACTTACTTCAAAGACAATACATTAGTGAAACTTACATCAAAGACAGTACATTAGTGAAACTTACTTCAAAGACAATACATTAGTGAAACTTACTTCAAAGACAATACATTAGTGAAACTTACTTCAAAGACAATACATTAGTCACATGATTAGTGAAACTTACTTCAAAGACAATACATAAGTGAAACTTATTTCAAATACAATACATGAGTAAAACTTACAGATATCCTATCAACGAAAGAAGTAATCTTTAAGTATCCTCATAGTATTTTTTATGTGATGAATAAAAGCTTGGCATGTTGTGCCCTGATGAAAGAAAAGAGGTTTTTCATTTGAGATAAAAGATAAAATTATGACTTTGGCTCTATCAGAATTATAATTAGTTAACAAGATTTTTACTAGGGAATATATTTTTTCGAGATATTGTAGTGTAATTTCCTGCAGAAATGACATTCTCCTATATCTATGATATTTACATGGTAACACGTGTACATTTCATACCTATTCAACCAAATTTTAATTATGTACAATTCCTTGCATTGCATATATTTAAAGCACTTTCAAAACCAGATATCAGAAACCAAATGTTTGGTTCTTGTTGATATTTTCTTCTTGTGTTGATATTAGTCATTCTTAATGAACGGCAACTTCCTTATTATTCAATACAACATCTTGTTATTATGATTTGTTAAGAGTCAAAGTTGTAAACTGCTTAGTTGTACTACTATATATAAATGAATGTCAAAACAATGTTACAAAACAATAAATCTAGCAGAAATATGACTGAAAACAGGTCTGCTTGAAGTAGAAATGATTTAACAAGATTAAATTGAGTCAAATTAATTTGACATTGGTCATTTCAGCAAAGTGTACCAAATGTTAAGTTAGCCCTGTGTATCCAGTGATGAAAAATAAAAAAAAACCATATATTGACAGTTACTTAATCCCTATATTTATTGATACATGAACTATAAAATGAACTACACAAAAATCATAATACACATGTATAATGAATTGGTTATTTGAGCAGTATTTCTTTTTCTTCTTTAAGTCCTGAAATATATATGTCAGCTTTTCATATGTTTAAAGATCAGTTGTAGTACATGTAATACATTTGTTTTTATGTGCTCATCAAAGAAGAAAAAAAGTTCTTTTCATGACTAATGAGGAATTCAAATATTTATTCTTAACATGAATGCAAAGAATGAAGTGAGAGAGTGTATGTGTTTGCATATTTGAATTGTTAATTTTGTTTTAATATCAAAAAGTAAACATAGCTGCTTAGTGGTGAAATTAATATTTTGCAACCATTTTGGTTTTATTTATGCAAGGTCTCCTTTCCAGCTATTGTTTTACTATGTTCCCTAACCTGTACATATGTATCTTATTTTTATTATGGATGTAAATTTGTACATTTAAATTCATCACAAATAAGTCAATGATAAATACAAGTAGAATTGAAGTATCTTGATATGTTCTTAAAAAAAAAATAAGCATGCAACAATTTGTGTGAGGTGATGATGATGATGATGAACAGGCATGATTATTTCCGATTAAAAGCAGAATTTTGTTTCCTGGACAATTTGGTCTCGAAGAATACAGTGCATGTGAAAATCATCATTTTGGACCCTTCAGATTTTGTTGTTGGTCTGTGCGATCACATACGGATCATGAAAATTTTAAAACATTTTCTCTCATACCTGCGTATATGTTGCAGAGCAAGCCAAGAAATACAGCTATGTGCATTACATATCAATACATGTGTATCACATCACGTGACAGCTGTATGTTTCTCTCATACCCGTGTATGTGTTACAGAGAAGGCCCATGAGATACAGCTATGTGAGCTGCTTCTGTATCACATATCACGTGACAGCTGTATCACATATCACATGGCGCTATTGTTTTGATTGTTTACGTTATTGTGACGTCATGATTTCAGCCTGCAAAACAAACAAGCTAGCGGCGACGTTGCAATTAAACACCAATTTTAAGATAGTAATTCATTTAATCTTGCGTCATATTTAGAAAAGCCCAACATTCGTAGTTTATTCTATAGAATAAACCATTTTCGGGGGCGCTGAATTTGAATATCGCAAAATTTTTGTGATTAGATCAACTTGACATTTTTCAAATGTCGTCCCATTTCTTTCAGTTTTGAATTTGGCCAGTAGATATGAGAGAAAAATACTCTTTGATGGTATTCTATGAAAGATTTATCGGTTCCACACTCCGGGTCTCAAAATTTTGCAAAACCCTCGGCAAGCCTCTGGTTTAACATGATTTTGAGACCCCTCGGGTGGAACCAATGTATCTTTCATAGAATACCAAGAAAGAGTCTTATAATCACATATCGCATGATGCTATTGTTTCAATTGTTTATGTTCAGCCAGCAAAACAAACAATCTATCGTGGATTTGGCATTAAAACATTGATTTTAAGATTGTTTTTCTAAGTAATAGTTTGAATAGCCTAATATTCGTAGTTTATTCATTTAAAACAAATAATTTTCAGGGTCTCTGAAATTGAATACTGCAAAATTTTTGCAATTAGATCAGCTAGATAATTTTCAACTATTCGTCTCTTATCTTTTAGTTTTTACCTTTGCTCTTAGATATAAAAGAAAAAAAAAACCTATTTCATGGAATTTTTTTATATCCTTTTCACCTTTGGGGTCTCAAAATTTTAAAAAACCCTCGACAAGACTTGTGGTTTACATTATTTTGAGATCCCTCGGTTAGAACTGATAGATCTTCAATAGATAACCACGAAAGAGTCTTATAAGAAATGAAGAGCTAACAGAAATAGGAGGCCAAGTTGGGCTTATATGGATCATCTGAGTGCACTGTTTGTTATTATTCAATTTATTGTAAGAGTGCTATTACAAACTAGTCTTTTAAAGAGGATCATGAAAAAATTGGTTCAAATGATATTTGGTTTGTCAAACTATTTGTGGTCGTGTTGTTTATAAAAGAAAACGTGTAGGAATACTTTGATTGATTCTTGTTACAGTTAATGTACATGGGTTGCTGAAGACAATAAGTTTTTCAACCAAAATCCTTGACTATATTTATATCCACAGGTCAAGTGAAAAAGATAAGTTGAACTTGGGTCAACTTAGATTTTATTGTCAAAGAGATGTAAGAAATGGGCCATTCAATCAGATTCATTTTCCTTGGCAGCCATCTTGTTAGACAGCTTGACATGTATTACGTAAGTTTCATATCGACTTACAATATTAGAAATGAAAAAGGTGACTGCCAATCAGAACTCTTAATTGTCAAATAAGGCAGCTAAACATACTACATTTTTGTAGTATTTGTATATAGACCTTGGAAACTTGTTTTCTGTATACTTTCTAAAATTTCATGTCAGACACTTGTTGAAAAATAGAAAAAAAAAAAAAACTATCAGAAAATCCATTCCTGGAAGCCATCCGGGATGGAAAAATGTCAGATTAAGTGTTTTGAAATGTTACACAGCAGTTGCAGAGAAGCCCAATATCTTTCCTTATATAACCCAGCTTGCCATACAGTAAAGAAGCTGTCGACAGTTTCTTTATTTTATGGCAGACTGAATTGAAAACACAGTCTATGTAGATGTCTATTGCTATCTACATGGTAACCTTTAATCTTGCAGTTGTTTGGGAGAAATAGGAAATTACTGCAAAAGACACACTCTCACTAGAATACAATGAGGTAGAAAAAATACACCATAGTTTAAAACAACAAGGTCATTTCTTTGTTATTTTGTTGTTTTGTGTCCTCATGCTGGTTGGTTTTGAGCCCATAGTCATAAAACAACAAAATTAAAATGAGAAACTCTTTTTCAAATTGAATGTGAAGTTCTTATATTTATGTGAAATGTAAAAGTACTTCATTGATCCGAGCATTATCTATCATTCTTTTGTTGATTAAAATCAATAATCAAATGAAATATTTTCTGCCAGATTTCGCATTTGACTTGTACGTCACATATTATGAAATTGCAACTTGTTTTGATATGCTTGTTTGTTTTTCTCTCTGGCTGACTGGTAGCTTTTTCGATTTCAACAGGACGCAAAACAGAAGAAAAACAAAGAAATGGTCTAATCAGGGAAATCAAAGCTCTCAGCAGACGAAGCACGTGAACATAAATGACGTTACAAACAAAACATTTACCAATAACTAAGACGCAGGTGCCTGATAATCATAAATCACGTGCAAAAAATTAAAAACAGCCTTTTTGATTTGACGATTCGCACTATGCAATTTCGTATTTTCCTATTGCAACATCTTAGTATAATGCCAAGGGCTACCTTTACACAAATATTCACTAGAAAGTCAGTTTATTGATTGAAGACAAAAATTAGTTCAATTAATTTATGGAAACGAAATCTTGACCTTTAAGAATTTCAATTAGTGGTAACTCGACCCTACAGGAAATTTAAAGTAAATACACAAATTAAAGTTCTAAAAAAAAAAAACAAAAACACCAGAGGGCGCTAGTGAATGAACGGCTTATGAAAAGCTCTTTGACTGGAAGCATTTAATATTCGAAACACGTTGTCTGGTGTATGAAAATTGGTTTGAAATTTTTTCAAGATGGTATAAAGTTGGAACACTTCCGTATTATTGTTTTTGTTTTACCATGTCGAAAGAATTTTTAGATGTGGAGTTAGACTCCGAAGTCAATGTCGGACATGTTTTTTGACATTTTGGACATGTACATGCAGATATTCATCCTATTGTACACCCGGCTCTGTCATAAATGGAAACCATCTTAACAAATACCCAGCAACAACAGAAAGCACCCCCTACTTCATCGGGAGCATTGACAGCAAGGATCCACTTTAAACAAGACAACCTGACACAAAAACGAAGAAAGAAATATAAAAATGCGAGACAAAACAGCCCCAAAAAGTAAGCGAATACTATAAACATTACCAACAAAAGCATGATGTGCTACGTAATTCAATCGACGAACGCTGATTGAAGCGAGTTCGTTCCTTTTGCGTCTCTTTCTGTGCATGTCTGCTCTTTGTTTTTGCATTGGGTGTTTTTGGAGTTTTGCTTTGGGTGCTGCAGCCTAGTGTTGTTGGAGATCCCCTCCTTTGTTTCACCACAATCAATTTCCGTAGAAGTATGCATTCAGTGCCCTGTCTTTTCTGATGATGCTAAAACAAGACAAATCCATTGTATATCATTTAATTTCCATTGTCATTTTCAAGAAACGAAGATTCTGATTGGCTGAGAAATTTTGTTGATACATCGATCAACACAGTTTTTCACGGAAGTCTATCTATAGCACTATTTTTAGAACTGGGGGTTCCCTCAAACACGAATGAACTCGTTGCTGAAAATACAATTTGTTGATGTTTGCTTATCATTTCTAGGGTACCATTTCTTTTTTACTTACTCAAAAATTAACAGTGCATGTAGAATTTGCTCAAACTGGTCCTTATCCCAAAGATATAGAGAGACGATCGTTCGCTGTTTGAATCATGGCGGCTGCCATAACTTGTTTTGGCAGACGTATCACTGCAAAACCTTCCGACTTACGAAATATAGTGCGGTGATTTATTGTTTTTAGATCAAAGAAAACAGTCTGTGTTCCATAATTAAATGATAAGAAATGAATCTTATATTTTTTCTGTTGATGCAGGTATCACCCGAAAAATTGGACAGAAAACTTTAGCATCAACGCGCTACGCGCATTGATGCAGTTTTCTGTCCATTTTTTCGGGTGATACCTGCATCAACAGAAAAAATATAAGATTCATTTCTTAAATTCCAAGATAGACTCGAACTTAAATTTAAAGGGAGATATTCTACGTTCCGATATCATCACTGAGGTCATGTTGTTACCAGTGATCTTAATATTGCAAGTAATCAAAAGTTTCGAGAACTTTAGCAGAAAGGACCAAAATACAGGGAGCCCAAGTAATATGTTTATGGCGGTAGAATTTTGAAATAGAAATATTGATGAGTTAATGCGAGGAATATGCAAGAAGATGGAAAAAGGCGAAAATGAAGCGGTTGATACTCTTTCCAAATGGATAAAGTCAATTGAGGAGTTGCTTGGATCCGATATCAATAAAGTACGACCCTCTCGGATCCTCTCTGAACACTAGATTCAAGTCTATTTTCCAAGACCCTGATATAAATAGAGAACTTTCCTTTCACAAAGAGCATTATGTCATTGCTCCAGCCGATAAAACAACAGTCAATTAGACAATTACATTTACATGTAAAAAATATCACTTCGACAGTCTCAAAATGGACATATATTCAACACATGGGAATCTTATCTATACTCCCACTAATTTTTCAAGATTCGAAGTAAACGAAAATCATTGTATTTACAATTAAATCATTCGATTATTTGACTCTTTATACAATGATTCCTTATACTAAATTAAAAGAATCTCTCAAATGATAAAAAAAAAATGCCTTCCGCATTGTTAATATAAACACTTATTTCCTGTTGCAGTGTGGAACAGTTAAACTCGTTTCCCGTGACATTGGATGTTTTTAAGTGTATTAAGTACTTCTTTCCAGCTCTGTCGCATGAAAGAAGCTTCGTTTTGGCACTTTATCATTTTGACATCATACATTTTATTTGGCTATTTCAGAAACTTGTCATTTCATCCAAAAATATTATCGAAATTACTATTTTGAAAGTAGATTTTATTAGTCCCCTACCGGCTCGCCGGAGGGGACAATATAGTTTCCACCCTGTTTGTCTGTCCGTCCGTCTGTCCGTCACACTTTAGTTTTCCAGACTTTTTTTCGCTGTCAATACATATATTGAACTCATTTTTGGAATATGAATATATCTCAATGTGATACAGATCAAGTTTGAGTTTGTTCCCGATTGACCTATTTTTGCAAGAGTTATGGCCCTTGGACTTATCAAATTGCATGACATTCTCAGCTTTCCGGACCTTTTCTTCCATGTTTAAGCAGATATTGAAATTATTTTTATATGTGAATACATCTTAGAATGATACAGATCAAGTTTACCCATTTTTACAGGAGTTATGGCCCCTGGGCTCAGCAAATTTCATGAAATTCTCCGTTTTGCGGACTTTTCTCGGCTGTTGTTGTAGATATTGAAATAAGTTTTGATATGTGATGACATCTTAGTGTTACACAGATCAAGTTCGAGACTGTTTTGAGTGACTTATTTTTACAAGAGTTATGGCCCTGGACTTAGCAAATTTCATGAAATTCTCAGTTTTTCGGACTTTTCTTCCATGGTATTGCAGATTTTGAAAATATTTTTGGTATGCGAATATATCTCAATGTGTTAAGAAATGACTGTCTTACTTTTGGTGTTCATGGGTGTGTAATTCTGGTTGGTCACGTGCAACATCCGTGAATCGCGAAGCGATTCTCAGAAAATTTGCATGTGTCCAACCAGATATCAAGTTGCTTGTCTATTGCATAATAAAATTGGTTTGAAATTTTCTTCAAGAAGGTATATAGTGTTTGAACCATTCACTAGCAAAAAGGGCAATCGCAAATACAAATACATTGTTGTGCGTTACAATAAAACTTAATTTGGAAGGGAAAATTCTTATTCAAATACTGTACATAATAAACAGAAGAATAGGCAATCAAAATTTAAAACATCAAGTCACGGGGAACGATTATAACTGCTCCACATTGCTACAAGAAATAAGTATTTATGATAATGATAAGGAAGTGTTACAACTGTATACCTTCTTGAAAAAAAAAAAATTCAAACCATTTTTTATCCACCAGACACGTGTTTCGAATACTAAATTCTCATCAGTGATGCTTCCAGCAAAAGAGATTTCGCAGGAGCTGCCAAAATTTAAATTTGTGTATTTACTTTACACAAAGTGAGCGACTCCAAAATTCCAGTAGGGTCGATTCAGTAGCATATCCAAATAAAATGTATGTTCAAAGTAGCGTTGGAGGAATGGTGCTAAGATGTATACCTCCTTTAATTTCGATGACATTTTTGGATGAAATGACAAGTTTCCAAAATAGCAGAATAATATGTCAAATTGATAAAGGGCCAAAACAAAGCTTCCATCAGGCGACAGAGCTGGAAAAAATTTTTCAATCTGAAGTAGCATAAATTCTGCTTTATTTTTAGATCTCACGTTATCTTTTGACGACAGTGTTCACATATATACTTCTATATATGACAAACATGACAATTTTCCTTTCCTAACAAGTAACACTCCTTCGTCCTCGTTTTATATTCCTTTTTATAAGTACAAAACTCTCTGAAGCTAATGCATGTTTTATTTTTTTTTACTATATTTTATACTTTTTCTCCCAAAGAAAATCTATATAGTTTGAAGAATTTGAGACAGACAGAAGTTCCTCATACTCATAGTAGAGCACAGACTGTTATACGCATGCCATATAATTTTTTAGACCCATTTTCATAGAATCTGTGTTACAAGAGGCCGCTGCGTTTAACTATCTTGTTTGTAATGTCATCTTACAGTAAGAAGTTTCATGTTTATACAACAACTGTGTGTCTATGGAGATCTCTGTGTATCCGGATAAGTGGGAGGGTTGTGCGCACGTAATCCGGATAATCACACCATTTGCTAATAGCAGATGGCCGTCCAAAGTCGGCACCGGGTGCACATTGGTCTCTGTCCTTTTATGTGTTGTCATCAATGTTTGATGTTTCTCTACGTCTGTTACAATTGTTTTGTATGATGTTCTAGTGAATATTGTTGTGTTTTTTTTTGCGATTTGTAGTTTTGTATGATGTTATTTATGTGTCACTTTCTTGTGTGTTTGTTTTGCTGGGCGCATGCGCGGATCCAGAGGGGGGGGGGGGGACCGGGGGTCTAGACCCCCCTGAGATTTTCGGAGATGGGGTTCAGCTTTGGCCCATTTCTAATTGAAAGGGGCCTAAAAATGCATAAAAAGGCTTTGAAACCTAAAATTTCGGCTCGCTTCGCTCGCCATTTACAAATACACAATTATTTTTTCTGCAAAATTCCTTAATCGTTTTCAATTTTTTATACTGAATAATTTTATATAACTGTCTTGGGCCTTATGAAGTCGTATTTTCAACAGTCCCTTACTTCAAAGGATGTAACCTTCCTAATCTTTTCAAGGTTTTCAAGGTTTTTACATTTTAAGACGTCAGATTATTTGGGAAAATGACTTATCTATTTATTCTCGTGAAATATAGACAAAATGTGAACTAATCAAAATCAAAAATCAAAAAATTCAATGTCATAGATAATCATTTTGATCGAATCAAAGACAAATTGATATTTCATATCTTAAAAAATTCAACGTGAAAGGAAAGCTAACAATACCCCCCCCCCCCCCCTCAAAAAATCAATCCCTAGAGCACACGAGTACTCACACGTTGCCCCCTTCCCCATGATGTGCACTGAAAAATACCTACACGATAGGTAGACATCCTACAATTTTGGACCCCCCTCTGGGCAAAAATGCTGGATCCGCGCATGGGGCGAGTGCAGGGTGGTCATGCTGGAGATCATTCCCTTTCCTTCATACTGAGAATTACTGATAATAGCTGACGGATCCTAAAAAGATTAATCGAGTGCCGAACAGATCTTGATTTCTTCAATTTTGATTTAAACTATGCTTTCGTGTATTATTTTATAAAGCATATTTGAAAACAGCTTATCATAAAATCTATCTGACTTGAAAAAAATGTTTGGATGTAGCATTCTGGATAATATTTTAAAATCGTTTTTGTGTCGTCTACGATAGAAGCTTAGCGATACGTAGGGATTACTACATCCAGCGTGCATCTGTTTTCTTAAATTCTGGAACCATGCGAAATCATGTTAATTGTTGTTGAACATAAATAAAATGTTTTCGTAACATTTATTGAAAATTTGGAAAATGTTGTCTTGGAATATGTTTGCCAACATGTTTAGTTAACTTTAATGAAATGTTTCCAAAATGTTTTAATGATGGTTCTGGAACCATACAAAATCACGTGAATAAAACATTAATGAAAATCATAACATTGAAACGTTTGAAAAAATGTTTGCCAACATGTTTAATAAACAATTTGATGAATTGTTATAAAAAATGTTCTAATGATGCTTCTAGAACCATACAAAATCACGTGAATAAAATACTTTTAGAAATGTTCCACAATTTTAAAACATGTTTTTAAAACATGCTTGTGTTAACTGGGTACTGATTTAACTATCGAACGGGTTATGACACTTTCTGTACGGTCTAAGCGAGGGGTGTTGCTAGCAAACAGGAGATGCTTACTCTCCCGGGGCACCTGATCTCAGGAATTTACTTTTAAGTTAATATTATTCTTTGTTGTGGGAATGTTCCGTTCTCTTTGTTGGTGTGGTAAATTTCAGATACAGCGCGTTTTTACAGCGCCATCTACGATACATTCCATATTACTTGCAATGGAGTCTGGATATTGTTTATAAGATAGTGTTTGTGCGTCCTTCGTGTTCAGTGGGAAGGAATAGAACAAATATGAGGCAAAAAGCCAGCAGAATTAGTTCGCCTTGAGATTGTCGTCAGGATCTTCTTTGTCTCATTTGGATTATTAAAATAGTTTCATTAGCGAATTAGTCCAAGTGTAACACAGGTTTTGAAAGGCGGAAGGCCTGGAACTGATCACAATGGAGGTAAAAAGCCCGTATTGGTTCCGTTGACGTACGTCAATACAGTTGGAACAATGATATCCCACACAGTTAAGCACCTCGTGAGAATTAATTAGAGAACCGTGTAAAACATCTTTATCAATTTGTCACCACCATTTCTATAACTAGTATGTTACGTAACTGATCTTGTGTCTTTGATGCATAAGGGAAAAAGTCAATAGCTGAATACCATGACGTTGTTCTCTGAAAGATTTCCGTTCAAATACACGACACAGCTGATCATTTCTGTGTGCATGTCAGAACGTTAATCCAGATAATAAATTGTGGATGCACAGGAAACCAATTGACAATGAACTTCGACGGATAATTTGTCTATTTCATTTTAAGCCTTATATTCGCATTAGACACGGATACGCCGAACAAGCTTACCATAGAATATAGAAAATACAGTGGTATACATATAAAGTCTCCAGTGAACTCTCAATGCAACTACGATAAGTGAGACACTATAACCCGAAATCAGAATATCAAAAAATCACTATCAATTTTGAATAAAATGTTAAACAGACACTTCTCAGGAGAAAAGGAAAATCGGACAAACAGACGGAGAGGATACCACAACTCCGTAGAAACACGAACACAACTTTATAGCCTGTCCTCTCTGAATGTCAGTCGGACTCCTCAGGTGATAACATACAAGAGCTCGCGGCGGCAGAGCACGGATTGTATTAAGTACGCCCTCTTTTTATATCCATTTACATATTCATCTGTGTTGCTTGGGCCCCTGCGTTTTGCGGTCTTGTTTGTGTGTGGTCATCTGACAGTGACCTCTGAGTAATCGGAAAAGTGGGAGGGTTGTGCGCACGTAATCAAGGATAACCATACCTTCTGCTATTTCCGTGGCAGATGACCGTCCTAAGTCGGCACCGGTTGCCCATTGGACTAGTTGGTCTATGTGTAGTCGTTTGTGTTTGATGTTTCTTTGTAGTGCATTGACGTTCCTTGTCCCTTTTGCGTCTCTTTCTGTGCTTGTCTGCTCTGTGTTTTTTCATTGGGTGTTTTGGGGTTTTGTTCTGGGTGCTGCAACCTGGTGTTGTTGCAGACCCCCTCCTTTGTCTTATCTAATAAACTCCAAAGTATAAATGCGGAAAGTACTGTGCTGTTTAAAACGCGCCGTGCTAATCAGTAAAGCTTTAAAACAGTCACACATTAAGATAGAACATGAAGCATAGAGAACAATTGACACTCAGAGCCGATTTGAAAATTCATTCACTGTGCATATCAAAATAACCAAAGTAGCACAGTCGCCTAGATTGGATAACCTGAACAAACATTTTCTAATTGACAAAATCCCGGATGTCTTATTAATATTGTAAATATTGAAATACATGTATATGTTCTTGAGTACCAATTTTATTGTACTAGACACATGTTTCGGATATCGAATCCTCGTCAGAAGTACTTCATGTCAAACAGTTTAAATAAGGCCAAAGTAGTACTTCATGTCAAAAAGTTTGAATGAAGCCAGACTAGTTCTTCAGTAATTGAAATTTTGCTCAGCACAATCTTTCCATGTGAAGACGAAGTGAAACATACCACTCAAAGATCCGCTTCATATTACGGCTATACCTTCAATATATGACACATACTACAAATTTTCCTTTCAGAAATAGTAACATGCCTTCGTTCCCTTTCTATGGTGTAATATAATGTAACTTGAAAACTATTCTGAAGCAAGCTCAATAAAACAACGATGAATTCGTTTAAGGGGCAACGAACTGAGAAACTACCCGTCATTCATCAAGGGGTATATTTTCAGCAGAATGACTTTGTCACGGCAATTTTTTTTTAAAATACATGTAAAATCTTGTTGTCCAAAATGATGAAATGCATATTTAAGGTTACCATCCAAACACCAAATTTGATGCATTCACAGTCATCGACCTTTTCTGTACGACAATTGGTCTCTAACATGCAGGATATACTTACTCTTTCCGGGCACCTTATCTAATCTCCACTGGGGATTCAGTAGTTCTGTTGTCCTGTTTAGTTTATGAATTTATCATGGTTTGTATGTTCATTTATTCAGATTTTCTGAATCGGTTGTGGGTTTGACTCTCACTCATTAGTAAGGAAGGACTGAAGGCTAATAATTTTATTACTTTTTTGATTTAGTAATATTCTTATAAATATTAGTATTTCAAAGCTAGATATGGTATAAACTATTAAAATAATAAAATTTTATGGTATTAAAATAATAAAAATCAATAGTGTTTAGTTGAAGAGTTTAGATGATTATAATAAGCCAACACTTTTTCAGTTGTTCTGTGGCGCTCTCAACACTTTGTTGTAGACGGCATGCATACTTTGTCTCATCTATCCTCTACTGTTCTATCAGGTTTTTGTTCTCATATTTTCTGTAATAACAGTTCTTCGCGAACACTGTTGCATGTTTACACTGTTGCATGAATGACCTTATTTATGATTCAATCCATTAACAAACTGATTTAGATAATTGAAGAGATATTCATTTACAAAATGGATCCTTCAAAATTTACTCATCGGTATTCAATTTTCAGTATTTCCTATCCGTGATAAGATCAGAACTCATGGGAATTTTTGTTTGTATTGGTAATAGTGTGTAAAACGTGGTATTTTAATCAAAATACCAGAGAAATAATACACATACCAACGTCAATAAAAATCTAAGATTGAATTCTCAAAATAATGCTACTGGGCATGAAACTATCATCTATCAGTCGTCAAAACGTTTTTATTAAGGTGGGTTTCTACCTGATTTTAAGGTTTTTCATTTTCCAGTTGTTCTTATGATTGAATCCAGGCATTCTAACAAAACATTCGCTAGTGACCGATAATGTTGTTTTATCTGACAATTCTATCTATCGAAGAATGTTTTGAAAAGTCTAATATTTTTCATGAAACTGTATATCAAATATCTTCGGAGTTTTAGGGGGTGCCTTTACGTAGTGCTCCAAATATTTTAAATGCTGAAACGTCTTCAAGTTCAAAAGCATCGATCGTCTGTCTCTTCAACGCATTTGAAAATTTCTGTTAACAAAAATCTTGAAATTTCCAAAACTAGGGTCCAGTAGCATCATATCCCACCCATCCTGCTAGTTTTTCTATACATTTTTGGACATAATAATTTTCTCACTCTTTTGCCATATTACATTGTTTAGATTAAGGATCACTGACGAGGGTTAAGTACCCGAGGCTAGCATGTCTGGTCCGTGATGAAAATGTATTTGCTCTAAAATGATGCTAATGAATTTGAAGACGTTTAACATCGTTCAGAACAGATGAATTTAAATAAGTCTTGAAAAATCTAAAAGAAAGGGAATGATTTCCAGCATGACCACCCTGTACTCACCCAGCGAAACATACCCACAAGAAAGTGACACATAAATGACATCTAACAAAACTACAAATCTCAAAAAGACACAACAATATTCACTAGAACATCATACAAAACAATATTAACAGACGTACAGAAACATTAAACATTGATGACAACACATAAAAGGAAGGAGACCTATGTGCACCCGGCGCCGACTGTGGACGGCCATCTGCTACTACAAAATGGTGTCCGGATTACGTGCACACAGCCCTCCCACTTATCCGGACACACATAGGTCTCTATAGACACACAATTGTTGTATAAACATAAAACTTCTCACTGTGACATCTCCACTCATTGCCGACATTTTCCTTTACTCGTACGAAGCTGAATTCATTTAATCTTAGGTCTCTTAAAGGAAAAGATACTAAGCTTCTTACTTTAACTTCATTTACAGATACATAGACGATGTTTTGTCCATCAATAATCCAAAATTCGCGGATTACCTGAGCAGTATCTATCCTTCGGAGCTTGAAGTCAAAGAAACTACAGAGACAAATAACTCAGCATCCTATTTGGACATAATGTTGTCCTACGACACTGATGGTCACATGAACACCTCACTCTATGACAAACGTGACGACTTCAATTTCAGCATTACAAACATTTCTTTTCTGAGTAGCAACATCCCTTCATCGCCTGCTTATGGTGTATTCATATCTCAGTTGATACGCTATGCCAGAGCAAGTACCAAATATACGAATTTTGTTCTGAGAGGCGTCTTTCAGATAAGCTTCTCAGTCAGGGATATGTACATGTGTTAAACGTCTTCAAATTCAATAGCGTCATTCAAAACCTGATAAATTTACAGCATGGACCAGACATGCACGTTTCGGGTACTAAACCCTCGTCAGTGATCCTCAGTCTAAACAATGTAATATGGCCAAAAAGTATGAAAATTATTATGTCCAAAAATGTACCAAAAGACGTAGCAGAATGGATGGGATATGATGCTACAGGACCCACTTTTTAGAAATTTCAAGAAATTTTATAACAGAAAATTTCAAATGCGTTGAAGAGACAGACGATCAACCAAAGTTGATCGAACTTGGCTACAAGTGCCGCCCTCGGGGACTCTTGGTCCACCAGCAGTGACACTCACCATGTTAAACGTCTTTAAATTCAATAGCATCATTTAAAACCTGATAAATTTACAGCATGGACCAGACATGCACGTTTCGGGTACTAAACCCTCGTCAGTGATCATGTATATCTTTAATGAAAACAAAATTACCGACTAGTATCTTTGTCTGTATTCATTATTATTTGACCAAGTTTCAGAAGTACGATTAAAAAAAAAACATAAGTTGAAATGACTTTTCTAATCAAGTATATTTTTCTCTCATAAAACTGAGTCTTAAATCTGTACCTACAATATTTACATGTTTTGGCGACTGGCTTTGATCGGTCCCTGTAGTGTATATATTATATGGTGGTTGCTGCTGGTCCAAACATCACTTATCATATCTGGTTGAAATCTGCTTACGACGCACAAGACAAGGCCAACCAACATTGAAACACGAGGGGCAGTGCACAAATGGGAAGTCGTCTCAATCAGGAGAGTCAAATAATGAATATTTGAAAATCATTATGATAGAAATGACCCAAATTACATACTAAAGATCCCGCTGATGACAGATCAGTGGGTGAAAGTCAAAGAACAACCCCCAAATCGGAATCCGAATGTCATAATCAATCGGTATACAAAACACAACACAAATAAACAAAAACATCTGAAACACCTACATAAAGAGTAAAATAGAGTTTGTCAAATCAGTGCAGAACAACGTGAAAACAAGGCGAACAATATCATCAGGGACCAACAGTTCATCAGCAGCTTGTCATGACTTGTATTCCAGGATCTGATAAATTTAAGAAAAAAAATCAGAGCTATCATTTCTTGAGAAGTAATTTTTCATCGGCGCGCACGATGTATCCTGTTTTCAGTTGGTAACTCATGAATTTCATATACATTGTTCAAAGAGGAAACTGTTCTTTCTTTCTTTTATGATTCACCTTGTCTTTGTTCGATTCATTTCTCATTTAACTTCCTTAGTTATTTTTAGGAAACGACGATTCTGATCGACCGAGAAATTTTGTTGATACCGGTATCAATACAAAACGGAAGTACGCGCTTAGCAACGTCATAAGCAACGTCGTTAGCAACACGATTTCAAAGCTGCAAATAAACGTTGAAAATATTAAACTTCTTAAAGCGATGAAATGAAATAATAAGTAATGAATGTAATATTGTTTTTATGGTTGATCGAGGTATCAACAAAAAACAATTGAGGGAAAATTTATGCATCTTGCACTACGCATACGACGCAGTTTTCCCTCAATTTTTGGTGTTGATATCCCGATCAACCAAAAATATATTACAATGATTCCTTAAGTCAACGGGTCATCCCCATGTTGGCGTTCTCTGTTGCATCGTCGTTTTAGAATATTGATTTACGTCATATCTGTCATATGTTACAATCTTGTGTTTCGCAGTTTCCACTTGCACTGTTTTGGACCTTTATCAATTTTACATCAAACATTATCTTGCTATTTTGGAAACTTATCATTTCATCCTTAAATAGCATCAAAATTTGGTTAGCATCTTTCATCATCCCACCTATGCTATTTGGTCATAGATTTTAAGTAACAATGCTACTGAATCCACCCTTTTTGGAGTCGCGCACTCTTTGCAAAGTAAATGCACTAATCTAAATTAAAAAATTTAACAAGAGGGCGTTACTAAAATATATTTGACTGTGTCAGAAAATCACTCTGGCTGAAAGTACCAGTGACTAAAATTTACTATCCGAAACACTTGTCTAATGTATCAAAATTGGTTTGAAATTTTATTCAAGAAGGTAACGAGTTGGAAAACTTCAATTTCCTTTCTATTCCTCCAAAAACAAGCTTCTCAGCGAAAGAAACGTTTGTGAGTTACTGAAACCGTCTATCGTCGACACGACAACTTTCCATGCAATGTGGCACTTGTTAAACCTTTCTTTAGTCATTTACAAGTGCACAATAATTTTCTGACTTTTAATATTGGATCAATTATCAATGAAATGTATTTAAAAATGCCTGCTAAACTGAAGTACTGACTTCGAGTCTTTCCGAAAGGCAGGAGATGTCTTTCCGAGCATCTAGTACCGTTTTCATTTTCTTATTCGAGAGGGATTTTTTTTCTGTAAACATTATATCAAAATTGTGGGTTGTTTTATCTGCTGACTTGATTAACATATATAGCATTTTAAAAGATAACACTTTACGACTGCATTTGAGATTCTAAAGTGTACTTAGTAGATTTCATGGTAAGCTGAGTTTTGAAGACGTTAAACGTTGATAAGATTCCCTTACCGGTCACATGTTCAGTTTTGTCCTGCCACGGACTTTGGTGAATGTGACATCATGAGGTGCATAATGCTTTTGGCAACTATAGGGGCAGACAAGCGATCTATTTGTATCTCTGATTAACACAATTGAGAAACATGAAAGACTGGCAGTGTGGAGTGTGAAGCTTCATGTGATGTGTCTATAAAGATAGTAGACCTAGAATTCGATCCTTTGAAAAGTCACATCTTCATTTCTCTATCTCTCTCTGTCACACCATATTATGACGCCTCTGCTGTAAAAAAATCACTGCCTTGATTTTGTTTATCGATACCACCTTAAAAACTACTGAAAATTATCTGGTAAAATAATTTAATTAAGGTAAACTTTACACATATACTAGTCACAATGAGACATATCAGATTAATTGGAATCTTCCAGTTTTGTAAACCAGGACAGAGCAGTAATTATTCACGACAGCGACGTGGAATGTTAAAGGAGTTACTGTCAATGAATCGGACTTAATGCAATTCAATACCGAGACATTTCGGACCAAATTACAGAATCGTAACAATTGGTTTTGGACACGCACTCGATTATATTTGAATATTCCTCTGCACTTTCTTTCTCAAAATAAAATCTAAAAAAATAAGTATTTTTTTTTTTGCAAATCATATACCAATGAAATTAATATTGTTGGACAAATCAAAGACCTTGTGGATTTTCCGAATAAATACAATCTGATTTTTGAAGATAAGATATATGTAGTAAAAAATCAGTAGTTTGCTTTCTAAGGAAGGTTTCCCTGACAAAGAATCCCTTCTTAAAATATAGCTATTGAATTTTGAGACATTTCATATCTATTGCAAATGAATATTCATGATGCGTTCTCACGTAAAACGTAAAAACCCCAATCCCATTACAACAAATTCTCAAAACGAGGCAGTGCACAAGGCTTTGCTGGCTGATCCAATCCAAGCCAATCCTTCCTCTCCCTCCTCTCAATCCTCGTAAGATCTGACTACAAGGCGTCTCCAACTTGGTAAACGGTCCTTAAATTTCCCAGACCAACCTATGAGAACATGTATTCTTTCATTCCATGTTTGATAAGTTCTTTACAGACGCTGTCAGTATGTCTCATTTTATAGATCAGAGCTTCTGTTATGGAATGTTCGGTTTCCGCTATTGAGATCATCTCTATAAATGTGGATAGGGACATCAGACCACGTATAGCTGGATTTATGTCTAAACCTACAAAGATAAACAAAAGAGAAATCAAATTTTATTTCTATCTCCTTCTCTTTTATAATCCAGTATCCTTTTGTTATTCATAATCCAGGATCTTGTTCTTTACACTTGCCCTCTTTTTATATCCATTTACATATTCATCTGTGTCTCTGGGGCCTCTGAGTTTCGCGGTCTTGTTTGTGTGATGTCATCTTACAGTGAGGAGGTTGTTTTACACCACTATTGTACGTTCTTCGAGACCTCTGGGTAATTGGAGAAGTGAGAGGGTTGTGCGCACGTAATCCAGGATAACCACACCATTTGCTACTTGCGTGACAGATGGCCGTCCAAAGTCGGCACCGGTTACCCATTGGTCTCGTCGGTTTATGTGTAGTCTTTTGTGTTTGATGTTTACATGTCGTGTGTCTCTTTTCCGTCTCGTGCTGTACTCGTCTTTTGTGTTTTTGCATCGGGTGTTTTGGTGTTTTACTGTTGATGCTGCAACGGGGTCTTGTTGGAGATCTCCTCCCTTCTTTTTCAGCTTCTTCTTTACACTTCAGCTAATTATTTGAACAAAGGTATGAATGAATAGCCAAATGGCAGAACACAAATAGAAAGTGGAGCGTAAAAACCACATATAAAGCATAAAAAGTGGTACATGTATGTCATTGATAACCAGGACACATTATCTATGAAAAATCGACATCTTATAGAGCAGAAAGCAACCCAAGGTCATCAATGCATCGAGCAAAAGTGGGAGGGGATTGAGATCAGGTGCCGGGTAGAGTAAGCATATTCTTCTTGCTAAGAACATCCGCCCAATGGACACAAATAAAACAGTTTAACGCAAACAGAAGTGGAAAACCCTAAAAAAAATATACCAGGTACCCGGGAAGAATGCTTCTTATCACTTTGTCGTTGAATAATAAATTAGTAAATCTAACAAGCTTTTTAATCTTTCGTGAAAGCATGGTGGGATATTTAAAGCTGATAGCTAAAAGGAAAGAAATTAGATTCAGACATTTGAGTGAATTACATTTTGAGCTATCATTTTAAAAGCATTTATGTACTGTAAACGGGTTTAATTTCGCGGTGTTAAAAGTTCGCGGTTTTCCAAATGTAGCCAATTGCGGTGGTTTTAATTTCGCGGTATCGAAAGTTGCAGAAGAAAAAAAAAAACATTTCTTGCATCTATAAAGATTTCGTCGCACAAGCACACGTGTAATTTGATTGTTGTTTGTAGTTTTAAGTGTTTCACGTGGTAATTAATGACAAACACGTGGTAATTAATGACAAACACGTAGTAATTAGGGATAATTACACAGAAACGGTTGAATATCAATAATTAAAGAATACGGAAAAGTAGATTGAAACTAATTAACTGCGTGCGTTTTCACTAGAAATCTTAAGCGCGATATGTGTGTCATCTTCCTTTTTATAAAAATATAGTTGCATCGTAAGTTAAATTGTCGATACCCTTTACTGTACAAACTAGTTAACCAACGTAAAGGAAAACCACATTAAGAGAATTGAACGATTCAGCTGTACATCCATAATTATAGCTTTCATGCATCAAATGCATTTGAACATCTTTGCCTACTATTTGTTTTGTCGATTATACAAAATTATTGCGGGGGTTTAATGTTCGCGGAAAATTCGAAAACCGCGAACATAGCGAAAATAAAACCACCGCAATCATTTCCCCGTTTACAGTAATTAATGTTCGATGTCCATCACAGATGCAAAGTACAGAGGACAATGCAGATAAGGATTGTGAAGCAATTGGATGGTGAAATTTAATTCCTGCAATTTGTATCCTACTTACTGAGAGTTTTCAAAGCATAAAGTCAAAGGCCCTGGGAAAAATGAATGCTAAACCCCTAAAACCAATCACATGAAAGCAAATTTTACTCCTTTTATAGATTTTCATTTCCACAAATTCTGAAGAACACATAACGTCCATAGAAATTGCTGAACTGTGATTAACCAATCAGAAGGAGCGGATTATTTTCGGATCATGTGACATTGGCCCTTGCTCAAGACATAACGACATTTTGAAGAGGCATTACGCCAGACGATTAATTAGAAAGAATGATAAATGCACCCCCAGAGACAGGTTAGACGATAACGTAGACATCTATCCAGAGTTTCAATTAAGACAGGACGATATCATGTGGATGCAATAAATCTAATGTTTTTTCAGGCAGCACCGCTCTTTCAAATTGCAGCCGATTTGCACGGAAATTATCCATTTTCTGTCCAATAACATCATATAAAACATTCCATCTCTATCACTTATCCATATTATCCCCGTCCCTCTTGATCTTAGAATTACCACCAAAACCAGCAGGCCCGAAAATTAGGTATTTTCAATATGTAATTTTCTATCGTTAGTTCTGTTTCTGTTTGTATGTAATGATTTGCACTTGATGATATGTATTATGGAATGATACTGTCTGGGCATATGGAACATATATTAATCGAGGACAGATATTATGCAACTCGAAGGGTACATTTTAAACGCCTATTCGACAGATTAGTTTCTCTTGAACTCCAATTTAATCCTAGAGCAATGAATACGCAAACTACACTTTATTTCTTTGTGCTTGGGAACAAGTTTTTGAAGTAAAAAAATTGCCTGTCGTACCATACGTTACCTTGACGTTTACAAGTTTTGGACGTTGAGATTCAACGTAATTGACAATATCTGCTACACTATGGTAGATATTCAGCATAACAAGATTGATGTTCTTATATTAATGAGTTACCATGATCTCAAACTTCTGGGTATGGACTGGTGAAGTTTTGCTACTACCAAAACCAAGCTGTCTGGCGTAAATTAAGAAAAATGTAATTTATCTCACAAAGTATTCCTTTTATTTTTAGTGTTTGATCAACCTTTATTCATTTTTGCAATTTGTCATTGGGCGCCTCCTTCCATGAAACATGGGTTACAGTATGACAACTACTAGCATATTCATAACCACATATAGAGGATATAGTTTGTACACAACGTCAAATCTAGACTTTCAAAATTAGTAGCATTTGTTCTTTGTATCTAAATGATTGGAAAGTTTGTGCTGTTAGAGTCAATCCTCAGTCGGCTCATAACAACTGAATAGCACGCATGTAAGCAGAAGTAAATCCACAATAGAGATGAGATCAGGTGTCTGGGGGAGAGTAAGCATCTCCTGATTGCTACCAATACCTGTCACTTAGGCCGTGCAGAAAAGAGTCTTATCCGGTAAATATGTGAAGTTTTTGGATAGTTCTTATCTTAAAAATCTCTCAACATCGTGAACAAGATGTTTAATATTTTCATTGTATAGAACAAAGATTTTGCGGTGACAAAGTCATTCGCCCAAAAATATATCCTTGGTTGAGAAGTTTCTCCGCCAGTGGCCTAACCCTCTGAACGAAGTTTGGGTTTGCTCTGGTACACCATAGTAAAAGGACGAATGGGAAAGTTTTTAGAACGTATGTATATATACGTTTCGTTGAACACTTACCTGTATTAAAATTACTTATACTAAAATGTACTATCTATAGGGAAATCATTATACATTTATAGACTATTTTTTATTGACCGCATACCTGTGTGGAAATTAAATGACATAGCTGCCTCTCCCTCCGCCAATACAAACGTATCACAGTCGTCAAAGTACGCTACGGTCTCACAGCGCTGAGATAGTTTTATCTCAAATAAACGGGGACTAAACTTCATGTGGTTTAATGCGTAGGAATCGCTTATGGCGGGTTCGGACTCCACTTTATATTGGTTAAAACATTTCAAAAATATGTTCCTCATCATCTGAAAATAACAATAATAACATACATTTTATGTAGAATGATTGTAATGCAAATAAGACGCAAATGACCAAAGTGCTGAAATCAAAACAGAATCGCGAATTCTATCTGTACTTAAATGATGCTATTGAATTTAAAGAAGTTTAACATTTGTACCACTTGGTGAGTGTCACTGCTGGTGGACCAGGAGTCCACGAGTGCACATGTAGCCAAGTTCGATCAACTTCGGTTGATCGTTTCTTCAATGCATTCGAAAATTTCTGTTATCAAAATTACTTGAAATTTCTAAAAAGTGGGTCCTGTAGCATCATATTCCATCCATTCTGATACGTCTTTCGGTACATTTTTGACACAGTAACTTTCTCAATATTTGGTAGTATTACATTGTTTAGGATTGAGGATCACTGACGAAGATTAAGTACCCGAAACGTGCATGTCTGGTCCACGTTGCAAATTTGATCTGTACTTAAATGATGCTATTGAATTTGAAGACGTGTAACATTCTTACGATAAATAACCAAGAAAGAATCATATACTAGTATGTCTTTTTCATCAAAACATTGAGAACAAATGCTTTTATCAAAAGTTATTTTTCACCATACTTTGTATCTTTATTTGAACATCTCGATTTCTAAATAGGAACATTCCACCGTCTAATAGCAGAGTTCATTATACAGTAAAATCCTGTCGAGTCGAACTAAAGGACGGAGATCACGTTTTAATATTTCTGATTTAGTCAATAGAGAAATCAGGTGATTTGATCGACGATTTGAAATCTAGAAATTTCAACAAAGAAACGAATAAATAGAAAAAATTAAGATCTTGAGCAATCGCTTTCGAAATCCTATGGTACATGGACCAATCATATGCAAGAATGTTTTCATTTGACAAATTAACTTCAAACACGCACGTTTGGTTTTACAAGATCAAACCTTGGTTTTAGAATCCTTGTCACATGGAGTGAGTTCAAAATTGAGGATTTTGACACACAAACTAAGGAACAAACAAGGAAAAAACTAACATACGCCTGATCTTATAGATGCATGGTGTATGAAAATACAAAATCATGAAGTTTTGGAATCGTCAGTTAATCCACTTGATTAAGGGAAACTGAGCCTACAAGTTTTCCATTACTTCAAATGTATATTGATTATCTATAAAAACGTATGGAGATATTATCAAACATAATATAGTGAAATGTGTTTTCTCCCTCACCCTGGTCGTTCAATCAAGATTATTATCCCCAATAAATGGCAGTAAAGGTGACGAATAAACTGGAATCAATTACGATTATTGTCGATAATCTCTCATCGATCCCACAAAGGTGATAATCCTCGTTTAGCTTGACAGTAACTCAGGATATTGATAGATTAGGGAATGCAGAGCCAGTCAGTCAAAGATAAAAAACAACTTGAAAATATTGCTAGCGCCGACCTTGGCATGTAAAGATGCTTAAGAGAAATACAGTGGGACGTTATAAACAATAAAAAAAAACCCAAACGAGCGAATTATGCTTTGTCTGGGGAGAAATAGATTCCCCAAATGTTTATCAATTTGTAAATAAAACAAAAGACGGCAGTCTAGGATTTGTTCAACAGAAATTCAAAACAATTTGTCTTGAAAAAGATAGACGAAAAACCACACAACGGATGCTTTAAGTTTGAAATAAATTCAACATGTTCAACCAAGGTGATATATATAGCATTCGTCATTAAATATTTTCTTTCAAAAATGTGCAAGCCTTTCAAGTTAATCGATTTGACATTCAACACAAGAGGCCAGTGGCATGCATCTAAGTGAATAAAATAACGCGGAAATTACATAAAACATATACACGTAACGTAAATAGCGAACATGAATAATTTAACATATGTATTACTTGTTCTTTAGCATAAAAACTAAACAGCATCGATTACTTGGAATCAATGCGTCAACTAAGAGAATCTAGAAATGTACAAAAGTAAGACAACATCTTGAAACAACCCTTGATTGAACATTCTTTGATAGTTCAAGAAAATAAAGTTATATCATTTTCAACTTGCTTAAATATGCCATTACGATGGAAGACAACCCTTGAAAGGGAACGATGTGAATCAATGCCTTAAAAAAAGATAACCATGCATGTTTTAAACACAACATGAAAACTATTTCATATTGTAGTATGATAAGGGTATACAAGTCTTTCTTTATATAGCTTTTGCTTTTATTCTTTTTTTCATATAGTGATATCCATGGGCGTCGACGCTGATGTTGATTATGCTATACTACTTGTACCCCCGACAAGAGTCTTTAAAATCAATCAATCAATAGGGATAGTTAAATACCTTAGTAATCCGGATTATTACACCATTTTCAATTCTTTTAATTAATGTTCTCATTCCTCTCTATTTGCCCAAATGGTCTGAGAAGACCATTGGGGTAACCGGACAAGGGGAAGTTTGTGCTCACGTAATCCGGATAACCACATCATTTACTACTAGCGTAGCAGATGGCTGTCTTAAGGTTAGGGTTGCGACTACAGGGAGATAACTCTATTTTCATATCACATAATATTTGAAACCGACATAAACGATACATGGTATAAGCTCAGATTGTTACATTATTTTAGAAATAAATAAGACTCCTTGAATCTTTCATTGCTGAATTGATATTTTTGGGAAAAATGCATATTTTTCAATGAAAAATCGCTGAAAATGGGAAAAAATTTGTCATTTTCGCATGATTTCTGCTACCAATGATTCAAACATCAGAATATTTACTATCCATTATACTCTTTAAAAGTGAGATAATTAGACCAAATTCGAACTTCAAGTTAAACTCTATGTTTTGGGTCAAAATGTTGATATTTTGCATAAATTATTGTGCTATTTATAGAAACAGTGATTTTGCTCAAAAACTAATTCGGGTACATATTGATTTGACTGCTTTAGGATAAAGCAATACCATAGATATATATGTAGAAAAAAATGTGTAGCTGACGACCTTGTAGCTATAAATAAAAATAATTTGTTGTTGCCATCATGGCAACCAGCAACATAGTTTTTATAAGAAAATACTCTCCCTAGAACTGATTATTTTATCAGAATTTCTCAAAATAGTCTTTAATTTATCCACAAGCTATAAGAATCTTGAAAAATAAGAATATATATGAATTTTTGAAATTTCATGTATTTCAGAGGTATATAAAGTTATGATGTGGTATTCTCTAAAATGACAAAAATGTTAAAATAGGCCAAAAATGGACGATTATAGCCAAAAAACGAGACGGACAAATTTTGATTTTTTGGTCTGAAAAGTTCGAAGAGATGTTCCTCTACATATGAACCTATTCATCTTTTTTCTACCTCATTTCTATTAAAAGTCGCCACCCTGACCTTAGGTCAGAACCGATTGTTCGTTGTTCTTGTTGGTTTATGTGTAGTCTTTTCCCCCTTTTGTGTCTCTATTTGGTCATGTATACTCTGTGCTTTGGAATAGTGTTTTGCCGTGCTTTGCTGTGGTTACTGCAATCGAGTCTTGCTGGAGATCCACTCTTTTGTCTGGTGTTCGTACGGTCTAGTATGATCATATTTCCGTATTTTGCTGTAAATTTTAAACATGAACTTGCCGGAGATCGCTGTCTTACTTTTTTAATATACCTACCGATCTATCTAAAATAGTGCGTAGCGTTTTCACAACCGGCGAATCACATCTAGCTATGGCTAGTGATATAAATCTATGCTTGCTATTTCCAAATATTTTGAGACTGAATCCAGGAAACCCATCATTGTCAGTACAGTATGTCCCGTATGCTGAGAGATCAAACGTTAAATTGTGCATTCTTTTCTCTGGGGTAGGAACATCCCTTTGTTCCGTGCGGTCTACCGCAGCAATCGCGCCGTATGCGCCACAAGAATGTTGCTGTGAAAAGTCATTCAGGCCAAGGATGCGCCCAGCTTGTCCATTTCTACCGTCACATGTTAGAACGAGAAGTCTGCCGGGAAGATTGTCTATTTCCTTACATTTGTCCCTGTCGAACTGTAAGAAAAAATATATGTCATTCATAATACTGCAAGAATAACATAATGAAACAAAAATGTACAAATTTGAATCCGATTTTGATCCAAAAATATCAAATAACAAACATAAGGAATGCATTTTGTACAACTAAGCATTTCCTCTTGAAAAATAAAACTGGATAAATACCGTTATTCATATTTTCTTCTGAGCTGATTAAAATCGTATCTCTATAATCGGATACAAGAACAGATCTATGGTTTTATCAGAATGTGTTTTCGAGGAATAGAACAATGTATTAATTTGGCATTTTTACCATATTTGAATACATATACGTAATGGGATGCACTGTCCCTTCCACTATATCTAAACATATTTTAGTGCCTAGCCGCTTGTACCTTTTTTGTGTTATCTGAATACATATACGTATATGTAATCATGTAAAGAAATTGTGGATTTTTAAAACAACGTTTAATTGCCATCATTGGTTGAAAATGTAATGCCGAAATACTGCATGAGAGACTCATTAGCAGATTGTACATGATTGCCAGTTCCTTGAAGCTGGGAGTGAAATTATAATCATTAACTACGGGGAAGTCTTATTATTTCTAAAACATCAATAGATTTACAGAATAATATACATGCTAGAATGATTTCTATGAAAATGCCTTAATCCAAAAACCTCCTCTATTTTAATTTTCCATTAGATCAAAACTGAACAGCGACGGCCAGCTTTAAGGTCGATTCTATAGGGGACCATTTTCCCATAAACTTTAATTGCCCATTATCATCACCAAACAGTGAAGCGAAGTAATGACTTATTGATGACGACACCACGTATCTCTTTTACGACATATGCAATCAAATGACGCGTTTATGGTTTGTTTACTATGCCTATCAAACGTTACGTCTTCAAAATCAAAGCATCATTTTAGAACAGCTTTTGCAGCTTGGGCCATACATATGTACGTTTAGGGTACTTTACCCTCGTCAGTGACCATTAATCTAAAAAATGCAATGATCGCTGTGCGATATAAGTCCCCTACCGGCGGCATAAATTTATGACTTGCATCTCTGTTCATCAGTTCATCTTCTGCAACAACAGCCAAGAAAAGTCTGGGAAACTGAATTCACGAAATTTGCTAAGTCCAATGGCCATAACTCTTGTGAAAATAAGTCAGTCTAAATTAAACTCAAATCTGCATCACACTATAATGTATTCACATACAAAAAATCAGCTCATTATCTGCAATAACAGGCATGAAAAAGTCCGGAAAACTGAAAATTTCATGAAATTTGCTAAGTCCAAGGGCCATAACTCTTGTAAAAATAGGCCAATGGAAACCAAACTCAAACTTGGTCTGTATCACACTGAGATGTCTTCATTTACCAAAAATCAGTGCATTATTTGCAATAGAACCAAAGAAAAGTCCGGAAACTGAAATTTTCATAAAATTTGCTAAGTCCAAGGGCCATAACTCTTGTAAAAATAAATGAATCTAAAGCAAACTCAAACTTGACCTGTATCCCATTGAGATATATCCACATACCAAAAATGAGTTCAATTTATCCAACAACAGCGGAAAAAAGTCCGGAAAACTGAATATTTCATAAAATTTGCTAAGTCCAAGGGCCATAACTCTTGTAAAATTAGGTCAATCGAAAGCAAACTCAAACTTGATCTGTATCACTTTGAGATATATCCACATACCAAAAATGAGTTCAATATATGCAACAACAGCGGAAAAGGCCGGAAAACTGAAACTTTCATAAAATTTGCTAAGTCCAAGGGCCATAACTCTTGTAAAATTAGGTCAATCGAAAGCAAACTCACACTTGATCTGTATCACATTGAGATATATCCACATACCAAAAATGAGTTCAATTTATGCAACAACAGCGAAAAAAAGTCCGGAAAACTGGAAATGGGACAGACGGACAGACGGACGGACAGACAGACAGACCAAGAGGAAACTAAGAGTCCCCTTCGGCGTTGCCGGTAGGGGACTAATAATGTAATACGGCCAAAAAGAGTAAAAATTTATTATGTCCAAAAATGTACCGAAAGACATAGCAGGATGGATAGGATATGATGCTACAGGACCCACATTTCAGAAATTTCAAGAAATTTTGAGAACAGAAATTTTCTCGAATGCGTTGAAGAGTTGTTCGAACTTGGCTACTTGTGCCCTCGGGGACTCCTTGTCCACCAGCAGTGACACCCACCAAGTGGTACAAATGGTAAACGTCTTCAAATTCAATATGATGATAGGGGAAATTTGGACTAGGAGACCCAATGTGGTAGCAGGTCGATTTCAACAGTAAAGGTATATGAAACGAGTCAACAGCTGGGGTTGGATAATGTTTTATTGTAAGACGGAAACATATTTTATGATGATATTTCCTACGTGTAGCTATGAAATGAACGTAATCATTTATGTCAAGAGCAATTCATTGGCCACGGCTCTAATTGACCGCCATCCTGTGTCATATTATCCACCGCAATGTCACATCTTGCAGCGGGTTTTTATGGATTTCAATTCGGTTGGTCTAATTCAACACATTCCAACACAAACCTATAGCAACGTAAACTGGTACACAAGGAACCCAAGAATGTTAATTTCCCATACTAAATATGAACTCAGTTTCACATGAAAAAAAATTATTTCTGGGTCTTCCATATGAAAACTTTCATATCAGTTCTAAGTATTTGTTAAGGTTATTCACATCAATATAAATAAATATCTATCTTGTCCATCAGTCGCAAGTATTCTGCCTTAATGGTCACAAATGCGTCCACTCAAAGTATATATGAAAAGGTCAGTTGAACATTTTGATATACAAGTGTGAAAACATATATACCTTGACCTTCCAACCAGCAAATTGAGAGGATTGTGCGTATATTACATTGCCATTACATTTATTTTGGTCTTTGCGTACCCGGGTTATAGTGGGAGGGTTGAAGGCATGTCATCCGGACAAACAGATCGCATGTTTAATATCCATGAAGAAAAAAGTCGTTAATTGTAACATTGTTTGTTTGAATATGCAAGTTTATATATTGTATATACGCGTCAGCGATAAAAGTATAAGAGAGGAACCCCTTTCCGCTTAGGAAGGCAAATCATTCTTATCATTTTCGTTGTTTTTTTTTATTACGCACAGTTTTACCTTTAGCAACAGTTGAAACACCCCTCACTACCCGAAAAATCTTAGTCTCGGATATGGGATTTGACCCCTCCCCTTTTCCCTACCTATTTACACTCAGACAGTATCTGTGTGTGTCATGTACTTTATGTTGTTGCATGCCTTCCCTTCCTTTGTTCTCTCTGTGTGGTATTGATCCTTGTTGTGTGATCTTTGATCTGAGTATGTCTCTTCAGGTATTTGTTGTGGTAGGCACCTTCATGTTGTACTGTCTGTGTGTCATGTCTGTACGTCGTACATGTATGTATTATGTCGATAATCATATTCTATTGACCTTTCTGATATCACGGTGGGTAATCTCGCAACGCAGACCAGTCGGTTT
This sequence comes from Pinctada fucata, assembly GCA_028142955.1. Lineage (NCBI taxonomy): Eukaryota > Metazoa > Mollusca > Bivalvia > Pterioida > Pteriidae > Pinctada > Pinctada fucata. Next base: position 47,680,278 of record AP027113.1, on the reverse strand, counting down.
TTCTTCATTTTTGTGCAATATAGATCATTTATAACAATGCAGTGTAAGAATGTCTTAAGAGCGTTGCGAGATTACCCACCGTGGATATGTAATGATCAATAATGAGATGATTTGATATTCTCCAATTTTTTTTTTCTTTCAATGTAAAGAGAACTTGATTTATTTAACCAATGGAAAATCCACATAATTGTTTAAATTCAAAGATATCAATTTAATTGATTTCCTGTGAGAATAATCGGAAAATATAAACTGTTAAAAAACTCATAATTAGAAAATGCAGTTTAGTAACAATCAGTAAACCATTATACTGAAAACACTGAGCAGAATGATTAAGTTTAGACAGCCGAATGGATTCGTCTTTGAAATGATACGGTTTCCAGATTTCTTCGTGTTACGTTTTCTTCCGTAGTTTTATAGGGGATGACTAGAAGGAGTCTTAACCCACTTTATACAAAATGTATGCCCCCCCCCCCTCCGAGAAAAAAAACCAACCAAACAAACAAAAAATTACAAAACAAAACCAAAAAAAAAAAAAAAAAAAAAAACCCAAACAAAAACAAAAACACAAAAAATCTACCCCGAAATTTTCAAGGGACAACTTTTAAACGAAAACCATTGTCTGGATCGCTGATGTTCCAATCAGACCATTTGAAAAAAAAATTGGAAACAAATCTTGTTCCTCTTGTGTTTACGGACTGATTCATTGTGTCTTCGATATGACTGACACATTCATTTAGCCCAGGAAAATGCACTTATTATCGGAAAAATACGATTCCAAAAATATGTTTGTTGAAATAATTAACACCGGCGATGGGGAGATATCGGACAACTCATGATAATTGGAGCCAAGGTTTACAATACGAACAAAAATAACTCGAGAGCCGAGCCGCGTGTCTAAGATTCTTTCAACGTATACCATCAGTTGCTTAGATATATACATAAGAGATGTCACAAACCTTTATGTTAAATCAATTTGTACGAATTCATTTTTCCGTACGGGAGAAAGTAAAAATGTTGTTTCTCTTTTTGTGCAAAGTTTATGAACCGCGGAAGGATTTCAAATAAACAAATACCAAAATAGAAGCTACGATACAAATATATCCCCACTATATTATTTTGGGATCAGAAATTAATTCCGCTCCAACGAGCCATTCATTCCGTCAAATTCATACAAATATTTGATTCATCAAACAGAGAGTAAAGTCAAATAAGTCATATTAAAAGAAAACTCCATCAAAAGAAGAAAGTAAAAAAAGAATAATATAAAAGAAATAAATAAAAGAAGGAAAAAAAGATAGTCATTAAAATGTGCAATTCGTCAAGCTTCAACGATAAGTCAACTATGAAAACATAATTCAAGGAGCGAGAATTTAAGAGTCGGTGCTTCCAGAATAAAGGGAGAAAATCCATCATTCCAAACTAGTCACAACTGATTACACCCAAAAGGGGGATCGAAAATCAGATGCTGCGAGTGTAATGCAAATCGTCGTAATCGGATTGCAATATTGCGTGTCATGAACAACGTTATCGCAGTGAAATGGACATCAGCAAGTGAGTTATGGGTGCAACAGATTGGCAGGGTCCTGATGCTGCGCAGTCAACGAAAAAATTCACGATAAAATAGGCAAAATAGCCTTAACTTATCAATAAAATAGAAATCTACCAATGTCAGGAGCAGCAGACTGGAAAGAAATACATTAATTGTGAATTGGGTCATTATCAAAAATTGCAGCCAAATCTGAAGCATGAAAAATCAGAAAAATATCGTCTGATTTTCAAATAATTTTTCGATGACAAGAAAAACAAGTAACCACAACTTCAAATCAATATAATTTGCAAACAAATAAGCATGACAAATAGAGTTTTAAGAATCGTAAAGTATGTCAACTAAGAAAAATGTGTCAGTAGTGTAACGTATGTTTTAAACCATTATTTCGACTTCTGATACAAACAGCACAAAAGGAACTTTGTAGTCAAGTGAACGGCTTATAAATCTATCTATTTCTTTTATTCCTGCTAGTTTTTCATGATCAGTTTAAATTTCTATGCGCATACAAACTCTAAATATGGACAAATGCATGAAGCTACAAGATATTTAATGAGTTTAAATTGGAGCCGATATATTCCTTAGAATTAGTGTTCCTCATTTTGTATAAAATGAATTAAATTCTTTTCTCAACAATAAAAATAGATCAGATGTCATAATTTTTACGGAAGTTATTCAAAATATAACCCTCGTTACACCAGTGATTTTGACGATTACACCAATGACAATTTTGTTACTCCACTGACATCGAAATTTATCATATGTTTTTCATGCCCTTAAATACAAAAGGGACATACCACACTTGTCCATAAAGTACAAAATGTCCATTTTTAAGATTATGTGCAGTAAAATGGATGAAAGTGATCTGTATTAAGCTATATTTTCTATTTTCTGTAAGCAGTGTAACACCAATTACAAGAAATATAACACCACTGACAAAGTCATATTAAAGATGAAATATATTCGAGTTAAAGAAAGAAAATGACAAAATAAAAGTGTTGGTATGAGGAAAAAGAAACAATTCAATTGTTTTATTTTTTTAAATCCTAAGTAATGTCTACATGAGACTATAAATTTTCAAATACTAAAATTTGTGACACCAATGATTCAAGTTGTAACACCATTGACTTATGTATAGGCGTTCTTATTACCAACATTGTTCTCCTGATATTTTGAATTGTAAATTTAAAATGTAACAATTCCAATTAGAAAACAGTTTTAATTCATAAGCCTCCTACTGACAAACCCGAGAGGGACTATTAGCTTACTCTCTGTATGTCAGTCTGTATGTCCGTTTGTCCATCATTTTAGCCAAGTTTTCAATACTTTTTTTCTGCAATGGACTGAGATAGTGAGCAAAAATATAAAACAATGTACCTGTTTTCGTTTTTGGTAGGTACACTTGAAGTTTCAGTAGGGTCACAAGTGTCGGTCACCACTTTTGGAAAAGTAATTACCCCAATACAAAGTATTTTTGCAATATAGAATATAATGTTTGTTTATTTGTTTTGGGGTTGGTTTTTTTTTGCATATTTATGTCATTTATTTACTTCGTTTGAGAACATAAAATTATCTTCAAAATAAACGAAACAAAATCTGTCTGGAATTATTTGAATTGATCAACCTTGACAAGAATTTGATATTCTGGGTGTGCACGTATTTTGCACTAAATTTGATTACTGAGGTCATAGAAGTTAATATCTGGTCTTTTATTTTTTTCTTCTGTAAACAGTAAGAAAGTTCCAAAGAGTCAAAATGGCTAACACAATAATCGTTTTAAACAGTGAAAATAAGGTATTTTTGTTGTGTAGATTATTTATAACCGTTCTGTTCGGTGCTCTCATACCTATTATGTCATATTAATTTCGTTGAATTTAAATTACTAAGGTATACTTGTAAACCACACGTAACAACAATCTTTATTCGTATAAGACCACTTCACGTGTATAACACCAGTGCCACCCTATTAACTGGAACATGCTTTTGGTGTCCACCACGGTCATTTACATATATGTTTGATATGTGTGATATTGCCACCTAAGTAAACATGAAATCTCTTTATTTTATTGATGTTAAGGTTCATGAATTATTTGTTTTTCTTTTCCTTCAATTTTCATAATTTTTTGTGGGTGTTTGTCCCTTGTGTGTCATCAAATTTAAGTGTTAATGTATTTATTTTTTGTGGATGTTACAAAGGGTCTTTGTGAAGATCACTTTCAACCGTAATATCTATTCTCTCCGCGATTTCATCCCATCAATCTCACAATCATTTCTGGTTCTCGAATGATGTGATGGTCATTGGTGTAACAGAATTCAAAACATAATGCTTTTTAGAAGTCAAATTCTCGAAAACTTTGGTATTGAAACTTTGATGAACACATTACATACTACTGATCGTATTTCACTTAAAAATCATAATTTTCATTTATGACATAGAAGACAAAATCCAGAAAAAATAGCAATATGTCAATGGTGTTACTCAGTATGTCGGTGGTGTAACACAACTAGCATTATCGTGAAATTGGCTCTCTTTAAATAGATATAACCTACATACGTTTAATGCTAAACACAACATTAGGACATTTATATCCTTTGAATACTTCATTTCCAAAACACAATGAAGATGCAATCACATTTAGACTGTATTTGTCACTGGTGTAACGAAAATTGTAAATGGTGTAACTATAACACCACTGACCGTTTCACCAATGATGTATTCATCATTAATTTACAATAACTTCGATAAAGTGTTGTCCCTGGACTTTGTAATACTTTCCATAAACATTATGTTGTATCAAAATTTGCAAGGAAAAAGTACACCATGCTAAGTATTATACAATTGATAAAAATAAACGTAACACTACTGACGTAAAACAAATGTACGGTTCAGCTAACCCTTAATGGAACCGTATAATCTTTGTTTCAAATTATTTTGAAAAAGGTGGACATGAGAAAATAAATGACAAGATATAAAAGTAGATAAGGAGTAGGTCTTTGAATACTTTGAAAAAGCAGAAAGCAAAAATATATGACTAAAAAGGCGTTTGTTACACCATTGACAAATATTTTTTCTTTGTGTACAGTCCAGGTTATTTCGAGGAAATTTAAGATAAGGCAACTAATATTTATAATATTTCTTACGTATTTGTTCAATCTTTTTCATGTTTATTATAATAGACTCATAATATCACAATTGCAGTTTACTGTTTTGACAATACTTTATCGCAAAGAAGTCATTCAGAAAATTCTGAAGCCAGTTGACAGCAATATTTGCCATAAAATGGACCTTCTATAAGGCAGAATGAAATGATTTCCTCATTATTGAACAAAGAAAGTGTGCCCATAAGATAGATTCCATTGTGAACAATATTATAGGATAAAATTTTGGTCATATAACTTATATAGAAATATGGCAATTGTCTACTGACAGAAAAGGCTGCAATTTTTGATATTGACTCAATTAGGAGCTACAGCAACACTTTGGATATATTTTTTTGGAAAAAAGAAGAACAAAGATAGAACGACGACAATATTGAATGAACGAACAGACAAACGTACAAACAAACCAAGCAAAGACAGAAACAAACGCGCGATTCTTATACATTAACTAGTATATATTCTTCCATTTTAGAAGTACATTGGTTTAATTTTTCAAATCCTCTCATCGCCACATGCATATGCCATATTCATATCCCAGTCTTTTCTAAGGGCCAATTAATGCACTTAAACACAAAGTCGGAGTAATGAAAGTCTCACTGACCGAGGATATTCTCACGAAGTTCTATATGTAGATAGATATTGGATGATATTCTAGCTAAATAAAAATTATTTCAACCACCGAAAGAATCGTATTTGATAAATGTTTTGTTAGAAATTCTCTTATTTGACTGTGTCAAGAAAATGAACGGGTTTGACCTTGCCATCAGGAGACGCTTAGCCTTTACAGGTAAACGATATCACTCCCCTTTGTGGCAGTTTACTTTTGTTCCAGATGTGTAAATGACATTTCATTACTTTGTTATTTTGTTGTTTGTGTCGTGGTTTGGGTTTGCAAATTTTCAAAGTATGTCAATCAACTTAAAATTTCAATCATTACAGAGTCGGCGCGTATAGACAGACATTACGTCATTAATTAGTCCTCACAAATGCATTGTCTCACCTTTGCGGTAACAATGGTAACCTTATCAATGGAGTGTGTCACTTGTTCATATTATTCAGGAAATCACAACTAAAGGCAGATAATTATCAACATTTCAATTCTGTACAGAGTTTCAGTCCGCAAGTACTTATATGTATATACAGAACATATGTTACATCGTTACATGTGTCTCTTTTCATGGAATGGAGGGAGAAAAAAACAGAGGATAGGAATTTTCATCTCTCGTTTATAGCACATGCACAGTAAACCGGCATATTACGATAAAATCACGACAGAGGTGATTAAAAGCATGGTAATGATCAATATATAATCATTTTACTGACATCGCCAAAGGACTTTACTATCACATTATTTACACACCTGTGCATATCATTCCGTAATGAGCTCAGATTAATATGAAATTAACAAGAACTATTGATTTATGCTGCGTGGTTTCATTCGAGCCGTTTCAATCATTTTCGTAAAACCTATCATTTCATATATATATATATATCCTCTAAATGACATTGATGGTTGGTAATATGAAATTAACGTGGATGTCTGGTCCATGCTGCTAATTATCTGTTCATAAATGATGCAATTGAATTTGAAGACGTTTAACTATTGAAAAGAAGGAAAAATAAAAGAAAAAGACAAATTTCCTCCTATGACGACACCCTACCTTTGTATTAAACAATACAGTGCTGTTACGATATGCTTGAAGTCTATCAAAGATATACTCCAAATAAACTCCCACTCTTGTCGAGAAGCACCCCTCATGCCAGCATCCTTCTATATTGTCAAAGTCGATTTTTGAACTCTGCAAGAAGTTCACACTATTTTCGTCAAAAGATATCTGATACGACAAATTGACAAGCTCCTTCCTTTGTCTTTCTTCGAAAATAACAAGTTTTGAAACTCTTCCAGTTTGCAGCGCCAAAATAGCAGACGACAGTCCAATCGGACCAGCGCCGACGATGACGACATTCAAGTCGTTAAAAGATCGTCTGATTTTTTCGTAGATGCTCTTCCATCCTGTAAAAAATGCCAAACACAGCACCGTCACTAAAAGGTTCTGTTGAACTTGGTACGAGACTGCCCATTCCTCCATGTCCTCAGGTGGACATGACATACCAGAACACAAGAAGGAAGGTAAAGCTAAAACGTCTTTGTCACATCAGAAATTAATTCAAGGTGCAAATTGTCACATACCACAAATAACAATGCAGAAAGCTTTATCTCGGTTCATACGGTCCCAAGTTATCAAGTTGAACGCATTCGCATCTTAAAAGTGCATGTGTCGGCATTAAGTAATTGTTTTAGTCCCCAAGGTATCTGTCCCATTATCCCGCGGCATGACATCCGTATCAACAGAAATAGGCCATTTTATTAAATTATCTACTGTAGCCCATACGTCCATCAAAGTATTTTTATAATAACGTACGGGGGATGACAAACAGTGTAACTCGTCACATAGTGTTCCCTATAATCCTACACTATCCGACCACAAGCACGGAGGTTACCTGAGGAAAAACGGTGATCGATACACAAAAATAATTTTATCGTGGCTCTTATCCCAGAATAAAGGAAATCTCGCCGCTATTTATATCATTCACTTATAACTAACGTTATGGAAATCTTTTCTCCAGCATCTAATATTGTTTTATCCATGGTTGATCTTTCCGACGGTGATGTGATTTTTTATCAGTAAAAAAGCAAGTGATTAATTCCCTTTCACAGCTTTTTCTTCAATTAACTCACTTGATCAAAGATCCCCGATCCTCGCATGCATCCAAAATCTCCACAAAAGATGAAGAATTAATCACAAATCACCGCCGACGGACTTAATATGCAAATAAAATTACAGTAGACTATAAAGCCGTAATGTTGATTTGAATAACATTGACTTGGCGATTATGACGGGGTTGGTCAGGATGCAGGGCGACAGGACGCGTTACATATCCGGAATGAAATGAATACATCTATACTTCCCTTTAATGCCCATCTTTTTCCTAAGATCAGAGGATATGATAATAGAAAACTCCAACATAGTTGCACAGAGACTTTATTGTTTAAGTCAGGACTGAATATAGTACGACGCGACAGATGTACAGTAAGACCGGGGTCTCAGTCCGGGTCGCTCACTGTCTAACGACCTTGGCGTTTTTGCATTGCTGCTGCAAATAAACGCGGCAGTAAAAGGTCCTATCAACTGTAATAACGTCACCCCATGAAATGTGCCGTTTGTGCAACTCTCATGAATAGATATTATTCAAAGATACACAAATATGATCATTGGTAAATGTAGCTTGTTTTTAAGGAAGTGAAAAAAAGATCGTACATATACACTAGGAATAATGTCATGTCATTCTAAATCATCGCATCATATTGGGTCTGAGCTTAGTAATATAAGATAATTGAGAAAATAGATGGACAGAATACTGGACTTAGGATGGATCATACATGATATTCCCTCTGATCATAAAAATTAAGTCTTGCTTCGTTTCACTGCTGATGTTGGAACATATTACAAACGTAATGATAACTCACCTCATTACATGCTTAATTTGACATGATACAAAAAATGAAATTCACAAAGCAAACTACATACAACGGAAGCAAAAAAAAAAAAGAAAATTGGTACGTACGATCTCATAAACGATATGAAGGTATTCGGAAATATGATTGATGTTAAACGTATGCAAATTCAATAGCATCATTTAAGAACAGATAAAATTTCGGCATGGACCAGACATGCACGTTTTGGATTCTTAACCGTCGTCACTGATCCTCAATCCAAACAATGAAATATGACCAAAAGTGTGAAAATTTTATCCAAAATATTCAAAAAGACGTTGCAAGATGACTTGGATATGATGCTACAGGACCTAGGTCTCAGATGTGCATTTTCACTTAGATGAAGAAAACAGTAATTATCTTAATTCAATTAAATATTTTATGTTATAGGTCCTAAAAACCTTGAAAAATACAAGACTAAATGAAACAATGTATTACATCAAATCAGTTAAAGCGAAACAAAGTGATCTGGTTCATACAATTTTTCAAATTTTGCGAATCGAGAATGTTTTCAAAATTCTAAACTGTAGGCTGCATTGTATACATATCATTTTCATATTGACAGATATGTTCTATGGTAATGATTTAGTGCACCATATGTGCATTTCAACAAACGATTTATCATCAGTGGTGCTCGAGGCCGAAAGAATGGAAATTTAAATAGTAAATATATAAAGATCGAAAATCTAAACATGACCTAAATGTACGCAAAAAAGAAAGTAATTTATCAAATCGTATATCAGAAATTGGCAAATATATGTTTTAAAAATGTCTTCAAATTCAAAAGTACCATTTAAAAACAGAAAAATTCACAACATGGACCAGACATGTACGTTTCGGGTATTTAACCCACGTCACTGATCCTCAATCCAAACAATGAAATATGGGCAAAATCTGTGAAAATTATATCCAAAATATTCAAAAAGACGTTGCAAGATGGTTGGGATATGATGCTACAGGACCCAGGTTTAAGAAATTAAAGAAAATTTTGTAAACAGAAATTTTCGAATATGTTTGAATGCGTTTGAAGAAATGACCAACAGAAATTGATCGAACTTTGGCTACATGTGCCCTCAGGGACTCCTGGTCCAACTGCAGTGACACTCACCAAGTGGTACAATGTTAAACGTCTTCAAATTCATTAGCATAATTTGAAAGCAGATATATTTAATGCATGAACCAGACATTTCAAGTTAGCGCAAGAGCACAGAAAAACTAGGCGGACGATATCCTCTTGAACTTAAAGTGACATTATGAAAAATATATGTTTTAACGTAATAATTTAGTTTAGTCTTTTTTTCATGTACATTTTAATACACAGAAAACCCATGAAAATCGGGTTTAAAATGTCACGCAACTAAAGACGATACAAATTAAAGAGAACGTTTCGACAAAACCAAGGAAAAAGGAAAACGCCATCCAGGTGATTAGCGAAATTTATTCCAAAATGAAAAGCGATATCATGCAAGGGATGAATCGGCAAATTCGTCAATGACGTCAAAGCAAGAACTTCATTAGGATGTTGCTTCAAATTCGATGTTTTTAGTGACCGTTTGAAAACAATGATTCTGTTGAATAATCTTTCAATAATTGTTGAATTTCTTTTGCAACATTTAATTCGACCACAAACGTAGTGAAAATTCACTGAAAAGCTTTTCTGCAAGTCGATAACTTCTCGAAAAATCAAAGTAGATTGTACTGTAAACTTGTTCTTAGTTGGTAGTGATGATATCAAAATAGTCATGTTTGTCAGATAGTTAGGTATTGGAGGTTTTTCTTTGTTTGATTTGGTTCTTGTTTTATCCTGATTTTGTATGCCTTCGGTGTATGATTTTCTGAATTGTCGATGTTGTACTTTGTATTGGGATATGGTCTTTATCCATATTTGTCATTCAAGAAATAATCTGCGTCGTATGGTATTGACATGGTTCTGCAGAAACATGAGAATAAAGAAATGTGTCTTACTTCTAACTTCAAAAAATTAAAAAGGGCGCTATTGATATCATTTTTGGTGGCTCCGCTGAAAGCATCACTGATGAGAATTTTATATTCGAAACACGTGTCTGGTGCATGGAAATTGGTTTGGAATTTTCTTCAAGAAGGTATAGAGTTGGAACACTTCGACATTATAACGAACATTGAAATACGTATATGGGCCATGTATCATGTATTTCAATATTAATTTGTGCTGATTCACTGTTAGATTCCGAGATTGTCGTTCTCTTAATTTACCAGTGTTTCTGTATAGGCTTGAAATACATTCTAAATTATCTGTGCCCAAACAAGGTAAATTATTCTAAACCGGATGAGACAGTTTTGACCAACTGTTGGTAACCAACTAAATTTTCAAGATGGCCAATATCTGACGCCAAGAAAACGCAAAACAATTTCTTTCGTGCGTTAAAGATGCATCAGGAACAAGATTTCCATATTCAAAGATAACATTAATCTTCCTTTGAATTGCCGTGTCTTGCGATAAATCAAAAGATTGTCACTGAGTTCCGATACTTTGTGAATAAATGTGATAAATATGGGATTGCTCAAATGTTACTAGAATGAAGAACTCCATCATTTTCATTTGAATGTTGGCCTCTGGACACAGTAACCAAGAGAAGACGGATAATATAAAATTTGACTTGTATTTCCTTGATCTAACGGTATTCCTTAAGATTTATGATAGAGACACCACAATAAAAATTGTTACGAGTACACTAAAATATCATTCAGTTTTTACCAAGAAAAAGGAATCAAATAATATGTATCGGATGCCATAAGACTAATATCCAGGGGCAGAACACTACACCACTTCATTTATCATCAATTCATAAAAAAAACTCTGAATAATAAATATTTACGAACTATAGAATAATGATGGTGATAGAATTGAGTCACTTCATTTGTTTCACGAAATTAAGAAAACAAATCGGCAACTTGATTTACTTTCAAAACAAATTACACGCAATTGGTATCTCCACATGCTCAAAATTAGGTTCGATGATTTATTTCTCTTCAGAACGATTATTCTTCATTTCAAATTCTTCTATAAAAATATTTCCAATTTTCACGTTCAGCATGGTCCGATTTAATAATTTTTCACTGGAAAGGAAACAATTTTATGAGCATGAGAATGTTACATCTTTCCGGCAATAATTTTACAGAAAGAGTGAATAAAACGGAAAGAAAAAATTTGTCTGCCATCTTCCCGATTTTCTATGGAGAAACTTTTTTCATAAAATTTAACAGTTGTTCATAATATACCTTATCTACTTTAGCTTTCATGCATAAGAAAAGCATTCATACTACTGAAAAAAAATAGAATCACACTACCATTTCTCGTATACCTTTAGCCAACAGGTACTATGTTATCATTGTAATATTGTGAAGTATAAGAAAAATACAAACATTTCGCTTCTCACAGTATAAAGTCGAGACATAACTGAACACAAAGATGGGATCCATTTGAATGTAATTTAGCTTCCAGGAAATTGCTAGAATTTTGAAAAATGTGTCAGCTTTTTGAAATTTCAGCAATTTTTACAAATTTTCGGATCGACGCCCTTTATTTCTATGCAAGGCTTTTTTGTCCAGTAATTATGAGGCATAAAGTGTCTCCTGCGTGATGATTGTGATTCGTTGTCATTTTGGTAAGTAGGCAACAAGAAATCGCTCAAATGTAAAATTGGGGAAAACTTAAGATTTTCACTTTTTTGCAAATCCTTGGTAGTTTTCTGGAGGGTACATTTTAAACAAATGGCAGACAGATTCCGATAGGGATAACTTTATCCTACCAGGTCAGATTCGTAGAATTCTAAATCAGTCGATTATCGCACAATTGTATTCTACTGAAATGGTGGGATCTGACCAGCTATAAATTGTCACACTTTAATTGAAAGAATTAGTACGGAAGCCGATTAGTGCCAACCTAAGTGAACATTTTAATTCGTAATTACGACTATGTATGCCGTAATTAGTCGTAATTACGACTTACTAAGTCGTAATTACGACTTAAAATTTTCACTTAGGTTGGCACTAATCGGCTTCCGTAAATGGGTCATTCCCGAGAATTTTTATCTTCTTCTACATTCTTCTTCTTCATCAATGTGATATACGGTTGTCGGGTGAGATATATAGGCCAACTTGGGCCTCCTGTTTTTCCTTGCATATAATTCCAGAGGTCTCACTGGCTGCAATATAGAATTCAGTCAAACCTTACAGAGCGAACTCAAGGTCCATGTTGGTCATAGTGGAAATAATAATAAACTAAGTCGTAATTACGAGAAAACAAAGTCGCAGTTATGACATAGTTAAGTCGTAATTACGACATAGCGAAGTCATAATTACGACATAGTTTAGTCGTAATTACGAGATAGTTTAGTCGTAATTACAACATATTAAGTCGTAAATACGACATATTAAGTCGTAAATACGACATATTAAGTCGTAATTACGAGATAGTTAAGTCGTAATTACGACATACTAAGTCGTAATTACGACTTAAAAATTTCACTTAGGTTGGAACTAATCGGCTTCCGTAATTTAGCGATAAAGGCATATCGAATGAAATAATGACAAACCCAAGGAATACCAAAGACAACATAAAACATTAAACACCAAAGACTGTACATAAACCAACGTGACCAATGGGCAACCGGTGCGGACTTGGAGACACAAACCAAGACTTATGAGGATAAGAAATAATAGAGCAGAGGAAATGTATACCACAACTACAGCAATACTTTTATATTGCACTTAACAGTTCATACAGAATATTTGGCGAGGCATTAATTTTCGCAAATAATTTGTTGATGTAGTCGCGAAATGAAGTGTTTGTAAAAAATGTCGTGTTCCCTTTTGTGTTTCTTGCTCTGTGTGTCTTCCATGTGTTTTAACTTGGGGTGTTTTGGTGTGTCGCTGTTGGTACTCCAACCGAGCCTTGTTGGAGATCCCCTCCTTTCTTCCAATAGTTGTCATAAAGGACAAGTACCGTTGCATAGCAACATATAGCTTATTAAAGCTTGACAGTAGTTTATTGAATATATCTAATAAATGCTTGATTTATGTACAACGATGGATATGAAATACGACTCCTTTACTTTTCATATTTGCAATCATAATTGATTATACTTAATTATAGTTAATTATAATTAATTATAGTTAATTAGTTGAAAATGTTGATCAAGGAGGTTACGAGTTGGAACACTTTAATTTTTTGTATATTCTATTTCACTTTTTCACTTATAAAGATCACAGTTTAGTTCAAAAATCGCGATGTCACATTTTCAGACATTATATGGTAAAACCAAGAAATATGAGTAACTTTGTAATTAATTTTTTTCAAGTTTCAGAGATCATCTGTTTCAAAATGAACCTCCAAGATACATATGCATATTTGTCTATTATGCATTCATGTACATCCAAAATATAAATTCAACCCGAAACGACATTTACGTTTTACAGCGTACATTTATTTTTTTCATGATAACAATTGCTATTCTACGTTTCATCTACGTGAAATCTGATGACTTTTATTTAAGGGCATGTTTATGTTGACATACAACTTCCCAATAAAGCAGCTGTCATATTGTTCTACTTTTCAAGGAAAGATAATATGAAAGGATCCAATGTCATAAACAGACCTCATCTGATATAATTATATAATTAGCTCTGATATTCGATATTCGATATTCTCCATACATGTATATATAATTTTCTTTCCTTGTTTTCTTCATCATTATCCAATAAAAGAGACCTTGTAGGTTTTTTCCTTTGTAGACTTCTTTTTTTCCTAAAAATAGGTTCATATGATAGGTTGCTCTCTCTAAATCAAGGTGCAAAATGATTAAAAAGGGAAATCGCCTTCATAAATATCCGTACCATTTTCAAGTCATAAGGAGATAAAATGACAAAGATGCTTATCCAAAACATATTGTAACTGCCTTGTAACATTGTAATTAAACAAGAGCCCCAGGAGGGCACAACGCTCACCTGATACCCATGGGTGCTCTAATTGACATACTGACATTGAATAAGACGTAAAATTGATAGTGCCAGTATCACGATTTGAGCCTACATTCTTTCTAAAAAGATTTTTGCCGGATGCAGACAAGATTTTTTTTACAGCCTTTAAAAGTACAAACAAGAAGAAATAGTAACATTTCAAAACATTATCTTTTTTACTGATTTGAATAGACGGATAATGTGATCCAAAGTCATATGCCCAGCTAGTGTATAGTTCAATTATTCAACATCAAAAAAATCATTTTGTAAAATTCCACATTAATGTGCAGCAAGTGATGAAGAAACAGACAAAAAGAATAAAACAATGAAATAAACTCTGGTGTATGCTGCTTTTAGGGAAACAAATTAATAGGCCCATGATACTGTAAAGCTTGTCCAACTAGCAGACCTACCACATCGTTATTTACTGTTAACTATGTTTCGCCTCATGATAGGACTGTTACATGGACAAATTATTAGCTGACAGAGTTCATGAAAAGTATCAGCTGCATCGGATTTGCTGATAAAAAATCATTTGGTCCGATAAAAACTCATGTTCTATCTATTATTTGGACAGATAAAAATTCCCAAATGTCTGACCACAGGAACCTGTCGTTTTATGAGAGAAAATGTTTTATTATTCACGACCTTCAAAGCCTCTTGTGTTCGTCTTTAGAAATGTTGTATACATACAAGATGTCGAACACAGTGGCTTAAGGTTGTGAATCATAATTTATTTCCTCTTTTAAATCAACAGGTTCCTGTGGTCCAACATTTCATTGAAAGATTTCAAGAACTCTGAACTGAATTATTTGTTTTCACGAATTTCAGATATATCAAATGTCCTATACATTCTCAAAATCCTCGGGAAGAAATTACACATTTGTTTTCAAGAATTTCAGATATATCAAATGTCCTATACATTCTCAAAATCCTCGGGAAGGGATTACTCATTAGATGTTTCTTCAAGAAATCAGTCCGTATACAATTCATCTAAGAGAGTCTAAGACAAAGGAAATTCGAGCTAAGTTTATAAATGATGACAAGTATGGAATTGTTCCAAGTACATGAATAATAACAAGCATGAAAGTGTTCCCAGTATATGCACATTAAATAAAATCTATTAAATACCGGCAGTACTATTTTGTTTGCACGATAGATCATCTATTAATTAATCTCCTGAAATGTATCACGTGTACAGTACTAACACGGTGGGTAATCTCGCAACGCAGAACAATTTATTTTTCAATATTTTTGCGCAAAATAGATAATTTATTACAAAAAGGGAAATGTGATGCAGTGTAACAACGCCCTAACTATGAGTTGTATCCAAAATAAGGTGGATATTATAGCTTTTTATAATGCACAAACACGATCGGCGTTCTACTTTCACTTTCATCTACACCAATCATGCCGATAGTTTTTCGGCTTTATAAAAGGATATTACCTCTCTTACTTTCGATAAAACTCGTATCTAAGGCATCCTTACACTGCATCACATTCCCCTTTTTGTGAAAAATAATTTGTAATACACGAAATTTTAGATAAACCTAGTGTTCTGCGTTGCGAGATTACCCACCGTGACTATTAAATGGGCGTGGAGGAATTAACCAATCAAATCTGTAACACAAGATATATGGCGACTTTGTTTACCATAGATACAAAAATAAAGCGGAGAAAATAATCATTATATAGGGAAATTGTTATATAATATGCATGTATGGAAAAAGTCAACATCTCAAAAATAAATTCAGAGTATATATTTGATTGCATGTGTGCCTGAGTTATTTCGACGTACGAAAATAAGTACACAAAGCCAAACTAGCTTGTCTGTTTAAAAAATTATGAAAAATCTAAAAGTTGATATTTTGACAGAATTCTTTCACACTTTCTATTCTAACGATAAATATAAAAAAAGGAGAAAAAAAAACTGCAAAAGTGGGGTCCTGCCGGGGTTTGAACCACTACTCTTGGGTATGGAAAACCTACATTGTATCTATGAATGTTTTTCCGTAAAAATCCAAATGAGGATATCTTGACAAAATTCTTTCACTTGTAGGGAACCATGAGTACCTCATACCTACCAAGTTTCATGACAATCTAAGAAAAAAAGTAAGTTAGATATGATAAATATGCAGTAAATGAGTGTGTAAAATCATACACTTATTGAGTTATTTAAAGAAATAGTGCAAAATTTAGCATTTCTGACTAAGTCCGAAGAGACGTCAAAAAAGCGTCAAAAATTTGAGTTCGGAGTGGAACCAAAAATAACAACACTTCTTAAGACATCTCTCTAGATCATCCTGATGCTTTCGGTTTGTCGATACGTGCTTCCGTTCTGAAGAAGAAGTTTGTCAAAGGAGGGTACCCCCCGTGACCTACTTTTGCCTGTGGTGGCGCCACCTGTTGAGGGATCCGGACGAAAAACAACAACACTTGTAGGGGACCATTAGTACTTTATACCTACCAAGTTTCATCAAAATCCCTTTAGCCATTCTTGAGAAGAAGTCGAAAATGTGAAAAGTTTACGACAGACAGACGACAGACGACACACGACAGACGACAGACGACACACGACACACGACAGACGACGGACGACGGACGCCGGACGGATCGCTATGACAATAGCTCACTAGAGCCTTTGGCTCAGGTGAGCTAAAAATACAATAACTTCGATTTTAAATTAGTGAATAAACATCGAAGACAACCAATCAGTTATTCAGTCTCAAATTCGAGAAGATAAGGTAAATCATTCAACTAAAACAGTTGCGAATCCCGGAATAAACAATATTGGGGAGAGTCCAGTAATTCATTTTTGTCCATTTTCCCATAGGCCGCAATGTTAACGAAATCTTGTCGCATTTCACATATACATTTCCAATGCTTACAATCTATACATGAAATTAACCGTCAATGCCAGCGAGTCAAAAATATGTCAGAATAAAAACTTTTTATCATTAGAATCTGAAGACAGGAAGTGTAGTTCAAGGTCACCCTAAAATCTGCACTAAATGGAGCAGTTATTTTTGCCTCTAAAATAGCATAATTTCTACAGCTTTTAGATATTAATGAATGAGTTTTCAGGAATTATTTCTGTATTAATGTAAAGCAAGAAATGTTTCTATTCTAAAAAGACCAATTTTGTAATTATTGTCCAATCAGAAAATCAGAAACATAATTATTTACAGGCTCGCATGTACCCTACACAAAATTGAAAAATAGAATTTCCTCTGTTTTACCTGACTCTTCCCTATACCGAAGTGAGACCAGGTGCCCTGGGAGAGTCAGCATCTCCCTGTTTGCATACAACAATCGTCGCAACAGTTCCATGAAAACTTGTCAAATTCGATGATTGTCTCGATGTACATGTACATATTGATGTACATCTAATGTTGAGATGTCTTGTGTGTTGAAGTTGACAGCCATTTAATCGTAATCCAGATATGTAACTCCTATTTCTGGGAAGAGGGACCTAATATGCTTAATGTATAAAATCCCTGAATGAATGTCAAATCAAAATCAAAAATCACAATAAATAGGAATACAAAATGTTACACGTCTTTAAGTTCATAGCATAATTTAAGAGCAGATAAATTTGCAGCATGGACCAGACATACACGTTTCGGGTACTTAACCCTCGTCAGTGATCCTCTGTGAAAGTTATGTCAAAAACATACCGAAATATAGAAATCAAAGTTTGCCAAACAGAATTTCTGGCTGAGCCTGCTGCCTCAAATAGCTTGACGCAGTGGACACTTAATCAAGACTTGTGGCTATGAACTCATGAACACAGCAACAAACATATTATTGGTATCTACACACGATTGAGAGAGAGAGAGAGAGAGAGAGAGAGAGAGAGAAGGAGAAGAATTATACTTCGTTAAAATTTCTAATATATAAAATATTTCCAATTTTAACGTCCAATATGATTGACATCTACCGATAAATAATGTTTCACTGGAAATGAAGTCGTGTTTTTGGAAATCAGAAATTAACATCTTTCCGGTAATAATCTTACAGAAAATGATAAAAAGGAAGACAGATCTCACTGGAGCTATCTGGAGCAGAAAAATATCAAATTATTTCCTTCTTGCTTTGATGCACATGAAAAATATCTATAAAGTACCTATAAAGTAACAAACTTAAATCACCCAACAACAAAAAAACCCCCCCAAAAAACAAAAACAAAAACACAAAAACAAAAAAATACTGAAGAATAAAAGTTAAAATTGTCCACCCGAACGCTACCGATGAGAATGTTTCCTTAATAAAGAATTATTTTCAAGCGAGGAATTCATTTTCGTGAGCGATTTAACTAGAATTGAGAAGAAAAACAATTTATGTGTACAAAATTCAGTACCATTTCATTACGTTTTAATTTTTTCAGCATACCTAGATTTCTGCATAACGAGTTATTCTACAAATCAGTTCGACCTCCAGTTGACTTTTCCATTTATGTAAGCCCGGTAATTGTAACGTCTACATTCAACTTACTAATAAAGCTGTTGTCATTCTGTTCTACTTATAAGCCGGTTAATGGAGATTTCAAAGAAAGAGAATATAAAAGGATCCAATGTCATAAACAGAGCTCATCATATATATTTTTATATTTAGCTCTGGTATTCGATATTCTCAATACAGGTATATATAATTATCTTTCCTTGTTTTCATCGTCAGTATCTGATAAATGGGACTTTTTTCTCTATAGACTTCAATTTTTTTTATTTCAGAAACAATTACATTTGATAGGACCCACTATATTAAATATGGAAGAGCAAATCGTAAAAATGATCTTAAGAGATATCGCTTACGTAAAATATTAGTACCTTCCCATGTTATTAGAAGATAAAATTACAATGGTACTTATCCATTGCATATTGAAATTGCCTTGCCTGAGGTGGTTAACGATGACGTCCCTCTGAATGTCTTGGGTAATTACTTTCCAGTAAAAGGTGTTAAGCTTAATGTGATGACGACAATGTTTAACGACATTTTGTCGCTGAAATTCGGGTTCCTCGGAAGGTTAAAAGAATTGCTTATTGAGCGAAACAAAAGAAAATTAAATTTGATAGTACATTGGAGAACGTTTTAGTTCAATTTCCTGTCTAAATTGGTGTTAAATGGTCCCAATATACCGCTAGCACATAATCTATATTGATGTGTTCTGAAGTTTAAGGTTAGAGAAAATTCTAAGACAAGATGAGATGTCAGTTATTGACAGCATAGAGGACAGGTGATAATATAGCAGAATTCCATCGATTATCATCCTTTCAATGTCACCCATTGTAGCAAAAGTCTTCAGTAACAAGGAAACTGCTTGTTTTCGAAAACTGCTTCAGACATGTTCATTAATTTTGAAATTACAAATGAATTTAATCACAATACTTACTTGTAGACTGCATTGCTTAAAGCTGTGGTCTTAAATTATTTGATATAAATATCTTTATCCAGCAGAAGACGCGTACTTATAAACGTATTCTTAGATTACAATCAAACAACAAGAGTAACACATACGTATAGACAAAGTGAAACTTTGACAAAGATTGACAAAGATTGAATTACGTAGAATGTTAAACGTCTTTAAATTCAATGGCATCATTTAAAACCTGATAAATTTACAGCATGGACCAGACATGCACGTTTCGGGTACTAAACCCTCGTCAGTGATCCTCAGTCTAAACAATGTAATATGGCCAAAAAGTATGAAAATTACTATGTCCTAAAATGTACCAAAAGACGTAGCAGAATGGGTGGGATATGATGCTACAGGACCCACGTTTTAGAAATTTCAAGAAATTTTGTAACAGAAAATTTCAATTGCGTTGAAGACACAGACGATCAACCAAAGTTGATCTAACTTGGCTACATGTGCCCTCGGGGACCTTTGGTCCACCAGCAGTGACACTCACCAAGTAGTTCAAATGTTAAACGTCTTTAAATTCAATGGCATCATTTAAAACCTGATAAATTTACAGCATGGACCAGACATGCACATTTCGGGTACTAAACCCTCGACAGTGATGCTCAGTCTAAACAATGTAATATGGCCAAAAAGTATGAAAATTGCTATGTCCTTAAATGTACCAAAAGACGTAGCAGAATGGGTGGGATATGATGCTACAGGACCCACGTCCTCTCTAAGAATACGTTTATAAGTACGCGTCTCCTGCTGGATTAAGATATTTATATCAAATAATTTAAGACCACAGCTTTAAACAATGCAGTCTACAAGTAAGGACTGTGATCAAATTCATTTGTAATTTCAAAATTTATGAACATGTCTGAAGCAGTTTTCGAAAACAAGCAGTTTCCTTGTTAAAAAAAACCTGAAGACTTTTGCTACAATGGGTGACATTGAAAGGATGTTGTTTTTATTTGAGTTTTGTGGGATTCTTTTGTGGGTTATGATTTTGTATACTTATTCTTATAAGTTTTTGGATTCTGTTTTTGAGTATGTTTTTAACTTTCACAAATTGATATGAGTATGTCCTGTTACTTCTTGTTCCTTGGTTGCAAGTATTGTTTTCAAAGTTTCAGCAAAACGTAAAGAGAATGAATATTTTCTTTCCCTATATATGTTATAAATATAGGATATGTCTATCCAGATGACATAATAGTAAGACAAAACATACGGAAAAGGATATATGCTTATTCAAAAATCAGTACAACAAAGGCTAACAAAGGACTAGGTGCGCTAACCCCCCCCCCCCCATATCGGCCCTATAATTTCGACGAAAAATGCTTTTGATAAACGAATTATCACGTATCACTTTTTGTAATGTTGAATGTTTGAGAAAATACCGCATCATAATTTTGAGCCCTCGTAACTTCACGCGCGTGATGTATGACGTCATGTTCTGACGTCATTTGTCCTAAATGACGCAAAACAAAGGAAATAAACGTATTTTACACACAAATCTTCAAAATTCATCTACTCTCCAGGCCTCGCCCACAAATTTTTTATTCAAATTGAAAGGCCGATCAGAAATCCATCGATTGGTTCAAAAAAATTTACGGGCAAGGCCAGGAGTGCTATTTGATTTCTTAATTTTGTATCGAAATTTCGCTCATTTATTGATATTTTCAATGATTTCAACATTTTTAGACGTTTTGAGCGACGTATCATTCAGTGCAGGACTGTGAAATCAAAACAGGCTTTCCTGATTTGGATTCACCATACATTTGACATTTTATAAAGTAGAATATTACGGATGTATGAACAACTTTGAAAATAGGGCCAAAATGGAAGGTTATCGCACCTACTCCTTTAGGAAAACGTCAAAAGTACAGAACAGAGCAATTCAAAATCATCTATGTTTCTAGCACAAGTAAATTTCGAAAAAGGAATAGATCAGATGTATGGAGACAGTAAATATCTCCTGCGTGTTTGTTACAACTGTGAATGTGCTCAATGGAAAACTTCCATCAAATCCTGTTTTTCAAAGTAAACGATGAAATATGTTTACTTCAGAATGTCTTTCAGCATTCAAGATAACGGGACATTGTATAGTGGTAAATATCTTAGAACCGCTTCATTGACATTTCAAAGCAGTTGTTCTGAATGACACATTGAGAAGAGAGCCTCGATAACGTCAGCTTCATCCCGGGACATTTTCTTCATATCATCAGCTTTTTTATTCATACTATCTAGAGAAAAACCTTATCTTGGACTTCTTCTATGTTTGGTCCGTTACTATGGAGATAAGATGTAATTTTCTTTGTCGGCTTTGTGAACAATGCCTGATATGGATACACTTGATGAGGCGGGTGTCATAAAAGTTGATGGATAAGTCAATTATACCTGATCAATATCTGGACACAATGTCTTAAAGCCAATATTAAACTCAATATCTTATACACATAATCTGAAAATAATATTACCGGCAAATTATGAGCTATAGTTTTAGAATGTGTTGCTCCTTTACTATAAGTCCCCTACCGGCAACGCCGAAGGGGACTCTTAGTTTCCTCTCGGTCTGTCTGTCCGTCTGTCTGTCTGTCCGTCTGTCTGTCCGTCTGTCCGTCTGTCCCATTTTCAGTTTTCCGGACTTTTTTTCGCTGTTGTTGCATATATTGAACTCATTTTTGGTATGTGGATATATCTCAATGTGATACAGATCAAGTTTGAGTTTGCTTTCGATTGACCTAATTTTACAAGAGTTATGGCCCTTGGACTTAGCAAATTTTATGAAAGTTCAGTTTTCCGGACTTTTTTCTGCTGTTGTTGCATATATTGAACTCATTTTTGGTATGTGGATATATCTCAATGTGATACAGATCAAGTTTGAGTTTGCTTTCGATTGACCTAATTTTACAAGAGTTATGGCCCTTGGACTTAGCAAATTTTATGAAAATTTCGGTTTTCCGGACTTTTTTCTGCTGTTGTTGCATATATTGAACTCATTTTTGGTATGTGGATATATCTCAATGTCAAACAGATCAAGTTTGAGTTTGCTTTCGATTGACCTAATTTTACAAGAGTTATGGCCCTTGGACTTAGCACATTTTATGAAAATTTCGGTTTTACGGACTTTTTTCCGCTGTTGTTGGATAAATTGAACTCATTTTTGGTATGTGGATATATCTCAATGTGATACAGATCAAGTTTGAGTTTGCTTTTGATTGACCTAATTTTACAAGAGTTATGGCCCTTGGACTTCGCAAATTTATGAAAATTTCGGTTTCCCGGACTTTTTTCCTTTGTTGTTGGATAAATTGAACTCATTTTTGGTTTGTGGATATATTTCAATACGATACAGATCAAGTTTGAGCTTGCTTTAGATTCACCTATTTCTACAAGAGTTATGGCCCTTGGACTTAGCAAATTTTATGAAAATTTCAGTTTTCCGGACTTTTCTTTGGTTTTATTGCAAATAATGCACTGATTTTTGTTAAATGAATACATCTCAGTCTGATACAGACCAAGTGTGAGTTTGCTTTCCATTGGCCTATTTTTACAAGAGTTATGGCCCTTGGACTTAGCAAATTTCATGAAATTTTCATTTTTCCGGACTTTTTCATGCCTGTTATTGCAGATAATGAGCTGATTTTTTGTATGTGAATACATTATAGTGTGATGCAGATTTGAGTTTAATTTAGATTGACTAATTTTCACAAGAGTTATGGCCCTTGGACTTAGCAAATTTCGAGAATTCAGTTTTCCAGACCTTCCTTGGCTGTTGTTGAAGAAGATGAACTGATGAACAGAGATGCAAGTCATAAATTTATGTCGCCGGTAGGGGACTTATATCGCACAGCGATCATGTCATTTTTGAATTTTGTTTCATTATATATACACAACCAATTGTGCCTCACATGAAATTCATTTGAAATGAGCATCATGTAAATTTCACATGAAAGTTCAAATAAATTTCACATAAGATTTATGTAAAAAATATTTCACATGAATTTCACATAAATTTATTTCACATGAATTTCACATGATTTTTTGTAAATTTCATGTTCGTGCTCGCTTCATATAAATTTCATGTGAACACTGATGTAAAGTTCATGTAAAATTCACATGAATTTCATGCGAGACACAAATGGCTGTTTATATATATATTTTTTAAATTCGATCACGTTTTAAAAGAAATCAAATTAATTTAGAATCTAGCTTGAATACCTTAAATGAATCGCAGATCTTGAATTTAAAAGTTTGTGGGAAATCATAGAAATTTGTCCAAAAAAATAAAATTATAAAATTTGACATTATTGAGTGTATCATTCATTCAAAATGCCATCTTGTAGGGACACGAGAAGAATTGTGCAAGCTAATGAAAAATAATGATTTTGTTTCTTGGGTGGGAATCGTCGGGACGTTTGATTTTATTTCTTAATCTTTTATTTCTAGAAATTTTTCATGGGACTCGAAATTTTTGAATGTCGAAGCTCATAGAACAAATGTATGATTGTGGTAAACGATCATTGTCTGATAACGCATTGCAGAGATTTGAATGACAAAAGTATTTATACAACATACAATTGATGAATGTCTCTAACCATTAATTGGATTTCTACAACCAGTTTCCCCTTCCTCTCATCATATCAACAGACATCCACTCCGATCCCCTCCTTAGCTATAAAGATTCAATTAATTGACGACTGTCTGATATATAGCTCAGACTATATTAATGAGACATATACAAAATGAAACACTGCTCCATTCGGAAGCTTTCTTTTTCCTGTTAGTCATGTCGCCAGTCGGAATTCTGTCATATTCAGGGTCCTTGTGTTTCCTCTTGTGGATAATTGGATAGTGTGCAATAAGTATTCTTTGATAATTAGCTTATTCCTCTAATATAAACCATTCCTGTTATAGGCAGCATGATTTGATTGGCAGGACAGCGATAGTTATTCTAAAAGATGTATGAGACAGACTGTACTAATGATACAGGGCGTGGACTATAGCAATAGGGTCTTCATTAAGAAAACAAAGGACAATAATTCAATAAGGTATGATAAACAGCCAATTGAAATGTTCAGAGAGTAGATAGCTTGTTGCAATCTTAAAATTGGAAATAACCAAAGAATTAAATAATAATCAGACAGAGCAACACTGGATTATCTTCATTATACCTAGATTCTTATTTTCTGTAAAGTGGGTATTGAATAGAACGAAATCTCTGAAAGTCGTCAACACATTGAAGAGAGAGAGAGAGAGAGAGAGAGAGAGAGAGAGAGAGAGAGAGAGAGAGAGAGAGAGAGAGATGAATATGAGTCAATGAATATTGAGTGTTATGTCATTTACTTATCCATTTTCAAAGGCTTACTTTCTAAATTCAAGGTATCTTCTTTGTCAAAAGTACGCGGCTCCAATTGCCCTATATATATACATAGGAGCGTACCCAAATGAAAGCTGTGGCTAAATGAAGAATGAAACAATCTCCTCTATTTTGATGATAATCAAAAATGAAATAGAAGATTTAAATAGATATGGAACATCGAAAATGTTATTATCCCTCCTTTGATATTGAGATAACATTTAATGTATATTCATTAATAACAAGTCAAAGCCAAAAAATCTCACATATACTCAACACAAAACAGCAAAGAAGCCAAGTTAAAAACCAGAGATGTAATTAGGTCTTGCGTTGCACATTCTCTAGTAATTCTTTACATCAATGCATTCTCTTTGTCTTCATCTGCATGGGGAGTTATAAGATTCATCGTAACAAAGAACATTGATTAAAACTTCATCAATTTCTCATCAATATTTAACATGAAAAAGAATATGTAGAAATTATTTGGAAATTGATTTTATTTTATATATTATCCTTATATAATACAAGTATATATATGATGGTCTTAAGGGTTTTGCACTATGATAAAATCAGCTCTTACTGAATACATTTGAACAGGTTCTAAGAGTAATCGATCAAACCAATAAAACAAATCAGTGAGCTCCCGGTTAGTGTCGGTTGATATTAGCTTATCATCACCTTTATTTGTCTGACTCGGATTGATTTAGCGGCATCACTCGCAGCATCTGGCTAGCAGAATCACTGTTAGGGCGGTATTATCTAGTGACAACAACAATTCTGTTGTTTCGCTTTGACAATACAACAAACAGCCAGACGGACATACATACGAAGGGACAGAGTATCTTTAATAACATATTCACATGCAAAAACAATAATGAAACTATGTACTTAAGAGTGGGATTATGCTCAAACGGCAATTTCTTTTTGGGGAAAAGAAGAAAACGTCCTGTAATAAGAGTAAGTTTTATTAACTGCTCATTTCAGGATGTCCAACGAAAATCAAAATTACCTCATAATTTACATCAAATTTGCAGTTCTTGTAAGAAATTTCTAATTCAATCGACAAATATTTCCAAAAATCTTGATATAGGTTTTCTTTAAGTTCACCAGAGCATTTTCCAATAATGACTATAAGCATAAATAGAATGCAGATCTTTCCCTTAGTTTTAAACAAATGAAGATGGATACATAATTTTTCAATACTGATAAAAAAAATGGTTGCCATAAAACAGTAAATAGACTTTTGAAATGCACAAATTTAGATTTCAATAGAAAGAAGTAAATGGTTATATTGGTATCTACTTGCGGTATATCAATAAAATATGAATTTGGAATGTGTAGGAGGAACTTGATGATATATCAATAAAGGAGATAAAGCAGTATATATATAAATAGCCTGGACTGATTAATACATGTACATTGATAGCACAGTATCCTGATATAACAGTTACTATAATCGTGTTGAATGGCGAAATGGGAGTATTGTTCTATTGTCGAGGATGAAAACATTCATCAACAAAAGTGAATGCAGCGTGCATATTTTTGTATAGCCAGAAAAAAACATATGGCTACAGAATTGTTCCAACTCTTTACCTTCTAAAATAAAATTTCAAACCAATTAAAATGCACCAGAGATGTGTTTCGGATAGTAAATCCTCATCAGTGGTACATATTAAATGCTAAAGTGATTTTCTGGCAGCCAAATGTTTTTAGTAGCGGTTTCTGTTTTAATCTTTTGAATTTGAATTTGGGTAGTTACTTTACAGAGAATGCACGGCTCAATATTTTGTGTAGGGTCGATTCAGTAGCATAATTAAATGAAATGTATGACCAAAATAGCATCGTAGGAATGGTGCTAAGAAGTTAACCTCCTTGAATTTCGATGTTATTTTTGGATGAAATGAAAAGTTTCCTAAATAGCTAAATAATATATATGATGTCAAAACGTAAAGACCCAACAACAAAGTGCTTTCAGGTGAGAGAGCTGGAGAGAAGTAATTATTACACTTCAATCATCCAGTCACTGGAACAAGTTTAACTGTTCCACACTGCAAAAGGAAATAAGTGTTTATAATATCAATACGGTTACCTTCTTAAAGAAAATTTCAAACCAATTTCAATACACCACAATCGTGTTTCGACTAGTAAATCTTCATCAGTGGTACTTATTAAATGCCGAACAAACAAAAATGATAATTTGCAGCAAACCCTCTTTCGTAGACAATTCTAAGAACAGAAAGTTAACACTAGATCCTTGTGTCTTGATAGCCTGACTTGTTTTTGCGACATTTAGTATTTTTAAAATTTTAAAAGCTGCTCGTTCTTGAAAAATCAGATACATGAAATCTTGAATGATAAACTATGGGGCGTCACTAAATTATTATGGTGACTTTAACTTCTCTGTATCATTTCAGCTTAAAGTACCATCTGATAGACAGTATTGGAATGGGTACTCTCTGGCAGCAGAGGTATTCACAATATAATAGTATCTTGAAAAGGATCAAATCTACTTGCATTTCAACTTCCTCATAGATGTAGATATCATGTTAATTTCATATTTGCCTGCTAGTGGTTGGGTTGAAATATCAGAGAAGCCATTACCAATATTTTTTTTTTAATTTTATGAAAAAATTATTTTGGTATCTGAATATTGAAAAGGTCGCATGGATAATGTGCAAGCTGAGATTTCAGTCTGCAACGTTGCGACGAGCTTGCGAACATAAAATTTCGTACGACTGCCGTTCGGCAGCCGCACGAAACCGAGCGATTTTTATCAAAAAGTCGATCGCAGAGCGTCGTACGGCTGATGTGAAAGGGGCTTAACTCATTCTTATGGTCTTACTTGTCGGGGGTTATTCATAGGGGGTAAGCGGATGGTCGTAACTGCAGTTCCAGATGAAAATGGAAATATATTTCATGTTGTTAATGTTATTGTGTAAAATGTCTTATTTATAATGAGATTTGTAGATGTAACATCTTTTTCTTTCAAAAGATTTTTTTAAATTTGAAACTAAATATCTATTTTTAAAGAATTAAAGAATTAATCAGCCTTTATCTTTTTTTCAAATACTCTATACAGGAGATTACACGATTTCTTGTGTTTAACAAGCCGCCACTAATTTCCAAAATGACCTAATATAGCATCAATTGTTAAACGTCTTTCAATTCAATAGCATCATTTAAAACCTGATAAATTTACAGCATGGACCAGACATGCACGTTTCGGGTAAGAATTTCGGGTAATCTTTAAGAAATGTACGACAAATAGCTTGAATAAAGTGATTTTACTAGCCGTAATAAAAAGCAATTTGGCCCCTAACATCTTGCACAATGATGTGTCGCCTAATGAAATAAGATATTACTACTCAGGTGACAAATCAATACGATGTAAATCGTACTTTTAAATATGCTCAGATGTACTTTTCTCTTAACTAAATGACATTTCCGGTTTAAGCTGCTTTGAATTTTTATAACTTCAAATTTGATTTTTAGTCGGTAGGAGTAGATCATTTTGGTATTGTCTGAAATAATAGCTTATGGCGACAATACAGGAGGACCATGAAGTTTTTTTTTCATAGAATATATATTTTAAAATTTATTTTCACTGCTACCTTTGTATTGCTGTTCATGGACTATTGGTCACCTATCCTTCACCTCCTTTTCATAAACAAAATACATGAAAACATCAAGGCAGGTTACCCGGAAATTCACAATCATTTAATTTCCATTGATATCATTAAGAAACGACGATTCTGATTGGCCGAGAAATTTTGTTGATACCTGTATCAACACAAAACGGAAGTACGCGCCTAGCAACGTCATAAGCAACGTCGTTAGCAACACGATTTCAAAGCTGCAAATAAACGTTAAAAAGCGACGAAATGAAATGATAAGTAATCAATGTAATATTTTTTTGGTTGATCGAGGTATCAAAACCAAAAATTGAGGGAAAACTTATGCATCTTGCGCTACGCGCACGATGCAGTTTTCCCTCAATTTTTGGTGTTGATACCTCGATCAACCAAAAAAATATTACAATGATTCCTTAAAACATACCGTATTACGTCGTAACAAATATGGAACGTAATACGGCAGCAACTATAAAATACATAATCTATCTTTAAATAGGAAGTCTTTATGAGCAAGACATACAATCATGATAACCGGGAACTCACTGACTTGTTTTGTTGGCTGGGGAACAATCAGCAGAAAACGGTCTTTTGTTGCTTTCATAGTAAAAATTGCAGTTACAATGATTACATGTTTAATGTCTTCAAATTCATTAGCATCATTCTAGAGCGGATAAATTTACAGGCCATGGATCAGACATGCTCGTTTCGGGTATTCAACATGTTTGATGTTTCTGTGTTGATTTTGGTGTTACTTGTACCTTTTGCGTCTCTTGCTGTGCGTGTCAACGCTGTATGTTTGCATGGCTGTTTTGGTTTTTTGTTGTGGGTGCTACAACCGAGTGCTGTTGGAGACCCCCTCCCTTCTTTCATGTCTACAACTTATCCACTTATGTTATGTACAGAGGTATCAACATAGTAATAAGGATGGCATGTGTACAACCTATCCACTTATATTATGTACAGAGGTATCAACATAGTAATAAGGATGACATGTGTACAACCTATCCACTTATATTATGTACAGAGGTACCAACATAGTAATAAGGATGACATGTGTACAACCTATCCACTTATATTATGTACAGAGGTATCAACATAGTAATAAGGATGACATGTGTACAACCTATCCACTTATATTATGTTCAGAGGTATCAACATAGTAATTAGGATGACATGTGTACAGCCTATCCACTTATGTTATGTAAAGAGGTATCAACATAGTAATAAGGATGACATGTGTACAACCTATCTATTTATATGACTACACAGAGGTATCAACATACGTATGTGTAAGAGCCGTCACGTCGAATGGCAAATGTTAGCCTACAGAAAGATGTTTTGTTGTTTTGTCAAATAAATTTCATCCATTGGATGAAATATGATTGACATTTTATGATCAAATGGAAATTACTCAACATTAGGCATGCACAGTTGTTCTAGTTTATTCTATGTAAATAGCGAAACCGTGAATCCTGTATGCTGTATTTCACATACCAGACTAAGCGTAAATATTATGTAGCAGGGGGGGTAGGCATCAGACAAACAACAAACGACTTGGAATCAGTTTCTTAGTATATTCACATCAATAAGGCACTGTAACAAATATAATAAGGATCATAAGAACATGTACAAAACAGAGATGGAAATAAATATATAGAAATATCAAAAAGAGTTGTCTTTCTTAATTTTTACAAAGAATGAATATAATTCTATCAAAAATACCAAAAATACAGTATAACTCACAATGATAGAGTAAACAATTATTCTCACAATATTTCAGTATAAAAATGGAAATTAACACTACATGTACACAAGAAATACACATACCTAAATGTGGTTCAATGCCCCGTATATGTGATCATAAATGGATCTATGGCATCTTCACACTCTACATCATACCTATAAAAATATATTACTCTTAAGAAAAATACGCTCTTTGGGACATACGATTATCAATGCAAACAAAGCACTTTGATCCGCAAAATGCAAATTCTCTGTTTTGACAATTATTTCATAAATATTCTACAAAAAGGTAACATACATATTGATAATAAAAAATACAATACTTACAGTTAGTGTGTGCATGTAATACATCAAAAATACAATCAAATGCTTTCTCGATATTTTGGCAACATCTACCCTTCTCAAAAATATGGCTACAATGGGAATTTCTAATCCAATCAAATTCAAGATATGAAAAGCATGACCAATGAAATAAGTTTTTACTGAAATTTCAAAGAATGACCAATGGACAAAGATCAAATAAAAATAGACTCAAACGGAAGGAGATAACTCTAAGGCAAAAATAAGTAAAGCTGGGTAACTCTTACAATATGGTAATTCTATGATACAATATACGTCAAAAATGACCCTATCACATACTTCCCCTCTATGTGAAATGACGTCCTCGTCATTTATACAAAAACAGATATACATTTAATGATGATAACAATAATGCACACACTTAATCACAATAAACTGTAAGTATACAACACCATAAATTAAAAATCCTGAAATATGAAAATATCAAGTATAATGTCTCAGTGTCTTACCTCAATAAGTGTTGTCAATCATGGACACATAGTACTGTATTTTGACTAAAGCAAAATTCATACCTGTTCTGTGACAACTTTAATAATAGCTTTAGATACATCTGAATGGTCAATGGTAAGATCACGGTCAGATAAAAGAGATTTAAGATAGTCTGCTTTCTTCTTCCAGTCTGGTGTAGGTTCTTTTGCAATTTGTTGGTGCAACACATAATCATCATTCAGCCAAGACGGTGGTTTTCTTTCTCTGGTCGACCGTCTAGGATGTTGTTGTTCTGCACTCTCTGGTCTGTCTGTTGATCTGTCACCAGTATCTGTCTGTTGTTGTGCGTCTTCATCTGATACTCTGGGTGTCAAAGAAGTGTCATCTTCAGTGTCAGGTATCGGTGTGGTATCTGGTGCAGTACTTCTCTGTGATGATGGTAAGTCCTCTGATGTTTCGTCACTTCTGTCTATATGTTCTGCAGATTGTTGTTGAGTCTGATCACTGGTAACAGTTGCGCCTCCATTGCTATTTGTAATGGTTTCTGCTGCCGTAACATGTATCAGCTCTTCGTCATCGTCATCATCATCATCATCTGTTTCACTTCCGTGACCTTCTGTAACAGTTCGTTTATCACTGCTCCGGGTCTTCATACGTCTAGGTGCAGGAGTTGGTTTGTCTGGTTTTGGCTGGTCATCAATGTCGTCAAGATGGTTAATTGGAAGAAGTAGGTTCCTGTGGAGTGTACGAGTTCTGTCATCGTTCTTTACTACATAGACTGGGATGTTAGGATCTGGTTGGCTCTCTACGTTATATGGTTTCTCTTCCCAACGGTCTGAAATCTTATGTTTCCCATCAAACGCTACGATCTTTACAAGGACTTTGTCACCGGGTCTTACAACTGCTCCTCTAGCTCTAACGTCGTAGTTTCTTTTCTGTCTTCCTTGTTGTTTTTGGATGGTATCTTGGGCTATCTTGTATGATTGTTGCAACCTGTCTTTAAGGTGTTTGATGTGATCCTGTAATGTTTCTTCTTTTTCTTGGTGTGGATTGGGAATGATGAGATCTATTGGAAGTCGGGGTTCTCGGCCAAACATAAGATGGAATGGTGAATGTCCAGTGGTGTCTTGCTTAAAGGAATTATAGGCGTGTACAAGCGGTGCGACGTGTGACTTCCAGTCCTGTTTCTGATGGTTTTCAAGAGTCCCAAGCATCTGAAGAAGTGTACGGTTAAACCGTTCGCAAACACCGTTGCCCATTGCATGATATGGTGATGTTCGTGATTTCTGGATGTTCATGATCTTACATAACTCTTTAATGATGTTGGATTCGAATTGGGCTCCTTGGTCGCTATGTAATTTGGATGGTACGCCATAATGCACGATAAAGTTGTTAAAAAGAACATCAGCTGTTGTTTTCGCTGTTTGATTCCTAGTAGGGATGGCCTGTGCAAATCTGGTAAAATGATCCGTTATAACAAGTATATTCTGGTATCCTCCTTTTGATTGTTCAAGGCTCAGATAGTCCAAACAAACCATCTCCAAAGGTTGGTAAGTACGTATACTGGTAAGAGGTGCTCTTTCGTTGGTAGGTGTTTTACGTTTAAGACAACGTATACAGTTGCTCACATAGCGTTCGACGTCACTTGTCATCCCATACCAATAAAAACGATCACGGATTAATCCAATAGTCTTGTCTCTTCCTGGATGTCCTAGTTCATGATGTAAGTAGTGTAATACTGTCTTGATACATGATCTTGGTAAAACAATCTGGTACTTCTTTTCAGCATTGATGGTGATCACTCTGCATAAAATGTCATCAATCAAGGTAAGGTGTTCAAAGGTCTTCCACATGGATGCGTGAAAAGCAGGTTGGTATAACGGTAAGTATTTCTTTTCAGGTCTGTAACCATGCTTTACATGCTGAATCCAATATCGCAGAACTGGATCTGATCGCTGTTCGTGCGAAATGTCAATCTCTGTGAATTCTTTCATGGACGGTAAGTATGGTGAAATGTTGGATGGATCAACGGATACAGTTTCAACAAGAGGAGGTGAGTAGTTTACGTTGCATATAGCCTTGATGGTCTCTGATGATATGGTTGCTTTGTCTTCACGGGGAATTCTTGACATCCCGTCTGCATCAGCATTCTTTGCTCCTGGTCGGTAAGTAATGTCAAAGTTGTAGTTGGACAGAGCTGCTACCCATCGCTGGCTGGTTGCGTCAAGTTTGGCAGATGATAACACGTAAGTAAGAGGGTTATTGTCCGTTACTGCAGTGAATGATGCTCCATACAAGTAATCATGGAATTTTTCGCACACTGCCCATTTAAGCGCCAAAAACTCGAGTTTGTGAACTGGGTATTTCTTTTCACTCTTACTTAGGCTGCGGCTGGCGTAGGCTATAACTCTCTTCATGTTGTCCTGTTGCTGATAAAGTATGGCTCCCAAACTACTAGAAGAGGCGTCGGTGTGGAGTTCGAAAGGTATGGTGTAATCAGGAAAGCCTAATATCGGATATGACGTAAGTTTCTGTTTCAATGTGTCAAATGCCTGTTGTTGGTCTTGGCCCCATATCCATTCATGTGATGCGGGTTTAGGTTTGGATCCTTTACGAGTCTTCTTCTTGGTGTCAGGTAGTAAGATGTTAAGTGGCTGAGCTATGGCTGAAAATCCTTCAATAAATCGTCTGTAGTATCCTACAAATCCTAGGAAGCATCTTACATCCTCAGGTGATGATGGTACTGGCCACTCAAGCACTTTGTTGATCTTATCAGGGTCTGGTTCGATACCATCTTCAGAAACGATGTTGCCGACATATTTCACTTTTCGCTTTAAGAACTCACATTTCTTCGGTGATAGTTTAAGGTTTACTTCTCGAAGACGTTGAAATATTCTCTCTAATCTGTCTAAATGTTCTTCAAATGTGGGGCTAAATATGATTAAGTCGTCTAGATAGATATAACAAATTTCAAGATGTAGTCCATCGAAGCATTGCTCCATCAAACGTTGATATGTCGCCGGCGCGTTGACTAATCCGAACGGCATGCGATGGTACTCATAAAAACCAAGTGGTCCTACAGTGAAGGCTGTTCTCTCTTTATGTTCTTCATGGAGTTCTATCTGGTGGTAGCCTGATTTCATGTCTAATATGGTGAAGTATTTGTTTCCTGATAATGCGTCTAAGATCTCTTCTGTTCTCGGTAGGGCATAGGCATCTTTCTTGGTTCGTAGATTCAGTTGGCGAAAGTCGACACACATTCTAAGCTCTCCATTTTTCTTTCGGCATAGTACGATGTTGTTGGCCCATGGTGACTTGGACTTTCGAATAATTCCACCATCTAGTAGGTCTTTGAGATGCTGTTTGACTTCAGCAAACATGGCAGGAGGTATCCGTCGTGGTCTTTGCTTAAAAGGTATCTCATCATATAACTCTATCTTATGTCTCACTAATGTTGTATGGCCAATGTCAGTCTCTGATGTTGAAAATATATCTCTGTAATTTTCTAAAAGCTGAAAAGCGCTCTTCGTCTCTTCTCTACTAAGTTCGTCGCCAATCTTCACTTTGTTCAATGGCTCTCGAAGTTCATCTTTAGCTTCATGGATCAATGTGTTATCTTCTATCGTCACTGGCTGTAGCTCACATATAATGGCATTTGGTTGGACTTTCACGGTGCGGGTGGTTACATTCTCTATGCTGATGTCAACTAAATCTCTGGATGGATATTCGTAAGTAATTACAGATGGTACAATGTCTAAATCAGATGGTATGACGGAATTCCTGGTGGTAAGTATCATAGATGGTGTGCTGTGGTAAGGTAAGGCTTTGTCAATGTATCCTGAAACTGTGACGTTGGCATTGGGTGGAATGGTGATACATTGGGTCTCTGCTGACTTGAGGATTCCTAACCTATGGTTATTTCTGGTAAGTTCTTTTCCCATGACAGTCATTCCTCTGAATGCTAGAAACCATGGTGTGTATAATTTAGCATCTTGTAGAAAGCGATTTCCATGCTGTGATTTCATTGTATCCATAAGATGTTGGAGTATATTTGTCCCCAGTAGTACAGGTACTTGACTGTTGTAATTGCTGTTTGGTACTACTAAGAATGGAAAGTAAGTATTATCATCAACTGGAATTCCTTCACTGGTGATTGAAGCCTCAATAAATCCATAATAAGGTAAGTGTTGTCCATCTGCACATTCAATTTGAAGAATCTCTGTGAGTGGATACATGGTAAGATGGGAAAGGTTTTCCTTGTAAAAATTTTCACTAATGGTCGAAACAGTGGAACCAGTGTCTATCAAAGATTTAGTTTCTATCCCTTCTATGTACAAAGTAACCTCTGATGCACTTCCAACCATTTCTGTGTTTCTTGTCTTTCTTGAGGGGCGGCTATTTACAAAACAATGATCCTTATTATATTTGTTACAGTGCCTAATTGATGTGAATATACTAAGAAACTGATTCCAAGTCGTTTGTTGTTTGTCTGATGCCTACCCCCCCTGCTACAAAAAATGGCGCCCACGTTGGGACATACGATTATCAATGCAAACAAAGCACTTTGATCCGCAAAATGCAAATTCTCTGTTTTGACAATTATTTCATAAATATTCTACAAAAAGGTAACATACATATTGATAATAAAAAATACAATACTTACAGTTAGTGTGTGCATGTAATACATCAAAAATACAATCAAATGCTTTCTCGATATTTTGGCAACATCTACCCTTCTCAAAAATATGGCTACAATGGGAATTTCTAATCCAATCAAATTCAAGATATGAAAAGCATGACCAATGAAATAAGTTTTTACTGAAATTTCAAAGAATGACCAATGGACAAAGATCAAATAAAAATAGACTCAAACGGAAGGAGATAACTCTAAGGCAAAAATAAGTAAAGCTGGGTAACTCTTACAATATGGTAATTCTATGATACAATATACGTCAAAAATGACCCTATCACAATTATACGAAAAAGAAAAGAAAAAAGGAAAATAGTTACTGAAGTCTTATGTTCGACGGATGAAGCATTCGATATGAATATTCATATATATGTAGATAAAATGCTAATATTTTTCTACGTGTTTTATCTGCTAGCTCCTTTTATCTTTGATATTTCTCATGGGGAAAGAGGTTTTGAAGTGAGATCTTGAGATGTTGACATGTTACAAGACTCAGCACTCGCAAATAAAATCTATGATGACAAATCGGAGCTTGTAGGTCGAGCAAACTGTAGAACACCGATCGGGGAAACGTATTGATCGTATTTAAATAGATGAAACAAAAATTCTTCATCCGATGGTTATTTCAAATGGCACTGCTCTGTTTACAAAATAGATATCCAAAATTCACCTATAAATAATTTTGTGTACCTGAATCATTTTTCGTAAGAAGCACAACGTATGAGGATTTATTATTCGAAACAAACAACGTAGTCCGAAATGTCATCCGAAACACACAATTTTGTCCGAAACGTCATTCGTAATATACAACGTAGTCCGTTACGTCATCAGAAACAAATAACATAGTCCAAAACGTCATCCGAACAAACAGCGTAGTCCGAAACGTCATCCGAAACATACAACGTAGTCCATGACGTCATCCAAAACAAACAGCGTAGTCCGTAACGTCATCCGAAACATACAACAGTATTATGAAATAGGGCGGTAACTGTAGCAGTTATATGGGGCGTCGGCTATACAAGACTATTAGCCCCTTTTTTCATTTTTTTTTTAAAAATCTTTTTTTTTTTTGTCTCGCAAGCTGCTCTGTTACAACAGCGTCTGGAAACGTCCTTTTTGAGACATTAGACATAGATACATCGATTTAGAGATTTTTTTCCCTTTTCACATCAATACAGAGCCGTGAATGAAAGTTCAACACAAAACCCCAAATGAGATTCCCAAAATCTTGCAAATTTTTGAAAGAATATAAAACAGAACTTTCTCACAAGAAAATAAAAATCGGACAAACAGACGGAGACAATAACATAGTTACATAGAAACACGAAGGACAACTTTATCTTATGAACAATATCTAGAGTCCAGTTCAAGTATGGAATGTGTTGTATGTGGATTTGTTAAAAGTGCGTCGTGCTATTTAGTAGAGTTTAAAACTATTCAATAATACATAAGTGTTCCAACTCTTATACCTTCTCGAAGAAAATTTCAAACCAATTCATTATGCACCAGACACGTGTTTCGAATATAAACTCCTCATCAGTGATGCTTCCAGCCAAAATGACTTTTAGACACAGCCAAAATTCATTTCTCAGTAGCACCCTCTGGTTACAGTTTTTGAAATCAAATTTGTACATTTACATTGCAGGGAGTGTGCGTCTCAAAATTTCCTATAGGGTCGATTCAGTAGCATATCCAAGTAAAATCTATGTTCAAAGTAGCATTGAAGAGATGGTGCTAAGATGTTAACCTCCTTTAATTTCGATGATATTTTTGAACGAAATGACAAGCTTCCGAAATAGCTAAACAATATTTATGATGTCAAACTGATAAAGTGCCAAAACAAGGCTTCTTTCAGGTGATAGAGCTGGAAAAAAGTAATTACCACACTTAATAACATCCATGTCACGGGCAACGAGTTTAACTGCTCCACACTGCAACAGGTAATAAGTGTTTTTATCACATGATTCATCCGTTATGCAGTTTCATAAAGCCATTTCATAAATATATGATATGATAACACGTTACATATCACTCTGCTTGAATGCGATTTGTCAAGTTTGGAACCTAATCACATAAACCTTGACAAATGTGACCTTTCAAATATCGGTCAACTGTTAAATTCAGACCCGGAGTCAATATCAATGATTAAAATTGTTAATGTTGAATTAATGTTTGCATTAAAAATACTATTCAAAATTGAAATACTTTTCTCTTACACACAGAATATCTATACGATGGGGACACTACTTCTCATGGCGTAGCAGACGACTTCTAGATCACGGCGTGATTCGCCTTAGTAGTTCTCGGAAACGTTGATTTCACGTTAGAAATACACATTTTTAGGCAATATCGTGTGATAAAAAGAATCTCAAATGAATTTTCATTTCATACGATGTATTATGAAACTCGTTGTGCATTTCATATCCCCTCGCCAAGGCTCGGGGATATAAAACTCACAACTCGTTTCATAATACATCGTATGAAATGAAAATTCATTTTAGATCCTATATATAGTAATAATAATCAATCAAATATCAAATGATTGATGTTACATATCAATGCAAGTAACAGTATCAGAAAGTAGAATCAAAATGGAAGCCTAAAGCTTATTCTAATTTCTCTTGCTGTATCATTTTAAAATTTTGCTCATTGGCCCTAGTATCAGAATTTAGAAAAAAAAAAAAATCAAAACTCATTGTAAGTGGCGCTACCTTAAAAA
This sequence comes from Pinctada fucata, assembly GCA_028142955.1. Taxonomy (NCBI): domain Eukaryota; kingdom Metazoa; phylum Mollusca; class Bivalvia; order Pterioida; family Pteriidae; genus Pinctada; species Pinctada fucata. The sequence continues at coordinate 47,641,684 of AP027113.1, read as the reverse complement.
ATTTCGATGAAGAAGTATAAAGTACACTATTCTTCAAAAATGTTATTCCATTTATCCAAAAGCCTGTCAAACATTGTATTTACTTGTGGAATCTGCAGTTACAAAGTAGAAACACAGCGAATCCTGAGGATCATCACACTGACAAAGCTAAGAAACAGAGAAAATATTTCCACAACAAATAATTCAATCAACTTAAACATTCTGCAAAGAAGCAAAAGTGAATCCCTAATGGAGCTGAGATCAGACCCCGTGCCCGGGGAGAGTAAGCGTCTACTGTTTGCTGGCAAAACCCGTCACTTAGGTCGTGCAGAAAAAAAGTCATATCCGGTAAATTTGTAAAATTCTTTGGTTGGGATGGTTCTAACCTAAAATGCGGATGACAAAGCGATGTTATAATATTTAATATTCTGATTGTGTCGTCCAAAAAAATCCAAAGTGACAAAGTTTGTCGTTCACAAATATACCCTGGTTATGTAGCTTTTTCGATTAGTCTACTTGTCCTTAGAACAAAGTCGTTGTATAGTTCGAGCTTGCTCTGGAATAAAGTATCAATACGGAAAATCGTAAATACTTCTAACCAAGATTATACAGATGTTTTTTTTGCACTCTTTGATTGTTCTCCATTGTTTTGATGTCATCAATTTACTTGGACAGAAAAGTTGCCAAAGTTTTGAACAATCGTTTAGGTATATGACTAAAGACAAATTAGAACGGACCCTCTGCAGTTGCGATCTTGCGTACTGCGATATGCAAGGTTGACAGGCAGGAGACGAAGAAATTTTACTTCTTAGGAAACTGTTTCAGATTCATCCATTGCATGACCTAGGATGTCGCTTTCTCATTTTTATCATTCATTAAGTTACAATCTTGCATTGGCATGTAATCGCAGTTATATTGTCTTTATTCCAATCTCCATTGGTAAATGAACAGAAACAATTTTCTACAAAATTTGAAAATTTGATGAGTCGAATACGAACTCCAAATCTTTGTAATGGTTCTCCTGCACAAAGTCATTGTCTATTTGTTCCCTATTTTTTTTACCCCAAGGACAAAAATTACGCATGATTTGGAATTAAAGAAAATTGCTAGTTTTTCTGAACCAAAACTAAACAAGAAAATTGCTTGATGACGGCAAATTACATTCTGTTTCCATTGATAAAACAGATTGTTTGTCTTCTATTATTTTTCATGGCTATTTTCAAAATCAAGTTCATCATTCTACTTATCTCTGTCTCTCTTTAGATTGTCATGGATACGAAGTTATTGATTGTTACTTTTTTAATTTTAAAAGATGTATCAAAAGTCTTTTGAACAAGGACAGATGATGTACAAGGTTATTTCAAGTCTATACTTTTAACAAAATTTTGGAATCTGATACATTTCAAGTCTATACTTTTAACAAAATTTTGGAATCTGATACAACGAAAATTTTGCTTATTTTACAAAGGAGTTTGACCACAATCACAGGAAATTCGATACCTGGCTGGCTTATGAAATCTTGACATCTGATCACCTCTTCGATATCGTTAGCAAAGAATGATATTAGATGGTGATGTAATATTTGGCATTGCTTGACATTTTTTCATTGTCTTCACTGTTCACTGTTGCTCATTTTGGATACCTTCGACATCAGATCATTTGATTACACCCCATATAGTTTTTATATTGATAGAAAGAAGTTTCAAGTAATCCTGAACAAATAATTAAAGATATAAAGACAAGTGGAATTTTCTGGTTAGCGTCATTTCAGTGTGTGGTGTTACACATACACAAGTCACTGCTGTCACAAGGCCATGTTGTTAAAAAAATATTTTCATTCCTCCTTTGAAATGTCTTGATTTCTTTGAAATTTCATTTCTTTCTTTGAAATTTCATTTCTTTTTTTTTTTTTAGGAATTTCATTTCTTTCTTTGAAATTTTATTTCTTTTATTATTTTTTTTTTGATATTTCATGTCTTTATTTGACATTTCTTTTCTTTCATTGAAATTTCATTTCTTCTTTGAAATCTATCACTGGTACTTAATTATTGAAGAAAATATAATATTAGTTTGATATGTCTCTCTCTCTGTATGATGATATGTTGCACATGTACTTGAGAATCAATTTTATTGTAAATGTCGTAAATGATTTTAAGAGGAAAAACCCATCCAAAGCAAAAAATCTGTATATTTCTATGAACATTTCTGTAAATTTCACTCTCGCGGTTAGCCTCGTACCGCAAAAGTCTCAGTGAAAACATATTTTCCATAATTTTCTGAAATGCCATGTTAAAGGTATGGTTCTTTTATCTCCTTACATCTTTAGTCCTTGCATTTATGTGAAAATAAGCTTTCTCCGCTCATGTTATGTAGAATTTGTTTGATTAGATCTTTGTTTAGCATTCAATACACTCTCTTTTTTCTAGCAATCCTATTTACTTGAGTGTTATCTTTTTGACCATCACTTCATGTATATATAACGAAATAGGCTTATAAAAAAACTGGAGGCTGCGGTCGAAGAGATTGGCATCATGATCATTGACCGGGCTTTATCAATCAAAGAAACCTTGAAATATTTATCTGATTTGTTGCCTGAATAAAGATTTATCTGTTTCATTGACTATGCGAATTCTCGTTTATCTTTCATGAAGAAAGACGAAAAAGGGAACAATCAGTACAATATGATGTATATAGGAACGAAGATGTCATATGAATCATCCTTGATTTTATCCTTAATGCAGAGAATATAATCTCTTATGAAAATATTTAGATCTATGATCTTTTGGTTAAATCACCTCCAAGGAAATATCCTAGGTTGAATGAAACAAGAAGGGAAAATTTGATAAATATACGTTCTTTTTTTAAAAATTCTAACATTAATTGAATACTTCGTTGGTCTTCCTAGAAATATGAAAATCAAATTAATTTATAGAAATCTAAACAAATATTCAAGGCTTCAAGATGTTCTTTTTATTTACAGAAAATTAAAAAATAAAAACACTTTCATGCTGATTTTATCAGAAAATTTTTGATGACAATTCAAAAGTTAAATGATGACCCATTGTTGTTCATCCTATGATTCTGCAAGATCTGAAAAAATAAATAAGGAGAAAGTCGACTTACCTTTGTTTTAAATTGAACATGAGTTTCTGGTAATGAAGACACTATTTTGTTGAGCAGATATTCCAAATAAACGCCAACTTGCGTGTAAAAGCATCTGTTGTCCCAACAACCTTCCAAGTTGTCAAAATCTATACCTTGGTTTCGAAGAAATGACACGCTTCTTCTGTCAACGGCAATCTGATAGTTTCTTTTGAAAGCCTCTCTCTTATCGTCTGCTTCGTATATGATCAGTGACGACACTCTTCCCGTTTTTACGGCAAGAAACGCTGCCGTCAATCCGATAGGTCCGGCGCCAAGAACGATAACCGTCACTCTTGCGGTTTTCTGACGTAATCTCTGATAGTACGTCTTCACGCCTATGAATATTGCAACAAAAAATGCTGTTAGAAAGATGCATGGCTGCACGTGATGCATGTAAGTCTGTGTTGGATCCGCACGTGCATGGCACTGCATGTCGTCTACGCGCCAAATCCCTATTCTAACTCCTTGAAGCAGAACATTTCTGTGCAAGGTAGATTAGGAGGAGAAATTACCAAGCTCGTCATACCAAGGAAGGGATTCCCAATAAATCTATCTCGCATTTATAATTGACTATTTGCTTCATCTGCTCTCTGAGTTCCTCTGATGAGCTGTCGTGTGCGTCCGCTGTTTAGAATTAGAATAAAAATCTAATATCATTTGTCGAAATGTTTCGTTCCTTACACTTCAATCTGGTATGCGCTGACGCATTCTGTAACAAGAACAATAGATACTCAGAAGTAATGTTCGATTATTTACACAAATTCCCTGAATTGTTTACACCGTCACTATTTATGTGGCAATATGCATTCTCGGATTGGTAGATTGTCCATTCATTATCAATAGATTCTACTAACTATTCGATTTATTTAAGCTAATGTTTCCTTGGAAATATGAGTGATTCAAGATTATAATACTAGAAGAATTCAAATGAAAAAGATAATGGACGCAGATAGTGATTTTTATTGGAGGATTGCCTTAGTGAAATCAGAATGTTATTTGTTCTTGATGGTCAATACCATTCGTTTGTAGTTCGTACAAATATAAATGAACATACCTAAGGAGGCGTCTTGTATCGATCTTTGAATCACAGGGATCAAATCTGTTGATTTCTCTGGAAAAAAAAAAGATCAACAGCACGTAAGAAACAGATGGTTTATATATTTTCCGTGCAAGTGGTTGCATACTGCATTTTGTTACATTGTTTAGAGTATTTGTAACATTCCTTTGCTTATTATGGCGACAAAGAAAATGTGTATATAAAACATTAAAATATATAAATAAATAAACAATGTCTTAATTAGCTGTATATATGTATTTTTGTTGCATCGTTTATGAAGTTCAGACAGCTAGTTTTTTTTTTTTTTAAATTGACTTTCTTAAAACAAAGCATCCAGACATATAACCAAAAAACAAACTATTCGCCATGCCCTAAAGAAATCGATTTTGTTGCGCTTTCGTAAAAAAAAAAAGAAAAGAAAAGAAAAAAAAAAAAAAAAAAGATTCGATGAGGAATTCAATTTAGTCAATGAAAAGTTTCAATTGTTTTTGGTTATACAGCTTGATATAAAGGAAGTTGAGAATGGATTATTTTTTTTTTTCAAAATCAATTCGGCAAATTAGCCACACACCATACTGTATATTGTTAATATATTATCAAGCCTGTTATGTCAAGCATTACTTTCTTGCTCTACTTCATAAAAGAATTCTTTTCATTTTCTTTCGATCAAAACATTCACACAAATTGATGTAACTGACTTTGTCATTAATTGCATTTCTTTTCTCACTAGGACTCTTATTCAATAGGTAAACCTGGTACATTGTATCAGACATCATTTTCATCGTAAGTGGCGACACCTATAATCGCTTACAAATCAAATTCGAAGTTAATTGGAGCACATCGACTTTAAAAAGAAGGACGAATTGCTCTGAAATCAAACACTATAATTATATTTAATATTGACGATAAGTATGTCTTTAATTTTGTCTGTATGGCTGAACATAGTTTCATAGTTTATTTCATCAAAAGCAATACTGCTTATAGATACAATATTTACAAATAACATGATATATAATAATAGCAAGGTCAAGTACCTGAATGTTACATTAAACAGATTATTCTACAAAGATTACATATCTAATTATTGAATTTTCCTCATATTGAGGGCATGTTTAATAAATTTTCCTAAATTACACAAATCTTTTGTATTGTTTGTACTTAGTAACTGTATTAATTTAAAGACTGAGGGACGTCTAAAATAATAAGGCTTCAAATATTTTTGTCTTAAGTTATGATATGTGGGACATTTTAGCAAAAATGAAATTCATCCTCTATGTCAGATTTACACATAGGACATATACGTCTTTCAAGAGGTACTTTCTTGTACCGTCCAGTTTCAACAGCTAAACAATGAGATGACAAACGAATTTTGCAAATTAATTTCTTATAACTATTGTATAATGGTTTGCACAAATATGATTGTATAGTTACATGGTCGACCAGATGTCTATAAATAATACATTTTGGTGATGAATTGATTTCCGCTAAAATAACTTGATGTTGGATGTCTAACAAACGTTGTTTAACTAAAAATAATATGTGTTTATTCTCACCATCAGTTATACATTGATTGTTAAAAACATTACCCATTCCAATTTCAGACAGAATACTAGAAACATTTGAAACCCAGTTTTTACAATTTGGTTTTTCGTCAAATTCTTTGAATAAATGTTTCAGAGATGCATTCAAAATACAATTCTTAGATTCTCTAAGTTTCAGCCAATATTTTATAATTCGGACTTTTCTCATAACAATCAAGGGTACTCTACCAAGAACATCGTCATAACTCCATTTTATATGGGACACCTTTACTGCGTTTGCAAAGTTTATTAAAAGTACAAAATATTGCCCGATTCATATAAATATTTATTTTGATAGATAGACTCCCCACCTTGAAGGGAAAAGCACGTAAAGTCTAGGGTTGTGTCATCAATGTTGCGGTCTACTAGGGAATCCCCTTGGCCTTGGTGTTATATGTAAGAGGCCTCTTGACTTGTTTGTTGCTTCATATAACAATGAGTAGTCTATATCATTTATATAGATACTTTAGGGAGATACAAAGTATCTATATAAATGATATAAAGAAGATCCTGACGATAATCTCAACAAAACTCACAATAGAGCACACAAATGAGCATCGACGGACCCCTAGCAAGCTAGAGGTGGGGCCAGGTGCCCGGGAGGAGTAAGCATCCCCTGTTTGGCTAGCCGCACCCGCCATCGCGCACGAAAATGAAAACAATATCTAAAATACATGCACTGTCTGATGTAACTTCTGTATAGAGAGTGCTATGGCGACCATAACGAGCTCCACACGACAAAGGGTATAAGTGTGACACAAATGATCCTGACGATAATCTCAACAACACTCACAATAGAGCACTAAAGTAGCCTATATCCATAGAATGTCGAAACCTCCATGTTCCCGATATGCCAGTGTAATCAGGATAAACAGTACTCCTTTTTTCAAAGAGTCAAATGGCTGTCCCAAGTCGATCCCTGTAACCATCGTATTTTAGGACTTGTTAAAAAGATATGTTAGCCCTACTTACCTTTCCATTTTACTGTTTTGTTAAGCGCTAGAAATGTTATTAGTAGTACATAGAGTAAATGTATAATTGTTTGCTGCTAAGGTCAAAATTCGTTAATATAAAGTGCTTATCTAGTAAACAAATAGAGAATAAGTGTCTTAATTTGTGTTTTGTTACGGGTATGCAACACACAGCAAGTGCATTTATCGTACATGTAATGCGCGTTAGCGCATTTCATGCGATAAATGCATTTGCTGTGTGTTGCATACCCGTAACAAAACACAAATTATGACATTTATTCTATATATATGCACCATAGTTATCTATTTCATTCTTGTTTTCTGAAATTGCTTTTTCTATGTAAAAGGGTGACGTTAAAATTCATCTCACCGCGGGTTCAGTTTGCAGGTTAGAACAGCCGTCGCGGCATGTTTCTTTAGATCTTATGCATTATGACGTCACGAGTGTTAATACACGAATTGCAGCACGTTCTTTTCAATAGTAACATATCAGGGAATTACAATGGTTGTGCATATATATAATGATGTTATGTCTATTTACCTGTGTTTGAAAGAATCCTAGCATCTTACAACAAAACTATTAGAAACAAATTGCTGATGCCCTGGGTTAGACCAGCATTTCAAGATACTCTGTTCTACTTTAGAAAGCACAGATTACACCGGGTAAAAGATGAGATTCCTTTATGGTTACGTACTACAAAGCTTTATCATTCGATATTATATAGGTCCCGGGATGTCCCACAATATTATAGTCTACTGATACTTAAATTACTAGTCTTTGGTGCACTTAACCTGATCAATCTTTAAAACCTTCTCTGTTTGCATCACACGTATATTTAGTCTTAGATTGTCATTATACTACAATATTCTTTGTAGTGTTATTTGAACGTAGTAATTTGGTTTTCAAATCTGTCACTGTATTTTGATTCATCTATCAAAGCTCAGCATAATTGACAGCTCAAATATCATTACAGGATTTGAACCAGTGAACAGTATGAAACTTATAGGTCGGGAATGATGCACGTTTACATGGGTATCACTATATAACATTATTAATGTTAGGAATTACAATTTCCTAGATTTTATAATGAATGTGCTGTGATTATTAAAGAATGTAATATTTTTCTCCAATGTGTTAAGTTATCCGTATAAACATCCTCTCTCAAATGCTCATTATTCGTGAGCTCCATATTACTGTGTGTACATGCTAGAAGGTAGTGTACATGCAATCCGGATTATCATTCCTATTTTGTCTCTCTACGACTACAGAATGTTAACGAATCAGCTATGCGCCGCAGACCTCCCCCCCCCCACAAAAAAAGGGAGGGGTACCGGATAATTGGGTCCTTGAGATCTATTGGATTCTTGTAGATCTAATAAACATTGTCTCAACCATAGTTGGATCCCTCCTACTGAGTATTCAAAGGAACCTGGGGTTAAGATCCCTAGCTACCCTGGTTAGATTGCTGGATTCGCTATTAGCTGTCGGATTCACTTAATTTCTCAGAACTTGAAAATTAAATTATCACTAGTATGACATAACTAAAACAAGGCATAATGTTCTATATACATACCGTTGGCTCGTCCATTACATCTCCACCTTACATCATACAGATCATACAAATCACACTGTCGTTTCCGTAATCAGAGTATATAGTAGAAAAATAAGTACACAGATATCAAGTACTAATATAGGAGTGTATAATATCATACACTACTTATGATTGTGTACTTACATGTAATCCTAAGTAAGGTCAATACGGATTAATATATATGTATAGTATATCTAACACACCCGTGCCAAAAATAAACTTTTCTTTGTCAATTTCTATATTAGTATGCTAAATCTCCATAACGTGGGATTTCGTCGCATCTATTTGATGCAGAACGTATCAATTTCAGTGTGAAAATATACATTTTTATTTATAAATACCCACCTGGTGCACTCGATGATGAATGGATTATTTTTAAAGTTAATCGGTTTACATTATTAATGAAATAACCTCTGGTGCTTTTCACACTAATCTGTCCCGTCCAATACCTTCACGGTCGAACAAGTCTATTTGAGGATGAGGAGGGGGTCGGTAAGTGGGTAACTTGGGGGTAGGGAGGGGGTATGGATACAGTAATGTAGACCATTCATCTCAAGATCTATCCATATCGCTGTATTATTGTCAACTTCCTGCTTTAAAAAGGATTTTGAAAAGATTTTAATAACTTCTTCCTTCCTAGTTCTTCAGAATTGAGGTCAACAAGATTATAGGATTCTTTATGACTTCCTTTTTGATTCGTGGAAGCTGAGGTGTACGATCTTTTGTTAGTTTAAACATTTGTTTGATGCACTCATTTCTGATTTAAATAATTTGTAAATCTTAAAATGTTCTACCGCGATAGGGAAGGAAAATAGGGAGGGGACGGAATGTTGTAGCAGAAGCTCGGTCCCCAACTACGCTCGAATAGTGTTATATTGCAGATATAAATCTTTAGACGATTATACAATGGAATATACGGTCATATGTACTTTTAGTCATATAAAACAATGATAATCGACTTCTTTGTTTGCATCCATTGCGAAGAAGCGGACATGTACATTGTATTATGATTATTATGTGAAATCAACGTGTTTTTGAAAAAATCGATCTTTATTCATGACGTCAAGAATAAAAAAAAAAAAAAAAAAAAAAAAAGAAGAAAAAAAAAAAAAAGGACTTGATCTACAATTCCATGAAATAATAAGCGTGCTTATTTGCATTACTTGGAAAAGAATACCTCTAAATATGCGCAACTCTGATAGTTTTTGTTCAGCCAATAAACATGAGAAAGATAGCATGTATAAAAACATGTGATTGTTATAATGTCTTATCGTAATTAGTTTATCTTGTAACAAATGTATTAACGCGCTGGTTCAGAAAGTCAAACACATTATAATGTCGTCAGGAGCAGGTCCAGGTAATATTATAATGTCGTCAGGAGCAGGTCCAGGTAATATTATAATGTCGTCAGGAGCAGGTCCAGGTAATATTATAATGTCGTCAGGAGCAGGTCCAGGTAATATTATAATGTCGTCAGGAGCAGGTCCAGGTAATATTATAATGTCGTCAGGAGCAGGTCCAGGTAATATTATAATGTCGTCAGGAGCAGGTCCAGGTAATATATAGTATATGGCGTGTACACAAAGCTATATCGACATAGACTGAAACAGAGTTTTGAAAAAAAAAGATCGCTCTTCATTATAAAAAGTCTTATGACAGCTTTATTCTTCAAATGATAAGCAAACACCTAATCAAATTATGCACGGTTATCTTATACCTTCTAAGGAAATTTCATTCTGCTTACAAATAAAGTCTTACTATAACATTAGTGCAAATTGCATGTTAAAAAACAAAAGCTTATAACAGAAACAAAATAGTACACTATATGTCGAAAACTGGGAAAAAAAAACGGAATACGGAATGTAGTTGACACCATTAAATTGAATTATTTCGACGCCTAATTGTTTTAGTTTTGTCAGATTTCTTGTGACTGTAAGTAATAATGATTATTTTTTTTCATGGATCAATCAGGTTTAAATCTTGACGTCTGTCATTCAAGCCTATGTTTCTCGATTTAACATGTTTAAGAGAACTAATGAATAAGAGGATTTAAGTCATAGAAAAGGAAGAACAACTTACATAATGGTCCTGTTCTTTAGATAACCAACAAGGAGGACATTCTACTACATTTGTATGAAGAAAGCTCAATATGGCTCAGATTTTTGACATTATTAAAGGGGACATTTTATAGAACGCGAACAAAAGGAGCATGTTTTGCATAAAGCTATTCTTGAATTAGAACATTATCGTACATCTTTCCGACAGATCTCATGGATAGAATTATTTACAAGCCTTCCATCTTGTATGAACATTTCTATGTATATGGAATTATCTAAAGACAATCTACGGTATACTTCAAGCAAACAAACTTCAATTCTATTGCCAAATCAATCTGTTCTTTTATAAAAGAAAGTATTAAATCAGAAGCTTAAATTTCTCTACCCTATCTACCTAACTGCGGAAATTAGAGATTGGTAAGAGCTTGATAAGGGATTTATCTATTTGTCTATATAAATAATCATCAAATTTGCAAGATTCTGGTTTTTTAATTGCGAGGTGAGAATTTGATAAATCAAGAGCAGTTTAATAAGTAGATAGGACCTTAAAAGCTTTATTAAATCCATAGTGATAAGGCCCAAATTAAACGAAAGACATGAAACGACAAGTCGATTGAGATGGATTCTCCAAGGTCAACATGGATACAAAATAAAAATAACATCTTGAGAAAAAATTGGCCTTGGTGGGCAGATGACATGTAGGTTATGCATAGGTTAGAAGGTATTTTGAAGTTCCTACGTGGAAGCCCTTTTTATTCAATGTAGAAACTTCAAAATACCTTCTAAACACCTTAGATGGAAACTACCTCGGTGGCTAAGTCGGTAAGACACTCGCTTGGCATGTCGAAGGTCCCAAGTCCGAATCTCACGTTGGCCAGTATTTTTGCCAAAGTCTGAACCGTCCAAAGTCTGAACCGGGTTCATATTATAGTTTCCACCAGTTTACGAATCGCGTTCAAAATTGGGACTGTCTGCTTTGATTGTTAGTTTGTTCATTTTGTGTGGATGCTTTTGTGTGTCTTAGCCTTTGTTGTTTATTCATTGTGTGTGGATGTTGTTGTGTGTCTCGGCCCTTGTTGTTTGTTACTTTTGTGTGAATGTTGTTGTGAGTCTCGGCCCTTGTTGTTTATTCATTTTGTGTGGATGTTGTTTTGTGTCTCGGCCCTTGTTGTTTGTTACTTTTGTGTGGATGTTGTTGTGAGTCTCGGCTCTTGTTGTTTGTTGAATTTTTTTGGTTGCATACTTTGGTTGTCAGTGCAAAGTGGTCTTGCTGGAGATCCTACCCTTATCCTTATAAGTGATGTTTATTCCTCCCAGACATCTGGTCCCATCTCTCGCTTTCTAGGGGTCAGTCAATGCTCAATTTGGTGCCCTATTGTGGTTGCTGTTGAAATTATCGGTAGGATCTTCTTTATCTCATTATAGATACATCGGTATTGAAAGATAAAACTTGAGTCCATTCATATTGTATTTGACATGTTTTTGATTCAGAAAAGTTTGAGAGTTATCCTACGTATCAAGGATAAGCAAGGTCCCAGAAACAGAAGAATTGAGTTAAACACAATTAACTAGTTACCAGAAAACACCCGGAACTTTGCTTCCTTGAATTGAATTAATCTTTTCTTTGAGTATGTTTCAGGAAGTGATATTAGAAAATTTCATGACACGGTGGAATAACGACAATTATTTATGACTTGAACAGGAAATTAGTGTATTACTATCCGTTGTTAGGTGCGAAAATACAGAACTTAGCAAACCATAGTCATAATCTCGTCATGTGAAACTACTACACATATTTTATAGCACTAAATTAACCTTAGGAGTAGTTTATTAACGAGTCGATATTATAGAACACAATGTTAATGCATCCCTTTGAACCAAGGCAAATACTTGTATTCATTGCGAGTTATACTATCATTTAGTATTGATTTTATGAAAAACTGATGTTTATAGGTAAATCATTTTTCTTTATTGTAAAAATCAAAAGAATTTCGAGTAAAAGATAAAAGAGAAAATTAAGCACTTCTATCTGAGATAAGAAATAAAAGATTTACATTTTTTCGGTTCGCATAAAAAAAGATGATGGCGCACAGATACCTTAATGGATCACAAGCTTTGTTTTACGGACCTTGGTACAGAATTTAAAAGATTTATGTTTCCTTTCGGATCGTGAGAAGAAGATACCCCTACAATGTTATCATTGGCAATAGAGGCAAAGTGAAGTTCCAATCTTGTTAATATGCAAATGGAGTAAGGTATGTTTGATTGTCAATTTCCTTTGAAATGGGGAATTTTTTTCATTCACTTCATGCATAAAGACTTGTAGACTTGTCGTTGACAAGAGATAAATAAGGCATAGTGCGATCTTGCAGTTGTCTTGTATATTTCTTTCTTTTCCCGGACTTTTGTTTTCATATTGAATATTTTTATGTTAAGTAATTGCTATCCATATTTAGTATATTTCTTTCCTTTCCCACCCTTTTGTTTTCATATTGAATATTTTTATGTTAAGTAATTGCTATCCATATTTAGTATATTTCTTTCCTTTTCCCACCCTTTTGTTTTCATATTAAATATTTCTATGTTAAGACAGATAATTGCTATCCATAGTTAGTATATTTCTTTCTTTTCCCACTCTTTTGTTTTCATATTAAATATTTTTATGTTAAGACAAGTAATTGCTATCCATATTTGGTATATTTCTTTCCTTTTCCCACCCTTTCGTTTTCATATTGAATATTTTTATGTTAAGTAATTGCTATCCATATTTAGTATATTTCTTTCCTTTTCCCACCCTTTTGTTTTCATATTAAATATTTTTATGTTAAGACAAGTAATTGCTATCCATATTTAGTATATTTCTTTCCTTTCCCCGGCCTTTTGTTTTCATATTGAATATTTTTATGTTAAGTAATTGCTATCCACATTTAGTATATTACTTTCCTTTTCCCACCCTTTTGTTTTCATATTTAATATTTTTGTTAAGTAATTGCTATCCATAGTTAGTATATTTCTTTCCTTTTCCCACCCTTTTGTTTTCATATTAAATATTTTTATGTTAAGACAAGTAATTGCTATCCATATTTAGTATATTTCTTTCCTTTTTCCACCCTTTTGTTTTCATATTGAATATTTTTATGTTAAGTAATTGCTATCCATAGTTAGTATATTTCTTTCCTTTTCCCACCCTTTTGTTTTCATATTGACTATTTTTATGTTAAGTAATTGCTATCCATAGTTAGTATATTTCTTTCCTTTTCCCACTCTTTTGTTTTCATATTAAATATTTTTATGTTAAGACAAGTAATTGCTATCCATATTTAGTATATTTCTTTCTTTTTCCCACCCTTTTGTTTTCATATTAAATATATTTATGTTAAGACAAGTAATTGCTATCCATAGTGGTCACAGCGGAATACACACACAAAAGATAAGAATAAAAGGGGGATAGGACTGCACACAAAACTACTAGGCTACAAGTCTAATAAATAAATGGAGATAATGAGAACATTCACATTAAAACGACAAATAAATATTGAAACATGTATGACAACACTATAATATATTATATAAGTTAAGTACAGTTCCTTGTAAGAATCAGGCAGCTTGAGAAAATAACGATTCATGCAAAATAAAAAACCACGGAAATGAGTACATGAAATATTCGGATAGGTCCAGAATTTCATTTTTCACTATCTAGTTGCGTATTTGAGATACAAACATTTCAATTTCAATAAATTATGAAGAATTTATTGTCTCTAGCAGTTGGCAATTGTCCAAATTGTCGTATGTCCTATACATTCTATAGAAAAAATATCTCGGGTTTGCAACAGTGGATTTAGGTAGAAACAGGTGTTTTTGTGAGTTTCTTACAGTAACTATAACAATTGAATAGTAAAACTCATGGTTTTTTTTCATCGTGAATCGCCCCCCCCCCCCCCTCTCTGAATTTTATATATAACTGTACTTAACTCCATAAGGTCCTTTGGTAGAAAAGAAATTCGTAGTTAATGGAGGTAAATCTGAAATATTAAAATGAATTAGAAATGTCTTTGAATGATCAATATTGAAATATATGTTCTATTGAAATAATTTCAGTTGTGTGTTTGGTGTTTTCTAATGTTAATGTCTGTCTGAAACAGTGTCTACGCAAAATTACAATAAACATCGAAAAAGTACCCTTCAGTTATTCGGTCTCAAAAATACAACAAACACCCTTATTATATTGACAGCAAAAATCAATCAAATCAATATTACCATCAGTGTAATAAGGAAAACACTTTATTGATGATAATAAACATTGAAGAAATACCCATCAGTTATTCAGTCACCAGTCTCAAAGTGGAGAAGATGAGGCACCATCATCAGAATTTCCATTGAAACAGTTGAGAATACAGGAATAAACAATTTTCTGAAGTATAACCAGATGCCCGGAGAGAGTCAGCGTCTCCTATTTGCCTGCAACACCCGTCGGAACAATTCCATGAAAACTTGTCAAACTCTGTGATTGTCTCGATGTACATATTGATGTGCATATCAGGTAAAAATCTTGATGGTCCTGTAACAACATATCCCATTCATCCTGTTACATCTTTCGGAACATTTTTGGACAAAATAACTTTCGCACTCATTGGTCATATTACATTGTTTAGATTGGGGATCACTGACGATGGTTAAGTACCCGAAACGTGCATGTCTGGTCCAAGCTGCAAATTTATCTGTTCTTGAATGATGTTATTGAATTTGAAGATGTTTAACATTTGTACCACTTGAGGGTCAGTGCTGGTGGACTAGGATTCCCCGAGGGCACATTTAGCCATTTTGATCAACTTTGGTTAATCGTTTCGTCAACGCAATCTAAAATTTCTGTTATTAAAATTTCTAAAAAGTGGGTCCTGTAGCATCATATCCCACCCATCCATCTACGCCTTTCGGAGCATTTTTGGCCACATTACATTTTTTGATTCAGGATCACTGACGGGGGTTACATACGTGCATATCTGGATGGTTAGCAAAGACAACCCAAAAGTTTAAGTTGAAATTTTATTATTATTTGGCATATTCTTGTCATGACTTGCAAGCTCAAGTAAAATGTCAAAGAGATGAGCAATGATAATGGACCCTGGGTAATCAGATGTCCATCGACATCCTCAAAGCAAGGGGTCCTTGGAAACTTATACCCCAAGCCAGAGAGATGTCTATACCTGGCTTTAATGGGAAATTATAAACACAATTCCACAAAATTTACGTCACACCGTCAGTTTTAACACGTAAGTCCAATCCTAGAAAGCCATGACGAGACCTGATATCCTGGTTTGGAAGATAATGTCTGCAAGAAATAAAAAAAAATACCCCCAAAACAGCGCAGAATCAGGAACTTAATGACAAAATAGTGCATACACAATATGACGAATACATATGAAAATCTTGAATTCTCATTACACAGTATGATTTAAAATGTTAAATATTTATAAATATTTTTTTTGTGTCTTATTTGTTTTTTATTATCATTCTTTTATATAAATAAGCATTTATTGACAATATGAAATCATAAAGTTGAAATTTTATAACAACATTTCTGGGAGGGTGGGACGGGTGTTATCGAAACACGTGTCTGGTGCATGAAAATTGGTTTGAAATCTTTCAAGAAGGTAAAGAGTTGGAACACTTCCGTATTATTATTGATAAATTTTGCCTCTGAAACCCAAGCACGGAGTTTGGAAAAGAAAGATGACTCGTGCTTACTTCCGTATTTTACTTATATTTCTCTAGACGTATCTTTTTGTTATTCTTTCAATTTTGTCTTGAGGTACTCAGCTTAATAATAAGAAATAAAAACCGAATGTCACAATTCTTGTTTAGGATAATCACTTAATTGGTTATCGATGGCTTCTGTCTCGACAATCTAGATAAACATATTAAAAAAATGTTTTGAAGGAGTCGTTGGTTCGCTCCAGTTCATCTCTTGGTCAAATACCCATGTTGCATAAAGCTAGTTCTAGTGTGCGGACTTCCACAGGGTGTCTCACCAATTAACATCGGCTCGTAGCACCTACATTAATAGTGTTTTAAAAAGGGTTTGACAGTAAGTGTTTTGAATATACTTCCCTGACATTGTCACCATAGCACTTTCTATATAGACATAGCGTCAGACAACGCATGAGTTTTATATATTTACATTTCCATGCTTCATTAACATTGACGGCGGGTGCGGCTAGCCAACAGGGGACGCTTACTCCTCCCGGGCACCTGGTCCCACCTCTAGCTTTCTAGGGGTCCGTCGATGTTTAATTTTTTGCTCTATTGTGAGTGCCGTTGAGATTATCGTCAGGATCTTCTTTAACTCATTTGTGTCACACTTATGCCCTTTGCCGTGTGGAGCTTGTAAAAAAGTTCCCCGCGAGGGGTTTGACAGTAAGTGTTTTGAATATACTTCCCTGACATTGTCGCCATAGCACTTTCTATATAGACATAGCGTCAGACAACGCATGAGTTTTATATATTTACATTTCCATGCTTCATTAACATTGACGGCGGGTGCGGCTAGCCAACAGGGGACGCTTACTCCTCCCGGGCACCTGGTCCCACCTCTAGCTTTCTAGGGGTCCGTCGATGTTTAATTTTGTGCTCTATTGTGAGTGCCGTTGAGATTATCGTCAGGATCTTCTTTAACTCATTAACAATATTCTTTTATATCAAAGAAAGGATTTCATGTTTCGATTATGTTTTGTCTCGTTCTGACTTTTTTCTTTCGTTTTGATGCGATTGCGTTCGTTGTATTCGTCTGTTCGTTCAAGAAATAGTGGATCTCTCGAAAAACAAATTATGGTTTTTCGTACTGTCCACTTTGGTCGTTGCATGTTCCACCAGGAACTAAGCGGATTTCCAACAAGACTCGGTGCAGCACCCTCAGCAAAACACCTAAACACCACAAGCTAAAACTTATAGCAGACAAGCACAAAAAGATACACTAAAGGGAAAGGAACACCAAGTACAACATCAAAACACTTTTAACACTAAAGACTACACAAACAAGTGATGGTTTTCGTAATCTTCTTTTTGGTCGTCGAATACGTGTCCGCTATGAACACTGCAATTTCGTCAAAATTGGGATTTTCAACAGATGCATTTTTTGGTTTATGTATTCAAGTATCGATTGTTTTATTAGTTTATCACCAGTCCTTGATGGCGATGATTTTTGTCAATACAATGAAAAGCATAGACCTGAAAATGCGTCTTAGAGTGTGATACACTAAGCACTCATGGTAACTAGATTTCCAGCACAATACATGCCAAAGAATGGTCTTTGTAGTGAAAAGGACCATGAGTATGTAACATCGATGCAAGGGTCTTGTTGTATCCATTTTTCCAACAAAGGACACTAAAGGACACTCACTTCCTTGACAAATTAGATCAATTCTCCAATTGTGTTTGTGCGGAAAAGGAGGTCAAATATCTGTAATTAGGTTGAATAGAATAGGAAACAAGGAAAAGTCTTTGCACCACAAGTATAAGCTAGGTCTAAGGCAAAATTACGTATGAACAAGCAGATGCAAAGAAAAATAGCATATTTCTATGATAAGCGTCTTCAAATTCATAAGCATCATTAAAGAGCAAATAAATTTACGGCATGGACCAGACATTCACGTTTAGGGTATTTAATCCTCGTCAGTGATCCTCAATCCAAACAATAAAATATAGCCAAATCTATGAAAATTATGTCCAAAATATACCGAAAGACGTAGCAAGGTATTTAGCATATCCCCATTTCCAGAATGATCAGTGACATTCCGGTTTGTGATTGAATGGCCATCATCATCACCAAACAAGAAATACTTACCTTATATGAACACCAAAATGTAAATCGAGACAATCACCGAATTTAACAAGTTTCAAGATTGTTGTTGCGACGAATGTTGCATGCAATCAGGAGACGCTGACTCTCCCCGGGCACTATCCTTAGTGCTCAGCATAGTGTGGTTTTTACATTCCTATTTCATATCGGTTAAAGTTAAATGAATGGTCAATAAACCGCTTTATTATCAGGCAATTTTTCATCAATATGTTTAGTACAGACTCTACAGTGTTGAACAAGCAGTTCTTTAGTACCTGTAATGACGAGGATCTACAACACGAGGTATGAATAAAGGAATCACGACTTTTCCGATGAAAAAGAATAGAATCAAGCATCTAAAAAGGAATGAATATTATCGTATTTACAGTGGTTATGAGTAAGACAAACATGTATCATCGGACGCTGACATTGCATTCTTACATTTCGTTCGGTATGGATGTAGTATACACATCGTATTTCAATTTATATTGCAGATGTTGCAAATCAAAAAATGAAAACGTGACCACAGATTACATGGTCAATTACCGTAATGAATGCACTTTATCGAATTGTCGTCTGTCACTTCGTGTTTTATATGGCCTCCTTTCTCCCCTACAGTCATTCAACATATTTTTATCAATGCTGAACCGTTAACTACAGTTCATGTGAACAACGAATTGCAATTGAATTTTTTTTTACCTCGAATTGCATGTATTAAGAAGATGCATTTATGCTTGTAGTGCATCATCTCAACTCTTCATGGTTTTGTCTAAAAGTCAAAACGCAAAATCAGAAATAAAAATCACAACCAATGCGCATAAAGACTCTTGGGACAAAAAAAAAACTGAGAAAGGAAGGATATCCCAGAGTGAAAACAGCGGAAAGTATTCTCACGTGAAGAGACCAATCAAACAAACAGACGGAGACAATAACACATCACCATACAAACACAGAGAATAACACATCTTATGCAAGGTTTACACTTAGCCACGATCGCCCCGATTGCCCCGATTGAGGAGAATCGTAGAGATCGTAAGAGAGCGTGGGGTTGAATCGTGACGATCGTAAGAGAGCGTGGTGGAATCGTGATGATCGTAGGAGATCGCAGAGATCGTGGCAAAATTTTTGATTCTCAAAAAATTTGCTACGATTGTCCCGATTGATCCTTACATCGTGAGAGAGCGTAGTGGAGCGTAGTGAACGTGATGGAGCGTAGTAGAGCGTAACAGATCTTGACAAAGCGCAACAGATCGTAATATGCAATCGTAGGAGATCTTGGTGAAACACGTTCTCCTACGATCCACTACGATTTCACTCACGCTCTTTGACGATTTGTTACGGTTTCCCCGATTCAAACCACGATCTACAAGATCCGTTGCGATTCCAATATTCCTATAATGAAAATTATAATAAGACAACCCGTTTTTGATGGATTACAAGAGTTTTTAACATCCGCAACAATTTCTAACATATGAAGAAGACTAAGAAAAAAAGTCTTGATAATCAGTGAGGTGCTGCATTAATTGTCTTCGAACGAGTTAAATATATACACGCTATCAAAGATTTATATTACTCAACAAAAAATGTTACCTTTAATAATCGAAAAAAAGAAAGATCAAATAAGGTTCATCAATGCCATTTCCAGCGTTTTGCGATATAAAATCTTTATCTCCTGGATATTAAGCTTAATATTGTTCGGATATTGCAAGTGGTATTGAAACTGGTTGTCTATTTCATATCAAATCGTGTTAAATCGCGATAAATCGTAGTCCTGCATCGTAACAGATCGCAACAAAACTTGATAAGCGTAGGGAACCGTGAGAGAGCGTGGCAAAGCGTAATAGCTCATCGTGGTAAACTTAAGGGAACGTAACGAAGCTTGAGAGAACGGGATGAAAATCGTAACAGATCTTATCTACAATCGTAACAAATCGCTACAGCGCGTATCAGAGCGTGATGGAGCGTCGGAGAGCGTGTGACGACCAATTTTATTTATAGAATCGTGGAGCTCCACGATTTTGCTCAATCGTGGACATCGTAGGGCATCGTGGCTAAGTGTAAACCTAGCATTAGGAACAATCGCCAAAGCGTCTAGTGTAAGAACGAAATTCATGAGTTGCGCCACTCACAGCACGCGCATTATTTCAGTTAAAAAAATGAAACAGTGTCGCAATATGGCCTTAATCAGAAATCAGGATGAGAAAACTGCCGAAATATATTCAGACTGTATGGAATTAATCAAGAAAATGTATTCTAGAAATAATACTGTATCAAGACATTAAAATTATAATCTCTACTATAAAAACGTTGTTGTGTGCTAATGTAGATAAACAAATATTCTTCGTGATTTTTTAAAAATTTAATCTTAATACCTTATTTAGCTTTCCTTTTGAATACTAGTATTCTGCAAAATTCAGCAAATATGCATTTTACACCTGATTACGTGACTTTTATTCTTATTTGTGTTTAGATCATTTTATCGAACGTAAGATTTCTAGGAAAATACTAATGGTGTCGGGTTCTGTGTAAATTGTGAAAATCATGCATTAATAGTTGTCATGTAATGATTTTCAACCAAATGTTAAGTAAGGTGAAGAAGACATGCTAAGCTCTTTAAAAGTCGAAAACGTAATTCACAATTAACTTCTTAATTGACAGTTTTAGGTTCATGAAAAGTTTAATTTGATTTTTCTACGGTAATTATGTAATACGGAAATAATATCTTTAAACAGCTGACGTCAACTAAAAAAGAGAGACATGTGGCTTGACGGAAAAATATCATAAATTAATATCAGTATAATATCGATTTACCTTAATACAGATGAGACATGTGGGCATGTAAACATGAAAGCAATATCTCATACATGCTTAATTACAGGTGATATGATGTTTGTCCGGAAATGTACGTCAGTACCTTTATGAACTTTTTGAGACCAAATTAAAGTTATGATGTATAAATCACGTTTGTACGTATACATAATATCTAGGTACGAACTGGATCGATGTTATATGTACTTAACGTTGAGACTGAGTGCTTCTTTGAACACATTAAATCCTTTCACAGTCTTCTGTTTAAAATGTTGTGTGAGAGAAATGAAGAACATGAAGAGAGGTTATCAACAAGTCAGGTCCAACAGACATTGTTTTGTACCTTACTATGTTTAGCCATTTTCATCGCATCGAGGAAAATCTACTTGAGCTTTAGGAAGTCAATGTCCAGTGTTAACGTCATCATCGTCGGTGCAGGACCCGTCGGGCTGATGTCGGCTTTACTTACCCTGCAAAATAGAAGAGTGGCTGAACTGGTCATATTTGAAGAAAGAAAAAGAGCAGATATCTTTAACTTGTCATACCAGTTGTCATTTGACGCAAAAAGTGTCCAATTTCTGACAGAATGCACCGTGGATTTTGACAACATAGAGGGATGTTGGATGGACGGAACATTTACGGCAAAAGTAGGAGTTTTTCTAGAATACGTTCTAGACAGAATCATGGCAAGCAGCAAAGCTACTGTATTGTTCTCTAACAAGGTTTGTTCTTTAATACTTTCCATTATTACCATATACCTTATACGACTCGTTAGTACGCTGTCATGTTCAATCACAAATCATTAATAGCTTTTACAATTAAAAATCATTTCTTAATATTTGTCTTTGACGTTTCAAGTGGGCAATTTATTTCTGAGAATAAATCATGACTTAATTGATACATAAGATAATTTAAGGCATCTCTATCTTTTTTTAACTCTTTGAAATAAATCGGTTTCGTTTCAAATCAACCATTGAATCAGTGGATGATAGTCAAACACAAAGCTCGACATCAGAATCCCGAAATCACAATGAGGCTTACACAATCTTGAAACCCCCCCCCCCCCCCAAAAAAAAACCAAAAAACATAAAATCGGATCATTCTCTGGGGAAAAGAAAATCAGACAAATCAACAGTGACAATAATACAGCGGACACCTTAAATCCCGCAAACAATCTCCGGAGTCAAATTCAAGTACGCAATGCTTTTCAGGTTGCGCTATTAAATAATGAGCGGCATTTAATACATATAGGATCTCAAATGAATTTTCATTTCATACGATGTATTATGAAACGAGTTGTGAGTTTTATATCCCCGAGCCTTGGCGAGGGGATATAAAACGCACAACGAGTTTCATAATACATCGTATGAAATGAAAATTCATTTGAGATTCTTTTTATCACATGATATTGCCAAAAATGTGTATTTCTAACGTGAAATCAACGTTTCCGAGAACTACAGAGGCGAATCACGCCGTTATCTAGAAGTCGTCTGCTACGCCATGAGAAGTAGTGTCTCCATCGAATAGATTTTCTGTGCGTAAGAGAAAAGTATTTCAATTTTGAATAGTATTTTAATGCAAGAATTAATTCAATAACAACAATTTTGATAATTGATATTGACTCCGGGTCTGAATTTAACAGTTGACCGATATTTGAAAGGTCACATTTGTCAAGGTTCATGTGATTAGGTTCCAAACTTGACCAATCGCATTCAAGCAGAGCGATATGTAACGTGTTATCATATCATATATTTATGAAATGGCTTTATGAAACTGCATAACGGGTGTATCATGTGATAAATTCAAATATCGCATGAATCATGCAATATTTATAATGTAGGCTATAGTGACCAAAAAGGAATCTTAAAGCTTATTTAAAATAACTAAACAATTGGGGATCGCAATTTGAATAATTGAAAACAAATTGTGCAAATGTTCACTGTTAAAATAGTGTTTTAATATGATTCCTTTTTGTAGTGTCTCCTTCAAACAAAAATGACAATGTAAAAAGAATGAAGCAACAGGTTGAAATTCTTTGAACGAGAGGGCATGCAACAGAAGTATAACATATGTGGTGAAAAATGGACATTGGTGATATATTACATTATCTAGACGACCCACCATAAAGTCTATTCTCGATAAGATTCTATCAAATATTGATATAATTGAATCTACTTCAATAGGCTTTAATGTGAGATATTTACAATGTTTTATTCGATCTTATTGAAGTATTACGTACACTTACGAGTCTGTGATCTTTTCGCGTTTTCTCTATACAAGGCTGTAGTAGAATCGAAGGAAATAAAGATAACGAATCAAGAACAGATCTACAAAAATCTACTCTGCATGGGCATAAACAGCTTTTAAAGTCACCAATGTACATACAACCAGAAGACAATACATGTTGATATTAAACGAAATATAAAGGGAAGAAACAGAGCACTTGAAACTTACAAGCACATGTAGCCAAGCTCGATCAACTTCGGTTGTTCGTTTCTTCAATGCATTCGAAAATTTCTGTCATCAGAATTTCTTAAAATTTCTAAAGCATGGGTCCTGTAGCATCATATCCCACCCATCCTGATACTTCTTTTGGTACATTTTTGGACATAATAACTTTCACACTCTTTGGGCATATTGCATTGATTATATTGAAGATCACTGACGAGGGATGAGTACCCAAAACGTGCATGTCTGGTCCATGCAGCTTTATCTGTTATATTGCTATTGAATTTGAAGACGTTTAACAATTTGAATGGTCATATGCTACATCGATAGAAAACAGCGTAGTAATCCAGATAACCAGCGCACATCCCCATTTTTTGTCTAAACATGTATGGTTGTGTGGACGATAAAACCCGGACAAAGATAAGAAAACAAAAATACAGGAACTCTGAAGAAAGACAGAAATATATATACTAAAGGAATGAAATTATAATATCATACAATTATTCACTGGGAATGAGGGTAATATATGATTTGTTTGACCTGACGATAAAGTATTGCCCAGACCGAAGGCCGAGGGCTTTATTTTGTCTGAAGGTCCAACAAATCATATATTGTCCTCATTCCAAGTCAATAATTGTTTTGTAATACATTTCTTTAATACTGCAGCAGCGAGCCGATTGGCTCGGCATGTTTACGTCCAAGAAAGAGCGCGGAAAAATAGGTATGCTTAATAACGTCATCAATGACGTGACGTCTCAAACAATGTGACGTTTATCGGTCAATAGTTTTTTTTCATATAGATATATTGATAAGGGTAAATGTTCCATAATACGGAAGATCAACTTCGGTTGATCGTTTCTCAACGCATTCGAAAATTTCTGTTATCAAAATTTCTTGAAATTTCTGAAACGTGGGTCCTGTAGCATCATATCCCACCCATCCTGCTACGTCTTTCGGTACATGTTTGACAAAATAACTTTCACACTATTTGGTCATAGTAAATTTGTTTAGATTGAGGGTCACTGACGAGGGTTAAGTACCCGAAACGTGCATGTCTGTTCCACGCTGAAAATTTATCTTTTTTTAAATGATGCTACTGAATTTGAAGTTGTTTAATATTTGTAACTATTGTCCTAGGGCCAATATTAATGTAAATATTGGCTGCTTGGTCAAATATTCGAATTTATAGGCATTTGTCCTATAGAGATTTTATATAGAGATATTGATAAGGGTAAAACAATGTAATATATGTTCCATATGATTTAAAGAAGATCCTTACGATAATATCAACAGCACTCACAATAGAGCACCAAATTGAGCATCGACGGACCCCTAGCAAGCCAGAGGTGGGACCAGGTGCCTGGGAGGAGTAAGCATCCCCTATTGGCTAGCCGCACCCGCCGTCGATGTTCATGCACGAAAAATGAAAACAATATACAAAACACATGCACTGTCTAAGGCCATGTCTATATAGAAAATGTTATGGCGACCATGTCAGGGACAAATATTCAAAACACTTACTGTCAAACCTCTCGCAGGGTACTTTTTTACGAGCTCCACACGGCTCGGAAGATGGCAAATACATCTAACAAAAGATCGCAAACACATCTAACAAAAACTATGCGGATGTTCGCAAATAAATCTAGCAAAAATTATGCGGATGATCGCAAATACATCTAGCAAAAATTATGCGGATGATCGCAAATACATCTAGCAAGAATTATGCGGATGATCGCAAATACATCTAACAAAATTATGCGGATGTTTTTGCGCACTTTCTGATTGCTTTCCCTTGTCTTGACGTCATCAATTTACATGGTAAGAAAAGGTGCCCAAGATTTGAACAATGGTTTAGGTAGGTGACTAAATGCAAATCAGAACGGACATGCCGCACGCGCTGAAGTTGCGATCTTGCGTATTATGATCGACTGCACCACATGTGCATTGCAACAAACAATGTATTATCAATGATGATGTAGGCTAAAAGAGAGGAAATCCAAATAGGGAATACATGTAGAGCGAAAATCTAAACATGACCTGAAATGTATGCCGAAGAGCCTGGTAAGGACAAAGATAGGTAATGAGGGAGATAAACCTTAGTGTCAAAATTATGACAAGCCAATGTGGACAATAATAGGTATTTTCTGATATAAGAAATTCATTTTCTAATACTAGAAGTTCATTTTCTTATATTAGAAATTCATTTCCTAATATTAGAAATTCATTTAATTTCTAATATGAAAAATGAATTTCAAATGTTAGAAAATGAATTTCTAGTATTAAGAAATGAAATTCTAATATCAGAAAAATGAATTTCTAATATTAGAAAATACCTATTTTTGTCCACATTGGCTTGCAAAAGTACATGTAATTAATCGAGTGAGATTGTAGTCATGATCTTCTTTACCTCGGAAAAGTTACAGATACATTATTTATGAGTGTCGAAACACAATAATAGTGACGAATGACAGTCCTGCATCATACTTACAACCTAGTGATTATCATCTTGAAATGAATTTTCTATCGTAATGATTAAGTGCACCTTACGCACATTAAAAACAATGTATCATAAGTGATGCTCAGACAAACCCCCCCCCCCCCACCAGAATCTAAATAATGAATACTAGTATACGAAGACCGTGTGTATCGTTCATCATTAGTGAGGTGGTACGAGATATTCAATATATTCATAACAACAGATAAAAGAGAAATGGCGGCAAAAGGGGTAGGGCAACGAAGCCCCCTAAATCGGCCCTGTTTCTTAACATTTGAATAAATTGAATATTTTTTGGTGATTTGATACCTTTTCGTCTCATACTATGCTCGTCTTTTGTGTTTTTGCATCGGGTGTATTGGTGTTTTGCTGTTGATGCTGCAACAGGGTCTTGTTGGAGATCCCCTCCCTTCTTTTGTAAAGTTCTTTATAAAATCATGTGATAAGATTTTGTAAATAATGCATTTATCACTAGCTTTAAGCCCTTTGAAAATCCCAAAATCAGCAATTTTTCGTGAAATTGCTGCAAAACCTACATGTTTCTTTAAAATTAGCCTTGGTCACTTACTTCGAGAAACATGAAAAATTTACAAATGAAAGATAATCTTTATATCTTCTTGTCATAAAAGTTTTATGTTTCTCGACGCATGTGGCCACATCGAAATTCTTCACTGAAGACACATTTTCGAGCATTTTTTGACCATATTTTCTCAATGACGCCAAAATGACGTCACTTGATGACGTCATAAGACTTTCAATGATCTTTGGTTGGTGATATGTTCCTTTCTTTGAAAGCGGGAAACATTCATTATATTTTATGTAATATATCAAGTATTTCTCGGTAAGTTTAATTTCAAGGAAAATTACAGGGCCGTTTTAGGGGCTTCGTGGCCCTATCCCTTTCCGTTCCTCGCTGAACCAAAATAATTGTCTTTCTGACTTTGACCTTCATCGAAGAATATGAATAATTCCCCCAAATTCAATAAAGAAAAGGGGATGATCTCCAGCATGACCACCCTGCACCCACCCAGCGAAACTTACCAACAAGAAAGTAATACGTAAATGACATCAGACAAAACTACAAACCACAAAAAATACACGACAATAATAACGAGAACATTATACAAAACAATCGAAACCGACGTACAGAAACATCAAACATTAATGACAACACATAAAAGGAAGGAGACCAATGTGAACCCAGCGCCGACTTTGGACGGCCATTTGCTATAAGCAAATAGTGTGGTTATCCGGATAACGTGCGCACAACCCTTCCACTTATCCAGATACACAGAGGTCTTCATAGACCATAAGGGCTGATCAGAAAACATTGAAAAGGAAATAGTTCAGCGAAACTATTGAGGTATTTTGTTCCTTAAATTACTCTTTACATTTATCTATGTCGTTTAAAATAGTACATACTAGTACATGATGTTAAACGATATTTCGTTTTAGTTTGATCGGCAAGAATTCGACAACATGGCAACATCTGAAGGTCGACATTTGGTTATAGTCTGCGATGGAAGAAATGGACAAACCTTTCGAGGTTTAGGATTCCATAATTTCTGTAAAGAATATCCTTGTGGAGCATACGGAACGATCGCTGCGATCACTAGACCTGAGCAAAGAGATATACCTACGCCAGAGAAAAGAGTGCATAATCTAACGTTTGATCTCTCTGCGTATGGATATCATTTGACAGAAACTAACGGGTTTCCTGGATTTAGCCTGAAAATCTTTGGAAACAGCAAACACAGATTTCTTTCAATAGCAGTCACCAAAAGTGATTCGAATGTTGTGAAAACATTGCGCTCTGTGTTGGATAGGTCCGTGAGTAATTTACAACATTAATAGAAGATAATGAAGATAAAGTGTTAGAAGATAAGAAATTCAGAACTTTTCTTCATTTCAGCGATTAGAGCACAAATATATTAAAAAGAAACAAAATATATTAGACAACAATTTTTTCAATAGCTCTTTCAAAAAGTATGATGGGAATAAAAAGTTAAGAAGTGATTTCATATTTCTGCAATCTGTAAGAATTCCTTAATTCAAACAAATGATTTTCTTGAATGTTTTTATATTTTTCCTCTAAATATCTGTTTGACCATAGCATATTTCCCCTTTTCTGAACTGTTCATTCCATTCTTTAGCCATGGTTTCTCCAGCCTTGACTAAATCAGATAATCCCAAGTTTTGAATTTATAAGATCACATGTTATAATTGAACTTTGTCATATGCAGTTGGAACCCTTCCGCATTATGCATTATATGTAAGATATTTCCAATTTCAGATGATGAGGAATGTATTCCTGAAGTGCTTCAATGCATTTAAAGCTGTTACGGAACCATGTATAAGCGATTCCTACGCACTACACCACATGAAGTTTAGTCCCCGTTTATTTGAGATCAAACTATCTCAGCGCTGTGAGACCGTAGCATACTTTGACGACTATGATACGTTTGTATTGGTGGAGGGAGAGGCAGCTATGTCATTTAATTTCCATACAGGTATGTAGTTCACCATTCATGATGTATCAGCTTGACTGAAATACGCTTGTTTTGTTTAATTTCCACTCAAGTATTCAGTTGACGACCCAAAATTGTATAGTTATTTTGGATTTTATGTACATATACCTTCCTCTTATCTGCATGATTACACCTCTGATATGTGTAGAGCAGTTGTACAAAATAATTTGATGTTACTAATATGCGAAGGGGCTTTCAAAAGAGCTCTATCGAGATAATTTAAAAACATGAACTTTCACTTCCATTGGTCTGGTTGCTGTATATGTAGTCTTTCTTCTTTGATAATTTGTTGTTGCCTTTGGTGTTTTATCTCCCTTGTCCTGCATTATCTCTTGTTGAACTTGTCAATCTGTATTTTAGCATGTTCGTGTTTTATGTTATTTGCTGTGGGAGCTGCAGTCGAGTCCTTTTGGAGATTCCTTAATTTCTTTCATCAACCTACTGTCCTGTTCACTAAATCCAGAACCATATTGCTCTCCGTGTCAACAATGGTAAACAGTGTCGTCAAAGCTCCCGACGTCACGAATTTTCAGCGATTTTACGATAGAAAATCCCCGTAGACTTTTTATCATCCGTCCTTACTCTAACTTAATTGACGTACAGCCAAAACAATGGTATTTTCTGTTACGACTGAAGGAGTACTATAAAATTGATATCTTTTTGGAAGATGACATTATCATATTTTAGAGAAAACCTGGAAAACAGGGTGCTCTGGATTTAGTGAACAGGACAGTAGATATAGACATCATGGATAATTCAGAAAATACATGTCGCGTACTATAGGCATCTTTCATTGTCTTTTATGAAATGTTTAAAAACATCTTCAAATTCCATATCATCGTTTAAGAACAGATAAATTTGCAGCATGGACCAGACGTGATTTACTTTGGTGATGAACATGGGGTATTAACTCAGAAAAATCATATGATTGCCGAAGAATTTTGAAACACAAATAAGAATACCAGAGAAGACGTACCAATCATAGCTCAGGAGTCAAAGATCCAGGGGAATATGGCATAATTTTGTAAATCTCCATTAACAAGGCAACCGCAAACCCCCGAATGGAGGCAGGTGCCCGGGAGGAGTGAACGTCCTCTAACTGCATGCAACATCAACCGCGAATGCCATATAGAAACGTGTCAAATCTGGTATTGATAAAATAGTAAAACACAGACAAATATAAACGAGCCAATACATCTGTTATAGCAGACTATGAATGTTCTTGTGTATTTTTTATCTCTTCTTCATGTCCTAATTCAAAATAGAACAAAATTTGAAAAACAAAACCATGTGGACAGAGTGGAAAAAAAGTGTAATATTCGAATCTATTCCCCCAAAGATAGTGAAAATAAACCAGAAAGATTTCTGTTTGTAAAAGTCAAAATTAAAATTTTACCGTGAATTTAAGTCGTCCAATTGTTTTTGTTTTATTTTGTTTTATTTTTACTTTGTCTCAAGAAGTGATGACGTCATCACGGCGTAGCAATAGACCATTTCATATTATCTGCTGTACTGAATTTGAAGCTAAGTTCCAGGGAACACACATTAGATTGCGCATGCACACGTAAATTAAATGTTATAAGTAGTTTTTTCTTGGAGCATCCTGTAGCATAATATCCCATCCATCCTGCTACGTCTTTTGGTACATTATTGGACATAATATTTTTCACACTCTTTGGTCATATTGCATTGTTTAGAATCATTAAGGATCACTTACGAGGGTTAAGTACCCGAAACATGCATGTCTGGTCCATGCTGCAAAATCCGTTCTTTGAATTTGAACACGTTTAACATTGGAGTAAACAAGTCAGGATTCCCGCACGTCTCTTTAAAACATTGAAATGAAGTCAGTAGTACATGCCCGATCTAAATTAATGTTTGTCCTCCAGAACTGAGCTTCAAATACAGTACCGCAGATAATGCGAAAGGATCCATAAAAACACCTTATCATCTTAAAAGTCAATTGTGACGTGATATGTAATGCACATAATAAAAATCGAAGTAGTACCTATCAGTTATTCCGTCTCAAAGTCGAGAGGGTAAGGCATTATTCGACTTTCCAGTGGAACAGTTGCGAGTCAAGTCATTCAATGAGCGCGATCATAAGCCTACACTGTAACATATACGCAGGTACGACATGTATAGACCTGGCATACATAGAAATTGGAAATGATTTGTTAACCCATTTAGTTTAGAAAATTTCTTGGCACATGCATGCTTATGTCATTGTTAGACCATTTTGTTAAATTGTTTATTTCATTTCAGGTCTTGATATTAATCCACATGTAAGATGTTTAATGTCCCTTGGTGCTTTTATCGATAAACTGACCGCGGCAGACTCAGAAAATGCTATTTTGGAATCAATGATGTTTAAAATCAAGGACTTAGATATGGTTTGTAAAGAACTTGTCAAAAAAGAATGGAAGGAAGCCATGTTTTCAACAAGATAACGAAGTAACTGGTGCTAATAAAATAATACAGGTGCAACAAACTGATCTCAAATACAAAAGAAAGGAGGGGATCTCCAACAACACTAGGTTGCAGCAGCCACAGCAAAATCCCAAAACACCCATGCAAAAACACAGAACAGATACCCACAGAAAGAGACGCAAAAGGGACAAGGAACACCAACTCACAACATAGAAACATGAAACACAAAAGACTACACATAAACCAACGAGACCAATGGGCAACCGGTGCCGACTTAGGACGGCCATCTGCCACGTAAATAGCAGACGGTGTGGTTATCCTGGATTACGTGCGCACAACCCTCCCACTATTCCGATTTCCCAGAGGTCTCGAAGAACGCACAATTATGGTGTAAAACAACCTCCTCACTGTTAGGTGACCACACACAAACAAGACCGTAAAACACAGGGGTCCAAGCAACACAGATGAATATGTAAATGGATATAAAAAGAGGACGTGCGTAATACAGTCCGTGCTCTGCCGGCTGTAGCGAGCTCATATATGTTATCACCCGAGGAGTCCGACTGACATTCAGAGAGGACAGGTGGTCGGGGCCCTGTCTTCTCTAAAGAGGTTTGGACAGGGCCCGTCATTGAGTCCCGTCGTCACAGTCAGTCAGAGTGCAAGTCTTAAGAATGCGCTCGTACAAGACTGTATATTGGTCAAGTACCAAGCTTAGTGTCCGTCTGGTGACATTAGGATCATATCCACGGTATAAAAGGCGTTTGATAACTCTGACGCATTTTCGATACATATGCTGTCTACCTTTGATCCTTCTTATTTTGTTAATTATGTCACCATAAAATGCAGGTTGTGAAATACCCATAGTAATATACTCCGTTGCTTGTATTGGTCCGAATTTCAAAAGAAGTTGATCATAATTTTTGTAAAATTTCCAGAAAGTCTTTACTAGTTTATGAAAGCGAAAACCTTGACCTAAAAGTTTCTTTGTAATTTGTAGATTTCTATTATGAAAATCCAAAACATCAGTACATGCTCTAGCATACCGGATGAGCTGTGAAATGTAGATACCGTATGACGGTAATCTAGGGACATCACCGTCAAGCCAGGGAAAATTTACTATGTTGAATCCAAAATCATCTCGTTTGTCATATACACTTGTATGAATTTCTCCATTGACAATTTTGATATTTAGGTCCAAAAATGGTGTTTCAGTGTCTGTAAAGTTTGCCTTGTTTAGAGTCAATTCTTGTGGATAAATAACATCTTTATACTTTTCAAAAACAGGATTATCGATAGTAAGAATATCATCCAGGTACCTAGAAGTACCAGTGAAGCATTTCACATCATCATGTTTTCTTTGCTTTTGAAGATTTTGAATAAATTCCTTTTCATATGTGTATAAAAATAAATCTGCAACAAGAGGCGCACAATTTGTACCCATAGGAATCCCTACAACCTGCTTGTAGAGATTCTCACCAAATCTTACATAAATGTTGTCCAAGAGGAAGGACAAGGCACTACACAGGTCGCTACATGTCCATGATTTGTATGATTTGTATTCTGTAGCGGAAAAGAAACCCTTTGATTCAGATGTACAAATATAAATTTTCCCCTCTCGATTATAGCACCATTTAATGAGTTTGGACAAT
Source organism: Pinctada fucata (assembly GCA_028142955.1). Taxonomy (NCBI): domain Eukaryota; kingdom Metazoa; phylum Mollusca; class Bivalvia; order Pterioida; family Pteriidae; genus Pinctada; species Pinctada fucata. The sequence continues at coordinate 47,609,110 of AP027113.1, read as the reverse complement.
TGATCATTGATCTTGTCGTGAGGAAGCGTCGTGTACATATTTGAAAAATCGTATGAAGCAATCGTATTGGCTTGAAAATTTCTAGATTTTATCTTGTCAATCACATCCCCGGAATTTTTTATAGACCAAAATAAATTTACATCATTCCTGTTAAGAACAGTTTCACAATATTTTGCAACGTGTTCCTTTACCGCCGTGAGGGCTGACGTCAGATGTCTAGACAAACTTGTAGTTGAGCAGTTGCTAGAATTAGCAATGTATCTAAATTTGTAAGGAGATTTGTGCAGCTTTGGTATGCAGTATATTGTAGGAAGATCCAATTTAGAAATAGGGATGTTGAATGAAGAAATTTCACTGCTATGTTTGCTCAAAATGTTAGGGACACTTTCATTGCTTTTGATATAAGTATTTGTAGACGAAAGTTCCGAAACTAAAGTTGATATATAGTAAAGTTTTCATATGATTATGGTGTTGTTGGCTGCTTTATCTGCAGGAGCGAAGACAAATTTTTCATGTAAATTACGTAATTTGGATTTAAAATATCTTTCAGATCTAGAACTTGGATTTTCAAAAAGATGAGGATTTTTGTGGAAGTTGTCTATTCGAATGTCAGTAATGTCCAAAATGAGGTTTTTCCAGTCATTCAGAGAATGCGATTCGACTCCTTCCGATTTACACCATCGTTTGGTATAGTTATCTAAGGCTTCCTTTAGTACTTCGCGACATTTGATAAAATCAAGTTACTTCGTTTCGGACATGTTCCGTCTATGCTCAATTTGGTACTCTTTCGTGAGTGCTGTTGAGATTATTGTCAGGATCTTCTTTAACTCATTCATTTCGGACAGTACGATTTCATTGATTAGAGTTTTTGTCATCAATTTTTATAATGTTCATAGCAAAGATGCTCGACAAAGTTCTCCTAGATCTTAAGACAAGTCATGAGGGAACACTCCAAGGTTTGAAAGATATAATCATTGCTATCAACATTGGATTGAATGAAGTTTCACCGGGAAACACCCATAAACTCCCCGAGGGCACATGTAGCCAGGTTCGATCAATTTCGGTTGGTCGTTTCTTCAAACGCATTCGAAAATTTCTGTTTAGCAGCATTTAGACTGAGGATCACTGACGAGGGTTTAGTACCCGTAATATGCATGTCTAACATAATATCCCAGCCATATTGCTACATCTTTCGGTATATTTTGTACATAATTTCATAAATTTCGACCTTTTTTTTAATGTTTAGATTGAGGATCACTGACGAGGGTGGTTAAATACCCGAAACGCGCATGTCTGGTCCATGCTGTAAATTAATCTGCTTTTAAATGATGCTAACGAATTTGGAAACGTTTAACAATCGTGTACAAATTGCAATAGTCTTTAATGTAAGATTACCTGTGTCAAATCAAGAGAGAACAACTTATAAAGAACACTGGAGACAAATTCTAAGTGCTGCCATTGAAACGAAAGCAGAAACCAAGCGCCCCCAACTCTGCAGGTTGCTGTTATAGACAAAGAATCAATAGTTGGAAAAATGTAAGGTTGACATAGTTACATTGTTTAAAAGGGTTTTCATGGTTTGTAAATGTCATGTATCTTATCCAAGCTTGTGCTTGTAGAAGCATCTTACTTTGCAAAAGAAATGGATGATGTGTATATTTATCCGAAGATCATAAATTATCCAATCAGCATGTCAGTAATACTAGTAATCAGTTGATGAAAAAAAAAAACAATACTCTGTATCAGGAATTAAAACAAAAAGATAAATCAAATGCGAAACTTTTAATACAACACACAAAATAAAACTAAAATAAGAATCTAGAATATAATTTTGTACATAAATACGAATTATTTTGCTGCAACCCACAATTTGTTTTTCCGTTTGGAAATCAACAGCTGCAAATATCAGGATGTACACCCCACCTGTTACAGACAAGTGCAAATAGTACACATGTATGGGTGTATGAAGGTAAAATAACGTATTTTTGAAATGAAGACTTCTTAGTTGATATCAATATTTGTGTATGTGTGAAGTTGTGTGTGAGAGCGATTGTCCGTGAATGAGGATGAGGGTGTGTGCGTTTCCTACAGAAACATTGGAGCCGATCATTCTTTATAAATAAAAAGAGGCCCAAGAAGCTACAACGATCACCTGTGCACCCTTTATATTGATTACCTTAAGGCGTCCTGTTATTTGTACTTTTCTGATAGCCAAAGGATTATAGATAACCATTATTTTATTTACTTATTAACTTATCTGTCAGCCTAAGAATATTGAACAACGCAGAGGAGACAAGGAAATAAACATCATTAATCTCTATCAACTTTGATAACCAAGTTTATCAGTACTAATGTGCCTTCAATTGTCCGTTAGAAGAAAAGTAGAATTTATGAAAATAAAACCCACACCTTTAGATTAAATCTAAGAATCTTCACATTTAAACACCTCTTCAAATATGCAATACATGAGTTCATGGAATTATACCATTTACTATTGAGTTATTCAAAGAAACAGTACAAAGCTGATTATTTCAAACTACAGCTTTGCATCTTGCGTCTTGAAAGACCTCTTTGTACCTCGCTAAGACGTTGTGCTCAGATAATGCGTATTTCCACAGATATAGGGGATAAATGGTCTTCTTCAGTTGTACATTATGTGTCTGCTACATTTTTGTTTGTCTGTTTTTTTTTTGTAGATCATCTGATATTATCCTTTATTTGACCTATGCATATTGATGATTGCAATTTGGATGATGGTTTCCTTCAGGCCCAGTACAGCGTGGTCTTGTTGTTTCACGCAAAATTTTCCTAAAATACAAGTTATCAGATGTTGAATTGGTATCAGTTAGATTTATATGACAGATAAAATTAGTGCACCAAGAGACATAACTCTTATCTAAAACAAGATGTTAGTAGGTAGTAATTATATTTTATGGACTTTTTCGTCTTTATCGATAGTGTGAATATGTTGCGACGTACGACATGCTGTGACAATAGCTCATTTAAGCGTTGCATATATGAGGTAAGATAGGATATCGTATCGTAAATAGAAGTTACCTTCTTAAACTGTTAAACGTCTTCAAATTCGATAGCATCATTTAAAACCAGATAAATTTGCAGCATGGACCAGACAAAACAACATTTTAAACTAATTTAAATGCACAAGACACGTTTTTCGGATGGTAAATCCTTATTAGGAAGGGAGGCAGGGGATCTCCAACCAGACCCGGTTGCTGTACCAACAGCAAAACAACAAAACACCCAATGCGAAAACACAAAGACGAGCTCAGCAGGAGACGAAAAAGAGACATAAGACATAGAAACATCAAACATCAAGACTATACCTACACCAACGAGACCAGTGGGTAACCGGTGCCGACTTTGGACGGCCATTTGCTGTGCAATTAGCAAATACTGTAGTTATCCGGTTTACGTGCGCACAACCCTTCCACTTTTCTGGTTATTTAAAGGTCTCGAAGATCGAACAATTCAAGTGTAAAACAACACTATTAGATGACCATATAAACACGACAGCAAAACGCAGGGACCAAGCAACACCGATGAGTATGTAAATGAATATAAAAAGGGGCGCACGTAATACAGTCCGTGCTCTGTCGGCTGTAGCAAGCTTACCCGAGGAGTGCAACAGACATTCAGAGAGGACAGGTGGTCGGGGTCCTGCTTTCTCTTAAGAGGCATGGTCAGGACCCGTCATGGAGTCCCGTCGTCACAGTCAGTCGGAATGCAAGTCTTAAGAATGCGCTGGTACAAGACTGTAGATTGTAGATTGGTCAAGTACCAAGCTTAATGTCCGTCTGTTGACATTGGGATCATGTCCATGATCATGGCGGTTGATGATTCTAACGCATTTTCGATGGTTATGCAGTCTAATTATGTTTATCATATCACCATAAAAGGCAGGTTGTGTAATATCTAAAGTAAAATACTCTGCTGCTTGTATAGATCCAAATTTAAAAAGAAGTTGTATATATTTTTTGTAAAAAATCCAGAAAATCTTGAAGTTCTATGAAAGCGGAAACTTTGACCTAAAAGTTTCTCGGTGATTTGTAAATTTCTATTGTGAAAATTCAAAATATAAGTACATGCTCTAGCGTACCGGATGATCTGTGATATGTAAATGTCGTATGACAGTAGTCTGGGAACATCACCGACAACCTAGGAGAAATTTACAAAAAAATCTTCTCTTTTTTCATAAACACCTGTATGAATCTTTCACTATTTTGATAAATGTGTTTCTGTGTTTAAAAAGTTTGTCTTGTTAAGTGTTACTTATTGTGGATAAATCCCATTCCTATATTATTCAAAAGGAGGATGGATTGTCAATAGTCAGAATATCATCCAGGTACCTAGAAGTATTATAGAAACTTTTCAAAACATCAAATTTTCTTTGCCTTTGAATAAATTCTTTTTCGTAAGTGTATAAAAATTAATCTGCAACACGAGACGAACAGTAAGTTACCAAAGGAATTCCTACAACGTGCTTGTATAGATCTTCACCAAGTCTAACATAAATTTTGCTCAAAAGGAAGAACAGGGCATTACACAGGTCACAATACATAGGAGCAAGAGCGATTTTAATATACAGTTACATTCATTTTCATAGGGCCCTCTAGTATGATTTTTTGAATTTCATTAATTTACTTTGTAAACAGTGATAGAGGTATACCCTAAGATCATAAGAATAATACGGAAGTATTCCAACTCGCTGAAACTTTTTAGAAAATTTCACCAATTTTAATGCTCCGAAACGTGTTTCGGATAGTAAATCCTTATTAGTGGTACTTAATTAATGTGATTGCCGAAGTGATTTTCAAACACAGCCAAATGTATTTCAAACATAGCCAAATGTGTTTAAGAAGCGTACTCTTGTTTGCAAAGACATGCTTCGCTCAACATTTCCTTTAGAGTCGATTCAGTAGCACAGTTAAATAAAATCTGCGTCCAAGATAGCTTTCCATGATATTTTTGGATGAAGTCACAAGTTTCCGAAATAGCAAAATGATGTCAAATCGATGAAGGGCCAAAATAAAGCTTCTTTCAGTCACGGGGAACAGGTTTAACTCCTCCGCACTGCAAAAGTAAATAAATGTTAATAATAACAATACAGAGGTGTACCAACTCTTAACATTCTTATACACCAATTTTAATGCACTATACACAGTGTGAAACCAGCAAAATAAGCGAGAGAAATAATGATATAGAAAATATTTACAAAACAAGCGAATGTTTATACATAAACGTAAATGTTACCCAGTCTAAAGGAAAGTCAAGTCTTTTTATGCTGTATATACATGTGTAACAGGAGAGGAAAAGATGTGGCCGGACCGGGAATGGGAGCGTCTAACCTGAGACCTTCTGCTATCAGGTTGGACGCTCTTACCAAATGAGCTATCCGGGCACGATACCCGTCCCTACCACTCTCCTCTCCACCAACTTTTTAGAATTCAACGCCCTGGATACCTCACACGAGACTCCACATCACCATGAGTCATTCAGTTGGGCACCAATTCTGTAACAGGAGAGGTAAAGATGTGGTCTGGCCGGGAATCAAACCCGAGACCTTCTTCTATCAGGGCAGACGTTTTTACCAACTGAGCTTTCCGGACACGATACCCGTTCCTTCCAATCGCACGGTCTATATGAAAGAAACCAGGGGTCTCTATAATGACTCGGTTGAAACACCTTCAGCAAAACACTTAATAACAAAATCACTGACAAGCATAATAGACACACCAGCACTATAGCAAACAAGAACACGTAAAAGACTACGCATCAATCAACGAGACAAATAGGCAATGTGCAGGACGGTCATCTGCAACATGCATTTTCGTGCATGAAGATCGACGGCGGGTGCGGCTAGCCAAACAGGGGATACTTACTCCTCCTGGGCATTTGGTTCCACCTCTCACTTCCTATGGGTCCGCCGATGCTCAATTTGGTGTTCTATTGTGAGTGCTGATGAGATTGTTGTCAAGATCTTCTATATCTCATGAGTTAAAATGGTGTGATTGCATGCGCATAACCAACCCTCCCCCTTGTCAAGTTACCTAGGGACCTCGAAGAAAGAGCCATTGTTGTGTATAATAGCCTCCTCGCGTAATGATAACGACAAAAATAAGCAGTTAAACACAGGGGCCCAATATCAAAGGCATAAGAGCATGCGAAAAACAGTACGGACTTTTGTCTTCTAGAGCGATCTCAGGCATGTAATCACAAGAGAAGTCCGACAAATTTCCAGAAGGAGTTTTCAGCAGGACCCGTTATGTTGTACCGTCGTTACAATAAGACAAACTGCAATATTCTATAGGTGTTTGCTGGTACAAGTCAGTAGATTGTTGAAGTACCATGTAGAGCAGTTTTCTACAAAATGCTTTTGATCTTGAATAGGACCAAGGTGGAATCAATCAAGACTTTGCTCCGATCTGCCAGACAAACGCCGACCATTTCCAATTCTCCCGACTTCTCAATACCATATCACCCAGAATTATTTAATTTCAGTATCAACATGACACCTATGAGATCTAGAGGCTTAAAAATTAACTTAAAATCAAAGTTGTTTCAAGTTGGTCCTATTCAAGATCCAAATGTGCTTGTAGAATTCCAAGTTGTTTAAATTAAGTCAAAGCAAAAAGATACAAGCCTAGCATATATGTATAATAGAAAGGAGGGGATCTCCAACAACACTAGGTTGAAGCACCCACAGCAAAATCCCAAAACACCCATGCAAAAAACACAGAACAGATACCCACAGAAAGAGACGCAAAAGGGACAAGGAACACCAGCTCACAACATAGAAACATGAAACACAAAAGACTACACATAAATCAACGAGACCAATGGGCAACCGGTGCCGACTTAGGACGGCTATCTGCCACGTAAATAGCAGACGGTGTGGTTATCCTGGATTACGTGCGCACAAGACTGTATATTGGTCAAGTACCAAGCTTAGTGTCCGTCTGGTGACATTAGAATCATATCCACGGTATAAAAGGCGTTTGATGACTCTGACGCATTTTCGATACATATGCTGTCTACCTTTGATCCTTCTTATTTTGTTAATTATGTCACCATAAAATGCAGGTTGTGAAATACCCAAAGTAATATACTCCGTTGCTTGTACGGGTCCGAATTTCAAAAGAAGTTGATCATAATTTTTGTAAAATTTCCAGAAAGTCTTTACTAGTTTATGAAAGCGAAAACCTTGACCTAAAAGTTTCTTTGTAATTTGTAGATTTCTATTATGAAAATCCAAAACATCAGTACATGCTCTAGCATACCGGATGAGCTGTGAAATGTAGATACCGTATGACGGTCATCTAGGGACATCACCGTCAAGCCAGGGAAAATTTACAATGTTGAATCCAAAATCATCTCGTTGGTCATATACACTTGTATGAATTTCTCCATTGACAATTTTGATATTTAGGTCCAAAAATGGTGTTTCAGTGTCTGTAAAGTTTGCCTTGTTTAGAGTCAATTCTTGTGGATAAATAACATCTTTATACTTTTCAAAAACATGATTATCGATAGTAAGAATATCATCCAGGTATCTAGAAGTACCAGTGAAGCATTTCACATCATCATGTTTTCTTTGCTTTTGAAGATTTTGAATAAATTCCTTTTCATATGTGTATAAAAATAAATCTGCAACAAGAGGCGCACAATTTGTACCCATAGGAATCCCTACAACCTGCTTGTAGAGATTCTCACCAAATCTTACATAAATGTTGTCCAAGAGGAAGGACAAGGCACTACACAGGTCGCTACATGTCCATGATTTGTATGATTTGTATTCTGTAGCGGAAAAGAAACCCTTTGATTCAGATGTACAAATATAAATTTTTCCCTCTCGATTATAGCACCATTTAATGAGTTTGGACAATTGATCATTGATCTTGTCGTGAGGAAGCGTGGTGTACATATTTGAAAAATCGTATGAAGCAATCGTATTGGCTTGAAAATTTCTAGATTTTATCTTGTCAATCACATCCCCGGAATTTTTTATAGACCAAAATAAATTTACATCATTCCTGTTTAGAACAGTTTCACAATATTTTGCAACGTGTTCCTTTACCGCCGTGAGGGCTGACGTCAGATGTCTAGACAAACTTGTAGTTGAGCAGTTGCTAGAATTAGCAATGAATCTAAATTTGTAAGGAGATTTGTGCAGTTTTGGTATGCAGTATATTGTAGGAAGATCCAATTTAGAAATAGGGATGTTGAATGAAGAAATTTCACTGCTATGTTTGCTCAAAATGTTAGGGACACTTTCATTGCTTTTGATATAAGTATTTGTAGACGAAAGTTCCGAAACTAAAGTTGATATATAGTAAAGTTTTCATATGATTATGGTGTTGTTGGCTGCTTTATCTGCAGGAGCGAAGACAAATTTTTCATGTAAATTACGTAATTTGGATTTAAAATATCTTTCAGATCTAGAACTTGGATTTTCAAAAAGATGAGGATTTTTGTGGAAGTTGTCTATTCGAATGTCAGTAATGTCCAAAATGAGGTTTTTCCAGTCATTCAGAGAATGCGATTCGACTCCTTCCGATTTACACCATCGTTTGGTATAGTTATCTAAGGCTTCCTTTAGTACTTCGCGACATTTAATAAAATCTATCTTGGATGGGATTCTATACTTAGGTCCTTTTTTTGAGAAGACCACGGAGCTGCCTGTCTTGGATAATTGAAAAGTCACCTGTAATAATATGACCAGCTGGTTTATATAGATATTCAGATGTTGCACATTCTCAAGAAGCAGGACATGATTCAAGTATCTTAGGATCTGATGTAACTTTGTTGTAGTTAAAAACGAAATTTCGAATAGGTCTCTTATATTTGAAACAAATAAGAGGAGGTTCTAAATTTTCAAAATATTGAGGAATAGCACTTTGTACACGATGATCCCGAAAAATATTGGAGATGTTAAGAAGATCGAATCCTTTGTTAATAAATGAAATTTTTAAGAATCGTTTTTTAGGTGGGATGTTTTTAACAACTGGATAAAGTTTATTCTGTGCGAATGCAACAATGATATTAAGTCTGAATCAATCAGTATTTCTTAAGAATGCAACCAGTGCTTCATCCAAGTTAGATTTCAATTGAACTGCTGGAATTGATGAGAGAGTATGAAGCAGTTCATGTTTGCCGCCGTTGCGAGCAATGATCAGAAGATCGTTGAGGGTACGGTGTAATCTAGATCTTATTCTGAGTTTTCGGTTTCTTCGTCTTCCGTGAGACCTATGCTTCCGTTTAGTGTTTGGGCGGATTGAAAATACATTAATATTAGTTGACGTCGAGGAAATATTTCCTTGTCCATAAATTTGATCGTTTAGACCAAGGGGGTACGCAGTTTGGAGTTTTGTGATCCAGGCAAGTTCAGCTTGTAGTCGGCGTTTTTTAATTTCCGTTTTACTAAGATTTTTAAGTTTAGAAAAAGACTGAACCGGTGTAATAGTTATATCCGAAATGGAATGATTGTATTTAATGAAGTGATTATAAAGGAAATTTCTTTGTTTTTTGTGATGTGAGTTTCTTATCTGATACGAATGACTTCTAAAGCGAGATTTTAAGGCCTGACCTGTTTCTCCAACATATTGGGCGCCACATCCCCTAGCGTTTCATGTTATAACATAAATGACATCTTGGTACGATCAATCGATGTCGTTTTCAATCTCAATTTTAAAAGTCTGCCCGTTAACACTTGATTTAATTGTGGAATTGCAATTGATGAGCGGACACATACCGCATCTTTTCCCTTTGCACGTAGAAACTGCTGAGAACCCTCTATGTTTGTTGTTAAATGTAGAGCCTGCAGATGGAGAAGTAGGTGTAATACGTCTACGGGATTTAAATTTAAGAGGTGAAAGAAGTACTCTGGGTGAGGAAAAAAGTTTATTACTGTTAAAAGTCGATGATGGGAAAGTTACTGTAGTGATAGAGGGTAATCTCAAAGGAGTAAGTTTAATACGAGGCGACCTTAAAAATGCCATAGTGAGATGATCAAAGAAGGGTGAGTAGAGATCCTGCATGGAAGACACTACAACAAAGTCAAGTTAGAGAACGAAATGGAATAAAAACACTTCAAACATCGGGTCACGGGGAATTGTATTACCAACTCCACACTGCAACACGAAATAAGTGTAGATATAAAAGAAAGGAGGGGATCTCCAACAACACTAGGTTGAAGCACCCACAGCAAAATCCCAAAACACCCATGCAAAAACACAGAACAGATACCCACAGAAAGAGACGCAAAAGGGACAAGGAACACCAGCTCACAAGATAGAAACATGAAACACAAAAGACTACACATAAACCAACGAGACCAATGGGCAACCGGTGCCGACTTAGGACGGCCATCTGCCACGTAAATAGCAGACGGTGTGGTTATCCTGGATTACGTGCGCACAACCCTCCCACTATTCCGATTTCCCAGAGGTCTCGAAGAACGCACAATTATGGTGTAAAACAACCTCCTCACTGTTAGGTGACCACACACAAACAAGACCGTAAAACACTGGGGTCCAAGCAACACAGATGAATATGTAAATGGATATAAAAAGAGGACGTGCGTAATACAGTCCGTGCTCTGCCGGCTGTAGCGAGCTCATATATGTTATCACCCGAGGAGTCCGACTGACATTCAGAGAGGACAGGTGGTCGGGGCCCTGTCTTCTCTAAAGAGGTTTGGACAGGGCCCGTCATGGAGTCCCGTCGTCACAGTCAGTCAGAGTGCAAGTCTTAAGAATGCGCTCGTACAAGACTGTATATTGGTCAAGTACCAAGCTTAGTGTCCGTCTGGTGACATTAGGATCATATCCACGGTATAAAAGGCGTTTGATGACTCTGACGCATTTTCGATACATATGCTGTCTACCTTTGATCCTTCTTATTTTGTTAATTATGTCACCATAAAATGCAGGTTGTGAAATACCCAAAGTAATATACTCCGTTGCTTGTACGGGTTCGAATTTCAAAAGAAGTTGATCATAATTTTTGTAAAATTTCCAGAAAGTCTTTACTAGTTTATGAAAGCGAAAACCTTGACCTAAAAGTTTCTTTGTAATTTGTAGATTTCTATTATGAAAATCCAAAACATCAGTACATGCTCTAGCATACCGGATGAGCTGTGAAATGTAGATACCGTATGACGGTAATCTAGGGACATCACCGTCAAGCCAGGGAAAATTTACTATGTTGAATCCAAAATCATCTCGTTTGTCATATACACTTGTATGAATTTCTCCATTGACAATTTTGATATTTAGGTCCAAAAATGGTGTTTCAGTGTCTGTAAAGTTTGCCTTGTTTAGAGTCAATTCTTGTGGATAAATAACATCTTTATACTTTTCAAAAACAGGATTATCGATAGTAAGAATATCATCCAGGTATCTAGAAGTACCAGTGATGCATTTCACATCATCATGTTTTCTTTGCTTTTGAAGATTTTGAATAAATTCCTTTTCATATGTGTATAAAAATAAATCTGCAACAAGAGGCGCACAATTTGTACCCATAGGAATCCCTACAACCTGCTTGTAGAGATTCTCACCAAATCTTACATAAATGTTGTCCAAGAGGAAGGACAAGGCACTACACAGGTCGCTACATGTCCATGATTTGTATGATTTGTATTCTGTAGCGGAAAAGAAACCCTTTGATTCAGATGTACAAATATAAATTTTCCCCTCTCGATTATAGCACCATTTAATGAGTTTGGACAATTGATCATTGATCTTGTCGTGAGGAAGCGTGGTGTACATATTTGAAAAATCGTATGAAGCAATCGTATTGGCTTGAAAATTTCTAGATTTTATCTTGTCAATCACATCCCCGGAATTTTTTATAGACCAAAATAAATTTACATCATTCCTGTTTAGAACAGTTTCACAATATTTTGCAACGTGTTCCTTTACCGCCGTGAGGGCTGACGTCAGATGTCTAGACAAACTTGTAGTTGAGCAGTTGCTAGAATTAGCAATGAATCTAAATTTGTAAGGAGATTTATGCAGTTTTGGTATGCAGTATATTGTAGGAAGATCCAATTTAGAAATAGGGATGTTGAATGAAGAAATTTCACTTCTATGTTTGCTCAAAATGTTAGGGACACTTTCATTGCTTTTGATATAAGTATTTGTAGACGAAAGTTCCGAAACTAAAGTTGATATATAGTAAAGTTTTCATATGATTATGGTGTTGTTGGCTGCTTTATCTGCAGGAGCGAAGACAAATTTTTCATGTAAATTACGTAATTTGGATTTAAAATATCTTTCAGATCTAGAACTTGGATTTTCAAAAAGATGAGGATTTTTGTGGAAGTTGTCTATTCGAATGTCAGTAATGTTCAAAATGAGGTTTTTCCAGTCATTCAGAGAATGCGATTCGACTCCTTCCGATTTACACCATCGTTTGGTATAGTTATCTAAGGCTACCTTTAGTACTTCGCGACCTTTAATAAAATCTATCTTGGATGGGATTCTATACTTAGGTCCTTTTTTGAGAAGACCACGGAGCTGCCTGTCTTGGATAATTGAAAAGTCACCTGTAATAATATGACCAGCTGGTTTATATAGATATTCAGATGTTGCACATTCTCAAGAAGCAGGACATGATTCAAGTATTTTAGGATCTGATGTAACTTTGTTGTAGTTAAAAACGAAATTTCGAATAGGTCTCTTATATTTGTAACAAATAAGAGGAGGTTCTAAATTTTCAAAATATTGAGGAATAGCACTTTGTACACGATGATCCCGAAAAATATTGGAGATGTTAAGAAGATCGAATCCTTTGTTAATAAATGAAATTTTTAAGAATCGTTTTTTAGGTGGGATGTTTTTAACAACTGGATAAAGTTTATTCTGTGCGAATGCAACAATGATATTAAGTCTGAATCAATCAGTATTTCTTAAGAATGCAACCAGTGCTTCATCCAAGATAGATTTCAATTGAACTGCTGGAATTGATGAGAGAGTATGAAGCAGTTCATGTCTGCCCCCGTTGCGAGCAATGATCAGAAGATCGATGAGGGTACGGTGTAATCTAGATCTTATTCTGAGTTTTCGATTTCTTCGTCTTCCGTGAGACCTATGCTTCCGTTTAGTGTTTGGGCGGATTGAAAATACATTAATATTAGTTGACGTCGAGGAAATATTTCCTTGTCCATAAATTTGATCGTTTAGACCAAGGGGGTACGCAGTTTGGAGTTTTGTGATCCAGGCAAGTTCAGCTTGTAGTCGGCGTTTTTTAATTTCCGTTTTACTAAGATTTTTTAAGTTTAGAAAAAGACTGAACCGGTGTAATAGTTATATCCGAAATGGAATGATTGTATTTAACGAAGTGATTATAAAGGAAATGTCTTTGTTTTTTGTGATGTGAGTTTCTTATCTGATACGAATGACTTCTAAAACGAGATTTTAAGGCCTGACCTGTTTCTCCAACATATTGGGCGCCACATCCCCTAGCGTTTCATGTTATAACATAAATGACATCTTGGTACGATCAATCGATGTCGTTTTCAATCTCAATTTTAAAAGTCTGCCCGTTAACACTTGATTTAATTGTGGAATTGCAATTGATGAGCGGACACATACCGCATCTTTTCCCTTTGCACGTAGAAACTGCTGAGAACCCTCTATGTTTGTTGTTAAATGTAGAGCCTGCAGATGGAGAAGTAGGTGTAATACGTCTACGGGATTTAAATTTAAGAGGTGAAAGAAGTACTCTGGGTGAGGAAGAGTTTATTACTGTTAAAAGTCGATGATGGGAAAGTTACTGTAGTGATAGAGGGTAATCTCAAAGGAGTAAGTTTAATACGAGGCGACCTTAAAAATGCCATAGTGAGATGATCAAAGAAGGGTGAGTAGAGATCCTGCATGGAAGACACTACAACAAAGTCAAGTTAGAGAACGAAATGGAATAAAAACACTTCAAACATCGGGTCACGGGGAATTGTATTACCAACTCCACACTGCAACACGAAATAAGTGTAGATATAAAAGAAAGGAGGGGATCTCCAACAACACTAGGTTGAAGCACCCACAGCAAAATCCCAAAACACCCATGCAAAAACACAGAACAGATACCCACAGAAAGAGACGCAAAAGGGACAAGGAACACCAGCTCACAAGATAGAAACATGAAACACAAAAGACTACACATAAACCAACGAGACCAATGGGCAACCGGTGCCGACTTAGGACGGCCATCTGCCACGTAAATAGCAGACGGTGTGGTTATCCTGGATTACGTGCGCACAACCCTCCCACTATTCCGATTTCCCAGAGGTCTCGAAGAACACACAATTATGGTGTAAAACAACCTTCTCACTGTTAGGTGACCACACACAAACAAGACCGTAAAACACAGGGGTCCAAGCAACACAGATGAATATGTAAATGGATATAAAAAGAGGACGTGCGTAATACAGTCCGTGCTCTGCCGGCTGTAGCGAGCTCATATATGTTATCACCCGAGGAGTCCGACTGACATTCAGAGAGGACAGGTAATAAGTCGGCATAGGTTGGAGTCTAGGTGATATACATGTAGGTGAGAGTAAAGTTGGGACAGATCGTCATAAAGTGGGGCTTATTCTGCACACGTCGGGATTAAAGGCCAACGTTGGCAACCGGCGGGTCATTAATATGCATAACTGGGTGACATGGGCTTGGTAGGCGTGGTATACCGTCTCCGAAGAGAACGCAGTTTGCGAGCGGCGTGTTACATCAAAGACATACCGACAGGTAATCCTTTATTATGCTAAGGAGATACCTGAGTCTCGTCTGTTTTAAGCTGTCAATCAAAAATCGATAGGGGTAAAAAGGATTAAAAAGAATCAATCAGATATCAAATAGAGATGTTAAACCTATAGCGGTCATTGAAGAAATGACAGAGAGTTTACCTGTCCTCTTATATGGTGCCCCATAGGCCCAGGTCTTTGCTAAGATGAGACAAGTAGACGGTCAATCGGCGTGAAGTCGGGGCCATGTCATCATAAGTCGACGCTCAGTCAGGGAATTGCCATCGAGGTAAAAAGCTTTTCATCCCCCCATTAACTTGTGCAAAACATCAAGTCGAGGCGATTCAGGGAGCCATGTCGGCACATTTTTACTTGAACTTGATACTCATGTCATACTGTCCCGACTTTGCCCACGAACTCGTACCGAATTATAATTTTGCTAAGTCGGGACTGAGTCGGAACAGACCGTGGCTTTGTCTTTTTAAATCATAGACAGGTCGTCGTCAGTTGTGAAAGTCAGGCAAGTCGTGATGAAGCAGGGCTAATGCTTGGGCTTAGTCGGAGCCAAATCGGTGAATCGTAGATGAGTCGAGACGAACACCTCCTGGTGCCGATTTTCCCGACAGAGCTACGATTTATCCAAACCTAGCTATGACCTACCCCGACTGATCTATAACATAGCCCGACTGAGCTCCGACATAGCCCTGACTTGAATGAGTAAAACTTTTTTGGGGAGTAACCACGACCTGTCCGACTCACCCGAATCGTTCCAAGGTACGACTCATCTAGAAAAAAGCTTCGACTCACCCACACAGAGCCTGACAAATACAGATAGAGCCCCGACTTATCCAGACAGAGTCCGACTCATCCAGACAGAGCCCTGACCAATACAGATAGAGCCCCGACGTATCCAGACAGAGTCCGACTCATCCAAACAGAGCCCCGACCAATACAGATAGAGCCCCGACGTATCAAGACAGAGTCCAACTCATCTAGACAGAGCCCTGACCAATACAGATAGAGTCCCAACTTATCCAGACAGAGTCCGACTCATCCAGACAGAGCCCTGACAAATACAGATAGAGCCCCGACCTATCCAGACAGAGTCCGACTCATCCAGACAGAGCCCTGACCAATACAGATAGAGCCCCGACGTATCCAGACAGAGTCCAACTCATCAAAACAGAGCCCTGATAGACGCCGAAGTCGACATGGCTATTGTCAAAAATGAAAACTACATATACATGTTTTCATATATGTCTCATAAAAACTTTTCCATAAATCATGCACATGCTCCTTTGCTAATCCATAAAGAAATGAAAGGAAATAAGATTGGATTTGAAAGACAAGTCACTGAAAAACATTTCATACCAGGGTACATCGCTTCCGCTATTGTGACTAACACGAAAAAGCTAGTTTGTTAGTTATAGATTAAAATCTAATTGTTTAGTTCTTATAGATTAAGATAATTTCAAATGCAAATACGTATATGCCAAAGATATATTGAAATAAATAATTTTAAAAAAACGCGATGATTAGATGGCTCCCTGTACAATACAAATGGTAAAGCCTATATTCATGTTACATGTAGAAGTACATAGTAATTTACATATATAATATTTAATAGTATTCTATCAAAATTTAACTACTAACAAAGCTAACCTTCTGCACTCATAAATAAAATTGTTATATATTGTTAAGTTAAAGAGCCAAAGACTGAGCACAAAAAAAGAAATGAAAGGTAAATACCACAAGTTTCCATTTAATTGAGAATATCGAGGGAGGAAGATAAGAATTACGATTAAAAAGCAAAATGTATACAGCCTTATCTGTTATAAAAAGCGTTTTATTTAACCTAAAATGAGTGTGGAGGTCTTGGAGTATAACAGCAATAAATCAGTCAGGATTATGTCCATACTGAAATGTTTGTTTTGTTTGCCATGTAATGTTACTTAACAAGGCTATAAAGATATTAAATGTTATCAGCTTGTTTTCCAAACAGGAAGTCGAAAGAAAAATATATTTGATTATTTTTTTTACAAAATTTGTTTTTTTTTTTAAATTTTGGACGGGATGTGGTCGATCAAATATTATCTGATCATTATTATTCTCTCGGTAAAAATTTACGAAATATATATTAAAAATGAAATTTTTGGTCGCTATAGCTGAGATTTATTTAGTGATCCAGGGAAAAATCAATTAATGTGGACACCCCAGGATCAGGAAAGACGAGATCTTTATTGTCCAGACTCATCTTGGCTGTCTTTGGAAAAGAGAGTATTTTGCTCTTGCTGTTCTATTCCAAGGTGGAAGTATGAACAGATCCAAATAGGTATCCTTCAGTTGGAATACCTAAACAGACGAGGTAAATCCTTTCTCCTGGAGAATGAGAATCAAGCAGTGTTACACAGAATTCAAAAGGAAAATGGATTTCTATCTGCTCTGAAGGATTGACAATAACAGATGCAAGCCTACCATATATTAGTAGAGCGACCAAATTGAAAAAGGGGCTTAGTTTTCGAGTTTAATCAACACCCCTAACACAGACCTGAATTTGGTCTTAACTTTTAGCTGAATACCCCTGCTTTCAAGAACAGCTGTCGTAAAGAATGCATCATGGTCAGATTTTGTTTAAATTGGGTAAAAAGTGATAAAACCGTGAAAAATAAAAACGAAATATTTATCGGTTACATCCTCTGTATTCCTATATTTGGCTCTGTTTTGTTAAGAGAGTCATTGCAATTCTTGCATTAGATATGTAAATATGATATAGAATTATTTTGGAGGTAGAATATTTTCTCCTCTCTCGAAAAATGGCAGTTTTATGCAAATTTCTATGAAATATGAAGAATCCGTGTTAATGTATTATCTAAAGCCCCGAGACTGAATTTTTGTCTCGAAACATATCGACAAATATATGTATATTATTTCTGAGGCCTTTTCATCGTTAATTTTTCTAGAGGCTTATAAATAAATATAAAAAACTAATGCGTATACACTTTAAAGTTAACCGTCATTTCCTAAAGAAGATTCCGTAGATTAAGATTCGGTTGACCACGTGTTACAGTTTTTATCAAATCGTACTTTTTTGTCGATATATATACGTATGTTTGATAAAAGTAACTGCCGAAAGAGGAATTATGTCATCCTGTTGACAAATTCGTGAAAAATACCTCATTTTAATATGCCAAGTGAAGATCACGTATGGAGACCCGTTTGTGACAAGTTGTAATGAAAATACGTGAATTTCAAAACTTCGCATGAAGTTTCTATTAAATGATAAAAAGTATCTTACGACGTTCATTTTAGAACTACAGTGATGTAAATATATATGCCAAGTTCATTGGTCAGAGTTTGGACTCTTCGTTTTCTTTGTTTTAAACATTGAAATATGCCTTTCGTTAACGGTGTGCAATTTTTCAATTTTATCATCCGTACTTACCCTCATTCAGATTCGTAGCTGTTACAAATTAAGTGGATGCTTTTCATGATGCATTGGGTCAGAGAACCTCCCTTAAGGCGCCCAGGGGATCTCATGGAAAGTCCTAAAGTGTCACAGAATTGGGGGGGGGCTTTGTTTTGTGATACTGTACATAGCACAAACACCACATAGTCATACGTAATATTGGTAACGTAATTGAGCAATCCTACATTAATGATGATTATATACATACTTCTACAATAAAACAAATAAACAGCTATATATTTCGGAGAAGAAAAACATAAAAAAAGTGTGTTCTGGTCTGTTGACAACGGAAAGTTTGATCGTTTTTCCCGAAGCGCTCGGACTAAATAAAAAGTATGAAAAAAGGTATGAACAGTATGACTGAAGTCAGTGCAATGTATCCAAGTTCTGATTTTCAACTACGAATATTCAAGAGTCCAAGATACGTTACAACAATATTAGACTTTTATAACGACGAGACTGGTGTTGTCAGCTCAGCGTTTGTACCAAAAAGAAGATCAACAAGAAAGTTTCAGTGAATAAACACGGTTAAAATGTAATTGATAAAATGAATAGCAAAAAAAATTATACCAGAAGTCCAAATTCATTATGTTACATGTATAGCAACAACAATTCGATTGCATCATGAGACAAGTGTAATATATATCCGCAATTTTAGATGCCTAATATTGAGTAATTTGAATGTCCTATTTCCAACTATAATACTGGAACCGACAGAAAAGCTATTTTGCACCTGGTTACACTCATTTATTATTTTGAAGTGTTCTTCCTTTTTTTTTTTTTTTGTCGCGCAATTCCATTTTTCAAATCAGAAAAAAATAGTCGGGCGTTATATACAAAAATGTGAGAGGAGTACTTCGGATAAGAACACCATTTACTATGTGCATAGTAGGTGACCTACTATAGAGCATCCTTTAATGTATGGTCATTTCTATTTCAATATCGATGAAGCATGGAAAATGATGAACAGGCAATCAAAACTTTTTTTTTTAAAATGCATACAAAGTCATATTTTTCGTACGCGGCCAATGTCGTATAATGTCCAACAACGATCTGCCAATCAGAAACGAGAGATCCAGAACTAGAAATCATAGTTTATCTCCATTATCATCTACATCTACATGTAGTACAAATGCCTTTACGTTACGTTTTAGCGACAAGTGTTTTAATACCGTCAAACGGAGGAAGAAAATGCAATAATTGCCTAAAATGTG
Source organism: Pinctada fucata (assembly GCA_028142955.1). NCBI lineage: Eukaryota > Metazoa > Mollusca > Bivalvia > Pterioida > Pteriidae > Pinctada > Pinctada fucata. The sequence goes on along the minus strand of AP027113.1, from coordinate 47,589,669 downwards.
AAGGGGTCGTATAGGCAGCTACGCTGCTTATCTAACTTGAAGCTTGTGGAAGTAAAACACAATGCGCATTTCCTTGTTTTGTTGATCGCAAAATCTTTATTTTACTAAATTATTTCTATATTTTATAATTACTATAATTGGGCGGACAAAGGCTTCCATATTAAATGTTTGAAATCATCAGAATAGAGATAGTACAGAAAGACAAAAAGCTTTATTTTCAAAATTATTGATGTAAATTTGTCGTCTCTTTTAAAATAAAACAATACTTTTATTCATATTTATATGTTAGAATTAGACTTTGCTGTAATCATGTGGTGTTTAACTCCGTAACAGTATCGAGGAAACATCTAGTTTATTTTGAAGTGATTGTTATTAACAATGTTATGGGGAGGGGCAGTTTAATTGCCTGTAGCTCTTAAGTTTGTAAATCGATCTCTGTCAAACTTTCCAAAAAACACATTCACATATCAAAATATCGTTTCTTTTTGGTTATTTTTATTTTTGAATCAACATTCTCAAAATTCAAGTGAAAGAATTGAATTTTTCCATTTTACCTATTTATCTTAGAATGTGTGCCCATTCATCCATGAAGTTGGAATTAGAAAAATCAATTTAATCCAAAAAGTTTCTTTTGACTTCAATAAGCATAATGACATTTATTTTGGCCACATGGATTATCCATTTGTAAAATGAAGTAAGTTTTTGGTCAAAAATCTATGAATTTGAATTTTACTAATTTTCCGCATTTCTGTGAAATTACAGAAATTCTGACCATACGAATTTGTTTACGACACCTCAAACGCATGGCCCACGTTATATTCTTTCGTTTGATATGAAATTTAGCCCTGTGTTAGGGGTGTTGATTAAAATTTCAAATTTAGCGACTTGGTTGCTCTACTATATGTATAATAAGTCGGCATAGGTCGTAGTCCAGGTGATATAGGTTAGACTCATCCTGACCAATACAGATAGAGCCCCGACTTATCCAGACAGAGTCCGACTCGTCCAGACAGAGCCCTGATAGTCGCTGACTTCAAAGTCATGGCTTTTGTCAAAATAAAAACTGCATTTACATGTATTCATATATGTCTCATAACAACGTTTCCATATATCGTGCACATACTTCTTTGCTAATCGATAAAGAAATGAAAGGAAATACGATTGGATTTGATAGACAATTAAGTCACTGTAAAACATTTCATAACAGGGTACATCGTTTCCGCTATTGTGACTTACATGAAATAGCTAGTTGGTCATGTCTTATAGATTAAGATCATTTCAAATGCAAATATATATATGCGTAAGATATATTGAAATAAATAATTTAAAAAAGTGCGATGATCAGAGGATCGCTGTACAATACAAATTGTATAGCCTATATTTATGTTATATGTAGAAATACATATTAATTTGAATATATAATATTTGATAGTATTCTAACAAAATTTAACAACTAACAAAGCTAACCTTATGCACCCATAAATAGAATTATTATATATTGTTAAGTAAAAGAGCTAAAGACTTAGCACAAAAAAAGAAATGAAAGGTAAATACCACAAGTTTCCATTTCATTGTGAACATCGAGGGAGGAAGATAAGAATTACGATTAAAAAGCAAAAAGTATACAGCCTTATCTGTTATAAATAGCGTTTTATTTAACCTAAAATGAGTGTGGAGGTCTTGGAGTATAAACCAGCAATAAATCAGTCAGGATTATGTCCATACTGAAATGTGGGTTTTGTTTGCCATGTAATGTTACTTAACAAGGCTATAAAGATATTAAATGTTATCAGCTTGTTTTCCAAACAGGAAGTCGAAAGAAAAATATATTTGATTATTTTTTTTTAACAAAAATTTTTTTTTTTAAATTTTGGACGGGATGTGGTCGATCAAATATTATCTGATCATTATTATTCTCTCGGTCAAAATATACGAAATATGTAGTAAAAATGAAATTTTTGGTCGCTATAGCTGCGATTTATTTAGTGATCCAGGGAAAAATCATTCACTGTGGACACCAAAGGATCACGAAAGAAAAGATTTGTATTGTCCAGAATCAACTTGGCTGTCTTTGGAAAAGAGAGTATTTTGCTCTTGCTGTTCTATTCCAAGGTGGAAGTATGAACAGATTCAAATAGGTAACCTTCAGTTGGAATACCTAAACAGACGAGGTAAATCCTTTCTCCTGGAGAATGAGAATCAAGCAGTGTTACACAGAATTCAAAAGGAAAATGGATTTTTATCTGCTCTGCCGATTAACTATTGCCAATTCACAACCATCGTAGAAATTTTCTTAAAAGGAAATCTAATCGAAGATTTACCGCCTCTCACGTGTCTAAGTGAACTCGACACAATTGACCTGAGTTATAATCAACTGAGATACATTTCGAACACGTCTATTTCTGGACTAAAGAAACTTCGCCGAATAGACATTTCGTACAACTTGATTACAGAAATTGAACCCTTTAGTTTCAATAATATTGATCACGTGATAATGATGGTAGATTTGTCTTTCAATAAACTTAGAATCCTCGATGTTACAAACGTACTTGCTTTAAAAAGTTTCTGCTTCGCATCATATCAAGGCAATGAAATTAAAACTTTATCGAATAAATCGAGGTACAAAGTGCTGAAAAATCAAACTTTTGGGGATGGAGGATACGTAAACTTAGCTTTTAATAAAATTCAAAGGTTACCGGATCCTGCAGAATTTGGAATGTCTTTCTCTGATTATGGAAAACTTTTTTTCTACAAATATCTTTTCGATCTAAGGAATAATGAAATCGTTTGTGATTGTGGATTGGAGACATTCTTAAGGTATACTCTGCACGTCAAGGATCGCTGGAGTATATCTGGAGAAAGTTTAGGTTATTTTTGTTATTACCCATCTAATATGCAGGAAGATTTGCCTATGAATGACCTTCTGACACCTCTTTACTTGGACAGACTCATTTGCAATGGAACAATGCCAATGCCAAAAGGCTGTAACACCTTTTTCCAACCAAGTAAAAACAGAATTGTGATAAATTGTACCTCTGCAGATATTTCAACAGTACCAGAAATCGATATGTCAAAATTTATCCAAAGTATCCCCTATGAGGAGACAAGAAAACAGTTTTTAAATGCATCTATCCATGCTATATTTTATAATAACTCCATGACGGAATTAAGAAATACGTCATATATGAGAAAGGCAGACGTCATTGATGTGTCATCAAACAATATTAACAAATTGCGAGTCAATGCTTTGCTCTCTTTACCCAGAAACGTAGACATGGACATAGGTTACAATCCTGAATTACGATATCTACCACGACATCTACAAAGAATGGAATCGGAAAGAATCCATATGAAAGGAATAAGATTAAGTTGTACTTGTGACGATGAGATGTATAAATGGTTGCCAGAATGGCTTCCTAGAAACATATCCTTTTCACCATATTGTTATACTGGAAATGAAGAGATGTACGCGAAAAATGTATCAGCAGAAGTACTTGGATGTACTACCGGTATTAAAGACTTTGTTTTAGATGCTGCGATACCTTTGTTGCTATTAACGACACTCCTCACAACACTGATTCTAATTTCGTATGTATACAGGTATGAGATTTATGTACTATATAGGCAATACAGGCACAAGTATTATTCAGGCGATGAGATGTATCTATATGACATCTATATTTCTATAGACGAGTCACATCCTTCCTTTACGAGATGGCTGGTATCAAAGTTTCTACCGTTTTTACAGCATAAGGGATACAAGACTTACGTTCCAATAAGGGACTTGACACCAGGTGAGGTCAAAGAGCAAGGCATAGTGGAAGCAATAAGTAACAGTAGATGCATAATTATATTTCTAACAGAAAGCCTATGTGAAGAAGATAACATTTGGATGGGAGTTGAATGGAGAAATGCTTGGAAGCATTACAAGAGCGATCTCTGCAGCAAGCTGATTGTGGTCAACTTTGATCTAGTTAGATATCAGATGATTCCCTATCATCCGATGAAAGCAATTTTACGCCTTCAAAATAACATGATGTTCTCATCTATTGGGTTCATGAAAGAAATTACAAAGAAAATTGGATCACCTATCAGAAAGAAGAGAATTTATTATGAAAATAGAAAACCAACGTTTGATATTTCTCAACTGGACCCTAAACTGTTTTCTCCATCACCACGATGGCAAACTGGCGTACTAGTAACTTCGAAGTAGGCGTGACCCTTATCACATTTTGTCACTGAACCTGATAACTAAGGTTTTAAATTTAATCTTCGAATGTCAAAGTCGGCCATAAAACTATTATTGTAGAACAAAAGGTTATTTTAACTGAGGATAAATAGCTTCAAAAGCTTCCCAACTTTAAAGCAAAGCTAAGGAGAAAAGATTTTCGAAATGCCAACAGTAATTAACAATAAAGATAAACCAGATAAATGTACTTGAGTCTTTCATGGACCACCATAAATCAAATTTAAAAAGACAAATAATGTAACAGTACTTGATTATCATACAAAATGTGTAAATAATGATAAAAATGTTCATTTGCATCAGCTTCTTTGTCACTTTAATTTATAATGTTTTAAAGCTGGAAAGTAAAGAAAAGGGAAGGATCTCCAGTATGACAACCCTGCAGACACCCAGCGAAACAAACCCACAAGAAACTGACACACATATTGACTTCAGACAAAACTACAAACCGCACAAGGACACTAGTACAGTATACATAATAATCGAAACAGACGCACAGAAACATCAAACATCGATGACAACAAATAAAAGGAAGGAGACCAATGTGCACCCGGCGCCGACTTTGGGCGGCCATCTGTTATTAGCAAATGGTGTAGTTATCCAGATTACATGCGCACAACCCTCCTACTCATCCGGATACAAAGAGGTATTTATAGACGCACAATTGTTGTATAAACATTTAAGTTCTTACTGTAAGGTGACATCAGAAACGAGAAGGTTATCAAACGCAGTGGCCTCTAGTAACACATATTCTATGTGAATGTATCTAAAAAAGTATTTGTCATGAGTTCAACCGTCTGTGCTCTGCTGGCTGAATCGAGCTCAAGATCAATCACCCGAGAAGTCTGACCAACTTTCAGATAGGACAGAGAATCAGGACCCAGTCTTCTCTTATGAGATTTAAGGTTAGGGTTGCGACTACAGGGAGATAACTCTATTTTCATATCACATAATACTTGAAACCGATATGAACGTTACATGGTATAAGCTCAGATTGTTACATCATTTTAGAAAAAAATAATGATACTTGAAACTTTCATTACGGAATGGATATTTTTGGGAAAATGCCAATTTTTCAATGAAAAATCGCCGAAAATGGGAAAAAATTTGTCATTTTCGCATGAGTTCTGCTGCCAAAGATTCAAACATCAGAATATTTACTATCTATTATACTCTTTAAAAGTGAGATAATTAGAAATTCGAACTTCAAATTAAACTCTATGTTTTTGGGTCAAAATGTTGATTTTTTGCATAAATTATTGTGCTATTTATAGAAACAGTCATTTTGTTCAAAACCTAATTCGGGTACATATTGATTTGACTGCTTTAGGATAAAGCAATACCATAGATATATATGTAGAAAATAAATTGTGTAGCTGGCGACCTTCTAGCTATTAATAAAAATAATGAGTTGTTGCCATGGCAACCAGCAACATAGTTTTTATAAGAAAATACTCTTCTTAGAACTGATTATTTTATCAGAATTTCTTAAAAATAGTCTTTAATTCATCCACAAGCTATAAGAATCTTGAAAAATGAGGATATAAATGAATTTTTGAAATTTCATGTATTTCAGAGGTGTGTAAATTTATGATGTGTTATTCTCTAAAATGACAAAAATATTAAAATAGGCCAAAAATGGACGTTTATAGCCAAAAAAAAAAAGAGACGGGCAAATTTTGATTTTTTGGTCTGAATAGTCCGAGGAGATGTTCCTCTACATATGAACCTGTCCATCTTTCTTCTACCTCATTTCTATGAAATGTCGCCACCCTGACCTTAAACAAGTCCCGTCATGGAGTTCGGTCGTTACGGTTGGCCAGTGTGCAACATTGGAAAAGACACTGGTACAAAACTGTAGACTGGTCCAGTACCATGCCCAGTGTTCTTTTGATGACTATAGGATCTTATCCCCGGTAAAGCAGGCGACCGACTATTTTCTTACATTTTTGGTTGAAGTTAGATCTGCCTTTGATCCTTCTGATTTTGTTTATTAAGTCATCGTAAAACGAAGGCAATGAAATTCCCAATGATACATACTCTGATGCTAGAGCTGTCCCAAATTTGAAAGGAGTTTAGAATAGTTATTGTAAAATTTCCAAAAAGATTCAACAAGTTTGTGATATCTTAATCCTTGACTGATAAGTTTCTTAGTAATTTGTTTATTTTTATCATGGAAGTCCGAAACAAGTGAGCAAGCTCTAGCGTATCTGATAAGTTGAGAGATGTAAATGCCGTATGATGGCAATCTTGGAATATCGCCATAAAGCCAAGGAAAATTAACTATGTTGAAGCCAAAGTCTTCTCTTTTATCGTATATCTCTGTCTGAATTTCTCCATTATTGATTTTGATATCGCTGAAACATTTCAAGTCGTAAAGTTTTATTTTTGGTTAAAGGCGATGGACCCTGAGCTAAATAATCACATTCTATTTTGTTTAAAATCTGTAGTTTTTTCCGTTGATCGGAGCAATTGTCATTGAATTTGTGCTAGCCAACAGGGGATGCTTACTCCTCCCGGGCACCTGGTCCCACCTCTAGCTTGCTAGGGGTCCGTCGATGTTTGATTTTGTGCTCTGTTGTGAGTGCTGTTCAGATTGTCGTCAGGATCTTCTTTAACTCATGTTAGAGGCACAAAGTTTGTTCATTCGGGCCGGATCCCTTCAGGGGTGGATCAAGGGCGGGATCAAATAGGCCCAAGATGATACGCCTATTAAAACTCTTCTCCAGAACCGCTGCATGGATTAAAAAACTAATCGCATCTGAGTGATAAGGAAGGGATGTTTTATTTAACTTTATCTATTCGTTTCGTTAAAATCCGATATCTAATTTTTGTCGCGTTTTTGGCGTCTTTATCGACTCAAAAATTGAGATTTCTTTTATACTTTTCTCTCTTGGCTAAATTTGCTTCCCCAATTAAGTTCATTTTAATCATGACAATGACAAATATGGATAATGACCAAATCCCTGTATATGACACAAAATCGATAATTCAGAAAATTAGAAACTGAAGGCATACAAAATCAGGATAAAACAGGAACCAAATTGAACAAACAAAAAACCTCCATCATATGAAAAGGAGCGAACTCCCGATATGGGAGTGAGACCAGGTGCGCAAGAAGAGTAAGCATCTCCTGCTTGCATACAACACCCGCCGCTTCAATTCGGTAGAACTGTCACATCCGGTTACTTCCATTTCGGAAGACATAGAGTGCAATCTTTGGTTGGATGGTTCAAAACTAGAGGAATGCTTATATGAAAGAATTTTGCTGAAAAGATTTTTAAATTTATTTCATGATTTTTTAACTGCAAAAAGGGAAAGGTGATGGTCATTTTTACCATTTTCAACTTATACACTGAAATTGCTCATATACTTTTTGATATTTGTAGTGAGAAATACGACTGTGAAAGGAATTTGTCAAAATATTCACTTTTGGATTCTTAAGGTTTGTTTTAAAGATTGTACCATACCCAATTGACTCAAGGGAAGGGGGTTCAAACCCCAGTGCGACCCCCTTCCCCCATTGTTTTTCCTTTTTCAGTTGTTTTTCTTATTTGCTTTTAAAATGTAACTGTGAGCGAATTGTGTCCATTTTTTAAAATTCTGCTTCTTTCAATAAATCTGAAAATATGTGGTTTTATACCTTCAATTAATGTATTTTTGCCAAATTTAAGGCATTCAGTGGTTTTATATTGATTTTTGTCGAAAATTTCATTTTCATGAATTTTTCTTTTTCATGATTTTTCGCATTATTTTTTTCTTACGTGAAATAGGAAGGATGGGTATTTTCATACATATTGGACATCTGTTCCGGATCCACTGAAGGGATTTTAATGAAACTTGGTAGATATGTAGAAATGAAATACTTATGGTCGCTAACAAGTGTTGTTGTTTTTCGTCCGGTTCCGTCTACAGGTGGCGCCACCACAGGCAAAAGTAGTAATACTAAATTGTTCCAACTCTATAACTTCTTGAAGTAATTACAAACCAATTTTCATGCACCAGACACGTGTTTCGAATATTAGATTCTCATCAGTGATGATTCCAGCAAAAGTGATTTTGCAGGAGCCATTTTTGTAGCGCCCTCTGGTATCATTTGTTGAATTTAAAGTTGTGTATTTACTTTACAAAGATTGCGCAGGGCTACCCTCCTTTGACAAACTTCTCACTCCCATATTGGGAGTCCGCTTCTATTCATATGGTGGATGTTTTTCATTATCCATATTTGTCATTCTTCAAAACAGAAGCACATATCTATGGTAGGGGATTAGGATCACAATGCTATATGACTTGCTTACATGCTTCATGCTATGAAAAAAAACAACAACAAACAAACGAACAAAAAATCCCCAAATATTTATCATTTTTAACTTAACATGATTACTTTTTTGTTCAAATATTTCAATCGGCTTTTGCTTTTTTGCGCTTTTTACGTCACATTATTCAAAGTCCTGAAGCAGGGGACGTCGCAAAGTTAATTTCAAGGCACGGACACAAACGGAGCGCGCACCTGGTATCAAAATTGAGGTTAGCATTGACGAAGCAATAATTGCATAGAATAATGGCACAATGAAAAATGTCATAACACATGGTATATCGATAATTATTCATTGACAAATATAAAATGCACGCAAGCAGCAATAAAGTCAATTTGAAATGAAAGCAAGACAAATGAACATGGAATAATCAAACATTGAATAAGGCAACATAGCATGAAGTCAAATCTCATTGTGACCCTAATCCCCCTCCATACATATCGACAAAACGAAAGCATCTGAATGATCTAGAAGGATGTCTTGACAAGTGTTGTAGTTTTTGATTCCAGCCCGAAGTCAAATTTTCTACGTGTTTAACATCATTTCGGACTATGTCAGAGATGCTCATTTTTAACTGTTTCTTTGACTAACTCTATAAATGTGTGGATTTGTGCCCTCATTTAGTGCATGTTTGTCATCTTTCAGTTACTATTTGCTTTGATTATAAGTAATCCGGATAACTACACCATTTACTTCTGTTATGGCAGATAGCCGTCCTTAGAGACATCGATTGCCCATTGGTCTCCTTGGTTTATTAATGTCTTTTACTTTTGATGTGTTTATTTATCGCATTTGGTGTTTCTTGTCCCATTTGCGTATCTTGCTGTGTTTGTCTCCTCTGTGTATTCGCTTCATGTGTTTCTGTATTGTGTTGTTGATGTCCCTTCCCTTCCTTAGCTTGCTTCCTGACTTCAGAGGTCTATTGACGTCAAGCTGTGGTCATCTTATGGAAGAAGTTGAATACAAAATAACAATTTAGGTAATAAGCCATACTGCCCGATTCTTGTAAAGTTTGTAAATATTTAGTACAAAGGGTGAAGTTTTACGCAAGACATCGACTCCAGTTTGTTCGTTTTGGGTTTGAGGGATCGAGAGTGCGTCACGTCATGTAGCTTTTTGGAATTTTTTTTTCTTTAGATAGGCCCGAAATGGCATTGTTTGTTGCGATTTTTGAAAATATGGTAAAATATTATCTTATTTGCACAAATATATCATTACTTCAAAGTAGTTTCCCAGTCTTAGATCACGAGACAACAATGTACATGAAGCAAGGCCTATTTCATACTGATAAAGAATATATTTGCTTTTAATGTAAGTTACGCTGTGTCAAAGCTATATGATTCCCCCTGGTCGATAGCATTGGTATTTGTATCTAGTACCTATATTGTAGTATTATCTTGGTCCAAAATTTGATAAGGCGATTCATTTTATGTTGAAGGAAAACGTTCATTTCATTCTGATAGCATACTTTCAATTCTGATATTTTTCGAATCAGTGGCATCACCTGTGATAATTTAGATTTAATTGCACATCGTTTTGTTTTCACCAGTTTTGTTTAATTATGTTGTCATTTCTGTATCTAAATTTCATAAATCTGTACGTACATAAATGAGTCTCACTGCAAATTGTAAAGTATGTTTGTTATAGATCTATCAAAACTAATAATTTGACAGTATCTCTACTACTCCCTTCTTCGATATGTCTTCAAGTGTAAGTTTACAAGTTGAACTTATTAGATAAGGAGCCTCTAAACCAAAGAGGGGGAGTCCCTTGTTGTTCACCTGTAAAAACAGGACGTGCAGAGACCCAGTATGCATTGATTTCAAATCATATCAATAATGCTTGAGAAATATTTATTTTCTTGATAATCAGTCATATAAATAATTTTTATATGTGGCAGCTGAGAAATAAATCTGTACATGGATTAAAGTCTCAGCTCGTGGTTTTGTATCATTGTAATAAGAATAATTTTTATGATAGCATGAATATACATATGACAAGCATATACAGAGAATTAGGGCAATCCCCTTTTGGGTGTTTGTCAAAAAGGAGGGTCAATGTCAAATGTTTGGTACCACTGTATAGATTTTGTCACAAGGAATACACATTTGAGATATGGTGGCCAAATCACCTTCCATAAAAATGCTAAGGTCAAGAATAGTGTTTTCAAAAGTAGGTCAGACTCTAAGGTTAAGATTAGAAAATCAAATATGTTGCTGCCAATGGAAATGTCACAAGGAATGCACGTGTAAGGTATGAAAGTCCGATAAATTGCCATTAAACACTATGTCAACGGTTAGAGTGATTCAAAATTATTCAAACTTCAAGGTCAATGTGCCAATGGAAAGGTTATGTCATCAGCATTACACATATAAAAAATGAAAGCCCTAATATGAATCAAGGCAAATCCTTATATGCAAGCGGAGCTGAGAAAAAAAGATAGCAACAAAGAAGTTGGAAACATTTGTGAAAGTTTTTAAATTTCAACTCAACATCTCAAATCAATTAAAATCTTGCATCTATACCTACTGAAAAGTATGCATAAATTTAAACATTTGGTTTCAATAATATTGAGAGTGTTCTTGGTTGTCATCTTGAAACTATTATTTTTATCTTTGACTTCAGTTCATAACCCCAAAATCAAAAGGTTTCTTTTCCTCTTCATAAGATTTCGAAAGCTTCCAATTCAAATTTTATTTGAAAAGATGAAAGGGTATTTGAGTTATCATCTGCAATTCGAAGGTATGACGAGAAATAACTGACGAAGCTTGCTAAGGGTCCCTCGATGCTCAAATTTGTGCTCTATTGTGAGTGCTCTTGAACTTCTTTAACTCATTAGCTCTTAGATTGTTTGTGTTTATGTATATCGATCATCCCTTTCCTCTGGAAAAAATATCCTAAATGCCCGTGCCAATTAATACATACTGGAGACATGAAAACAGCAGGGTCCTGTAGCATCATATCCCACCCATCCTGCTACGTCTTTTGGTACGCTTTTTCGACATAGTAACTTTCACACTTTTTGGCATATAATATTGTTTAGATTTGAGGATCACTGACGAGGGTTAAGTACCCGAAACGTGCATGTCTGGTCCATATTGCCAATTTATCTGTTCTTAAATGATGCTATTCAATTTGAAGACGTTTACATTGAAACAAAAATTTAACTTTCATCTTTCAATTATTTTTCATCCGTCATTTTACAAATAAAGATGGATGTATTTTCGACCAAAACAAACATGTAGCAGTACATAAAAAGAAAATGAAATTAGAACAGTTCATTTCTCGAATATAATCCATTGAAGAAGAGGAAGATTGAGCCAGCATTGAACAAAATAGTGGAGTTTTTAAGCTTATGCTTAACAGAAACCTATCAACCAAAAAAGAAAAAGGTTAAAAAAATTCAACTGACTTAAGGAGATCTTGACTCTTCTTTTAGATATGTACAGTGTACAGCAGCAGCATTAACTATACAGCATATGTCCCATCCCCTTCATATTTCATTATATATTTTATTATCAAGCTTTTAATGTTATCTTAAATTCTTAATAAAAATATTTTGCTCAATACCAAGAGAAATAAGCCGTTGCTAAGGAAACATCTTGAATTTGAAATAGTCTTGCTTCTTTCCTTGGATGCGGCCATTTTGAATAAATATAATGCATTAAATAATGGATTAAACTTTTTTCTTTAAAAATGTTTAAGCAACCTACTTTTATATCACAAAGATTTTTTCTTTGTAACCTCAAAAGAAATAAGATTTCAAAAGCTTTTTTTTTTTTAAAAAAAAAGTCCAATATAAAGAGAAATTTTATGTAAATCGGCCTTGTTTCCATAGTAACCATGCAAAATGTGTCTTGTTCTTATCGAAATGAATTCTATCGATGAGGCTATTTCTGATGGAATGGAAATATAACTATAACAACACTTTAATTTTAAAATTCAATATTTTTCAAATGGTTGCCATGGTAACGTTTACCCCATCAATTTTATTTGAGTTTTTGAAAGGGTGCATTACATGTGACATAATAATGTTAATAATTTTATATATGAAGTTGATGTTCTTATTCATCAAGGTCAGAAAGTCCAATACATCAGTATTCCAAACCAATGGAAACGGTTGCTATGAAAATTCATATCCTTTGCAACCTACTAAATTTATTGTTTATTGTAAGTTCTTTCAAACTGATAAATGAAATCGCTAATTATTATCTCAAAAGCAATTTAAAAACAGAAAATAGAATTTAAAGTCTTGAAGAATTTTGACAGAATAAGCAATATTTATTACCATGGTAACCATGTGTATTGATAAAATTTGAAAAAAAATGAATTTGATTGAATATCTCAAAGCCTCTATTTTATTAAAATTGAAATTATGAGCCATTTGAATCAGTAATGCTTCAAAATTGTTTAATTTTCATACTTTTGTATCTTATTATCTGGTTACCATGGAAACCAAGTCAATTGGCAACAATATGTTGATGATTTTCTATTCCTGATATTTTACCCTACCCATATATGAAATTTCATGAAAATCGGTGTACATGCGTAGACAAAACTTTTTGGTGCTTACAGAGAATTGGTGTTAAGGTCATATACTGTTTATTCAGTTTTATGCACCTGATACCACCTCTAGCTTGCTAGGGATCCATCGATGCTCAGTTTGGTACTCTATTGTGAGTGATGTTGAGATTATCGTCAGGATCTTCTTTAAGTCATTAGGATAGATATCCTTTATATTTGAATCAGTTTCATCTAATTGTATGTACAAGTGATGTATAGTGACACTTGATGAGGTTACCATAGGAAACATTGAAGTTCTGAGTACTTCCCAAATAGACTCACGCAGACATTTTCAATTGCCAACTTTGGCAAATTCAAAACTTTTACTCAATGATTTTTTTTTCATTGTTGTATGATTTTCCTTCATATTTAGAATACAATGTATTTAATATTCTTCTAATTGATTGAAGCGAAGAATTTGAAACCTTTCCGTACAAACTTTTATTTAAAAATATTTTTCAAAGAACTTTATAATGGAAATCGGAGTTATCTTTCTTTGTACGTCAGAAATACAGAATACTCTTCGATGTGAAGATTCAAAATTTTGGGTGCCGGATATGTCCTTAATGAATATTTCAAATCAATTCTAATGTATCATACGCAGTGTGAAGTCTGCAAGATAAGCGAGGGAAATAGCGATTTAGAAAATGTTTACAAAACAAGCGAACGTTCGCGTGTAAACGTTTCTCAGTTTAAAGGAAAGTTAAATCTCTTTATTCTGTATATACATTTGCAAAAGCATGGTCTACATGTACATGTTTAAAAGAAAGCAGCAGAACATCCAATTACAAAACCACTGACAATCATAAAAGACACACAACAGCAAACCACAAAACGCAAAAGACTACGCATGAACCAACGAGACAAATGAGCAATGTGCTTGACGTTCATCTTCATTATTGGTAGAAAATGGTGTGATTGCATATACACAATCCTCCCACTTGTCCAGTTACCTAGTGGTCTCGAACAATTGCTGTGTATAACAGCCTCCTAGCGTAAAGATGACGACACAAACAAGCAACTAAACGCAGGGACCCAATATAAACAAGACCTCCAGGGGGCACAAAGCTCACCTGATACCCATGCACACTCTTAACTTCCTGACATTGCATTATGATAGTATCAGTGGCAGAGTTTGAACCCACAGCCCTGGGTCTATATGCACAGGAAAACTTTTTTTAATTAAAAAAAAGTTCCAACGTATAAAATTTAGAAATAACATATAAATCACATTTAGAAACTTAAATGTAATAAATACACAGTAAATGGGTGTGCAAAACGGAAGAAAAAAGGTTTTGGTCAAAAATGAAATTGAAGGTATTCAGATGATTTTAAAGTGCATAAAAAGCTGACAAAATGGAGAAAAAATGGAAAAAAGGAAGAACAAAATTTGGGTGCAGGTGCTGGAACTTGTACCCACAAGCCTTGGGTAGAATTGCACGGTTAACATTTCACAATCACATTTTAAAAAATTTATAAAAATTCAAAAAAGAAGATTAAGGCATGTTATGTATATCAAAGCAAATAGTAACTTAAATATGACAAACATGCACTAAATGAGGGCACAAAACTACACATTTATAGATCATTTAAAATGAGCATTTCTGACATAGTCCGAAAAGAGGACATAAACACGTCATGAATTTGATTTAGGACTGTAACAACCCCCCCCCCCCAAACACTTGACAAATGAGTTAAAGAAGATCCTGACGATAATCTCAACAGCACTCACAATAGAGCACTATGTTGAGTATCGACGGACCCCAAGCCAGCTAGAGGTGAGATCAGGTGCCCGGGAGGAGTAAGCATCCCCTGTTGGCTAGCCACACCCGCCATCGATGTTAATGCACGATAAAGAACACAGTATATAAAATGCATGCACTGTCTGACGTTATGTCTATATTGAAAGTGCTATTGCGACCATGTCAGGGAAATATATTCAAAACACTTACTGTCAAACCCCTCGCGGGGAACTTTTTTACGAGCTCCACATGGCAAAGGGCATAAGTGTGACACAAATGAGTTAAAGAAGATACTCACAATAGAGCACTATGTTAAGCATCGACGGACCCCAAGCCAGCTAGAGGTGAGATCAGGTGCCCGGGAGGAGTAAGCATCCCCTGTTGGCTAGCCGCACCCGCCGTCGATGTTAATGCACGATAAAGAACACAGTATATAAAATGCATGCACTGTCTGACGTTATGTCTATATAGAAAGTGCTATGGCGACCATGTCAGGAATAGACATCCATCTAGATAATCAAGATGCTTGTTTGTCGATAAGTGCTTCTATTCTAAAGAAGAAGTTTGTCAAAGGAGGGTACCCCCGTGACCTACCTTTGCCTTTGGTGGCGCCACCTGTTGAGGGAACCGGAAGAAAAAACAACAATACGTATGAAAATAACCCCTTCCCTTTTCACATAAGAAAAAAATTCACGAAAAATCACGAAAATAAGATTTTTCAACCAAAATCAATATAAAATAAGTATATGTCTTAATTTGACAAACATGCAGTAATCGAGGGCATAAAGCCACATATTTTAGAGTTATTCAATAAAAAGTAAAAAATGAAGATTTCTGACAAAGTCCAAAAAAGACGTCAAAAACACATCAAAGATTTTACATCGGACTGGAACCAAAAACAATGACTAATATGGATAATGACCATATCCCTGTATTCAGCATAAAATCGATAATTCAGAAAATCAGAAACCGAAGGCATACAAAATCAGGACAAAACGGAAACCAAAGCAAACAAACAAAAACCTCCACCACATGAAAAGAAGCGAACTCCCGACATGGGAGTGAGACCAGGTGTCCAGGTAGAGTAAGCATCTCCTGCTTGCATGCAACATCCGCCGCTTCAATTCGGTAGAACTGTCACATCCGGTTACTTCCATTTCGGAAGACATAGAGTATAATCTTTGGTTGGATGGTTCAAATGGTCTATGACAGAATATCATCCACCATTCTGGAGAGTTGGACATCATAGTGTATGACGAGTTCCCCATATCGACCGTAGAACTTCCTCAGTGACGATGTTAGTCGGTTACACACACATCCCTGACTGAGAAGCTTATCTGAAAGACGCCTAGCTCTAAGAACAAAATCCGCATATTTGGTACTTGCTCTGGCATAGCGTATCAACTCAGATATGAACACACCATAAGCTGGCGATGAAGGGATGTTGCTACTCAGAAAAGAAAAGTTTGTAATGCTGAAATTGAAGTCGTCACGTTTGTCATAGAGTGAGGTATTCATGTGACCATCAGTGTCGTAGGACAACATTATGTCCAAATAGGATGCTGAATTATTTGTCTCTGTAGTTTCTTTGACTTCAAGCTCCGAAGGATAGATACTGCTCAGGTAATCCGCGAATTTTGGATTATTGATGGACAACACATCGTCTATGTATCTGTAAGTGAAGTTGAAGTCAGAAGCTAAGTATCTTTTCACTTCAGAGACCAAGGATTGAATGAATTCAGCTTCATACGAGTAAAGGAAAATGTCGGCAAGGAGTGGGGCGCAATTGGTCCTCATTGGAATTCCGACAATTTGCTGGAAGACCTTTCCTCCAAACACCACAAAAATGTTGTCGATCAGAAAGTTTAACATCTGAATAATATCTGTTTCAGTGTACTTATTTTCAGAATCGGACTTTTCGTTTACAAAGTAGGTTTTGTCATTGTTAACAACAATAAATTTGTATTTGCGATTACTGTTCTTACTTGTAAACGCATTACTTATAATTTTTGCGAGTCTTTCTTTCAATTTAGAATGTGGAATTGTAGTGTAAAGTGTCGAAAAATCAAAGGCTTTGATCGAATGGACTCTACTAAAATGAGTGGATTTCAAATGCACTAAAAGTTCCTTCGAATTCTTCAAAATTCACATCTGGTTGATACCACTGCGAGAATATACTGTCGAACAATATTTTTGAAGCCTAGTTTTGATTTCAGATAAAACTTTGGTGAGTAAGATCGACACAAATTAGGTAGAACATTTTGAGGAACCAGCGATTAAACGTTCTTTGTACGGATTCTTATGCATTTTAGGTATGCAGTATAAGTATGGTAAATCTAAATCTAAATTGTTAGTGTCGAAGCCAAAGGAAGCAAGAGCTGATTAGTGGTTATCTATTATTTCAGAGGCAGAAAGGTTTGTTGGGGGTGTAAGTGGGATTTCCAGGTGTCGAATTTAAATCCAACTCTTTAACTAGACTGTCAAAATAGTACTTTTTTCAAGTAAATATGTAAGTATTTGAGGTTTTGTCCGCTGGTGTGATGACATAATCAGTCCGGGAAAACTCAAAATTCGGCAACGTTGTCAAATTCAACCACTCAATGCTGAATTCGGCAACTTTCGGTTGCCGAATTCAGCAAACTTTTCACTGAAAAATAAAACAGCATTAAATTAGAAAAATCGGCATATATTTGCTGCCAGTTTCTTGAATAATTTACCATTCTACATGTTTTTGAACAGTTGAGAAAAAAATCTGCAGAGCAATTAAAAAGTTGCCCATTACACCCAATGTTAAATCAGACACTAAATCTGTATTTTCAGTCTTGATTTTTTGCTAAAAGGTTGCTGAATTCGCCAATATGTTGCCAAATTGGACAACATCGCCGAATTTTGAGTTTTCCCGAACTGTAATGTTCTTGGAGGTAGGTAAGCTCTGTGATAACATCAGGGTCTTTAAATATAGACTCGAATCTGGTGTTCACAGTTGATTTCAATCGGTAAATTCTAGATAAAAGTAACCCTCTGATTGATTTTAACCATTCGGAAAGGGTGTCGAGCTGTACATCCTCTTTCTTTGCCCAACGTCTTGCATATTCCTCACAAGAGTCCATGATAATTTTGACATTTTGGTTCCATGTAAAGGACATACTTTCTCTGTATTTGGGACCCTTTTTGAACAATTTTCTCAACTTGTCGTTCTTGACTATACTAAGGTCACCAGTTATAACGTGTCCACAATGAGAGTAGTTGAAATCCGATGAAGAACATTCGCAAAGAAGTGGATGTAGTGAGGGATTACTTAAATCAATACACTGCAAGAATCGTTTGTAATTGTAAATGTTAGATGCAACTGTTGGTGTGTAGCTATAGGAAATACAAGGAGTTTCTTTTCTTTTGGAATATGGTGGGATTTTTTCTGTGACAGTTTTGTGATTCAAAATTTGACCAAGATTCAATTTATCAATACCTTTGTTTGCAAATCTTACTTTAATGAAAGGACGGTTTGTTTTCTCCTCCGATTTATCTTATCTAACTGCTTGAAATAAACAAAAAGTAGAAATGTCCAAGATGACTCCTTGTAGTCTGTATTCTGGGGAACGTGTATCGGTATATGTGAGGTCCTTCGTATATTCGTAGATTTCGTGTAACTTCCGTAAAGGAACCGAATATAATTTGGTACGAATATAATGCAGGCCTAAAGGCTCATTCAAAAATGGAACCAAGTCATCGAAGGAGAAACTATGTATCTCAGGCCTATTATATTTACGAATGCCATGACTTCGAGGTCTTCTTTGTGGTCTGTTGAATAAGCTAGTCACATTTACCGATTGACAACCGGGACTTGTTAAGTTTCCTAAGCTGTTTATGTTATCGTTGCACCCATAGGGCGCTCTGCAGTGTTAAGATTTTTTGTCCAGAACTCTTCTCTGTTGCGACGGAAAGGTGTGCTCAAATTGGGATTGTTTGTGGGGTGATATATTTTCTTCAGGATTCTGACTCTCATAGATAAAACAGAATGATCGGCCTGGTCAAAATGCCGATAAAGAAGTTGACTTCCTTTATTATTTATTTTTGACCGGTTTCCTGACATTCTGGTTCGGAGCTTACCTTTGGTTTCACCCACATAAATCAATCCACAAAGTGAGCACTCTATTCCGTACACAACATTAGATGTTATACAGTTTAGGTTTTCAAAACTATGCGTGTTAAATGTTTATTTTTTGAGATTACTTGAGAATGAAGTGTCTGTTATTAGGATGTTACAAGTTTTGCAGTTCTTCGTGCCGAACTTAGAAACTGAGCAATCGCTTGGTGAAAATTGGTGCTCTTTAAGTATATCGACCACTTCAATCTTACAGGGCTTGATTTTAATATACCAATTTGCATGTTTGTACCATAATTCATGGTTTCTACTTACTACAAATGTTTCGTCTCTAATGTCATGTAGACTAATTCTATAGACAACATATTTCTTCAAACATCCTTCTAGATCATCCAGATGTTTTGAGTTTTTCGATATGTGCTTCGGTTCGAAAGAAGAAGTTTGTCAAAGGAAAGTACCCCATGATCTACTTTTGCCTATTGTGGTGCCACCTAACGACAGATTCGGACGAAAAAAAAAAAACATTTGTAGGGGGGCATGTGTTATTTCATTCCTACCAAGTTTCATTGAAATGCCTTTATTGATTTGAAAAGAAGTATTAAAATTGTATTAAGTTTACGACAGACGGATGATCGACGACAGACAGACGTCACGCTATGTCATTGGGTAAAAAATGAAAAAGGAAGAAAAATTTTTTATTGTACCGCCGGGATTTAAGCCCACTACCCTTGCGTCCATTGGGCATGGGAAACATTTTTTTTAAAAATCTTTCAAAATCCAAAAGGGCATATTGTGACAAAGTTCTTTCACAGTTACATTTTTTCTATAAATATAAAAATATATATATATGAGCATTTTCAGGGGAGTAGTTGAAAATGTTAAAAATGACTATCCCCCTACCCGTAAAAAAAAATCACAAAAAAACCTTTCAGAATTTTTTGTTTTTTTCACATAAGCATTCTTCTAGTCTTTCATGGCTATAATGAATTAAACTGAGGTAGCAAATTTATCCAAGAGAGAAAAGAAATCTCAATTTTTATATTAAAGAGGGATGTCCTCTGGGGCCTACTTGACTCCGCCCTGTATCCACCCCTGAAGAGATCCGACCGAAATAATCAAAATTGGAAGAGAACCTGTTGAGATTATCGTCGGGATTTTCTTTAACTCATTTGTGTCACACTTATGCCCTTTGCCGTGTTGAGCTCGTCGAAAAGTTCCCCGCAAAGGGGTTTGACAGTAAGTGTTTTGAATATATTTCCCTGACATTGTCGCCATAACACTTTCTATATAGACATAACGTCAGACAGTGCATGAGTTTTATATATTATCATTTTCATGCTTTAACATCGACGATGGGTGCGGCTAGCCAACAGGGGTTGCTTACTACTCCCGGGCACCTGGTCCCACCTCTAGCTTGCTAGGGGTCCGTCGATGCTTAATTTGGTGCTCTATTGTGAGTGCTGTTGAGATTATTGTCTGGATTTTCTTTAACTCATATAGTACTTTATGATAACCATGTTTAATCAAAATCAATGTCGAAAATGTGAAAAGTTAACCGGCGAACGGATGGACGACGGACGACGGACGCCGGACAAACCGATATGACAATAGCTCACTTTGAGCCTTCGGCTCAGGTGAGCTTAAAATATAAGATCGTGTGGAGAGCAGTATGGACTCTTGCCTTCTAAAGCGAACTCATGCATGCAACCACCAGAGAAGTCCGACAAACTTTCAAATAGGTCAGGTGGTCGGGGTCCTGTATTCTCTAACGAGTTGTGATGGTGTCCCGTCGTCGCAATAAGACTGACTATTCTATAGATATTTGCTAGAGCAAGGCTGTAAATTGTTCAAGTAACATATAGAGTGGTTTCCTTCAAGATGCTTTGAATCTTGAATGGGACCCAGTTGGGATCAATCAAAACTTTGCCCCAATCTGCCCGATTATTGTCGAGGTTATACCGATTTTCCCGACTCGACATCTCAATAACATATCACCCTGAATGATTAAATTTCAGTATGGTCGCATGAACACGTCACTCTATGACAAATGTGACGACTTTAATTTCATCATCACAAACTTTCCTTCTCTGAGTAGCAACATCCTTTCATTGCCTGTTTATGGCGTGTTCGTATCTCAATTAATTTTATACGTTATGCAGGAGCAAGTACCAAATATACAGATTTTGTTTTTAGAGCTAGGCGTCTTTCAGATAAGCTTCTTGGTCAGGGATACGTTTGTTACCGACTAACATCGTCACCGCGGAATCACTACTATTGATACGGAGAACTAGTCATACACTTTGCTGTATCATTGTCCAGAATGGTGGATGACAAATATGGATAATGACCATATCCCTGTATACAGCACAAAATCGATAATTCAAAAATCAGAAACCGAAGGCATACAAAATCAGGACAAAACAGGAACCAAAGCAAACAAACAAAAACCTCCACCATATGAAAAGAAGCGAACTCCCGACATGGGAGTGAGACCAGGTGTCCAGGAAGAGTAAGCATCTCCTGCTTGCATGCAACACCCGTCACTTCAATTCGGTAGAACTGTCACATCCGGTTACTTCCATTTTGGAAGATATAGAGTACAATCTTTGGTTAGATGGTTCAAATGGTCTATGACAGAATATCATCCACCATTCTTGAGAGTGGAACATCATAGTGTATGACGAGTTCCCCATATCGACCGTAGAACTTCCTCAGTGACGATGTTAGTCGGTCACAAACATATCCCTGACTGAGAAGCTTATCTGAAAGACGCCTAGCTCTCAGAACAAAATCCGTATATTTGGTACTTGCTCTGGCATAGCGTATCAACTGAGATATGAACACGCCATAAGCTGGCGATGAAGGGATGTTGCTACTCAGAAAGGGAAAGTTTGTAATGCTGAAATTGAAGTCGTCACGTTTGTCATAGAGTGAGGTGTTCATGTGACCATCAGTGTCGTAGGACAACATTATGTCCAAATAGGATGCTGAATTATTTGTCTCTGTAGTTTCTTTGACTTCAAGCTCCGAAGGATAGATACTGCTCAGGTAATCCGCGAATTTTGGATTATTGATGGACAACACATCGTCTATGTATCTGTAAGTGAAGTTGAAGTCAGAAGCTAAGTATCTTTTCCCTTCAGAGACCAAAGATTGAATGAATTCAGCTTCGTACGAGTAAAGGAAAATGTCGGCAAGGAGTGGGGCACAATTGGTCCCCATTGGAATTCCGACAATTTGCTGGAAGACCTTTCCTCCAAACACCACAAAAATGTTGTCGATCAGAAAGTTTAACATCTGAATAATGTCTGTTTCAGTGTACTTATTTTCAGAATCGGACTTTTCTTTTACAAAGTAGGTTTTGTCATAGTTAACAACAATAAATTTGTATTTGCGATTACCGTTCTTACTTGTAAACGCATTACTTATAATTTTTGCGAGTCTTTCTTTCAATTTAGAATGTGGAATTGTAGTGTAAAGTGTCGAAAAATCAAAGGCTTTGATCGAATGGACTCTACTAAAATAAGTGGATTTCAGATGTTCTAAAAGTTCCTTCGAATTCTTTAAAATCCACATCTGGTTGATACCACTGCGAGAATACACTGTCAAACAATATTTTGAAGCCCAGATTTGATTTCAGATAAAACTTTGGTGAGTAAGATCGATACAGATTTGGTAGAACATTTTGAGGAACCAGCGATGAAACGTTGTTTTTACGGATTCTTATGCATTTTAGGTATACAGTATAAGTATGGTAAATCTAAATCTAAATTGGTATTGTCGAAGCCAAAGGAAGTAAGAGCTGATTTGTGGTTATCTATTATTTCAGAGGCAGAAAGGTTTGTTGGGGTGTAAGTGGGATTTCCAGGTGTCGAATTTAAACCCAACTCTTTAACTAGACTGTCGAAATAGTACTTTTTGCAAGTAAATGTGTAATTATTTGAGGCTTTGTCCGCTGGTGTGATGACATAATGTTCTTGGAGGTAGGTGAGCTCTGTGATAACATCAGGGTCTTTAAATATAGACACGAATCTGGTGTTCACAGTTGATTTTAATCGGTTAATTCTAGATAAAAGTAACCCTCTGATTGATTTTAACCATTCGGAAAGGGTGTCGAGCTGTACATCCTCTTTCTTTGCCCAACGTCTTGCATATTCCTCACAAGAGTCCATGATAATTTTGACATTTTGGTTCCATGTAAAGGACATACTTTCTCTGTATTTGGGACCCTTTTTTAACAATTCTCTCAACTTGTCGTTCTTGATGTTGTTCTGTCTTAGATCATTTGAACCATCCAAAAATAGAATTTACATTCATTCAGTGCATGTCTGCTTTTGTTTTTACAGTGGGTGTTTTGGGGATTTGCTTTTGATGCTGCAACGGAGTGTTGTTGGAGATCCCCTCCTTTCTTTAGTATCTTCCGAAATGAAAGAAAACCGGAATGACATTTCTGCCGAATTGATGCGACGGTGCTGCTGACTCTTCCTGTGTACCTGGTCTCACTCCAACATTTGCCAGTTCGCTTATTTTCATATGGTGGAGGTTTTTGTTTGTTTACTTTGGTCCTGTTTTATCCTGATTATGTATGCCGTCGGCTAATGATTTTCTGAATTTGTACTGTTTATTGGAGTATGGTCATTATTTGTCATCAACATGACACCAACGAGATCTAGAGGCTTAAAACTAACTTAAAAAAGTTGTTTCAACTTGGTCCTGTTCAAGATCCAAATCAGCTTGTGGAATTCCAAGTTGTTTAGGTCTGGTCAAAATATGTTATTTGTAAAATGATATATGAAATGACAAATATGGATAATGACCATATCCCTGTATACAGCACAAAATCGATAATTCAAAAATCAGAAACCGAAGGCATACAAAATCAGGATAAAACAGGAACCAAAGCAAACAAACAAAAACATCCACCATATGAAAAGAAGCGAACTCCCGATATGGGAGTGAGACCAGGTGCCCAGGAAGAGTAAGCATCTCCTGCTTGCATGCAACACCCGCCGCTTCAATTCGGTAGAAATGTCACATCCGGTTACTTCCATTTCGGAAGACATAGAGTACAATCTTTGGTTGGATGGTTCAAATGGTCTATGACAGAATATCATCCACCATTCTGAAGAGTGGGACATCATAGTGTATGACGAGTTCCCCATATCGACCGTAGAACTTCCTCAGTGACGATGTTAGTCGGTCACAAACATATCCCTGACTGAGAAGCTTATCTGAAAGACGCCTAGCTCTCATAGCAAAATCCATATATTTGGTACTTGCTCTGACATAGCGTATCAACTGAGATATGAACACGCCATAAGCTGGCGATGAAGGGATGTTGCTACTCAGAAAGGGAAAGTTTGTAATGCTGAAATTGCAGTCGTCACGTTTGTCATAGAGTGAGGTGTTCACAAGATTGACAATAAAAGGTGTAAGCTTACACTGTAAGTAATAAGTCGGTATAGGTCAGAGGCCATGCGGCAAAGGTCGAAGTAATTCGGTACAAATCGTTATAAAGCAGGGTTTTTTTCTGCTCACGTCGGGGTTAATCGATTCTTTGCTAAGAATCGATGATCAATCAGTGTGAGTTTGTCATTTGTTATTATTATTCAATTCTAAGTCGGGAAGTTTTCAACGCCGACTTGGACTTGAAGCCCAGGTCAAACTGTCTAGACTTGGCCCCCACAATCGTCCCGAATTATAACTTTTTTTGAGTTGGTTTTGTCTTCTTTAATCGAAGACAGGTCGTCGTCAGTGGAGGAAAGTCAGGCGAGTTGTGATGAGGCCGGGGCCAATGATTGGGTTTTAGTTTGAGCTAAGTCGGGTGAACCGTAGATCAGTCGGGAGGAACACCTTCTGGTCCCGATTTCCCTACAGATCCATGATTGATCCCAACTAAGCTGTGACCAACCCCGACTGATCTACAGCATAAGACAAGGAAGGAGATATCCAACTAGACCACTTTGCAGGAAAAACAGCAAAACATCAGATGCGAAAACACAAAGACGAGCATACTTAGAGACGAAAAAGAGACATACGACACATATACAACAAATGCAAAAGACATACCCGACTGAGCTCCCGACGAAGTCCCGGCATGAATAAATAAAACTTTGTCGGGGAGTAACCACGTCCTACCCGACTCACCCCGACTCGTTCCAATGGTACGACTCATCTAGATAGAACCTCGATTCATCGGGATAGAACCCCGACCAATAGTCGGTTAGCCATTCGTGTGACTTGGCATAACGTCAGACAGTTTGACTTGGCATAACGTCAGACATAACGTCAGAGAGTGCATGAATTTTAGATAATGTTTTCATTTTCGTGCATAAACATATGCCAAGTCATATGCGTTATGCCAAGTCATAACATATGCGTTATGCCAAGTCACACCTAACGACAGTGTGACTTAGCATAACGTCAGACATAACGTCAGAGAGTGCATGAATTTTAGATAATATTTCATTTTCGTGCACAAACATCGATGGCGGGTGTGGCTAGCCAACAGGGGATCCTTTCTCCTCCCGGGCACCTGGTCCCACCTCAAGCTTGCTAGGGGTCCGTCGATGCTCAATTTTGTGCTCTATTGTGAGTGCTGTTATCTTCAGGATCTTCTTTAACTCATTTGGGCTTAAGGAAAATTGTGAAGATTTAGTTAACAATATGTGGTAACGAGATCTAATCTAGAAAAAGACATGATGAATAGAGAAAGTTTGCTGTCATGTTTGCTGTTATGTTTGTTTAAAATGTAAGAGACAATTCCTTTCCTTCTGATACAAATAATTGTGGGAAAGTGACAAAACTAAACTCGATATGTAATGTACTTTAAGAATATGTTTCGCGCGATGGCTTTTGTCAAAAAAGAAAACTACGTGTAAAACAAATCCATTCGTGTACATACTCCTTGCCTAATCGATAAAAGAATGAAAGGTAAATACCCTAAGTTTTCATTTAACTGAGAACATCTAGGAAGAAAAATAGGGATAACGATCAAAAGCAAATCTTCTTATCTGTTATAAATAGCGTTTAAAATTTTATTTCAACTAAAATAAGTAGGGAGGTCCTAGTTTGTACTTGAAGTATATCAACGAAAAATCAATCAGGAACATGCCCATACTTGAAATGGATATGTCTTGCCTGTTGGCGTAATGTTACTTAAAAAGGTCAGAAAGATTTGAAAGGTTACCATCTTGTTTCCAAAGAGGAAGTCGAAAATAAGCTATATTTGATCTATTTTTTTAAACAAAATTTGTATTTCTTACGAGATGTGGTCGAGCAAATATTATCTGATCATCATTATTCTCTCGGTAAAAATTTACGAAACATGTAGCAAAAACGAAATTTTTGGTCGTCTCAGCTGCGACTTATTTAGTGATCCAGAGAAAAATCATTCACTGTGGACACCAAAGGATCAGGAAAGAAAAGATCTGTATTGTCCAGAATCAACTCGGTTGTCTTTGAGAGATAAGAGAATATTTTGCTCTTGTTGTTCTATTCCGAGGTGGAAGTATGAAAAGATCCGAATAGGTAACCTTCAGTTGGAATACCTAAACAGACGAGGTAAATCCTTTCTCCTGGATAGTGAGAATCAAACACTGTTACATAGAATTCAAAAGGAAAATGGATTTTTATCTGTTCTGCCAATTAACTATTGCCAATTCACAACCATCGTAGAAATTTTCTTGAAAGGAAATCGAATCGAAGATTTACCGCCTCTCACGTGTCTAAGTGAACTCGACACTATTGATCTGAGTTATAATCAACTGAGATTCATTTCGAACACGTCTATTTCTAGACTCAAGAAACTTCGCCGAATAGACTTTTCGTACAACTTGATCAAAGAAATTGAACCGTTTACTTTCAATAATATAGATCACGTGATAATGATGGTAGATTTCTCTTTCAATAAACTTAGAACCCTCGATATTACAAATGTGGTTGCTTTAAAAGGTTTCTGCTTCGCATCATATCAAGGAAATGGGATTAAAACTTTTTCTAATAAATCGAAGTACAAAGTGCTGAAAAATCAAACTTTTGGGGATGGAGGATACGTAAACTTAGCTTTCAATAAAATTCAAAGGTTACCGGATCCTGCAGAATTTGGGATGTCTTTCTCTGATTATGGGAAACTTGCTTTCTACAAATATCTTTTCGATGTAAGGAATAATGAAATCGTTTGTGATTGTGGATTAGAGACATTCTTAAGGTATGCTCTGCACGTCAAGGACCACTGGAGTATAGCTGGAGAAAGTTTAGGACTTTTTTGTTATTACCCATCTAATATGCAGGAAGATTTGCCTTTGAATGACCTTTTGACACCATTGTACCTAGACAGACTCATTTGCAATGGAACAATGCCAATGCCAAAAGGCTGCAACACCTATTTCCAACCAAGTCAAAACAGAATTGTAATAAATTGTACCTCTGCAGATATCTCTACAGTACCCAGTATCAATATGACAGAGTTCCTCCAAAGTATCCCCTATGAGGAGACAAAGACACAATTTGTAAATGCATCTATCCATGCTATATTTCGAAATAATTCGATAAAAGAGTTAACTAATACGTCATATATGACGAAGGCATACGTCATCGATGTGTCCTCAAATAATATCAACAAATTGCGAGTCAATGCTTTGCTCTCTTTATCCAGATACGTAGACATGGACATAGGTTACAATCCTGAATTACGATATCTACCACGACATCTACAAAGAATGGAATCGGAAAGAATCCACATGAAAGGAATAAGATTAAGTTGTACTTGTGAAGATGAGATGTATAAATGGTTGCCAGAATGGCTTCCTAGAAACATGTCCTTTTCACCACACTGTTATACTGGAAATGAAGAGATGTACGCGAAAAATGTATCAGCAGATATACTTGGATGTACTACCGGTATTAAAGACTTTGTTTTAAATGCGGTGATACCTTTGTTGTTGGCATCAACGCTCATAACAACACTGTTTCTAGTTTCGTATGTATACCGGTATGAGATTTATGTACTATATAGGCAATACAGGCACAAGTATTATTCAGGCGATGAGATGTACCTATATGACATCTATATTTCTATGGACGAGTCACATCCTACGTTAATGCGATGGCTGGTATCCAAGTTTCTACCCTTTTTACAGTATAAGGGATACAAGACATATGTTCCAACAAGGGACTTGACACCAGGAGAGGTCAAAGAAGTAGGAATAGTGGAAGCAATCAATAACAGTAGATGCACAATTGTGTTTCTGACATCAGGCTTTTGTGAAGAAGATAACATATGGATGGAAGTTGAGTGGAGAAATGCATGGAAGCATTATAAAAGCGACCTCTGCAGCAAACTGATTGTGGTCAACTTTGATCTTGTCAGATTTCAGATGATTCCCTATCGCCCGATGAAAGCAATCGTACGATTTCAAAATGATACCCTCTTCTCATCTACTAAGTTCATTAAAGATATTACAAAGAAAATTGGATCACCGATCGGGAAGAAAAGAATTCACACTGCAAATAGAAAACCAACGTTTGATATATCTCAACTGGAACCTACATTGTTTTCTCCATCAACTAGATGGAAAACTGGAATTACTTCGAAATAGGCGTGGCCCTTATCACATTTTGTCTTTGAACATGATAAATGTCGAAGTCGGCCTTAAAAACGATTATTGTTAAAACAAAAGGTTATAGCTTTCCAACTTTAAAGCAAAGCTAAGTTGGAAAAATTGTCGAAATAATCACCCAACATTTAGGTATTCAAGATAAAGTAGATACATGCACTTGGACCATTTATTGAGCACCATATATCAAAGTTGAAAAGACAAATAGTGTAATCAGTAATTGATTATCATACAGAATGTGTAAATATATAGTAATAAATTTGTTCATTTGCATCAGCTTTTTATTGTCATTTCAATTTAGAAGAAATATTTTAAAGTTGGAAAGTCAAGTTTTATATTTGGTTAAAGGAAATGGATCCTGGTTAAGAAAGTCCAACTTAATTTTGTAATCAGTAGTTTTCCGTTGATCAGAGCAATTGCCACTGAATTTGTACATGTTGGAGGCACATTTAAGTATTCTAGAACTCATATTGATTTCTATTCTTTCGCATAAAACAAATGATAGAAAATTATTAAAGGAAAAGGTGAATGTTTTTCTTTTAATTTCAAATGGAAAGTAAAAGGAATTTATGAAGATATCCAACATGAAGTTATATAAACACTCGCAGATAATGTCAAACATACGTCACAAACTGATCAACAACAACAACAACAACAACAACAACAACAACAACAACAACAACAACAACAACAACAACAACACACATATTGAACAACGGACAAAACGATGTATGATAAATATGAGATATAACATGCAAATACATTGGCATCTCACAAACCCAAAAACGTGAATATTGTCTAGATAAGACAAAATAAAAAAAAACCCTTACGCATCAGAAGAAAATAAACATCGTCCATGTAAGGCAGATAAACAACAGCACAATAAATATTCATGTAATGTTTCGTGAAATTCTGTTCAGCTTGTCATAAGTTGCAGACGAAAACAAATCCATCCATAGCATATGTATTTTTAACAAAAACATAATTTGGGTACATAAGTACATGTATACTTACTTTTCATTAGGTTATTTCTTGTATAATAAAATACTGAATTGTTATTTCGAAGAAGTCGAAAATACATCACCTTTTCAAGTTTGCTTGGATCTTAAAAGAGATCTAAACTTTTGAAAAGTGGATATGATCTTGTAGTCACCAGAGGGACACTCGAAATGGTACTTTTCCAATCTACAGCCATTAACCAGCACATTCCTAAGAATACCACTCTGTTGACTATGATGATGGGTCTCCATGACGGCATCTATCCAAACGAAGTCAGACAAGACAGGGCCTCTACAACTTGTCCTCTCTTATGGTCAGCTGGACACCTCGTGTGATAACATGCATGTGCTCGCCATAGCCGGCAGAACACGGGTCGTTTATCATACGCCATTTGCTTTTATATCCATTTACATATTACCCTGTAATCTATATCTTGCTTAGGTCCATGCTTTTTACGGTCTGGATTATGTATTTATCTAATAGTGAGAATATAATTATACATATCAATATTGCGTTCTAAGAAAACTATTCGTAACCGGAAAAGTAGGAGGGTTATGTGCAAGTAATCCGTATAACCATACCATTTGCTTCAATCGTTGCAGATAGTCGTCCTAAGAGGCATCGATTGCCCATTGGTCTCCTTGGTTTTATTGAAGTTTTTTTTTGTTTTTGATGTGTTTTGATATCGCATTTGGTGTTTCTTGCCCCATTTAAGTATCTTACTGTGTTTGTTCACTCTGTGTATTCGTTTTTTGTGTTTCTTGCCCAATTTGCGTATCTTGCTGTGTTTGTCCACTCTGTGTATTCGTTTTTTGGTGTTTCTTGTCCCATTTGCGTACTAGTTTCTTGCAGTGTTTGTCCACT
Source organism: Pinctada fucata (assembly GCA_028142955.1). Classification (NCBI taxonomy): domain Eukaryota; kingdom Metazoa; phylum Mollusca; class Bivalvia; order Pterioida; family Pteriidae; genus Pinctada; species Pinctada fucata. Next base: position 47,559,220 of record AP027113.1, on the reverse strand, counting down.
CTGTGTATTCGTTTTTTTGTGTTTCTAATCCCATTTGCGTATCTTGTTGTGTTTTTCCACTGTGTGTATTCGCTTTTTGTGTTTCTGTATTGTGTTGTGGATGTTTTACCGAGTCCTATTTGAGTTATCCCCTTCCTTTCCTTAGCTTGCTCCCTGACTTCAAAAGTCTATTGACGTCAAGCTGTGGTCATCTTATGGAAGGAGTTGAATACAAAATTACAATTAGGTAATAGGCCATGCCTCCTGATTCTGATAAGGTTTGTAAATGTTTAGTACAAAGTGTGAAGTTTTAGGCAAGACATCGGCTCCAGTTTGTTCGTTTGAGTTTTGGGGATGTAGAGTTTGTCACGTCATATAGCTTTTTGGAAATCTTTTATTTCTTTAAATAGGCCCGAAATGACATTGTTTGTTGCGCTTTTTAAAATATGGTAAAATATCATCTTATTTGTAAGAATGAGTAATTACTACAAGGAAATTCCCCAGTCTTAGATCCTGTCAAATCACGAAACAACAATGTACATTAAGCAAGACCTACTTCATACTGATAAAGGATATATTTGTTTCTAGTGTAAGTTACGCTGTGTCAAAGCTGTATAATTCCCCGGGTCGATAGCATTGGTATTTTGTTGTCCTTGTTCAACACTTGACAAGGCGATTCATTTTTAGCTCACCTGAGCGGAGCTCAAGTTAGCTACTGTCATAGCGCGACGTCCGTTGTCTGTCAAATATGGTCAGCGAAGGCTCTGATTGACTAACTTCTCCTCTGCAACCGCTGTACAGAATTTCACGAAACCTTACAGGAAGTAGGTACTCAAGGTCCTCTATACCAAGTTTGTGTTTTTGGTGCCGATCGCTAAACAAATCTGGCCGCCGAGGGCTCTGATTGGCTGTTGCATCTTCGACTTCTCCTCTGCAACCGCTGCACAGAATTTCAAGAAACCTTACAGGAATAACGTACTTTAGGTCCTCTTCCAAGTTTGTGTTTCTCATGCCGATAGGTCAACAAATATTGCTGCCGAGGGTTCTGATTGGCTGACACATTTTAGACGTCTCCTCTGGAACTGCTGCATAGAATTACAAGAAACCTTACAGGAAGCAAGTACTCAAGGTCCATAACCATGTTTGTATTTTTCGTGCCGATCGGCCAACATATATGGCCGCCGAGGGCAATGATTGGCTGACACATTTTAGACTTTTCTCCTGGAACATCTGCACAAAATTTTACAAAACCTTACATGAAACAATATATCAAGGTCCTCCACAAAGTTTGTGATTTTCGTGCCGATCGGTCTACAAATATGCATAGCCGTCAAGCTCTCTGATTGGCCGACACATTTTTAACTTCTTCTCCCCAACCGCTGCACAAAATTTTACGAAACCTACATTAAACCATTGACATATTTGAACATAAAGCAGTGTGGAATAGACTAGTATTTGTGGGCATTTTAAATGGTGCTATTGCAGGTTTTAAATGATGCTATTGAATTTAAAGACGTTTAAAATTTGAACTACTTGGTGAGTGCCACTGCTGGTGGACCAAGAGTCCCCGAGGGCACATGTAGCCAAGTTCGATCAACTTCGGTTGATCGTCTGTGTCTTCAACGCATTTGAAATTTTCTGTTACAAAATTGCTTGAAATTTCTAAAACGTGGGTCCTATAGCATCATATCCCACGCATCATGCAACGTCTTTTGGTACATTTTTGGACATAATAATTTTCATACTTTTTGGTCATATTACATTGTTTAGACTGAGGATCACTGACGAGGGTTTAATACCCGAAACGTGCATGTCTGGTCCATGCTGTAAATTTATCAGGTTTTAAATGATGCTATTGAATTTAAAGACGTTTAAAATTTTGTCAGAGAAAATCATGTATAAGTCAAGGAAAATCATGGAAATTTCAGGGAATTTCATTTATCAAAATCTGTGGCCACCCTGATAGCTCACATTTGTATTCCTTGTGACATTATCTATACAGTGGTACCAAACTTGACCTTGTGGCCTTGACCTTCCTTTTTCACAAACACCCAAATGGGGATTATCCTTATTTCTTCATACTGTCATTAAAGTGATTCCTATTACAATGATATAAAATAAAATCATGAGCTTTGTCTCCTACGCAGGGACTTTAATCCCTGTTTAAATTTATTTTCTCAATTGTCATATTAAAGAATTAGTCATATGAATGATTTAATGTCAAGAAAATAATATTGAAATCAATGCCTATCGGGTCTCTGCACGTCCTGTTTTTAATCGTAGGTTTTTACAATAGGGGACTCCCCCTCTTTGTTTTCGAGGGTCCTTATCTTAAAAGTTCAGCTTGTAAACTTCTACTTGAAGACATAACGAAGAATGATATAGTAGAGATACTGCCAAATTATTTGTTTTGATAGATCTTTAACAAAAACACGTTGCAATCTGCAGTGAAAACATTCGTGTACATACAAGTTTATGAGACTGAAATACAGAAAAGACTAAATCATTCAACTAAACTGAAGAAAACAACTGAAGATAATTTGCATTTGAAATTTGTCAGAATTAAGAATATGCAATCATTTTCCTTCAACGTAACAAGGGGGCCACACCGATCACTTGAGTTGCAGACTTAATAATAATAGAAGATAACTTGGTGGAGGCCCTAGAGTACTTGCTTCCTGTAAGGTTTCTTGAAATTTTATGCAGCGTCGCAGAGAAGTGAAAAATGCGTCAGCCAATCAAAGCCCTTTGCAGCCATATATGTTGAACTTACATTCAACCAAAACATGATTTTCCCTGACCAAATGCCTACAAATACTAGTCTATTCCACACTGCTTTATGTTCAAATATGTCATAAGCTATGCCTCCTGATTCTGATAAGGTTTGTAAATGTTTAGTACAAAGTGTGAAGTTTTACGCAAGACATCGGCTCCAGTTTGCTCGTTTGAGTTTTGGGGTGTAGAGTTTGTCACGTCATATACCTTTTCGGAAATCTTTTATTTCTTTAAATAGGCCCGAAATGACATTGTTTGTTGCGCTTTTTTAAAGTATGGTAAAATATCTTCTTATTTGCACGAATGAGAAGTTCCCCAGTCTTAAATGAGATAAAGAGGATCCTGACAAATCACGAAACAACAATGTACATTAAGCAAGACCTACTTCATACTGATAAAGGATATATTTGTTTCTAGTGTAAGTTACGCTGTGTCAAAGCTGTATAATTCCCCGGGTCGATAGCATTGGTATTTTGTTGTCCTTGTTCAACACTTGACAAGGCGATTCATTTTTAGCTCACCTGAGCGGAGCTCAAGTTAGCTACTGTCATAGCGCGACGTCCGTTGTCTGTCAAATATGGTCAGCGAAGGCTCTGATTGACTAACTTCTCCTCTGCAACCGCTGTACAGAATTTCAAGAAACCTTACAGGAATCAAGTACTTAAGGTCCTCTTCCAAGTTTGTGTTTCTCATGCCGATAGGTCAACAAATATGGTTATCGAGGGCTCTGATTGGCTGACACATTTTAGACGTCTCCTCTGGAACTGCTGCACAGAATTACCAAGAAACCTTACAGGAAGCAAGTACTCAAGGTCTTCTTCCATATTTGTGTTTATCGTGCCGATCGCTCAACATATATGGCCGTCGAAGGCAATGATTGGCTGACACATTTTATACTTCTCCCCTGGAACTGCTGTTTTTTATTTTATCTTAAATTTTACAAAACCTTACCTTTAATAATTTCTCAAGGTTTTCTACAAAGGTAAGCAAGTAGTCAAGGTATTCTCTCCTCTACAATGTTTGTGATTTTCGTGCCGATCGGTCAACAATTATGCATAGCCGTCCAGGTCTCTGATTAGCCGAAACATTTCTGACTTCTTCTCTCCAACCGCAGCACAAAATTTTATGAAACCTTAAACCATTTCTCAAGGTTTTCTACAAAGGTTGTGTTTTTCGTGCCGATCAGTCAACAAATTGGCCGCCGAGGACTCCGATTGGCTGACGCATTCTAATTCTTTCTTATGCAACCGTTTCACAGAATTACCAAACCTTATAGGAAGTAATTACTCAAGGTCCTCTACCAAGTTTGTGCTTTTCATGCCGATTGGTAATAAAAGGATGGCTACCGAGGACTCTGATTGGCTCATTTCGATATCTCCTCTGGAAGGCACAGAATTTCATGAAAACTTGCAGGAAGCAAGTACTCAAGGTCTTCTACCAAGTTTGTGTTTTACATGCCGATCGGTCGACAAATATGGCTATCGAGGGCTGATTGGCTGGTGCAATTTCGACTTCTCCTCTGGAACAGTTGCTCAGAATATCATGAAAACTTGCAGGAAGCAAGTACTCAAGGTCTTCTACCAATTTTGTGTCTTTCGTGCCAATAAGTCAACATATATGGCTGCAAAGGGCTTTGATTGGCTGACGCATTTTTAACTTCACTGCGACGCTGCATAAAATTTCATGAAACCTTACAGGAAACAAGTACTCTAGGGCCTCCACCAAATTCTCTACTACCATTCTTCAGTCTGCAACTCAAGTGATCGATATGGCCCCCTTGTTACGTTGAAGGAAAATGTGCATTTCATTCTGATGGCATATTCTTAATTCTGACAAATTTCAAATGCACATTGTCTTGTTTTCTCCAGTTTAGTTGAATGATTTAGTCTTTTCTGTACATGTATTTCAGTCTCATAAACTTGTATGTACACGAATGTTTTCACTGCAGATTGCAACGTGTTTTTGTTAAAGATCTATCAAAACAAATAATTTTGACAGTATCTCTACTATGTCATTCTTCGATATGTCTTCAAGTGTAAGTTTACAAGCTTAACTTATTAGATAAGGACCCTCTAAATCAAAGAGGGGGAGTCCCCTGTTGTTCACCTGTAAAAACCTACGATTAAAAACAGGACGTACAGACCCAATTTAGGCATTGATTGCAATATTATTTTCTTGATATTAAATCAATCATATAACTAGCTTTTTAATATGGCAGTTGAGAAAATAAATCTAAACAGGTATCAAAGTCCCTGCGTGGGAGACAACGTTACGCTCATGATTTTATTTTATAATCATTGTCATAGGAATCACTTTCATGACAGTATGAAGAAATAAGGATAATCCCCATTTGGGCGTTTGTCAAAAAGGAAGATCAAGGTCATAAGGTCAAGTTTGGTACCACTGTATAGAGATACATGTATTGTCACAAGGAATACACAAGTTGATACATGAAATTCCCTGAAATTCCCATGCTTTTCTTTTGCCTTGTACGTGATTTTCCCTTACAAAATGCACACAAATAATTGTCTATTTCACACTGTTTTGTGTTCAAATATGTAAAAAAATTCCTCTTTTAAGGTGATATGATAAACAAAATAAAAAGGATCAAAAATAGGCAGCATAACCATCGAAAATGCGTCAGAATCATCAAACGCCTTTTATACCGTGGATATGATCCTAATGTCACCAGACGGACACTAGGATTGGTACTTGACCAATCGACAGTCTTGTACAAGCGCATCCTTGAGACTTGCACTCTGTCTGACTGTGACGACGGGACTCCATGACGGGCCCTGTCCAAACCGCTTTAGAGAAGACAGGGTCCCGACCACCTGTCCTCTCTGAATGTCAGTCGGACTCCTCGGGTGATTACATACATGAGCTCGCTACAGCCGGCAGAGCACGGACTGTATTACGCATGCCCTCTTTTTATATCCATTCACATATTCATCTATGTCTCTGGGGCCTCTGCGTTTCGCGGTCTTGTTTGTGTGATGTCATCTTACAGTGAGGAGGTTGTTTTACACCACAATTGTACGTTCTTCGAGACCTCTGGGTAATTGGAGAAGTGAGAGGGTTGTGAGCACGTAATCCAGGATAACCACACCATTTGCTACTTGCGTGACAAATGGCCGTCCAAAGTCGGCACCGGTTGCCCATTGGTCTCGTCGGTTTATTTGTAGTCTTTTGTGTTTGATGTTTACATGTCGTTTGTCTCTTTTCCGTCTGGTGCTGTACTCGTCTTTTGTGTTTTTTGCATCGGGGTGTTTTGGTGTTTTGCTGTTGATGCTGCAACGGGTCTTGTTGGAGATTTCCTCCCTTCCTCTATTGTACTTAATCATTTCCAGAAAATTGTACTTAACTTTGCATTCAAAGTGTCCATTGGCGAGCAAATCGATCCAGAAAATTTTTAAGACAATATATCGGCAATAAAATGTCTTATTTCTTTCTTCAAATGTATATTGTCAATTCTATCAGGTACTTGTTATTTCTTCAAACATTATTTGAATAAAATTCCCTCATTTTTATGAAATTTTCAAACTCCCTGATTTTCACTTGCAGGGAATTTTTATTCAGCATTTCCCCCTTTTTCCAGAGTCCGGGCCACCCTGGCTATGGAGGCTTAATCACTTTCCATCCAAAAATTAAGGTCAAAGTTTTGAGGACAGGTCAAACTATAGAGTTAAGATTACAAAATCATAACTTTTGGTGCCAATAGAATGGTCACAAGAAATACACATGTAAGGTATGAAATCCCTTTCAATTGCCATTGAAACATAATGCCCATGGTTCAAGCGATTCAAAATTAATCAGACTTCAAGGTCAAGGTGCCAGTTAAATAAATGGAAATGGAATGGCATTACACATGTAAAAATGAAAGCCCTATTACTCATTACAGTTCAAAAGTTACTAAATTCCCAAACTTGAAGGTTTTTTGACTGACCTACAGCAGAACAAATAGACCACTTTTAATGCCCCTGCCCCTTCCAGTGAAAGTAGGGGTCAACAAAGAATCTTAATTGTCATTAGGAGTATATATGAAATATGAACACCTTATCTAAAAAGATGATAGAAAATTATTTTTAAAAGTAGGTCATTCTTCAAAGCTACAGTCATTAAGTTATAGGTCAAGGTATCAAATTAAAGGTCTTAATTGTCATCAATAGAGAATATCAAATTTTGGAGTTACTGTAATAAATGGACAGACAGACAGAAAACATTTTGCCCTCTGATAAGCATAGAGAGGAGGAGGGGGAGAGTGATAAAAATGAAAGAAGGAAGGAATAAGAATTTGGAATATCAAAACCCAAATACAAAGAATTCATTTATGAACAGTGTCATGTACAATGTAGTGACGAAGAAACATAGATTCCGCAAAGTGATCCCTATTGAAAGCTACATGAAAATAGATAAAAATGCAATGATCGCTGTGCGATATAAGTCCCCTACCGGCGGCATAAATTTATGACTTGCATCTCTGTTCATCAGTTCATCTTCTTCAACAACAGCCAAGAAAGGTCTGGGAAACTGAACTCACGAAATTTGCTAAGTCCAAGGGCCATAACTCTTAGTCAATCTAAATTAAACTCAAATCTGCATCACACTATAATGTATTCACATACAAAAAATCAGCTCATTATCTGCAATAACAGGCATGAAAAAGTCCGGAAAACTGAAAATTTCATGAAATTTGCTAAATCCAAGGGCCATAACTCTTGTAAAAATAGGCCAATGGAAACCAAACTCAAACTTGGTCTGTATCACACTGAGATGTATTCATTCACCAAAAATCAGTGCATTATTTGCAATAGAACCAAAGAAAAGTCCGGAAAACTGAAATTTTCATAAAATTTGCTAAGTCCAAGGGCCATAACTCTTGTAGAAATAGGTGAATCTAAAGCAAACTCAAACTTCATCTGTATCCCACTGAGATATATACACATACCAAAAATGAGTTCAATTTATCCGACAACAGTGGAAAAAAGTCCGGAAAACCGAAATTTTCATAAAATTTGCTAAGTCCAAGGGCCATAACTCATGTAAAATTAGGTAAATCAAAAGCAAACTCAAACTTGATCTGTATCACATTGAGATATATCCACATATTAAAAATGAGTTCAATATATCCAACAACATTGGAAAAAAGTCCGGAAAACCGAAATTTTCATAAAATTTGCTAAGTCCAAGGGCCATAACTCTTGCAAAATTAGGTCAATCAAAAGCAAACTCAAACTTGATCTGTATCACATTGAGATATATCCACATACCAAAAATGAGTTCAATATATGCAACAACAGCGGAAAAAAGACCGGAAAACTGAACCTTCATAAAATTTGCTAAGTTCAAGGGCCATAACTCTTGTAAAATTAGGTCAATCGAAAGCAAATTCAAACTTGATCTGTATCACATTGAGATATATCCACATACCAAAAATGAGTTCAATATATGCAACAACAGCGGAAAAAAGTCTGGAAAACTTAAACTTTCATAAAATTTGCTAAGTCCAAGGGCCATAACTCTTGTAAAATTAGGTCAATCGAAAGCAAACTCAAACTTGATCTGTATCACATTGAGATATATCCACATACCAAAAATGAGTTCAATATATGCAACAACAGCGAAAAAAAGTCCGGAAAACTGAAAATGGGACAGACGGACAGACGGAAGGACGGACAGACAGACAGACAGACAGACCGACGGACAGACAGACCGCGAGGAAACTAAGAGTCCCCTTCGGCGTTGCCGGTAGGGTACTAAAAATTTGATGCCATATCAATCACTAACAAATTCCATGACATTTTCATTTATTTTCATTTTATATCTTCAACAACCTAAATAAACATAAGAGATTACTTCTCCCGCTGTGTATCAGATGAATAATCATGCATTATTACCACAGGTCATAGATCATTAACTTACCATGACATATGCATGCACATTACAACCCTGAAATCTTATATATTAAATGAAAGTGTAAGGTAAAATAATTGTAAATACCAGTAAAGCAGATCGTTTAACTCAAAATTCAATACATTTAGATAATTTATAGAACATTTTGATACCATTATTTAGATAAAATTCTTCAATACAGTAGACTTCTTAATAAAATGGATTTCTATAAATCACTGTTGAGCAGACTGTAATATCTCTGCATGAGCTTTTAAGTAAGTATCGGTTCCCTGGAGCACAGGGTCTGTCTCTACAGCACCAAAATCTTCAAGTTGTGATGTCACATAACTCTGCTCAACAGCACCAGATGATGTCACCACAACATGTGTTGTTTCCATGGTTTCACCATCGTCTACAGGCATAATTTGTACGGGAACAAGCTCCTGTACAGAAACGTTACCTAAATTAGCTACATGGGAAGAAAGTGTGTCACTTCCACTCATTCCATTTATAGATGTCATATGAAGTGGTAAAGTATCACCAACGTTCACACTGTCTACTGATGCTACATGCACAGGAAGGGACATGTTGATTGGCTGGGCTTCAATGATTGTGATTGGCTGATAGTGATGTGATGTCACAATGCCTTGAATATTTGTAGTATTACCAGGGGACTGTAGAAAGTGTGTGGGTAAGCCTTGATTAACTAAACCATTACTACTACCACTGGGCTGAAACTGCATACTGTTTGATAAATTTACAGTCACATATTTCTGTTGTGGGGGAGGGGTCACCTTAACACAGAACTCTGGTTTGGAAGTCCTTGTTGGCATAACATTTCTACAAGTAATAATATTTCCAATGGAGTTTTGAGCACTGAGATTCTGAGAGTTTCCTGTTGCCATGGCAATATCATTGATCCTGGCTTCCACGGTGACCACACCCTCTTCCTCCTCTATATCAGTGTCCTTGACCTCTCCACTTTCATCAAGGTCAACGACCTCATTATTCAGATCTTCCTGTTCCACTTCAGCACCGTCTTCCACTCCCTCTTCATCATCTTCTTTTCTCTCCTGATCACTTCCTTTTTCTTTTTTATTTTTCTCCGTCTCTCCCTTGGACGTTGATTTGAATTCCACCGTGATCATTTTCTTCCTGGGTCTTCCGACCTTTCTCCTTCCCCGTCTCCTATAAACCCTTGTTTCTCCTGGTTTTAATGGAGTGCACTTGTGCTCCTTAAATAATTTTGGTCTGAAACAACAATTTAAGAAAATCATAACAGGTATCAAGTCATGTATCATTTCTAAAACCCTTATAACCTATATCGGATGCCTAATTTAACTTTTTGTGAAATTCAAAAATTGATATTTTAAACAAGAATTTTCATTCTACTTATTGAAGTATCAAGTCTTAAGATCTTCTTAAATAAACTCTTATTTCCATTCATATTATGATCATGTTTGTACATTACCTGAAGAATCCCTTTTGGCAGACCTCACACTTGAACTTAAAGTCGGCCCTATGGCCCCGTTCATGCTCTATAAGGTGTGGCTTCCTACTAAAGCACCGCCCACATTCCTTACATTTATAAGGACGGACCCCACTGTGGGATATGATGTGGGCCTTCAGCTTGTCTGCTCTGTTAAACTCCTTATTACAACCTGGAAATTAAAATTTCATGTTAAGTTTTCACACTATAAATTAACAGACATCAGGGAAAGAATAATGTAATTATCATGTATAATTGTCTGGGTTAAATGTATTTAAGATTGTTTAAAGTTAAACTAACAGTTATTATTTCTCAGCTCAAAAGAACATCAATATTGAAGAAATGTATGCGATGACATGTCTTCTTTAAGTTCTTAAATTCAGCTGATCAGAAATGAAGGCAATACATCGACGATGAACTTTGACCTTTGACCTTGAAAATCATGTGTGGTTTTACTGTGTCTAGTTCACATTTGCATTGCAAAAGTTATGAACAGATTCATTTGAATTAACTTCATTAATAATTTTTTTAAGCTATCACACTTAATATCATTGTTTCATTACCTGTATGGTTTTTGAATGGACACTTGTATCGTTTGGTTTTCTCGTGTATGAGTTTGTGTCGTTTAAGTTTGTCTTTCCTATTGAAAGCAGCTCCACAAATATCACAGGCAAACGGTGTCTCTCCAGTGTGTATCAACATGTGCATCTTCAGGTAGTGCTCTACCTTAAACTTCTTACCACACTCTGTACATTCAAACTGACCTATGTAACAATGAAAATAAAAATCTTAACAGAATCACATTCACATTCAGTGGATGCTATCTTGGCATACATGAGGCACTTCTGTGTAGTATGGAAATATCCAATACACCTCGGTCTGTATTTGGTATTTTCCTGCTTGGGAAGTTATCTGATATATACTATTTGTGACATCTTCAAATTCTATGGAAATTTGCTTTACAGGAAAACTCAAAAGGACAAAAATCACAGATAATAATTTTGATATGTGCCTTACCTTCTGAACCATGGGAAGGAAGATGTCTCCGTAGAAACCTCTCACAGGTGAATGACTTATTACAGTGAGGGCATGGGTGATCATGTGACGCAGTGTTCAGATGGTGATCCAGGGCCTCGGGTGTGGAGTATTTGTTCATACACTTTGTACATTGGTAGTGTCTGTAAATAAAGGAAATGTTCATTTCGCAAATCATATAATAAATTCAGTATCTGAATTAAGCATTATGTCACGTAGAACAATAAACTTTCTTGGATACAGAAAAACACATTTCAAATAAATTTAATTTCAATCTTTTGTTGCAGTTTTTTCATGTTAAGCGTAGTGGAATAACATGCACATATCTTGTGTATCCAAATAAATTAATAATTCAATGGTACTCTTTTCAGATGTATGAATTTATAAATTTGATGCTCCTTTGGAGAGAGAGAATTTAACATACAGTTGATCTTATTTGAGGCCCTGCTTACCAGTAGGATTTGACTTATGCATACCAAAGACAAGATTTGACACCCTTTGAAAGTTTGATTTACACATACCTGGGGCCAGATTTAGGGCCCTGTTGAGGGTATAGACTGTGTGTGTACTGGTGAAGCCCTAACTCATACAGAGAAGGAAAGTTCTTGTTACACATATGACATCTGTAAGACATTTCATTCTCATGGACTTTGATATGGTCCAGAAATAAATCCAACTCTTTAAAAGTAGCACCACATGACTTCACTGAACATTTATAAACCTACAAAAAAATGGATTTAAGATTACAAATATTTATGTATTTTTGAACTCTTTTCTATCCCTGACTGTTATGGCCCAGAAGTAGAATGCAAAAATTAAAGTCAAAAAAAAAAAAAAATTAAAAAATTAAAGTGATAAAGATGGATCAGAGGTGCAATTTAACATGCATACTAAACATGCTAAAAAGATCTCAAGGACTTGTAAGTATATGACAAGAAAATTGAAATATTTTAAGTTTGTGTATGAGTACATCTACAGTAGTATATGAGAAATGTCATACCTGTTCGTTTTTATGTACAATCATGTGAGTCTTGAGCTGAAAGTAGGACTTGAATTTAGCTGGGCAGTACTGACAGACGTATGAATTATCTATAACAACCTTGACCTTCTTCTGCGGCTCTGACGATGTGGTGCCTATATTCTCTTCCTGAAAGAAAGCAAAAATTGGTTGATAATTAGTCTGTACATGTATGTTTAAAGATTTTGGGAAAATTTTTTTTATTACATTGTATACTTTTTCTTCAGTTTTTGGACAAATCCTTAGAATTCCTATTCATATCTGACTTGTTTAGTGAGTGTTTTCAAACACAACACTAGACAAGAGGAAGACCTACACGTACATGTAGTTAATCACATTTTACTACAAAATAATGAAATCATTCCAACTTCCAAGGGATGCATAAGTCACCTACGAAACATAGCGACACTGATGAATCACTTTTATATAGGGTGTGACAGACAGACGGACAAAGTGATCCCTAAGCATGCTAAGTGTCGCTATGCTTCGCAGGTGACACAAAAATCACAAAATTTATTTACATGATGTTATTTTTAAAGAACACTTCACTGTAATTCCTCACCTGTTTTAGTTGTGCAGGTTCTGGATTTTCAGCAGTTTCTGGTGTGGGTTGTTCAGGAAGGTTATTACCTGTCCCTGTAGGCCATACCTGAATAAATACATGATGGAATAAATAGATATGCACTGTACAATGTACATGTACATGTATCTATTGCTACAGATTTTTCTTGTTTTTCTTTAAAGAATCTATTATTTATTTATAAAATCTTGTTTTTGACCTGCCTGTATGTCTGTTTACCTGTAGATAACTTTGAAAAATGGGAACTTCACACTTCATTTTATTTGCCATGTATTGTATGTACCACATAAGAATATTAAGATGCTTTCAAATGACATTAATTTCCTCTCCTTGACCACTGTACTGTAGTGCTTTACAAAGACATTTTTCAAGTTTTCAAATACAGTACATGTGTTCAAATATTGAAAGTTGTCTTATTGTAGAACAAGACTGCAATTCCGCCGACATATTTCTGAAAAATCTACAAATCTTCAGAACTGTAGAGTAATAAACCAACCTTATGAGTATTCATATGTTTTTTAACATTAGATTTCTGAGCGAATGCCCTCCCACACACGACACACTGGAATGGTTTCTCTCCAGTATGAGCTCTGATGTGCTGTTGTAGATCAAACATCTTGGTAAATGCTTTGTTACAGTACTGACAATTCAGCTTCTTCTTCTCCTCTGGTACCAGGCTGCCGTTCTTTGTGCGTCTCATTTTGATGACGGCATTGGGGTCATTAGTATCTGTGATTACTGTAATGAGGCCAGCTTGAGCCTGGGCTGATTTTCTACCTAAAATATTCAGACATAAGTCTTTTTACTACAATGTACAATGTATATATAATTACACAAAAACATAAAACATACTGAAATAATTTAAGAAAAACTCCAAAACAACAGGAAGAATTTATACAAGAAATGCCAAATCTTGGAAAAACACACTTTCGAAAACAAAACAGCTTTTGCATGCCTGCTGTATATTTTAAAGAAAAATTTAAGCACATTTCAATTATGTAATAATATGTCTTTACTCTTTACCGAACTAGAAATTGAAGAATTGTGATGTATACATGTATAAGATGGCAAATTTTGGAGGTCAATAGCAAAAGTACAGTATGTCTCCTTTAAGCTTAGGAAAAAGGAAGTTACAGTACCAGTACATGTATGTAAACTATACTTTACCTGCTTTAGTAGGGCTTGGCTTAGCTATGGCGACTGTATGTGATAAGGGTTTCTCTGCTGGTACAGGAGCTAGAGGTAGAGGCTGTATTTGGATATGATTGGACGTTACAGTGCTGGTGAAGGCCGATCCACTAGATGGTAACGATGCTGTTGTATTAGCCGGGCTGAATATGGTGATACTGTTAGGTGACCTTGAGGACAGAGAGCCGACCTGAGGAAGGAAGGGACTCGCTGTCTGTAGACCCGCACCTTGCTGTAAAATATGTAGGAAAATAGTGTATTCGATGGATTTCATAAATTTCAAGTTTACTTTAATTCATATATTCTAAACATGGAATGCTATCAACATTGCGTAAAACAGACCCGCACCCTGCTGTAAAAAAAACATTTAGGAAATCAAAGATTTTCATGAATTTCATGAGTAGCAAGCATGCATGATTACACATATTTTAAATTCATATGTCATATATGTAATCACGGAATGATATCAACAGATTCTGTACATGTACAGTGTAAAAATATAATAAACGCTTACAGTATAGGGAGCATATAACATAGTAAAATACAGAAAACAAAATATTCCTACCAACTGCAGAGTGGAAGTTCCCAGGGCCTGATCTACATTGGCAAATGACATAAGGTCATCTGTTAACACCATGTTCTGTGTCATTAAAGGTGAAGGGGGCACTGTACTATAGGCAGGCAGGCTAGACTGTAAGTAAGATTTTAAATTCTATCACAATATATCTATACATTCTTCAAATTACATGTAAATAAGATACATCATCTGGAGTATAAGGGATGTTACAAATTATATGCTGCCATTTGAAGTAAAATTGACGATAAACAAGCACTTGCACAATATATATTTTATATCAAAATGAATTCAATCTTATTGAATTTCCATTCTTCAAGGATGCCCTCCAATAATATGGAGAAACAGAAATCACAATTCAAACTTTTAAACATCAGATTGAAATTGTCTTCTGCTCAACAAGAATACTTTTGGTATATACCTAATTAGTATTGAATTTGAGTATCAAATGAATGAAAGTTGTTAATCAACAACAAATCAGAATAATGTTATACATGTAGTATACCTGTGGTAATTGTGCCATCCTACTATTGTTTACACTGGCGCTGGGCACAGCAGTGGTCAGGTTAGGCTGTATCGGTCTCAGTCCTGTACACCTTGTCTGTTTGTGGTTAACGAAGGCCATCAGCGAGGAGAACTGCTTCTTACATTTACCACACTGGAAGACATCTTCTTCTTCCCCCGTGACAGGTTCCTGTGATTCTATCAGTGACTGTACTGCCACAGCTGTCTGAGTGTCCATCCCTCCCACTCCAGGAACTGTAAACATGGTCAATTTCAACATGATCAAGTAATTATAAAAGACCTATTGCGATATATATACATGTATTGCAAAATTTTATTTACTGTACTGCGATATATTGCAATATATGCAAATATGTACATGTATTGCTATTTACCTTGTATATGATTCTTTACTATACACTAACCACCATAAATGAAGTATCCCATTAGTATGAACATAAGAAAAACATAGGTAATCACAGATTACGAAGCTCACCTCGTGACAGCAAAATTTAATTCAAACATATTTCTTAGTACATGTATATTGCCTTTTAAAGGCAAAACCACTCAAGCAGAAAAAGTAGGTCAAGGTCATTTTATGAAAGTTTGATCAAAGATACATCCAATATGCAAGTTTGGTACATGTAGCAGTTATACTTTGCTCAATATTGGCTTTATAGAGCAAAATCACTCAAGCGGAAAAAGTAGGTCAAGGTCATTTTATGAAAGATTGATCAAAGATACATCCAATATGCAAGTTTGGTATATGTATCACTTATTATCACTTATACTTTGCTCAATATTGGCTTTTAAAGGCAAAATCACTCAAGCGGAAAAAGTAGGTCAAGGTCATTTTATGAAAGATTGATCAAAGATACATCCAATATGCAAGTTTGGTACATGTATCACTTATACTTTGCTCAATATTGGCTTTTAAAGGCGAAATCACTCAAGCGGAAAAAGTAGGTCAAGGTCATTTTATGAAAGTTTGATCAAAGATACATCCAATATGCAAGTTTGGTACATGTAGCACTTATACTTTGCTCAATATTGGCTTTTAAAAGCGAAATCACTCAAGTGGAAAAAGTAGGTCAGATGCTGCATCCGATGCATGGGTCCATCTCGGCATCCAAAGATGAATCACTTGTGCAAGTTTGGTTACTGTAGCATTAGTACTTTGTCAGATACTGAGCTACCCCAAACTTCTTATCCAAATCACTCAAGAGGAAAATGTAGGTCAGATGCTGCATCCGATGCATGGGTTCACCTCAGCATCCAAAGATGAATCACTTGTGCAAGTTTGGTTACTGTAGCATCAGTACTTTGTCAGATACTGAGCTACCCCAAACTTCTTAACCAAGTCACTCAAGCGGAAAATGTAGGTCAGATGCTGCATCCGATGCATGGGTTCACCTCAGCATCAAAAGATGAATCACTTGTGCAAGTTTGGTTACTGTAGCATCAGTACTTTGTCAGATACTGAGCTACCCCAAACTTCTTAACCAAGTCGCTCAAGCGGAAAATGTAGGTCAGATGCTGCATACGATGCATGGGTTCACCTCAGCATCCAAAGATGAATCACTTGTGCCAGTTTGGTTACTGTAGCATTAGTACTTTGTCAGATACTGAGCTACCCCAAACTTCTTAACCAAGTCACTCAAGCGGAAAATGTAGGTCAGATGCTGCATCTGATGCATGGGTTCACCTCAGCATCCAAAGATGAATCACTTGTGCAAGTTTGGTTACTGTAGCATTAGTACTTTGTCAGATACTGAGCTACCCAAAACTTCTTAACCGGTCGCGGACGCGTGGGGTTATAGCATAAGCTCACTCAACTTCGTCGAGGTGAGCTAATAAATAAAGATGAAAAGTTCATCCCAATATTTTTTATTCTAAGTTTTGAAATGCCTGAAAATTTTCCACATAATCAGTCAGGGGCATCACTGATTTCAGTCCTCTTTGGAAATGACTGATACTAATAATTTATTTTTCGATTTCCTTTGTAATTAAACACGATCAAAGATATTCATTTTGCAAAATGATAGAAATCAGTCACATAAAAATGATTGAATCTCGTCATATTATATAGTTTGTCAATTTAATTGCCTTTACTACACTATTTAGGGAAATCTAATTCCATGGATTTGTAGTACAAAATGTACTTTCTATTTTGCACCCAATGACCTCATAAAATGGAAATGCGCCGGAATGAATTTCGAGAAATAAGAATGCGCGCAAAAAGTATGGGATTCAGTCATTTGGAGGTAAAACAGCAAGTAAAGTCAAAATCAAAATTACTGATGTTAGTAATTTCTAAAAGAGTACTGAAATCAGTGATGCCCCTGACTGATAATGGTTGTTTTAACTCATTTGTGTCACACTTATGCCCTTTGCCGTGTGGAGCTCGTAAAAAAGTTCCCCGCGCGGGGTTTGACAGTAAGTGTTTTGAATATACTTCCCTGACATTGTCGCCATAGCACTTTCTATATAGACATAACGTCAGTCAGTGCATGAATTTTATATATTTTCATTTCCATGCTTCATTAACATCGACGGCGGGTGCGGCTAGCCAACAGGGGATGCTTACTCCTCCCGGGCACCTGATCCCACCTCTAGCTTGCTGGGGGTCCGTCGATGTTTAATTTTCTGCTCTATTGTGAGTGCTGTTGAGATTATCGTCAGGATCTTCTTTAACTCTTTTATTTGTCTTTATCATGTTTATGCAAAAATGGAAAAATTGCAGTAATACTTCTGGATAAAATCGACATCTTAAATATGAAAAATAGCAAAAAAAAAAAAAAAAAAAAAATTAAAACAGAAATTTAGCAAGGAAATGTACTTGAATTAGGTACTGCCATCAATCCAAGTTCCCTTATATATACAATGTACAGCATATATAAGGGAACTTGGAGTTGACCTACTAAAACTTTAACCTGAGCTATGTCTTTAATATGAACTCTAAGAGGGTAGGGCTTTGATATTTCACATGTGGATTCCTCATGACCAGACATTTCATATGAGACCTTGATATTTCACCGAGTGACCTTGACCTTGGATTTTGACCTTCTTTTAAAAAAAACTTTAACCAGTGGGCTTTATTTCATGAACATGTGTAATACACATATTACCTCATGACCAGACTTTTCATATAAAGTCTTTACTTTAAACCTAGTGACCTGGACCTAAGATTTTGACCCCCTTTTTCAAAGACTTTAATCTGGGCTTATCTTTTGTGTTGTAATTAAGGGACAGGGCTTAGATATTTCACCTGGGCTAATAGTCTTTATGAACTCTAAGGTGTAGGGCTTTGATATCTCACTTGTGTATACCTCATGACCAGACTTTTCGTTGTGGTCTTGACTTTTGACCTAATGACATTGATTTTGGAGTTTTACCATAAAATGTATACTTTTCAAAAACCTTTACCTGGGCCAAAATTATTAACATGAATGAAGGATGACACTGTGATACATGATTTCTTAAATAGATATCTAATGAACAAACATTTGATCAAGTTTGATTTGAGGCCTCAACTTTTGACAAGGTGACCTTGACCTTGGAGTTTGCCTGCCTGTACTTTAAAAAAGAATTATATCCTTTTACATGTACTTGGGCCACATTTTTTTCAACTTTGAAAGATTTGGTAGATAATTCACATGTCAACTCGTAATGACCAGACCTTTCATTTGAGGCCTTGACTTCTGACATAGTGACCTTGACCTTTGAGCTATATCTATACATGTACTTGTCCCAAAAACTTTAACCTGGACCACATCTTTTGAATTATTATGAGGATATGTTGTATAGCTTTGGTATTTCGATTTTTTAAATTGGAAACACTTTCCTGACATTGACTTATTGACCTTGGGGGTTTCATCTTATAACAAACTGACGTTATAATTCTGTTTTGCAAATTGAAAGTGCCAGTACATGTCAAGTGATGCTAAATCTTTTGACAAGTTTAAAAGCCTTTTCCTTCACAATGACATAGTGAACTTGCAGAAAAGGTTGATTGTGCATTACTTTTTTACACCTTTTACTTTTAGTTTATATATATATAATATGACACATGACTCTAAAATTTAAAAGATCATTATTTAATTACATTTAAGGTCTTTATACAATTGTATTTTTATTCTATTCAAAATTCATCAACTTCGGTTTTATTAATATCATTCTTTTTCTGAACACATTAAGAAAATGTCCTATTCAACTAAATATCCCCTAGTGGGCCCTCAAGTGCTGGGACATTCCAAGAACTTCGTGCACACCCAAAAATGGTTGCCCCTGTTTTAACCAGATTTAACCCTTAGATATGATAAGAGATCGAAGTTCAATGCCCATCAATTTTGAGAATATGATAACAAACAAATAATCGAAATAATGAAGGTAAAAATTTATAGGTAACTATCCCCGATTCATGTTAAATATGTAAATTAATATCACGAAAGAACAGATAAAGAAAAATGGCGGAACACCGTAACAGCACGGAACAGCGCCGATTACAATGTCAATTTATGCCATTTTCGCAACTTTAAGATAGCATTTCAAAGAAGGAAATGGTCTGAAATGTTCATGCTTAGATCGAAATACCTGTAAAAGCCTCAAGGAAAGGCTGCGTCATCTTGAAAAACAAGAATCTGCAAATTTATGGATTTTTATCGGAATTGCAGCGCCATCTATCCATCATGTTACGAATAATAAAGAGGGAGATAACTCCATTGATCACGTGATTTGTCATGTGACTGGAAACGAAAGTAGAAAAGACACCTAAAGATGATGTTTGGAGACATTTACATTATTGTATTTTCACTTTGTTCGTTTGCTTGTCATGGCAAACAAGTGAAGCCAAACTTTATAATAATGCTTATGGATGACGTATGTATTATTTTCTTCTGTTATCTCCTGTAAAGATTCTGCAACAAACTTGGTCAAAGTGGTAAACATGTGATAGATCAATAATAATGCAACAGATGCCATTTGCTTGATTTGGCATTTTTTGGCAGTAGTTTGATGTTTGTATTTATGCTTTCTTTTTTCTTCTTTTTGTGTAAAATGCATGATATGTCAGTAAAAAATGGCATTAAGTAGCTGTCCGTGTAAGAATCATGCAAAATGAAAAATATGTGGCATATTGAAAATTTTACTTTTACGAAAAATGTTGATAAAATGAATCAAAAGCATGGGTTTTATTCATATTTTGGTGTGTTTTGTGCAAGAGTGGCAGATTAAGTCATAAAAAGGTGAAATAATAAGAATAATGTAAGAATTTTCTCCATTACCTACAATGTTATTTGTTAAAAAATATCTCTTAATTAAATTAATTATCTAAACCTCCCAGCAAATACAAGTAAATATTCGTAAAATATAACCTTCCAACAATTACTTGAAATAAAAATATAATTTGGATACACACTTTCAATTGTAAAAATAATCATTTAAAAATCCTATATTTAGACATCATTTTTCCATGAAATTACCCCCCTTGGTAGCACTCTCTAGTGAAATAAGGCAGGAATGGTTCTTGGATACAAAACAACATGGCTGCCTATAGATGGAAATTCATCAGTCTATACATACAAAATGTCAATTTCTTTTTACCAACTCTTCTTATCCTTTCGATTCATCATTTGTTTACCTAAATGACTGTAAAGAATATGTAGCAAGCCATCCTCTTTCCCTCAATACATCACAGACGAGAAATATTTGAGTGACTCTGAGGGACTTCCGATAGGAACATGTTATATTCGTATGAACGCTGGAATTTTGGGTTTGATACCATATTTTACTGTTTATACGACCGAGATTTTCATTATTTGAATATTGGAGGAGAAAGTCTATGCATTTTACTCCAACACTTGGAATACAAAGGAGACTGGCAAGTACATCCCTGAGGATCCGATGACCTGCTAAGCTGTGTGTGTACATGTGTGACAAACTACCTGTAATTGCGGACATCTGCAAGTACCAGTATGCTTATCAGATCAGGTATTTGAAAGGGTTTGCATTAATTTCTATCAAAATGAAGACCATTTTACCTAATGCATTCGGTTAACCTTTGTCTATCCTATACACAGGGGCAGATACAGGAATGGGAAGGGAGGGGTGGGTGGGTTGACCTATATATGCATGATTTTGAGTCACAGTATTAATGTGCAATTAAAATGTTTGCATATAAGGTATATATCAATATTAATACAAGCAATTTCACAATTTGTTTAGAGATATGGGCACAATGAAATATGATTTGAGGCCATACATTATAGTAACATACTCTATAATATGCAAGGGTTATATCCATATAATCTTTATGATATGATAATAACTAATTACATCTCACCTTCTGAAGAACCATTCCTATTATTAGGTAACCAATTTCTTTGGATCATAAATGCAAACAAGAGATAACTCGTACAAAACTGAGTTACATGTATTAGCAGATGATGCAGTAAAATCAACTGAGTAGCAGTTGAATTACTTATCCTTTCAGAAGGAAGAATTTATTCAAATAAAAGTGTACAAAGTTCCTAAATCCACAAATTTTTAGTCTCTTTGCCTTTATCAAATTCAAAAAGCCAAGGAAATGAAAATTTGTAAATTTAATATATGTATTTATATTCTAAACAGTTTTACGAATCAAGCAGGACTAATCACATGAATTTTATATTTTCAGCACTGCAAAATATGAAAGGACTCAAGGTTCAATGTTACAAGCTTCCTTGAGAGATTCCTTGATGAGGTATGTAATACATGTTTGCTCAATATAGTATTCAATCTCATTCTATAAGTTAGGTTCATACCTATATGCAAAAGCCAGTCCCCCCCCCCCCCCCCCCCCCCCAAAAAAAAGAGAAACAAAACAAAACATCTTTATCACCCTTAAATATTGAAAGGGACTCTCATATATACATATACATAAATTTATTATACCCACAAATATAGTTTGGGGGAGGGGTATTGAAATATTTCAATCTGTTGCAATTTTGAATTTGACTTATGACCTTGGTTCAAGATCATGACACACCCTTTGGTCCTGGGATATGTCATGATCTTGAACCAATACCTTGACCTTGTGACCTGGAACTTGGAGTACGGCCAACTTGGCTCTATACTCTATTTAGGGATATGATGTGCATATTTTTCATGTGTTTCTCTTGATAAGACAATTCTATTTATACCCTTGTCTTTGACCCCATGACCTTGAATGTCATGAATGACCAATTTTTGCCTTCAATTTTCAAACCAGAAATATAACCTTGATCATGGTTTTTAAACATGAGCATTCATGTAAAGCTTTGATATTTTGCATGTGAATTGCATGTGACAAAACTTTTCAGTTGAGAAATTAACCTTTGACCTACTGACCTTTAAATTGGAGTTTGAGTCACATTAGGTAAATGTGCTAATGACAATATCTCTATCATCTTTTAAGATATGGTGTACATATTTCACATGAACATAAATTAGTACAAAACCATTCATTTTTGTCTCTGACATATTGGCCTTGACCCAGGAATTTGACTTGCTTTAGAGAAAATACACCAACATTTATTTACCAAGTAAGGCTAAAGGTTCATTCATTTTAAAAAGAACCTCACATTTGATACATGACCCCTGACCCAGAACACTTGACCTTGAAATTAAAACCTTCTACAAACAAAAATCTGTCAGGGATAGAGTGGTTCAGAAGTATGTGTTGTTTAAATTTTGTTATTATGATAATGTTATGCATACTATTTCTTATTCCAGTGAAGATGGAAAAGCTTAGCTTGACAAGAGGCCAGGTATAAGATTGACGTCACCTTTGGTCATGATGAGCCAGTTGAGAAAATATGTCAGGTATTCATTGAATATATTGCAGACATTGTCAAAGTTCAATTTTTTATGCCCCTGTAATCAAAGATTCGGGGACATATAGTTTTTGGTCTGTCCGTCTGTTCGTCCGTCTGTCTGTCTGTTTTCTCTGTTTGTCCGCAAAAACTTTAACCTTGGCCATAACTTTTGAATGGTAAATGATAGGGCTTTAATATTTCACATGTGTATTCCTTGTGACAAGACCTTTCCACGGATACTACAATTTTTGACCTTGTGACCTTGACCTTGGAGTTTGACCTACTTTTGAAAAATTTTAACCTTGGCCATAACTTTTAAACGGTAAGTATTTAATATTTCGGCTTTAATATTTCACATGAGTATTCCTTGTGACAAGACTTTTCCATGGATATCAAAATTTTTGACCTTATGACCTTGACCTTGTGACCTTGACCTTGGAGTTTGACCTACTTTTGAAAAACTTTAACCTTGGCCATAACTTTTAAATGGTAAGTGATAAGGCTTTAATATTTCACATGAGTATTCCTTGTGACAAGACCTTTACATGAATATCAAAATTTTTGACCTTATGACCTTGACCTTGAGATTTGACCTACTTTTGAAAATCTAAACTTTAGCCATGACTTTCAAATGGTAAGTTATAGGACTTTCATATTTCACATATGACTTTCTTGTGGCAAGACCTTTCCATGGATACCAAATTTGACCTTGTGACCTTGACCTAAAAATTTTAACTACTTTTCGGTTGTTTTACCAACAAAGATGCCAACGGGGGCATTCGTGTTTCACAAACACAAAATTTTTATTTACCAGACAGTTGGTCTGGTGAAATGAAAAAAAATCACCAGTAAAATTTTTATTTTAACAGACAATTCTGATTTAGGAATTATCACCTTAAATGAGAAAGATCTTCTCATTGAGCTTATATCTTTATATGTATCCCCCCCTCTGCCCTCCTAAATAAAATTTAGTTATTTGAACATGTGAAAACCCTAAGCGTTGAAAATTTTCTTGATCACCGCAAGTCATTTACAGCAGTTGAGTCTTTAGTTACTCCAGGTATCAAGTTATCAGTAAGCTAATATAATTCATAATAATATTTGTAATGGAAGGGGGGGGGGGGTTGAAAGGCATAACATCAATGTTTCACCAGTACATATAGCATTGAATATTTCTTTAGAGTCAACTCTGTGCAATAAATGAAATACACGTATATGGAATATATGAAAATGGCCAACATATATTAATTCAATCTGTTTGTTGCAGGATTCTTTGAATAGGCACTGTATGGAAGAGTAACTAACTACTTGCTCGGAAGATACACAGAATACTTGTAAGGAAGATTCAAAAGATACACGCAACTCATCAGAAGATTCACAGTTTGAGCTCCTATGATGGACACATACCTTTTACACAATTTTTTTTCAACACACTTTTGTTACAATTAAAACAATGTAGATTGGGATTAAAATATATCTGTAGAGGTTTGACTTTGACCTTGAAAAATGTAATTTTTTGTGTAGTTTAATAGCTGTGGAAGAACTATAAAGAGAACAATATTGAACTTGGTATTAAGATAAAGCAGAGTGAGATGATCTTAGGCCAGGTATTGTTTTTGACCTTGAGGTTTGATGTTGACCATGACCTTGAAAAATGACTTAATCTCTATTGTACAATATGTAATTTTACATTCAAACTTTGCATAGAGGTAAGAGATAATGAGTTGACTTTATTTCAGGTATTGACCTTGACTTTGCCATTTGACCTTGACCTTGAAGATACAATTTTGAATTTGAATTTACCATAGTAGGGTACCAATAGTATATCATATATCACATTTAAACTTTGCATGGAGATAGATTTAAGTAAGTGTGCCTGATTTCAGGTAATGCCCTTGACCTCGAGATTTTACCTTGACCTTGAAAGTAAAAATTTTGAATTAGAGTATGTTGTAACAATAAAGCATGTATATGAAACCATGAGTAAGACTTTATATTAGATATCACATTAAAATTGTACATGCAGGTAGAACATGATAACTGGATTTGATTTTGCCCCTGACAGTTTTATTTTGAACTGGACTTACGTCATTACTCTATGACATTTCACTTTAAAAGTTGCCATAGCGGTAGAACATGGTTCTGGTACTGTAGTTAACCTTGAGGATTGACCTTGATGATATGATTTTGAAGTAGACTAAAGTGTGTCAAAACTATGTAGAATCTCACATTGAAACTTTGGAGGAGATATTAATATTGCACTCTGTTGCTTTCAATGGACATAGTGTTTCAAAATGTGAATTAGGATCAGTTCATCGGTTAACTATGACTTTGACTTCTTTCCTATACATCTAATAAAGTTTGACAACATTTTTAATGGAACTCATGGATACAAATTATTGTATTGTGATCTCACCCTTGCATTTTCAGTTTGATCGTCTTATTTTTTCTAAGAAATAAATGTTCTTTATTGTTATATATTCTGTTATATAAACTCATAGATGAATTTAGAAGAATTGTTGTACAGTTGCTTAGCAACCTTTATATGTACTTTCTTTATTGCTTATATAAAGCTATTTTTCCGTAACAACATTGATCAGTTGTCCAAAAGGATATATTTGATCAAATGCAATATCCTGTTTGATATCTCTTTATAAATAATTTGCAAATACATGTAGTTCATAGATATTCAAATATAATACAAAACATAGGGTAATCAAAGATTACATAGCTCACCTATACAGGTTTTTGTCAGAAACCAGGTTAAAGTTTTTGAAAAGTAGGTCAAGGTCACTAGGTCAAAGGTCATGGTCTCAAATGAAAGGTCTTGTCACAAGGTATCTATATGTGAAATATCAAAGCCCTACCCCTTATAGTTCAAGAGATATAGCCCAGGTTAAAGTTTTGTCTACTGACGACGACAACGACGCCGAGGGTATGGCATTAGCTCTCCAGACTTTTTCGTCCCAGCGAGCTAAAAAGGAAAAGTTAGCATTTACAACTATTTCAACTTATATAGAATAGTTTATTGCTGTATTAGTTGTATCTAAAAATAACCAATAGATGCTGAACATTATCTATTTATCAAAAACTGAAATTAATACATTAAAAGAAAATCTTTGATGTTGTATTTTTAAAGCTTGTATTGTTATGATATAGTGATACGTTGCCTAGCAACCAAGTATACACACTAAGTATTTATTTTAGTTTTACATTTTTCTTAAGAACTTAAATTGTCAGTTGTTCAGTTTATGGTGTATCATTTTGTGCAATGCTTCCAATAACATTGATGAATTAATTTGGAAATTCGGAAAGGTAGGGAAAAGAATTTTTTGGCAATTTTGACATTTTTTTGGCATTTTAAAAATGTTTAATTCTATAATATTCTATTTTACACTAACATTGACATGTTTAAAGGCATTTAAGGGCATTCTGCAGTCTTAAACATAATTTATATTGAACCAGGATCGGTAAATAACGATGACTTATTTCTTTACAAAAATAGTGCATGTCGTTACAGGATGGGAATTCGGTTGCCTAGCAACAAGTCAAATATGTTTTTCCGACTCATTTTATGTTTCTGTTCTGAACATCAATGATCAATGTTAGTGGTGGTATATGTCACTTTGTGCAATGTTTTAGATAAGTCTATTAAAAGAGATATGAAAATGTCGAAAATCCACAAATTCACAAATTTCTGAAAAAATGAGAAACCAGCAATTTTTAGAGTATTATAAAATTTCCGAATAACATTTATTTGTCCAAAACACTATTGATATGTGTAAAAGCAATCTTTGTCAATGTCTCAGTAAAATGTGAAACTCTGGAATGTTTTAGCTTATTAAATTATTTGGCTATTCCTAGACACATATTTACCAGTTTTCTTCAATATGGTGCATGCCGTTGCTAAGGAAAATTAAATCTTTGATATTCCTTAGCAACCGTAGTTCCAAGAAAGTTATATTAAAATTACATATATATTTCATTATGAACATCAGGTATGAGCAGTTTCATCAGAATCTAAGATCCTCAATGTGCCACTCACTGCATGATTCTTACAAAGACAGCTACTTAATATTTTCAAAGAAAATACTGAGCTATATAATTATTTCATTTTTATGCAAATGTATGTAACTTACAATACTGATCAGTATTCCGTGTGATCAATGTAATATTTGATCAGGATGATGAAAAGTATGTAAATGATGTAAAATCATATTTTAAATTTATACCCTTGCAAGCATCAGAAGGACAAACAAGTAGCATTTTGGTATGTTTTCCAATATAAAACACTTAAAATACCAGGACTTTTGCTAATTTTGTTTCTTTGAATTTCCAGATGGGCTGGGGAGATTTGGGAGTGTTTGGAGAACCAAATAAGGAGACTCCCAATCTAGATCAGATGGCTGCTGATGGCATGCTATTTCCTGATTTCTATTCAGCCAATCCTCTTTGCTCACCTTGTATGTCAAATTGGTGCATATATTTTCCCCACAAACATGTTTTTCACTTTGAAGTCATCAAAATGATTTAAAAATTATAAAGCCTTGATCATGTCAAGGCAAAATGAGTTTCAGGTATAACCTAATACAAGAAGTTTCTGATGTCTTTAATATTTTTATCTACAGCCAGGGCTGCGTTACTGTCCGGTAGACTTCCTATCCGGAATGGATTTTACTCTGACAATGCACATGCTAGAAATGGTGAATATAAATCTTATTACATTGTATTAATAATTGCAAAAAAGTAAAAAATAACCCCCCCCCCACAAAAAAAAGCAAAACAAACAAAACAACCCCACCCAAAAAAAAAAAAATCCCCAAGTACTTTTATATCACTATTCAATTTCCATTGATCCACTTGAAGACTTTGCCTATTGCAATCTATCTAAAATTCAGTTATGATTTCATTTGTTAAAAATAGGAAGTGAAAGCATAATGCAAAAGTGATCTTGTCTGTTACTTGTTGAAAGATAAAAGCAGTTTCTAAAAGAATTTCTAGAAAGTAATTGTGAGTATAATTATAAATACTGTATTTTTATTTTGTCTTTATTCTTTAAAGCCTACACTCCACAGGACATAGTAGGAGGTATCCCTGATGAGGAGATCCTGCTACCAGAACTTTTGAAGAAAGCTGGTTATACAAACAAGATTGTTGGAAAATGGTATGGCAAAATTCTGCATGATTACAAAGATTTGATTTTTGTATTGGTATCTATACTGAAAAAAATTAATTCACTTTTCAATTTGTCCTTGAACCTTCCATCCATCTGTCCACTACCAATGCTATAAGACTACCGTCTAATTAGCATTTTTAGAATAGTTACAATCTTTGAGGGCAAGATACAAAGTATACTTCTATTCCTTTGATCTTCACAACTTCTAAAATAGGATCTCCATGGTAGCAGTGAGATCCCCTTTGATTTCCAAGGTCAAACTCACAGACAGATGTTTTTGCAGGCAGGATACTTACTAAATTTTTATGCATATTTTTATATGTCTTTCTTATTGCAAAGAGGTTCGATCATGTGGCCTTGACTTTTTGTGACTGACCTCATTTTGAAATGAAAAATCCTCTGTGGGTTTTCTGGAAGATCAGATATTATATAAGTCACAAATCTACCATAGGTACTTCTCTTGATATACAATGTATTAATTATGAAAAGATGAATATCATTTTCATCAGTATTTATAAATCTATCCATTCTATATGTCACTGGATTTATCACCTAACTTTTAATTCTACAGGCACTTAGGTCACCGAGCCCAATATCACCCTTTAAAACATGGTTTTGATGAGTGGTTTGGTGCACCAAATTGTCATTTTGGTCCATACGATGACAAAACTACACCTAATATTCCTGTATACAGAAATGCCGAGATGGCCGGCAGGTAAGTTATCCTTAGGAATCTTTAGGAATAATGCTGAGAGTTTACATGAAGATTCTTTAAGAAATTTCATGGTACCCTTACTATTTTCTGTTATAGATGATATTACTGTTTCCATTTGTAATATCTCAACAGAAATTAATTGTAATTCTAATAGCACTTTTAGAACACTATGATACTTAATTTGCATAGAAAAGATTGCAGAAAGGATTTTCTGATCGTAAGTCTTGATTGGTAAATGTTCTGTAACCGTCAAAAGTATAGAAAAAATATTATACAATTGATTCAAATATTTCTTCCAGAGGGAAGGGATGATAACAAATAAAAACACAAACACTCAGATACACAAATTTTCGGCCCCTTGGCCTTTATCAAGTGTAAAAAACGACGATCTATAACAATTCTAAGTAAAATCCATCCTTGCTTCTCTGGCGTTCATTGCAAATGTTTATGTTAGTCTATGACGTCATAATATTCGCGGCACATGCATGCATTTCGCGTTACCCGCGAAAAGTTACAAAGTCTATGTAATAATGAACGATCCGAGAGAAGATGGTTTTAAAGAACTAAATCATGATTTATACATATATATAACATTGAATTTAAAATATTACACATATATACATAACCTATTTAAACATATCCAATAATTGTAAGGTACAAGCGCATATATGATGCCTGCAAGAAAACCCAGACAGACCATGTCACAGACAAACAGACAACCGTTTAGTTGAAATTAAAGTAGGTCGAGATCATAGCAGAAAAGAAGGGGGACAAACATATACAAGACTAGTGATCCCTAATATTACGGACATGCTTAGTAAAGCCAATCAGATTTAGTTATATAATTAAAGAATTGTCATATTAAAAAAAAAAAAAAAAAAAAAAAAAAAAAAATTTTACCTCGCACACAGTGGCACCTGCCTTTCCCTGTGTGTACACCTTTTATTGTATATTTAAAAAAAAAAATGTTTGCATGTATTCAGAGGTTCATTTTAATATTACAACCATTTGGTGTTCTAGTTTCAAGATTTTTTATCCAGTTTTCTTCAACAATTAGTCTGTAATTTTTATCCTCACGCGTAGTCCTAGACATCACGGCCACTCGTAGATCGCGCTCATCATGATCTTTGAAATGTCTCATTATCGGTTTATCTCGTTGGTACTTTATGTCACGTCTATGTTCCTCGGTCCTCTCCTTTATTTTTTTTTTAAATATACAATAAAAGGTGTACACACAGGGAAAGGCATGAGGTGCCACTGTGTGCGTGGTAAAATTTTTTTTTTTTTTTAATATGACAATTCTTTAAAGGTGACCCGCAAAGATCCCTCACTCATCTCATTTTTTCTTGTTCACTTGATCAAGTAGATCTAGAATAACACATTCCAATTTTTCATTTGACCAAATTGCGTCCCGTTTAGCAAATAAAGCGGGTGCAAATACGCCCCGTATTAAAATTCTAAAACGCCTGCCCGGATTACCTCCCGTGGCGATGACGTAATGTACACCCAAGCCCGCATATACTATGCTGTAATCACTGTAATATTCACAGCTTAAAAAGAGATATTTATGCGAGTATATATATATATATTTTTTTTTAATTCATCAAATATCGAATAGCTTTGCGCTAATTTTGTACATCACATCAACAATCGTTTTGATATCATAAGTTGACGACTGTGCGGTTAGAAGTTTCCTATAGAAAGTGGCTTCACCTGCTTTCAAGATTTGTTACCGGAGCAAAATTTTATGGATTGAATTTTTCGAGCAACCCTAAGTAAAGTATATATTTTTGAAAAGGTCTTTCCGAGACGGCGATTTTGAAAATGATTTCAATTAAATCGGACTTAAAACAAAAAAGTTATTAGCAAAAAGAACTTTGATGGCCAAAAAAATTAATTGTGTGTAGATTTATTTCTATGCGTTTAATTGGAGTATTGTGGTCGTGTTTGGTATCAAATGAATTCGAATGAAGTGCTGTAGAGGAAGATGATAAGGAAATGCAAAAATAATGTTGAAACAAACAATTTGTATCTTTACGGCCGAGTTTGTCGGTGCATCAAAGGCTTGGCGATCGTTACCGAATAACGGTATAAAAGTTGCCGGCAAAAAGCGTAATGATGAGTGGAGGGTGTGTTAATTGGTGTCAAAGGGGCCATCTAAGGGGCACAGGTAGACTGATAATTAACCAATTAGTATAAAGTTTACCTGTAGTTTACCTGTAAAGGTATATGATGAGTATTGAAAGCTAAGATTCTAGAATATTTGATCGTGTGATGTAATGTGTTTGTGTTCAATCTGTAAAGATGTGCTGGTCTTTATATATGAATACACTTTTCAAATATAATTATAGCACCAACACTCGTCGTTCAAAGATATCAAGAGCTGCTTCTTGTCATATTTAAATAAAGAAATGGTTCCACCGTAGTCAGTGAATGGGTCGGTAAGGTATGTGATGTCCGCCTCATCTCCGTTCACGTCCTCAATTGCGTCCAATGGAATAAATGGTTGTATGGCTGTCCGTCGTACCGATGTCTTTACTGCATTGTTGTCCTGCATGGTAGGGCCGGTTGCCTGGGCTCGTCTCCACATACACTGAATATAGTGGATGAAGCACCCCGTTGTTGTCAACACGGATGTGGATTGTGTATATCTGGTGGAACAGCTGTGAGTGGCGGATCCAACGCATTACTTCGATTTCTAGAACGTTTTCTGACAAATTATTTACTGTACAATCTGGAAATTAACGCAGTTGGATACACATCGAGTCTTTGGTATCGAAATATTTAAGTTTACTTTATCAGAAAATTGATTATATATATATCTGCCGTCTATACAGTGCCTGTCAACTACGTTTACTGATTACATGCAGTTTACACAGTATCCTCAGGCCAGTTGTTATTTGTTAATTATGTTTACTAACAACCACTTCAGACAAAGTTGAGGAAAAAAATGTGAAGAAATGCGAAAAATTAAAGACATAGAATCTAATGATGTTATCCCATTTATCTGGTTTTAACATATATAACATGCAAACTTCATTACTAAATATCAAATGTAACGAAATACTTACGCCAATAGACAGACTATGGAATAATTGTTTGTAATATCTATGCATTTGTTTATCGAAAAATGTTGTAAATTCGGGAGATGTTTTTTTTTTTTTTTTTTTTTTTTTTTTTTTTTTTTTTTTTACAATCTGGCTTAAGTATTCTGAAAATCTGAATGATTAATTATTATCGAATAAATACAAATATTGAAAAATCCGTGGTTTTCAGTGGCGAATCCAGAGGGTGCGGGGGGGTTGCATCGAGGGGGAGAGGTGCGGGAGGCGGTCCGGGCCTCCCGCGGGAAATTTTACAAAAAATATATGCAAATGGTGCAATCTGAATATTTGAAACCTGTATTAATTAGCTTTACCAAAAGTGCAATAATAAGAAAAGAAAATATGGAGTATCCATGCATAATTTTCACCGATTTTGGACCAGAGATACAATTTACCTGAAGATACAGGTAAGGGTCGATCTTGGCACTAAACCTCATGCCATATTTCTTCTACATGGCGATTCGTATGTAAAAAAATATATATATATTCAATAGCTTTTTACAATGTAATTTGCTTTGTACCATGTTTATTGCGGAAAAGTCGGCGGAGAAATAAACATAGCACATGGTCTTGCTGATTTTGTATATTTCATTCGATTATATCTTAGTTCAAAATAGTTTTTTGGTGTATAAGCATGATAAGAGATGGACAATAGTCAAACTATTTCATCATGGTCTCTAAAGATCGATCCTCAAGAAAAACTTGTTATTCTAAATTGATTTTTTCAAACAAAAAGACGACTAGACTAACGGGCATCATATAACTTCCAGCATATTTTAGCGGTCATTCGAATTTTAACGTCATGCAGATTTTTTTTTCATTATATGGCATTGGTAACTTTGTTTTTTCTAAAATTCCATCAAGATGAAAATTGCCCAAACGTAAAAGCATCTACTGTCTATTTCCCAACAAATGCCTGTCGTGGTCTAATTTGTTGTTCACAGCTTGTACGGGGGTCAAATATTACGCAATCTATAGGCTTGCCTGTATATGACACGCCTGCGATCACTCTGATTTGAATATACAACCTCTATATATGAACTGACACTTATACCCGGCTAACTAAGGCCATCACTCAATGATAGGTGAAAGTCATACTTGGGTAATTCCGAATACGCTGTAAAGTCGTTTTAGAAGAACCCCCCCCCCCTCCCCCCGAAGAAAAAAATAGATAAATAAATAAAATATGAAAATAAATAAATAAATCAATAAAACGTATTTGGTACCGATTTGTTTTTATCTATCTTCAAGTAAACAAGATATGGGAGTTTCATCCCTCACTGCCTTCAGATAGCCTCTAACACTCGCTTGGGTGCACATGACGTCACACAAAGGGGCAGATAATTCAGTCGCGCCGCTTCAACGATTAGACTATTCAGGTCGATTTACAGGAAAACGGGCGGTCGGAAAAATATAATTCTTTTGAATTTTTTTCTCTAGTATGAATAAGTAAAGTAAAATAAAGGTTTTTTAGCATTTAAAAACCTTTAGAGGTGACCTTTAATTATATAACTAAATCTGATTGGCTTTACTAAGCATGTCCGTAATATGAGGGATCACTAGTCTTGTATAAATCCCCCTTCATTTCTGCTATCATCTCGACCTACTTTAATTTCAACTAAACGGTTGTCTGTTTGTCTGTGACATGGTCTGTCTGGGTTTTCTTGCAGGCATCATATATGCGCTTGTACCTTACAATTATTGGATATGTTTAAATAGGTTATGTATATATGTGTAATATTTTAAATTCAATGTTATATATATGTATAAATCATGATTTAGTTCTTTAAAACCATCTTCTCTCGGATCGTTCATTATTACATAGACTTTGTAACTTTTCGCGGGTAACGCGAAATGCATGCATGTGCCGCGAATATTATGACGTCATAGACTAACATAAACATTTGCAATGAACGCCAGAGAAGCAAGGATGGATTTTACTTAGAATTGTTATAGATCGTCGTTTTTTACACTTGATAAAGGCCAAGGGGCCGAAAATTTGTGTATCTGAGTGTTTTTATTTGTTATTATACAATTGTTTTGTGCATTTATCTTATTGTCAAGTATTGATAATGTCTTGTTCGATGAACCAAAATTATTTTCTTCGTAGATATTATGAGGACTTCAAAATAGAAAAGAATGGAGAGTCCAATCTCACTCAGATGTACTTACAGGTAATTAAACATACAATTAATCATATTTCTTTCATCTGAGTGTAAATCAATATCAGCTGTTTCAAGAATTTGAATTGTTTGTGATATGATAGTTCATATTTGTTCTTAAGACATGAGTGGATATATGAAATGTTACAAATTCTTTTCTAATTAATTAATTAAGCTATTAACGTTTATTGCAAATTACAGCTGAGAAATAATTGGTACGTTTTAAAAAATCTCACCAGTATCTACAATTTTTCAAAATTTATTGTGTGAAAACATGTATTAATACTTATGACACAACATTGAATTTGAGGAATAAGAATAAAATGTATGATACCCTTAACATATATCTTCATCTTTTGCCAGGAGGCCTTGACCTTTTTACAATCCCAGCATTCCAAGGATCAGCCATTTTTTCTGTACTGGGCAGTAGATGCTACCCATGATCCTCTGTATGCCTCTAAGCCTTTCCTAGGAACCAGTAGGCGGGGACTGTAAGTTAAAAATTAACCATGATTTAAATGGGAATATATTATTGCCAGAATTTCTCTAAATAACTGTCAGTCTTTCTCCTTTTTATTTTGGTTGAAAATATCAGTGTTCAATAAGTATCTAATAGAATCCATTTCATGTTACATGCAGAATAAGTTTTGAAGCCTAGATGTCTCGATCTGACTGTTCAATAATTGGTTTATATATAGTTCTGACTTGAAGCCTTAGCAACAAAGCTTTATTTTTAGATGTCAAGGGTCTGATCTTTCAGGGAAAGAATTAGAATTTCCTTATGATACATGTAGATGTTAACAAAAAAAAAAAAAATCACAATTTTTGTGTATCTTCTTTCTTATGTTTTTATTTCAACAATTTATATATTTGAGAAAGAAAGATGTTAAAAAAATCCTACAAGTTTTGTATATCATACATGTACCATTATATGTTTCATGTAGGTATGGTGATGTAGTCAGGGAGTTGGACTACACTATAGGGAAGATACTGTCTACCCTTATATCAATGGGCGTGGCTAACAACACATTAGTATTCTTCTCATCTGACAATGGAGCAGCTACATATTCCAAAGAAGCAGGTATTGCTTGTTAAAGATCCTTACCTTTCTTATTGGTTCCAAATGTGTAACATCATAATCTTCAAAAAAATCTTTAGATTTGATTTGCTTCAGTAAGGGAAAATAGTGTCTCCCAAACATATCTCTTATTATGCTGTTCTTGGATTTCTTATGGAACCCTTTATTTTCATTTTAGGAGGTAGTAATGGACCTTTTCTCTGTGGGAAGGAGACAACATTTGAAGGTGGGATGAGAGAACCCTCCATAGCATGGTGGCCTGGCCACATCAAACCCAGACAGGTAAATCTAACCCTGATAGAATATAAGCCTTGTGTTGTACCTCTCCTCTTTAGGAAGAGACAACATTTGAGGATGGGATGAGAGAGCCCTCCATAGCATGGTGGCCTGGTCAAATCAAACCCAGACAGGTAATGTTAGTCTGAATTTAATCAAAGGTTGACAGGGAGAACTACAGTATCAAGTCAATTGGGACAGGTAAAAATACAAAAAAAATCACATAAAACCAAGCCTGGTAAAATTTCAGAATTACATCAAAAGGCAAGAGATAATTAACAACCATACAAAGCATCAAACGACAAGTAATCCTACAGTATTACATCAAAGCTTTATAGAATTTATAGGTTGATGCTTGATATGCAAACTATATAAAAGAAAAAATGAATTATAAAATACTGAATTGAACAAAGCAAATGACAATCTGATTTATTTGAAATGATTTCATGGCAGTGTTGAAAATTCACAGATTTCAGAGAATTTTATATGTGTACCAAACTTTTGATATATGAAAAGTGCTTTAAAAAACAGTAATTTTACTGATTGATAGTAAGTAATAATCATTATTTATCAAATATTACACTTATACTGTATACCACTTTTTGTTCAGAAATATTTTGTTATAAGAATTTTTAAGAAGATATTACAATACTGTAAACGTGGAAATTTTCGCATGGGGGGTAATTTGTGCGATTGTATTATTATCGCGAAAATAATCCCAACATAAAAATTACAACCAGTATGAAAGACTAAAGGGGATACTACAGATTTCACCAAAATTACCCCCACACGTACTGTTACCATGGTAATAACGCAAAATTTCCCCCAGTGAAAATAACCATGTTTACAGTATGCTTGTTTATATAGGCAAGTCCAATTGTTTGTCATGTAGGTGTCACACAAGGTGGGATCATTAATGGACCTTTATATCACACTGGCTGAGCTGGTAGGAGTGGACATACCTACAGACAGACAGATAGACGGCATCAGTTTGGTTAATACTCTACTGAACTCCTCATGATGATTATTTATATGTATTGTAGGTGTCACACTAGATTGGGTTATTAATGGATCTTTACACCACACTGGCTGAGCTGGCAGGAGTGGACATACCCACAGACAGACAAATAGACGGCATCAGTTTGGTTAATACTCTACTGAACTCCTCATGATGATTATTTATATGTATTGTAGGTGTCACACCAGGTTGGGTCATTAATGAACCTTTACACCACGCTGGCTGAGCTGGCAGGAGTGGACATACCCACAGACAGACAAATAGACGGCATCAGTTTGGTTAATACTCTACTGAACTCCTCATGATGATTATTTATATGTATTGTAGGTGTCACACCAGGTTGGGTCATTAATGAACCTTTACAACTCACTGGCTGAGCTGGCAGGAGTGGACATACCTACAGACAGACAAAGAGACGACATCAGTCTGGTTAATACTCTACTGAACTCCTCATGATGATTGTTTATATGTATTGTAGGTGTCACACCAGGTTGGGTCATTAATGAACCTTTACACCACACTGGCTGAGCTGGAGGAATGGACATACCTACAGACAGACAAATAGACGGCATCAGTTTGGTTAATACTCTACTGAATTCCTGCTCATGATGACTGTTTATATGTATTTTAGGTGTCACACCAGGTTGGGTCATTAATGGACCTTTACACTACACTGGCTGAGCTAGCAGGAGTGGACATACCTACAGACAGACAGATAGACGGCATCAGTTTGGTTAATACTCTACTAACCAATACAGAGAAAGAACGGTATAGACTCTCAATCACAGTGAATATTTTACATTAAAAAAAAAAAATCTTTGTCTCTTGATGATGTAAATTGAGGGATCGCAAATATCCTACAGCTTAATTACCTATTGACAGCCTTATACATTATGATGTCATAGTCAAATGACCTGTTATAACATTGCTTGAGGCCCGCCATTGATTATGGTGTCATGATCAGATATAATGATACACCAACAGGTACGATGATGGACATTTGGTGATCCCTCAATTAATTCATTGAGAGAACTCTTGGCATATAGTTTGTTGATTGGGTACCACAGTAATTCCAATTTCTTCACTGCCTTGAATGAGATGAGTGACAATAGATGTATCAAATGTATCAATTCTTATCTTAGATCAGTGTTTGAGATTATAATATAATAAGGATACTTTGTATATTTGTAAAATTAATTTCAGACCACTGTTTTATTACCGTGGTAACCAGTTGATGGCTGTCAGAATAGGCCCATATAAAGCTCACTTGTGGACATGGACTAACTCAATAGAAGAATTTAATAAGGTAATTGAAGATCTCATTTAAATATTAATTTCAATTATTAAAAATAAAAATCTTCTGAATCTTATATCAGTATGCGAGACATTTTAAAGTTTCAAAATTATTTTCATATGGCTGAAGCCTTCTAGATAATTCTTACCCTGCTTTGGATTTGAAAGCATAATATGAATATATATCAAAAGAATACCATATTAATGATAAATTAATTTTCAATTGTTCTGTTGTGTCTTATGAAGGGATGAATTGGATGTTGCTCAATACAATTATGATGCCTATTGACAACATTATTTTTATTGAAAAACACCATGATTTACAATTGTGTATCATTATTTCTAATTTTAGGGTGTCAATTTCTGTCCCGGAGAGGAGATTCCAGGAGTGACCACCCATAATCAGACTGACCACTCTAGTCAACCACTACTGTTCAACATCAATAAAGATCCTGGTGAAAAATACCCAATCAGGTTAGTACAATATTTTCCATGGCATTTAACATACTTAGCAATATTCTACTCAAGGGATATTTTTAAATCCTGATATTGACAGGCAGATGTATTTTCATTTCTTTTGTACTTTTCATACCTGTCATTCATTCTATCTTTTATTTTGAGCATGCAATTGCAGCCAACATGCATTGTAAATCCATATGTAAATCAATCCAGTATTCTGACCTCAGGTCTCGCGGAACACCTGTCTCGTAATGTTGCTTTGAGGGAAGGGGTGTTTTTCTTTTTTTCCCAATCTGTTGCCATGGCAACCAACTTATTCAACATTTTATATCTTAATATTCACAATACCCCCTCAAAGTACTAGAACACATATAGACATTACTTTCTTCTAGCTTCCATGGGCCAGAACATTGAATGGAAACATACCCAAAATGACACTAAAATTATGCAAATTTTAGCAAAACCTACCCATTTTCAGGTCGCCATAGCTCAGGGAAAAAAAATTTCCCACAAAATATGGTTACTATGTATCTCTAGATAAAATCTGAAACTTTCAAATGGTACCAAATTACATACCTCTTCCGTGATTCATTTTCTCACAAATTTATCATCTATGAACAAGACTGCTATTTTCCCTCCATATTTCTTAGCTATTTTCAGTACATGGCCAAAACAGCAAACCGAAAGTAAGCCGGCTGCATGGGAGTTTCTACACAGTTTCGGATCTGTCTAAGATGCCTATTTTCAGCAGAAAATCCTCCCAAATTTATTTAAACTTCAAAAGTCAACATTTCCTATTAAAAGTTAAAGCAACTTTAAGTTTACTTAAAATAAGAATTTTGACAGTGGTCACTTTTTTGAAAAGTCGCTACATGGAAAAGTCTAGAGGTGTTCCGCGAGACCTCAAATCTGACTGTATATACCATTTTTATTGTGACCATGCAATTAGCATGCATTCTAAATCTAACTCTTGAATTATCAGGTCTACTACTGCAGAATATAAACAGGTTATACAGAACATAATGCCAGTTATAAAAGAGCACCTGTCTAATCTGAAACCGGGGAAACCTCAGCTTAACTTCTGTGATCCTGCAGTTATGGTAGGTGCTCATTTTGACGTGTGAATGTACAAATATGTAAATAACTTGTCTATGCAGTATTTGTTGGATGAAATATTGTAAGTTTTTGAAACTTAGTCAGCTGATCATTTAATTTATATTAAACTTTGAATTTAAGCCATTCTCTTTCGAAGTTTTGATAAACTGTCTTTAACCAACTTATATTTAACCAGAATTGGGCACCACCTGGCTGTGATAAGAATGGGAACCGCTGTCTGAAGGCACCACCATCAAACCTCAAGAAATGTGTGTGGGACCACTAACCATAGAATTTATCTCACTGGAGTCATATCTCACATTTTGATATTGGGAATAACTACATAAACATAGGTGGGACCAAATAGACCGTTAATAATTCACCTGGTGCTATCGTGCATGTACTTAGACTTTTAAGGGAATGGAAGAAAAAGGTTTTGATAATAGAGAGGTCTGACTTATTATGTTTTCTGTGATACTCATAGTGCAATAGTAATGAAACATGCAATGTTTTAATATTTGATGCATTTCTTATTTGATATACATATTTTTTGTTGTTGGAGAAAAGTACATGTATTATAAGTAATTTGGATGTTTTTAACATGGTTTTGCTATTTTGTTAATTCAGGTATCTCATCATCAATTTGTTTTGACTTTGTCAGATTGTGTTTATAGAAATGTTATACAATTCATAGATCTGTTTAGTCCATCTATTATGAATGATTTAATCATAACAGCTGATTGCTATCAATCATATTAGAATTTTCCGTGTCACATTCCTGCACTTTTAATTCTTATGTATGTCATTCCATTGAACATGCTATTTGCTACTGTTATTTATTGCTCATTTATGAGAGCATAATTTTATTTTCCTCTATGTGTGCAAGAAATTCATGCAACTTTCAAATTAAAAGTTTTAAACTTAATTGTCTAGGACAGCTTTAACTCATTTTTTGTTTGTGTTCACTAGTATGCATTTATATTTTATTTCATCTATTCTTTGCCACTATATATGAATTTTATGGGACAAATGAGCAAAAATTGATGGCCTAAAAACAGTAATGGGACTCTGAACCAGATATTGTCAATTTATGCTGCTTTACTTTCCATTATAATTTCATATCTTATAAACTGGCTGTTTACAATACTGGATTTTGTACCATTTTGATTACTTGATGTAGTAATGTTTTATGTCTCTTCTTCAGTGTTCCATATAAATATGAATTGCCAAGATTGTATATCTACTTAATTCTTATTTGTATTTGAATGTATTGCAAATTATTTTTTGAAATTATTGGTCGTGATAATTAATGATATGAATTTTCTGATTCCATATTACCATTATGGAAAATATTTACCTTTTGAGTTTAATTATTCTCATATTTTATCAGTATAGTACTATAGGAATTATAACCATTCATCAGTATTATCTATGAAAATGTACTAGTAGTTTAAATGTTGGTAAATTCACTATGAACTGAATGTATTTGAGAAGTTATTAATAAAGTGCTGGAGGACTGATTAACTTGTTATGGTACAATGCTTGAAAAGGGATTATTTTAGGCCTGACTAACTTTAAAGCCAGGGGAGAGAGGTGTAAATGTTTATAGAATTTGCCTGTCTGTCTGTCCATCAGTTTGTCCAGCTATAACTTAACCCTGAATGGAGTTCAGTGATGTGATATTAAACAGAATGGTTCACTTGGATCTAAAGAAGTGTTGTGACCTCAACAACAGTAAAATCTGCATGATCACGGGACAAAAGGATGAAAACAAAACTTGTCTACACCACAGCTTCTTAACCCTGATCCAAAGGGTCTTCCTTACAATTTTTAGAAATAACAGATTAAAGTTTATTCAACGTCAAGATCACAAACTCCTCATCTCTAGATAGAAATTTTTGCCTGTCCACTCTGTATTCATTGTAAAATATGCTTTGTAAGATTCAGTTTATGACAATATTCCTCTCAAGGCAAAGCATCTTTCAGACAAGCTTTGCCAGGGATACCCATGTGAATTTCTGAAACTGTCCCTGAGGAAGTACTATGACCCTTAAAAGACATGTATATGACACTCCGTAATTTAGATTACTGAAGGATATTTCATGAACTGTGAATTACCCTAGTCAAATTATTTCTGTTGTTGAAGTTAATTCCTGGATTGACATCATCCATAGAGCATAGTTACGAGTATTGTTAGCAAGCAGGAGATACTTACTCTCCCAGGTTACTTTATATCACTCCCCTTGTTGGGATCACCTTTGCATGATACATGGATGACCTTGGTTGTTTTCTGTTACACTCCTTTTTTAGTGAGTTTGTAAGCCCTTTGTCTCACTTTTTGAAGGAAGGGAAAAAATCATTTGGAGGATTATGTCCGATTCTTTCCCTCCACTGAACATTTAGTCCCTACCAGGCGCTACTTATGCTTATCATAAATGACCGTTGTCACTGATCGATAGTAGAATGTCTAGCGTAAGGTTTCATCTTGTGCACCCAATGCTATATAATTTAGATTACAGTCACGATTTCGTGCATTGAAGTCATATGAATTTATTATAAACCAACGTAGGACACACGGGTAATTGTAAACGGAGATGGAAATGGAGATACTTTTCTTAAAAGATTCCTCTGTAACATCCACAACGTTCAGTCCTTGCTCTCTCACATTAAGAAGCACCTGCAACAAAATTCGATTTATTGACTGTTATGCCTTGATACAGTTGTAGTTCTAACAGAGTATATCCTCTAGATCAATTCAATACTGTCAGAATATGATTTGATACGCTGATATTGATAAACGCATTTGAGCATCCTAATGGAGTTTGAATAATTTCTGGCGTCATTTGAAGAAACTATGGCGATATTCGAAATTGTGGACTTTTATAAATAAAATAGAATCACATTGAATTCGTTGACTTAACATTACAGGAAAGCGGATGTCACTTCATTGAAAAAGGACGATTTTCGAAAGAAAAATTGGAAAATATAAAGCTTTGTAATATTTTAATACAAAGTTCAATTTTTCTCATTTAATCATGAAATCATCTCTGGACATTGTTGATAATTTTGTTAGTTTTTGACAAAGATTCATCCAGAGCAAAGTTGAAACTTTGTCAGTTTGTGTCCAGTACAGTAAAATCTTTAGGTTAGAATTTTCTCTGACCTCGAATTTTCGCCGAGATTTGATAAATCAACAACACCCTTTGACGACTCGCACGTGCAGGGACAATTTAATTACTATCAACTACAGTCAACTGGCTCGAAATTGCAATTTTTTTTAGCGACAATGTCATCTTTTATTTCAGTATCCTGACTTTGTTCAAAACACAATTCATCTCATTTTTTCCGTATGTAAGTGCAATACATCTATGAAGATTTTGGAAGTTTAAGGAGGTATTGAACACTTGGACGCCAAATTCAATTTTTCTAAAAATTTCTGAAATTATATATATCTTGTCTGTCCTTGTCTATATAAACCTACATTTGATTCTATCCACAGGAAAATTCTCTACGAGACTTTGAAATATGCATAAGTCGACGTTTTCGTGAATTTCTTGATGACGTCATAATATTGAAAGTGTCATTCCAGTTCTCGTAAACATATTGGAAATTAATTTTGATTTAACTTCCAAAATAACCATAAATATATTGCACTTACGTATGGAAAAGATAAAATTAATTGTGTTTAAAACATAGGCAGGATACTTGAATAAAAGATGACACTGTCGCTGAAAAATTGCAATTTTGGGCCAATAGACCATTTTCGAGTTACCGATCACGTTCGGATATTATACTCCGCTTCGACGTTTTGTCAAGATGCCCTACTTCCGGTTTACATTGGAGTCTAAAAATAACGTGATCACGATTAAGAAATAAACTATTTACGCAACCAAATGGTATTGTAGCGTCATAAATATGCACCATTTACATGATTTGGGGTTGGAAAAATTTAAGCAAAAGGTATCAGTCAAAGGGGATGCTCTATGTAGAAGTTGAATGGACAGGAAAGGGGGGGGGGGGTTTACTGACGAGGAGACATTTATAACAAGAGACTCTGGACACGTGTCCAGGTGTATGTGACTGAATTTATTGGTTGTGACAGTTAAATAGGGATAGGCATTTGACACGACAGGTGTTTAAATGTTTGATTTTGACCTGTACATCTACCCAGTACCCCGGCAACCGGCCAACGACGTGATGCCGGGTAAAGCTTATGAAGGTGAGGGGTTGGACAGGGTGAAAGGGAGGGGGGAGGAAGGAGAAGGGAGAGAGGAGGAGGGAGAAAGGAGGGGGAGGTAAGGGAAGGTTGAAAAGGAGGGGGAGGGGGAGGTAAGGGAAGGTTGAAAAGGAGGGGGAGAGAGGTACCCCCTCCCCCGAAGGTGTACCCTGCTGACAGTGACGATCAAATATCATGATAGTATTGATTTACACAGTGACATTGTATCTGTGACTCTGTAATCGGAAAAAGATCATGCAGAATCTAAAAGAATGAAGAATGAAAAAAAAATGTCTAAAATAATTATCTTCTCGGACTCGGGACTGATATATTTTCCAGTTACCTGCCTGACCCCCCCCCCTTTTCCTCCTATCGGCTTTCCCTTCCTCGTTTGTAAAATATTGATCAGGCCATGGGCGTGACTGGGGTGAACTCCGTCTCCCAGATATTCATGAGAACAATTTTCATTTTAAAGTTTGCAGGCCAGATGTATGTATTGAAATGTATGTTCAAGGATCATGACTAAATAGATACAAGAAAGTCTATCTGTGAATACGGCAAGTAAAACGTGTACTTGAACTGTGAGTCTCATAGGATGTACATTTTATTTTGCGTGAAGTTTGCACACGCGCGGATGTTGCGGCTCTGAATTCCCCTCCCTCTCAAGATGTCATTACTCTTTTTCTACGCTCCCAATTTCTCAACTTCAGAGCCAGGATGAACCCCATCCTTTGAAAAATGTTTTAGATCCACGCCTTATTTTTTATCTATAGATATACAATTGGTTTTTTCATTATTCCAAGGTACCGTTTTTCAGATTTTTTTTTTCAATTTTGAACATTTTTTAATGCCTTCGTCAGGTGTACAGGGACATATCTTTCTTATTTTCTCAAGTTACCAATTTTATCAAAATACTTTTAACCTCCCCCCCCCCAAAAAAAAAACCCTATTAGTACCGATTTTTATACTGAATTGATGCATTCAGAAGAGAAAGCGGCTTATATTACTTCAGAAATACTTAGTGTCATTAAAATCTTAGAACTTTATTTACTGACAATTTCTTAGGGATATATTTGGACAAAA
Source organism: Pinctada fucata (assembly GCA_028142955.1). Lineage (NCBI taxonomy): Eukaryota > Metazoa > Mollusca > Bivalvia > Pterioida > Pteriidae > Pinctada > Pinctada fucata. The sequence continues at coordinate 47,514,679 of AP027113.1, read as the reverse complement.
AGGCAATGGCGTTAAAGGGGGGGGGGTTAAATTACAATTATTGTTATGTTTTAAAAAAAGAAATTCAGTTGGGTTACCTTCTTCTATTTTTTTTTATGTAAGACATTTAAATTTTCCGTTCAAAGAATTTCCTGTTTTTCACTTTTTCAATATTCATTAGAATAATTTATCTCTATATGATATTACTGAAAAAAAAGTAAAATCCGATGACTTATAATTTACATTGTCATTGATGACGTAAACAAATTAATGGTCAATAAAAACAAAAGCAGCGATTATAATAATTTCCATATTCAAAGAAAAGTAGTTTTTCAATTTTGAGTAGATTAGATCGATTTTACACCGTTGATGTCACAATATGTGACGTTGCTAAGGTAGACCGGAAGTAACCCTACTTGACGTAACTAAGCAGGTGCGTCATAGCAGTGACTAAACTGAAGGTTTATAACGGTCATTAGTTGTAACTCGAAAATGGTCTATTTAATGTAGTTGCTAGTTAATTATTAGGAATCCTGTGGATGAATCTTTGTCAAAAACTATCAAAATTATCAAGAATGTCCAGAGATGATTTCATGATTAAATGGGAAAAATTGAATTTAGGTTTAAAATATTACATGGCTTTATATTTTCCAATTTTTTCTTCCAAAATCGTCCATTTTCAATGAAGTGACATCCGCTTTCCAGAAACGTAAATTTGTCAACGAATACACTGTAATGAAGCTTTTATACGTGCTAAGTTTCAATACAATTCGTTTATTAATAATGTTTTTATTGCATTTTGAATGCGACGGTTTGTGACGCCATTTTTTCCCGATTACGTCGAAATGACGTCGTGGTTTGCTCATGGATAAAGCTCCCGAAGTCCTAAATTTCGAAAATCACCATAATTTCTTCAAATGACGCCGGAAATTATTCAAACTTCATCAGGATACTCAAATGCGTATATTAATCAAAGTATTAAATGTTTTAAGGGAGTTTCTAGGAAGCGAGAAAGCAAATTGTGCCGCCGCCATCTTGGTGTTCAAACCCTCCTTAATCAAAATTAATTTGCAATAGCTTAACGAGAACTGGAATGACACTTTCAATATTATGTCGTCATAAAGAAATTCACGAAAACGTCGATGAATGCATATTTCAAAGTCTCGTAGAAATTTTTTCCTGTGGAAAGATTCAAATGTAAGTTTGTATAATCAAGCACAGACATGAAATATATAATCTAAGAAATTTTGGGAAAAATTTAATTTGGTGTCCAAGTGTTCAAAACCTCCTTAAATGAAGCTATGAATTTGAATATTACGTGTATTATTTGTCTGTGGCTATTTGTTGATATGTTTGTTTTGCGTTTTGTACGAGTTCGGTGTTCATTGCGCGTGTTTTAATGTTGTCGCTGCAACATGGCATTGGGGAAACTTTTATTTTAGTTGTAATTAAAAGGAGAAGATCTTCCCAATGCCTCTTTCAGCGACAAAATTAAAACAAACTATTCGTTTTGAAAATATAACATTTACCCGTTTATCAAAGTTCCCTAGATTCGATCCTATCAATGCAAATGTCATGGAAATAACAAATCATGCTCTTTACTTGGAACACAAATCGTCCTAATAACATTTTAAAATACTGTCCATTGATCTCCGTGATTAACATTTTGTGTTCTAGCTGTTTTTATGCTCTTTTATAGTTTGAGATATTTGATTGTCGTTATTTGGTTGCAGTAAATTGATATCGGAAGAAAAACAAAAACGAAAATGGAAAGAAAATTAATGAATGTATTTTTAGTGTGGAGTATTCTTGACCTTTAAATGTTTTTTTTTTTAATTTCATTAAATTGTTGCCACTTTGCGGGGATTAATAAAATTTTGTTGCCCTTTGTCTTTTTTCCAAGATATGAGTGCATGGAATTCATCATTTCTTCATGCGATACCGAGTATCTTTCCCAAAGATTGAAAAGTATTCACAAAATCACGTCAGATTTAAGTGTTGTTTTATAATGTTTGATTTAATGATACTAAAACATCGATAATGTTGAATAAATGAGCTTGAAATTATTAAAACGATCTTGATTCTATTTGCATCTCGAATATTCAAATTATGAATTCCAAAAGTAAATATTTGTGTTCTCATTTTCTGCAACCACTGCTCAATTTTCCATGCTGCATTTATCTTATTTTAATCATATTATTTATTCTCTTAATTTACTTTATAGATGTTTTGCACGCAGCGACGTCATGAAAAGGTTAAAGGTCATAGGGAAAAACTTAACATCCGGGTCCTCTCTCCCTTCGATAGACGAAGTATTGCACCGGGAAATTATGGTTTTAAACGCTGTTATCTCGACTAGAAAAAAGGTACTTGTAGTGAAAAATCGATCTATCTAAATAATAAAATATCTGTTTACATTGTGCACATAAGATTTTTCGTGATTTCGTACTCATTTGCCTGACGAAGGTGTGACATTATAGCACAGTAGATCAGCTGATTGCCATGTGTTATGCTATGTGTCCCATGCTGTTTTGCCCTAATCTGTTTACTAATACTGAATTTCTGGTGAAATAAAAGTAATATATTCAACAAATCTTCTCAAGATCGTGAATTTAGAGCATTGATAACTGTGCAACTGCAAAATAAGGCTCTGGCCTTTTCTTGAATAGACCCCAAATCATTGTCAAAGAATCATACAGCATACTTACACATGTGTACTTGCAAAATCATTATTGGAGCTTCATAACTTTTGGAATTTTATTTGATTTTAAAAGTATTTAAATAAATAGAAATAAAGGTTAGCTTGTAGAATTTAGACTGTTCAAGAACAAAAATTGAAACAATCACAACAATTTTAAAAAGTCAAAGCTATAGTAATAGTACAGGTCAAACAATCCCTATGATTTTTAGATTAGATAGAGAGAGAATCATACAAGCTATGCATGTAGCAAGTACTTGACAAGTACACATTGAGTGAAATTATCAATTTCATTATTAATAAGTGTTTTTTTTTTATTTCTGACATTGGTATGTAATTATGCATACAAGACTAATTAATATGAAAGTGAAAAAAAACCTTTAATGAGTTAAAGAAGATCCTGACGATAATCTCAACAGCACTCACAATAGAGCACAAAATTAAACATCGACGGACCCCTAGCAAGCTAGAGGTGGGACCAGGTGCCTGGGAGGAGTAAGCATCCCCTGTTGGCTAGCCGCATCCGCCGTCGATGTTAATGAAGCATGGAAATGAAAATGTATAAAACTCATGCGTTGTCTGACGCTATGTCTATATAGAAAGTGCTATGGCGACAATGTCAGGGAAGTATATTCAAAACACTTACTGTCAAACCCCTCGCGGGGAACTTTTTTACGAGCTCCACACGGCAAAGGGCATAAGTGTGACACAAATGAGTTAAAGAAGATCCTGACGATAATCTCAACAGCACTCACAATAGAGCACAAAATTAAACATCGACGGACCCCATAGAACATAGAACTTTTTAAGTTTCTGACATGAAGATTGGCAATATTTGATACAAAATGTACCTGATATGATTTCTTCAATGATATCTGATATTTCTCTATTTCTTCAATGATATCTGATATTTCTCTATTTCTTCAAGGAATCTGATATATCTCCATTTCTTCAATGATATATGATATTTCTCCATTTCTTCAATGATATATGATATATCTCTATTTCTTCAATGATATAGATCTATGATATTTCTCTATTTTTTTCAATGATACATGATATTTCTCCATTTCTTCAATGATATATGTTATTTCTCCATTTCTTCAATGATATATAATATGTCTCCATTTTTTCATTGATATTTCTCCATTTTTTCAATGATATCTGATATTTCTCCATTTCTTCCACATCTGATATTAATGATGTCTGAGAAAATTTTTCAATGTAATATTTCTCCATTTCTTGGACAAACATCATCCATGATTTTTTTTAATTGATTCTTTTTCATTTTTGTTTTGTTATGTTTTTTGCTTGTTTGTCCGTTTCTGTTTTTGCTTTTGTTTTGTGTGTGTGTGTGTGTGTTTTTTTTTTTTTTTCGTTTTTTTTTTCGGGGGGGGGGGGGGGGGGGTGTTGGTCAAGTTGAACACGAAGTTCTTTTTTACACCCCTATTTGGCTTCTTCCATGGCTTTTTTTTCTTATTTTCGAGTAATATCAATTTCATAATTAAATTTTATTCGAATAATTTTGGAAACAATGATTTATAAAGTTTAATAAATGGTTATACAATCAATTTTCATTCGTTATATATACATGTTATGATGTATAATACAACGGAAAAATGCCGATTATCATGAATATAGAAGTCCTTCGCCTCCTTCAACATGAGTGCAAAGGTCTAGGCCAACAAACTTTTTGAAAATAATTTATAAAGTAATTTAAATTAAGAATCTACTTTGCATTATTTTAGTGACTTTTAAAAACAATCCCGCATAGGCCGATCGATTAATTACTATATTTAAAAAAATTAAACTTTATTTATTTTACAACGTTTAACAAACAAGTTACACAACTTATATTAATGTCTCACGTTGGCTCAGATGTTGGCGTGAGGGGGTCCAAGGAGCAGGAGGAAACCGGAGTACCCGGAGAAAAACCTCCTACTGAGGCCTGGGTGGGGGACCACCTACCTTCCCACACAAGACCCTTCGCCGAATCTGGGATTCGAACCCGGGACCTTAGAGGTGAGAAGCGAGCGCGCTACCACTGCGCTAACCCGGCCTATTATAAATTACTATATTACTGGGCTACGATCACACAATTTTCAGATTTAGAAAATAAAAAATAAAATGAATGTACATTTTGTATTTGACTTATTAGTCAGTATTTATATTCGTCAACAACAGCATTTTTATAAAAAATTCCGATCATATTTAAAATTTAATAAAGCTTGTTATAAAATGCACCCGCGCCACCTTTTCACGTTATTGCAATGCGGCGATGGAAAGATAACTTTTTAATGTTTTTTCCCTTTTGACCTTTGACATGCATATATAATGAGGTGATGCAATATGGCGGCGCGTTACGTGCAAAACATCTATTCTGTTTTGTATGTGTTTTGACGATTTGGTTGATAAGCTGTAAGTATAATTGTACCAGTCATACATGTCTGAGAAACTACGGCGTCATCATTTTGAGCCTTCGAAACGTCACGCGCGTGATGTATTACGTCATGTTCTGACGTCATTTTCCCTGAATAATGCAAAACAAAGGAAAAGCATTGTATTTTACACACAAATTTTCAAAATTCATCTACGCTCCAGGCCTTGCTCATGAAATATTTAATGCAAATTAAAAGGCCGATCAAAAAGCAATCGATTGGTACAAAAATTATCATGGACAAGGACTGGATCATTACTTAATTTCATAAATTTGTGTTGAAAATTCGCTCATTTTTGATATTTTCAATGATCTCGACGTTTTTAGACGTTCTGGGCGACGTATCATTTAGTATAAGACTGTGGAATCAAGATATGCTTCCTTATTTGGATTCACCGTACATTTGACATTTTATGAACTAGAATATTATGGATATATGAACGACTTTGGAAATAGGGCTAAAATGGCAGGTTACCGCACCTACTCATTTACCTTTTCCGTAAGAATGGAAAAAATGAAATTTTAAAAATATCCGTTTCCAAATTAAGGTTCACTGAATTCTTATAAGAAATTCACCAAATTACCTTTCATTTTTTATCTTAGGATTGTCTGAAAATTTTTTATGTAAATACATCCAAATTGGGGTGTATATTGACCGACTGCGTGTACTATTGCTCAACCACTTAAGATAGTTCAGTGAAAGTCAAACACAAGTCCGTAAGAAAATCCCAAAAATTATCACAATCAAAAAGCTTAACAATTCTTTTTAAAAAATTTAAGAATTTCTCACGAAGAGAAAATAGGACAAACAGACGAAGACGAACACAGCTTCACAGAAATATGAAGAACAACTAAATCTAATGAATAATCTTCATAGTACAGAGATATGAAAAGTAAGGGTCTGTAACAATATATACCGATATATTGTGGTATTTCATAAATTCATATTTGCGTATATCATATTTTCGCAATATATCGCAGCCAATAGATTAAACGAATTTACCAGTGAATCACCTTGATTTTAAATAATTTAATTGAAAGCAAGAGACATATGGTCTATATCGCTCACTATCGAAATGGATAATGACAAAAGTAATCGAAGGATTTAAGTAATCCATTCAACCAAAGATTATACTCGATATCTTCCGAAATCGAAGTAACCGGATGTGACAATTTTACCGAATTGAAGAGGCGGGTGTTGCATGCAAGCAGGAGATGCTTTCTCTTCCTGGCACACTGATCTCGCTCCCATATCGGGAGTTCGCTTCTTTTCACGTGGTGGAGATTTTTGTTTGTTTGCTTTGGTTCCTGTTTTATCCTGATTTTGTATGCCTTCGGTTTATGATTTTCTAAATTATTAATTTTTTTCTGTATATAGGGATACGGTCATTATCCATATTTGTCATTCAATAACTCATGACCTTTGTTTTCTTTAAAGTAAATGACGTTGACAATGTAAAATTAAATCGAAAATAAGAATAGTTTGTACAAACATGTAAAGAGGAACCTGATTTTACATCAAAAATGATAAAAATGATGAGAAAAGATATATCGCAATATATCGCAATTCAGCAAAAAATTGCGATACACTTTTGGCGTATAGTTACACTCCTAATGAACAGGTTCCTTGACAAAAGTGAGCTAGCTTCAGTTACAAGTACTTTATATTTGTCTTTTATAACTTTTACATTCAGCGAAAAATAAAACTTTTCCCATTCTGCAGCCAGAAAGCAGCACCTGGACGGAAATTTCCAAATGATGTCAACCAGTATTGAATTTGAAGACGTTTACATCAAAGAATAGTGTAATCCAGCCAATTCTCAAATGATGTCAACCAGTATCAAAGAATAGTGTAATTCATAATAGTGATATATGATATATAGTGATATATAGTTATAAAGAAATTAACGAAAACGTCGATGAATGCATATTTCAAAGTCTCGTAGAAAATTTTACTGAGGATAGAATCAAATGTAAGTTTGTATAATCAAGGACATACAAGAAATTTATAATTTCAGAAATTTTGAGAAAAATTGAATTTGGCGTCCTAGTGCTCATTATCTCCTTAAATGAAGCTATGAATTTGAATATTACATGTATTATTTGTCTATCGCTATTTGTTGATATGATTGTTTAGCGTTTTGTACTAGTTCGGTATTCATCGCATGTGTTTTAATGTGGTTTCCGCAACATGGCACTGGGGAAACTTTTATTCTAGTTGTAATTAAAAGGAGAAGATATTCCCAATGCCTCTTTCAGCGACAAAATTAAAGCAAACGAGTCGTTTTAAAAATATAACATGTAACTCTTTATCAAAGTTCCCCAGATTCGATCCTATCAAATGTCATGGAAATAACCAATCATGCTCTTTACTTGGAACACAAATCGTCTTAATAACATTTGAAAATGTTGTCCATTGATCTCCGTGATTCACATTTTGTGTTCGTTTTTTTTTTTGCTCTTTTTAAGTTTTGAGATATTTGATTGACGTTATGTGGTTGCAGTAAGAGTTGATATCGGAAGAAAAACAAACATAGGTAATCACAGATTACGAAGCTCACCTCGTGACAGCAAAATTCAATTTCTTAGTACATGTATATTGGCTTTTAAAGGCAAAACCACTCAAGCAGAAAAAGTAGGTCAAGGTCATTTTATGAAAGTTTGATCAAAGATACATCCAATATGCAAGTTTGGTACATCTAGCAGTTATACTTTGCTCAATATTGGCTTTATAGAGCAAAATCACTCAAGCGGAAAAAGTAGGTCAAGGTCATTTTATGAAAGATTGATCAAAGATACATCCAATATGCAAGTTTGGTACATGTATCACTTATACTTTGCTCAATATTGGCTTTTAAAGGCAAAATCACTCAAGCGGAAAAAGTAGGTCGAGGTCATTTTATGAAAGTTTGATCAAAGATACATCTAATATGCAAGTTTGGAACATCTAGCACTTATACTTTGCTCAATATTGGCTTTTAAAGGCAAAATCACTCAAGCGGAAAAAGTAGGTCAAGGTCATTTTATGAAAGTTTGATCAAAGATACATCCAATATGCAAGTTTGGTACATGTAGCACTTATACTTTGCTCAATATTGGCTTTTAAAGGCAAAATCACTCAAGCGGAAAAAGTAGGTCGAGGTCATTTTATGAAAGTTTGATCAAAGATACATCTAATATGCAAGTTTGGAACATCTAGCACTTATACTTTGCTCAATATTGGCTTTTAAAGGCGAAATCACTCAAGCGGAAAAAGTAGGTCAAGGTCATTTTATGAAAGTTTGATCAAAGATACATCCAATATGCAAGTTTGGTACATGTAGCACTTATACTTTGCTCAATATTGGCTTTTAAAAGCGAAATCACTCAAGTGGAAAAAGTAGGTCAGATGCTGCATCCGATGCATGGGTCCATCTCGGCATCCAAAGATGAATCACTTGTGCAAGTTTGGTTACTGTAGCATTAGTACTTTGTCAGATACTGAGCTACCCCAAACTTCTTATCCAAATCACTCAAGCGGAAAATGTAGGTCAGATGCTGCATCCGATGCATGGGTTCACCTCAGCATCCAAAGATGAATCACTTGTGCAAGTTTGATAACTGTAGCATCAGTACTTTGTCAGATACTGAGCTACCCCAAACTTCTTAACCAAGTCACTCAAGCGGAAAATGTAGGTCAGATGCTGCATCCGATGCATGGGTTCACCTCAGCATCCAAAGATGAATCACTTGTGCAAGTTTGGTTACTGTAGCATTAGTACTTTGTCAGATACTGAGCTACCCCAAACTTCTTAACCGGACGCGGACGCGGACACGGACGCGGACACGGACGCGGACGCGGACACGGACGCGGACGCGGACGCGGACGCGGACGCGTGGGGTTATAGCATAAGCTCACTCAACTTCGTCGAGGTGAGCTAAAAACGAAAATGGAGAGAAAATCAATGAACGTATTTTTAGTGTGGATGTATTCTTGACCTTTTAATTTTTTTTCAATTTCATTAAATTGTTGCCGCTTTGCGGGGTTTTATAATATGTAATTGCCCTTTGTCTTTTTTTACAAGATATGAGTGCATGAAATTCATAATTTCATCATACTGAGTATATTTCCCAAATAATGAAAATATTCACAAAATCACGTCAGATTTGACTGTTGTTTTATAATGTTTGATTTAATGATACTAAAACATCGATAATGTTGTATAAATGAGCTCAAAATTATTCAAACGATCTTGCTTCTATTTGCATCTCGATATTCAAATTGTGAATACCAAAAGTAAATATTTGTATTCTCATTTTCTGCAACCGCTACTCAATTTTCCATGCTGCATTTATCTTATTTTAACCATATTATATATTCTCTGAATTTACTTTTTCTCTGTTTTGTATGTATTTGACGATTTGGTTGATTAGCTGTAAGTACAATTGCATTTTCGATGCAGGCTTCTTGGCGATCATCTATCACCTCTTGAACCAGCATCAATGAAACAAGAGTTAATTCAGCCAAAAAGTCCCTTCTGATAACCTATATATTTACATATAAAAGAAGCACATTAGAGATAGAGTACATTACAGAAAATTTGAAAGTGCATTTTGATGCGAATGTCGCCATTTCTGTCATCAAGTCTTAGACGTTTAGATGTTTACACAATACTGACGGTGATCTGTTTTACCTCGCTCTTTTGGACGCATGCCTCAAATAAATACAGAGCATCACTATAGATGAAGATGACTGTCGTCCACAATCGGCCCCAAATGTACATTGGTCTTTTTCTATTTACATGACAAATATAAACTTCTTCTGTTTATATGTTGTCCTTTATGGTTCAGTTGTACAATTGCTTTTTGGTCCTGTTTGTATCTGGCTGTTTATTGGCGTGATATAAGAAATATATAGAATGTACTCAAAAATAAACTCATTTAGGCTATGTGTTTTTCGATCATTTCCATGGCAACCCCCTGCTAAATTAAAGAAAGCACTATTGGTGATGTAAAATAGCCATAACTTGGGCAAATGTTGAGCTAAACATCTGTAACTGGTATCCATATAACGAGAAAAGATTGTTCTATTAGTCAAGTGTACATATTCAAATTAACTCATATGCATATTCATGAATATTAATGAATTGAAATAAAAATGCTTGAAAAATTTATAAAAAAAGCAGCTCTTTTCATTTTATTTTTGCTTCTAAACTCTATATTTTGATTAATGATCATTATCAGTTGATATAAGAAATATCTACAAAGTCTTATCTCTCCATTGAGATATCATGTGAATCAATATTTTAGTTCAATGGCTTCAAAATTGATGTTTTCTTTTACACAAAAATGGCTATTTTAAGTAAGATGAGCTGATTTTTGTAAACTTATTTTAAGATATCTATTACTGATAAAATAGAATATCTTAAGCTGTTCTCTTGTAGTTTTATGTTTATGCTCATGTAATAAATGTTTACAAACCATGATAAACGTTATTTTCTGTAATTTGGGGGACAAAAACAATATTTTTCAGTAAAAAATAACAAATCTCTGGATATTTTCAAAAAAAGGCAAATAGTTCCTGTAATTTATAAATGAAACGTATATGCTGATGTAATGTCATTGTTTTAATATCGATTTATATTTTAAATGTTTTTTTTCCCTGTATTTTGGGTTAAAATGTCGGGTTTTCATACAAAAATTACAGGTTAAGAGAAATATCTTTTTTAAATACTTTATAGTTGTTGAGATATGGGATATTAAACTAAATTTATTTGTATATCTCATCAGTGTAAGAAATAAGAATATTGAAAAATGTTAGAAAAAAAGAAAGTCATAAAATCACCACCGAAATAATATTTCAAAAACACGCAATGACCAACCAATAACTTTAAAGAATGACAACTATGGATAATGACCATATCCCTTTATACAGTACAAAATCTATAATTCAGAAAATCATAAACCGAAGGCATACAAAATCAGGATAAAACAGGAACCAAAGCAAACCAACAAAAACCTCCACCACATGAAAAGAAGCGAACTCCCGATATAGGAGTGAGACCAGGTGCCAAGGAAGAATCAGCATCTCAGTTAATTCCCAGGTGCCCAGGAAGAGGCAGCATCTCAGTTAATAATACAGTGAAAACACTCAAGAACAAAGCAAAACCACTCAATAGAGTAGTTGTTTGCTATATGAAAATCATTTAATAATACAGCATAATATAGTATAATAATATAGAATAACAAACCAATAACATAGTAAAGCCACTTAATAACATTGTCTTTTTATCCTTTATCATATATAAACAGCCTGTGATACAGTAGAACCACCCAAAATCATAACAAAACCACCAAATAACGTGATGGTTTGACGCTTTGTTATAACAGAACCACTTAACAACAAAGCATAACCACCCAATCACTTAACATTGCCACTCAATAACGTAATGATTTTACACTTTATTATAACAAAACCTCTCAAAAACATTGCAAAACCAACCAAAAAAACTTACCTTTACTACTTAAAAACGTGGTCGTTCGACCCTTTATCATAACAAACCACTCAATAACACAGTATAAGCACCCAATAAAAGGTAAAGGTAAAGGTATGGTTTATAGTCTCGTTCACCCGAACCTCACGCGACTTTTACAATCACCTCCATATCATAACTATTCAATAACGTGATGGTTTGACACTTAATTATAACAAAACCATAACACAGCATAACCACCGAATTACTTAGCATTACCACTCAATAATAATCTTTCCTCGTTATATCTATGGAACACCATGTCTTCCTTAAGTTGGATTTTATCAATATTAAGGGTCAAACAGACATTGTAATCAGCGGTTTTGATACAAAAAGGGTCAAACCATCACGTTATTGGGTGGTTTTGTAATATTAGTGGGTGCTCATGTTGTGTTATTGAGTGGATTTGTTATAAAAAGGATCAAACGACCACGTTATTGAATAGTAATGCTAAGGCTTTGGGTGGTTATACTGTGTTATTAAGTAGTTTTGTTATATTAAAAGATCAAATCATCACGTTATTGAGTGGTTATACAAAGTTATTGGGATGTAATATTGTGTTATTAAGTGGTTTTTGGTTATGCTGTGGTATTACATGAGTTGTTATCAGAACAAAGCGTCGATCAATCACGTTATTGGGTGGTTTTGTTATGTTATTGGGTAGTTATGCTGTGTTATTAAGTGCTTTTCATATAGGAAAGGGTCAAACAACCACTTTATTGAGTGGTTTTGCTAGGTTACTGATTGTGTACGCTGTATTATCGCGTGGTGTTTATGTAACATAGGGTCAAACGACTGTTATTGATTGGTTTTACTGTGTTATTGGGAGGTTCTACTGTATTATTAAGTTGTTTATATATAATAAAGGGTCAAAAGACAATGTTAATGAGTGGCTTTGCTATGTTTTTGGTTTGTCATACTATATCATTGAGTTGTTCTGTTACGTTATTGGGTGGTCGCACTGTGTTATTCACGACATTGCAATGTTATTCGGTTGTTATGTCATGACATTCCATAATAACGACTTTTTTTATCATTCTAATTTGATACAATAAAATTATTAATAAATATAGTTTTATATCCTATATTTCAACAAATATAAAGTATTTTAAATTTTTCTCAGAAATCCGTAACTTAAGTATTAAAAACCGACATTTTAACCCAAAATACAGGAAAAAAAAAAAACAATTTTAACTTCTAACATATAAATCGATATTAAAACAATGACATTACATCAGCGTATACGTTTCATTTATAAATTACAGGAACTATTTGCCTTTTTTGGAAAATATCCAGATATCTGTTATTTTTTTACTGAAAAATACGGTTTTTGTCCCAAAAATTACGGAAAATAACGTATATCATGTTTTGTAAACATTTATTACATGAGAAAAAACATAAAACCACAAGAGAACAGCTTAAGAAATTCTATTTTATATGAAGTAGATATCTTAAAATTAGTTTACAAAAATCAGCTCATCTTACTTAAAATAGCCATTTTTGTGTAAAAAACATCAATTTTGAAGCCATTTAACTAAAGTATTGATTCACATGAAATCTCAATGGAGAGATAAGACTTTGTAGATATTTCTTATATCAACTGATAATGATCATTAATAAAAATCTAGAGTTAAGAAGCAAAAATAAAACGAAAAAATCTGCTTTTTATATATTTTTCAAGCATTTTTATTTCAATTCATTAATATTTATGAATATGCAAATGAGTTAATTTGCATATGTACACTTGACTAATAGAACAATCTTTCCTCGTTATATGGATACCAGTTACAGATGTTTAGCTCAACATTTGGCCAAGATATGGCTAATTTACTTAACCAATAGTACTTTCTTTACTTAAGCAGGTGGTTGCCATGGAAACGATCGAAAAACACATAGCCTAATTGAGTTTATTTTTTAGTACATTCTGAAAACTGATTCTGCATACCCTAAGGAACATTATGGTACCCGTGAAAAAAAGTACTCAAGGGGGTGCATGGGGGGTCTCACTGACTCCCCGACTATGACTATTTGTGTGGTAGAAGTGGCTTGTTTCGGCTTATGTGTATGGAAATTAAAGTGTTACAACACGTTACCTTCTTGAAAAAATTTCAAACCAATTTCTTATGCACCAAACACGTGCTTCGGATAGTAAATCCTCACTAGTGGTACTCAATGAATATCGGTCGGACTCCTCGGGTGATAACATGCATGAGCTCGCTACAGCCGGCAGAGCACGGACCGCATTTCGTACGCCCCTTCCTTTTTTTATACATTCACATATTCATCTGTGTTCCTTAGGCCCCTGCGTTGAGCTGTCTTGTTTGTATGGTCATCTTACAGTGAGGAGTTTATTTTACACAACAATTGTGCGTTCTTCGAGATCTCTGGGTAACCGGTAAAGTGGGAGGGTTGTGCGCACGTAATCCAGGATAACCACACCATCTGTTACAAACATGGCTGATGGCCATACTAATATTTGATTTTATGCTTGACTTTGACTCATTTGTGTCACACTTATGCCCTTTGCCGTGTGGAGCTCGTAAAAAAGTTCCCCGCGAGGGGTTTGACTGTAAGTGTTTTGAATATGCTTCCCTGACATTGTCGCCATGGCACTTTCTATATAGACAACGTCAGACAGTGCATGAATTATATATATTTTCATTTCCATGCTTCATTAACATCGACGGCGGGTGCGGCTAGCCAACAGGGGATGCTTACTCCTCCCGGGCACCTGGTCCCACCTCTAGCTTGCTAGGGGTCCGTCGATGTTTAATTTTGTGCTCTATTGCGAGTGCTGTTGAGATTATCGTCAGGATCTTCTTTGACTCTTTCATATTTCAGTGTATTGTTGTATTTTGGTAGATTTTATTCTATTGATTGTAATAATGTCGAAGGGTTCCAACTCTCTACCTTCTTGAAGAAAACCAATTTACATGCACCAGGCACGTTGTTTCGAATATTAAATTCTCATCAGTGATGCTTTCAGCTGAGCCGTCAAAAATAATTTCAGTAGCGCCCGCTTTAATTTTTGAAGTTAGATTTTTACATTTACATCACAGAGAGCGCGCGGCTCCAAATTTCCTGTAGGGTCGATTCAGTAGCATATCCAAATAAAATCTATTTGCAAAATATCATTGGAGGGATGGTGCTAAGATGTTAAGCTCCTTTAATTTCGATGATATTTATCGGTGAAATGGCTAGTTTCCGAAATAGCAAAAAAATAGATTTGATGTCACATTGATGAAAGGCCAAAACAAAGCTTCTTTCAGGTGACAGAGCTGAAAAGAAGTAATTAATACACTTGACAAACATCAGGCCACGGGGAACGATTTTAACTGCTCCACACTGCAACGTGAAATAAGTGTCTATATTAATACTGTTAAAGAATCACAATACAATGACAAATTTACCTTTACCTTGTGTAAGTATCACAATACAATGACAAATTTACCTTTTCTGTAAGTATATGAAAAATGAAATTTTATTGTTATTATCATTAAGAAGTAAACGAAAAAGTTCCTCAATTCCACGTACATGTTCTCACAATTCCTTTTAAATTACCTGGTAAAACTATATCAATTGATAAGAAAGTACCGCTAGTTTTTCCTTGCGGTGATTACATGTGACCACTGAAGCATTACATATAACGGGTATCCAAACCGTACATTTACGTAGTACTGGTCAAATTTAAGGCCATACCAAATTAATTAACTGTTCTTCGGATTTTCTTGTGAAAAAAAGGGTGCGAGCGGGCGAAAATACAATGTATAATAATATCATTTTTTTTTTTTTTTTAAGTTTTGCAGTTTTTAAGATGCGAGCGAATGAAATAATTTTATTTTTGATATAGGTTAATTAATACCCAAGAAATACATTTCTGATGTTTTCCGTACTCAAAAAAGGAATCCCAATAGGAATCTGGTGACTAGAAAGCCTGGCACATAGCAGTACGGAAACGATTTTCGAACATCCCCCCACTCCTTGACTTTCAGTGTTATGTATACGGGACAACAAATTTGCTCCCAACAATTTTTTTAAACACAAGAAGTATCATTTTCTTCGAATTTTGCACAACCTGAGACTTCTAAAAGCTTTAAGTTTACAGAAATCAGAACCGACCCTAAAAAATTCTTGAGCCAGAAATTTAATGGTGCGGGCGAGCATTTTATTTTTATAACATTATTTTTAGAATTTTGAAAAATATGGTGCGGGAAATCCAAAGAACATTAAATTTATTTGGTATGGCCTAATGGATAAATTAAAAAAGAAACTTTCTTTTGATTACCATGGTGATTATCCATTGAAGGACAGATTTTAGGAAATTTGGAGCGGGGAATGGGGGGGGGGTAAGACTTGTGTATCCGAATCGGGGAGGAAGGGGGGAGAACGTCATAGCAACTATCTCTATTTTCAGACACATCTTTTATATTTTTTTCAGGAACAAACGGACCCCCTTTCCCGATAAACATAGATGTACGAAACACTACGAAATCAATATCACACGTACATTTCAATTCAATTCAATTATGTATTGATATCACCAAACATGTTGGCATACATCAAAATACAAGTAACAAAGTGAAAAATGCAAAACAAAATTAAAACTAACGACATGATTATGGTATAGAAAATGAACAGTAGAGTAACAATAAACTAGCAAAGGGACCAGTTTTGCAATTTTGACATGTTGGCATATATTGAATATAATAATACATGTAGGGACACCGGAAAATATGGGTACATGTATTTGGATTCTTCTCCAGACCTCCCATGCCTGTTTCTTACCAAGAAGTGTAAAATTTTGCGAATGAAAGTGTTATTAAGGAAAGTTAAGTGTACTAGTATAAACGATTGTTTGCAATTCCGAGATAAAAAAAATCGTCTAACGGCCTTTTTCCTACTTTGACATTTACACAATTCAAGTAACAACGAATATACGTGTATATACTTTTTTCAATTGTCTAATCGTTTGTTTGAAATATTTCTAAAAGTAATTTTTATTGAAAATATGTTTTAGATATAAAAATGCGCTGAGCAGCAAAAGCGTTGAACGTATTTGTAGGTTAAAATTGTAAAAATAGATAGTTCTCCCCCCCCCCCCCCCGAAAAATCGGAATATAGTTTAATATTCCCTATTCAATTTTATGATTTTTTTTATTCAACTAAAGCCATTTCTGTGTTTTTATTCAAATATGTTGAAGTAAACAACCATATTTTTTTTCTTTATGAAAATCACATGACAGAATGCTACTCAGAGATATCTTAAAACGCTTCAGTGGTCACGTGTAATCGCCGCGAGGAAAAATCTAGCGGTACTATTCTATCAATTGATATAGTTTTACCAGGTAATTTAAAAGGAATTGTGAGAACATGTACGTGGAATTGAGGAACTTTTTCGTTTACTTCTTAATGATAATAACAATAAAGATATCCGTTACTAAATTAAGGTTCCCTGAATTCTTATTACAAATTCACCAAATCACCTTTCGTATTTTATTCTAGGATTGTCTGAATAAATCTTATGTTATGTAACTAGATCCAAATTGGGATGTATATTGACCAACTGCGTGTACTAGACTTCATGCAGGACATTGCTCAACCACTTAAAAGATAGTTCAGTGAATGAAAGACAAACACAAGCCCGCGTAATAAGATTACAAAAATCACAATGAAAAAAACTTACAAATTCTTAAAAATAATTGATTAGAATTTCTCACGAAAAGAAAATATGACAAACAGACGAAGACGAACACAGCTTCATAGAAACATGAAGTACAACTTAGTGTAATGATTGAACAATCTTCAGAATACAGTGATATGAAAAGTAGGGGGTGTAACAATATATAGATATATTGCGGTATTTCATAAATTCATACTTGCGTATCGCAATATATCTCACCCAATAGATTAAGCGAATTAATACATCGCTCAATATCGAAATGGATAATGACAAAAGTAATCTAAGGATCTAAGTAATTAATTCAACCAAAGATTATACTCTATATCTTCCGAAATGGAAGAAACCCGATGTGACAATTCTTCCGAATTGAAGCGGCTGGTGTTGCATGTAAGCAGGAGATGCCGACTCTTCCTGGGTACATGGTCTCACTCCCATATTGGGAGTTCACTTCTTTCACGTGGTGGAGGTTTTTGTTTGTTTGTTTTGGTTCCTGTTTTATCCTGATTTTGTATGCCTTCGGTTTATGATTCTCACTCCCATATCGGGAGCTCGCTTCTTTTCATATGGTGGAGGTTTTTGTTTGTTTGCTTAGGTTCCTGTTTTATCCTGATTTTTTATGCCTTCGGTTTCTGATTTTCTGATTTATCGATTTTGTGCTGTATATAGGGATATGGTCATTATCCATATTTGTCATTTTCTGAATTATCGATTTTGTGCTGTATATAGGGATATGGTCATTATACATATTTGTCATTCACTAACTTATGTTTTTTATCTTTAAAGTCAATGACGTTGATAATGTAAAATTCAATCAGAAAATAAGAATAGTTTGTATCAACTTGTAAAGAGGAACCTGATTTTACATCAAAAATGATAAAAATGATGAGAAAAGATATATCGCAATATATCGCAATTCAGCAAAATATTACGATACATTTCTGGCGTTACGTATCGTTTCACCCCTAATGAACAGGTTCCTTACCAAAAGTGAGCTATAGCTTCAGTTACAAGCACTTTCTATTTGTCTTTTATAACTTTTATATTCATAGAAAAACAAAACTTTTTCAATTCTGCTGCCAGAAAGCAGCACCTGGACGAAAATTTCCAAATGATGTCAACCAGTATTGAATTTGCAGACGTTTAGCATCAAAGAATAGTGTAATACAGACAAGACCTACAAAATACTGGGCATGGCACTAGACCAATCTACAGTTTTGTTCCGGTGTCTTTCCCAACGTTGCACACTGGCCAACCGTGACGACGCGACTCATGAAGGGCCTTGTATAAATCTCATCAGAGAAGACTGGATCCTAATTCTCTGTCCTATCTGAAAGTTGGTCAGACTTCTCGATGGATTGGTCTTGATCTCGCTTCAGTGAGCAGAGAACAGACTGTTATACGCATACCGTAGAATTTTGTTTTAGATCCATTTACATAGAATCTATGTTACAAGAGGCCGCTGTGTTTAATTACTGTAAACTGTGTTTTATTCGTGGCGTCTTAAGTTCGCAAACACGAGTGAGGTGACGGGGTCTTATTTTCCTGACATCGTTTGTAAGTATCTTGTCTTGTCCATGCTGTAAATTTATCTGATCTTAAATGATACTATTGAATTTGAAGACGTTTATAATTACTAAACATGCGTTAGGACAATTCGCAGCGTTTAATATTTGCGATTCGAAGGACCTCGCAAATATCTAAAAAATCTAAAAATCTTTTATTCTTTTAAAGTTCAGAAATTTGATTTACGTTCTGTAGTTGTGTTGCTGTAAGAAAATATTTTAATTGAAAACCTGAACGAAAATGGAAAGAAATGATGAATGTAAATCTGTTCTTGACCTTTTATGAAAGTTTTTTTTTCACTTTCATTTAATTGTTCACATTTTGCGGGGTTTAATGAAATTGGTTGCCATTTATCCTTTTTACCAGGAAAGAAGTTCATAGACTTTGTCATTTTCTTTGAGCGATACCGAAAAACTTTCCTAAAGATCAAAAAGTCTTCACCAAACATCATTCGATATATACTCGAGATGGTACTGTTTTTGTAATGTTTCAGCGATTTCGAATTCAGAAACATCGAAAAAGCTGTACGAAATGACCTTGAAGGTTTTCTTCAATAATGAAATGACTAGATTTCTTATCTACTTACACGTAGGTTTCAAACGATTATCATTTACGTCTTCGTTTTTGAAAAACGCTTTTTGATTTTCCCATGCTCAATAAATCTATTTTTAATCATAGAATATTTTCTCTGATTTTGCTTTTTCGTGTGTTTTGAGAGTTTGTGTGTTTTGCCGATTGTGCATTTGAATTTTCGATAAAGCCTTGTTGGATACCTTCTCCTACCTCTTGCACCAGCATTAATGATACAAAGGGTTCATTATTGGCTGGTTCATTAAAGTATATCTACAAAACTCCATCTGATAACCTATGTAAATATTGAATTGGCAAAAAGTGCATTCTGGTGTAAATGTCGCCATTTCTGTCATCGATGTCTGAGACAGCCAATCAAAATTGTTTACATTATACTGGAGATGATCTTTTTTACCTCGCTTCCATGGACGCATGCCTCAAATAGATGCAGAATTGCCAATTATGTAATAATTGCTCTTTGATTAAGAAATAGAAATAGTAATTAGCCTTGCAGTTTGTCTTTCATCCTTGATGCGAGTAAAATGCTGTCTACTAATGTTTGGGTTGGAGCTGCATCTAAGTACTTTTTTGCCAAATTATAAGTCTTTGTCCAATCAGATTTCCTTTTGCAAATAGGTAATTGTTGTGAAATAGCTTCGCACCAGGACATGCAAGAGTACAGATAAGTTTCTGTGGCTATATTTATCTGAGATCCAGAGAACGGAGGACGATTACCCTAATCTTGCCTGGAAGAAACGGAACATTTTGTATATGTGATCAAGAATGTCAGGTAAGCTGGAAGTTGATAAACTTGATTAATCAAACTCATTTTTTCACTTTTAATTTCTTTTTCGAAGTATGGAAAATATCTACTTTTCGTGGTTATTCCAAGACCTTTCATTCCATCGTTTCATTTACTTTAATGATGAATTTCTCTAAAAAAAACATATAGAATTAAACACTTTTGTGAAATAATTAAAGTAAGTTTTTTTTTCAACCCATAAAAGGATAAAATGATCAAGTATCATAAATATACCTCATACATGTATATGATAAAGTTTGTAATGTAGTGTTGGAAGCTAATCTTCGTATTTTGTTGCTATATACCCTTCCGCATTATCTAACCTTTGTTAGTATTTTGTTAAAACACATTTGACTGTCGTTTTCCCAGAAGGTAAAAAGGACAATAAAATTGATAGAATTATAGTCTAAATGAGTTTGTGTATCAAATTACACAAGTATGGAAAAGCTTAATATTCGATCCGTTTTTTCCAATAAAATAGTCGCGTCGCCTAGAGATCCTCATCATTGAAATGTTGTAAAAAATGCATAGTAATAATCATCTGAAAGGAATAGAATCCATGTACAGCCTTTGATACGGCTCCGTTATAACTGATCATATTTCCATTTGTATACATTTATATCTAATTGTAGCATTTGAAAGCGTATCATTCATTTTATGTCTACAAAAGGATTTTTTTTTTTTGATAAATGGCATCGCTGTCCGCACAACTCACTTCAAAAAGGACATTTAGTATAAATGTTAAACGTCTTCAAATTCAATAGCATCATTTAAAAACAGATAGATTTGCAGCATGGACCAGACATGCACGTTTCGGGTACTTATCTTTCTTAAGTGATCTTCATTCTAAACAATGTAATAAGGCCAAAGAGTGTGAAAGTTGCTATGTCAAAAACATGTACCAAGAAACGTAGAAGGATTAGTGGGATATGGTACTAGAGAACCCACGTTTTAGAAATTTCAAGAAATTTTGATGCCAGAATTTTTCGAATGCGTTGAAGAAACGATCAACCGAAGATGATTGAACTTGGCTACAAGATCTAAAGTTTTCAATAAAATATACAATTTTGAATAGAACTAAAGTTTTTGTTACTTTTTCTTATAAGTTTAAAGATTGTATTAATTATATATCAAGAAACTCATTTCATCATGTTTGAATCATATGAACATTATCTTTTGCGATGATTCACCTGCTGGTGTTAAAAGAATGAGTCTATGGGACATCACCTATACTTTATCGAAAACTAAAAGACCACCTGAAGATCAGCTAAATTTCCCGATGTCTGAAGTGTTCTACGAGGACAATATCAATGAATTTAGTTATGTTCCAGGCCATAGAAAAGGAAATCTAAATTATGAAGATTCTATGAGCTATGTGAAGAGAATAACATAATATTTAATATCAAACAACCATATGACGACAGAACTAAGTCAGTCAATCAATTCAGATAAATATGAATTGAGTATATATATAAACAGCACAAAAGGGGTAAAAACAACCACGTTTACTATTCAGACAATGTCGGATCCATCCAATAAAGGGCGAATGGACAGCACAAAAAGGGTACAAGCAGCTACGACACTAAATCTTGTTTAAAACCAGTGGAAGGGACAGAACGTCCCTTATTGCCTCTGGACACACGTATATATATCACAGACACTCTCATACTAATCAGAACCTGCAATGTACTGTACGAGTATAACGTAAAAGAATTCGTGCATTTTAATGATCTATAAATAAATCTGTAATACTTTTTGTAATGTACCGGTGTGTATTCTTTGATCACGTGAGAAGATGAACATTATACTTCTAAATTACATTATAGT
This sequence comes from Pinctada fucata, assembly GCA_028142955.1. Taxonomy (NCBI): domain Eukaryota; kingdom Metazoa; phylum Mollusca; class Bivalvia; order Pterioida; family Pteriidae; genus Pinctada; species Pinctada fucata. The sequence goes on along the minus strand of AP027113.1, from coordinate 47,492,611 downwards.
TATAAACGTTTATATGAAAATTATTCATTTTTTATCCATCTGTTGTGTTTCGGCAATTTTTTGACAATGTCTTGTTCTATTTTTTTTTTTTAAATCTTAATCAATTTTTAACTATTAAGATAAAAGTATTATTCTATAATGCAGACTGGTAAGTGTTGGCAAGCAAAACTAGTGATTAGATCTAACCATACCATATCTTGTATTATTTCTTTAAGATAATCCTGGATAAGCTGTAGGTGGCACAAGATAAAACAAGAAAACAATCTATGAACCATCTACGTTTGTATACATTTCTCTGAAATGAACATTTGCGTTGAGTGATTGTTGAGTTTATTTATTCACCACAAAGAGGAAATATGTTATCATTAATTTTGCAGAATTATAAATAAATGTTGGAAATATGGCTACGCCTTGCTTAGTCAATCGGTAAATACTCAATAAATTTCCGATTATCCTAGGAATCTAGACATGAAAACACGTGCATGAAGCGTAAATCACAACTTGGATCAATTATTTTGATATGTGGCCATCCTAATTCATTGTTATTTATATCATTTATATTGAGAAACGGCAGCGGTCAATCTTACACAGTACATCTGGTAAAATGACAGGGATATGTGAATAAACTCATCTGAGTGAGTGAGTGAGTAAAAATCAAACAAAAAGCCCAAATCAGAATTCCAGATTTACAATTTAACTTGTACAATCAGAGAAATTTCAAAACAACCAAAACGATTTAGAGTAATTCCCCAATGGAGAAGAGACCAGATGCATGGGAGAACTAAGCATCTCCTACTTGTTAGCCATCAGGTGAAGCGGATGGTAGGCGATTTATTAGGTTTCAAATAGGAAACAGCATGACTAAATATTTTACAAACGAACACTTGTTTTTAAAGAAATCTTTCAAGAACTTTTTTCCGTCGTCGGAACATCAGATCTGCTGAAAGTGTACGATAGATACAAGAGTGATAAAGGCGAAAGACTAAGATTCCCTGTGATTTTATTTGTGTCTATCGATTTACGTGTTTATGAAGCATGCAAAATTTTGCATCTTTCTTATATCAGATGGTTCATTTATGCCTCAATATTTACATTACTAGTAGATGTCCCTTGTTAAACGTCCATAAGAAAACTAGAATTATATTCCCGTGAATAACTTAGGTTGCCTTTTGTGAACATTCTACAGAAATGGGTTAGCGACAAGTTTGATTACTCTTCGACATTTCATATAAAGTCAGGTAAATAAATGAGGTGAGTGAAATAAGTAGATAAGGGGACATCAAATACGATATAGGTGTATGAAGTGATAAAGAGAACGATCGTAAGGGAGCAGACTCACAATAGCTCATCTGGTAAAAGACATAGATCTTGACTCCAAGGAAAGTGAAAGGAAGTAGGGAATGAGAGAAAAATATAGAGTTACAGTAGCTAGATAAATGAGAACACATGGACGATGATGTATGATAAATGGTAATAGGAATATTTGTTAAACGTAGTATAATTGTAACAATCGTGCGAACCTTTTGAAAGCGTGTGAGGTGCAATTATCATTCTCCCCTGCCGGCGCTTCGGAGGCGTTAAAATATAGCTTTATTGCTGTTTTACGGCCTGGAGTTAAATGAGAAGTATGTTCACAGCAAGAGATTGTATCAACATCACCAAGTTTTAAGAGTAAATAAATTGTTACTTAATTACTGAATTGTTTTTGCTAAATACTTCATTTTATTTGTGGAGATTGACGAACATTATGGGCTTCTTTACAGATAATATCATTTACTTCATTCCGAGCATAAAATATGAGATCTGTTCACGTTAAACGCCTGATTGCAGCAGCACGTGATAAGACACAGAAATGTAATCAACAGTTGAAAAACGAGTGTTCGAATCGTTTACTCCACCGCAGCGGTACGTGTTATAATTGACGTGCTTAATTATTGAGCCGAACATTGACATTACTGGCTAATTTCAAATGAAGAGTGAAATCAAATGTTGAAAACAGATCTTTATTTCTGCGAAAAACATTAAACAAAAACTTTCCTCTGTGAATAGCGTGTGAGGTTGTTTGAAGCTTGTATCAGAGTTGTTCTCCTACATCTTCGCATGGATAAAGCAATACAACAGACAGGGTGATCGAGATGCACGGAAAATACTGCAAGAATTATAAAACATTTAGGCATCATCAATGTAGGGAAGTGGGAGTGGGTATTTGTTAGAAAACATATTCTACATAATGCTTTATTGCATTGTAAGGAACCCAAAGTCAATTTTGGTATTTATACTAGTGTATATAACGAAAAAATAAGTTTTTCTCATCGTATCATCACGGACCTTTCCGTCCAAAACATGCAATGAAAAGTGAAAGTTTTGTAATCAAATGCTCATTCATTGTTCAATTCAATATGGCGCATTACAATGTGCAATACTGTCAAAAACTGCATGAATGCGTGTCCGCTGTGATCACCGAACGCCCCCCCCCCCCCCCCCCCATTCACCACGTCTTCTTGAGTCTTTCTGACCAACGTCGAGCGCGCGATTAAAAGGCCTGAAATTATATAGCATACTACATGTATATTTGTTTCTAGACTGTTGCAGACTGTTGCACTTTATGCACATTAAAATTACCATGTGACTGATGGACAAACAACACGACAGAAATGAATGAGTGCTTCACTAAGACATTCCTTTCACAGTCATTTTTATTACTCTTTAATTTAAAATAGATAGACCAGGTACGTTCTTGGAAATTGACCATGTCTATATAATTATGAATTAATATATCACGTTTTTTTCAACGTCAAACTTCACGTGCCAAGATGCGCATTGTCTGTGTGCGCATTTGGTTCGTTCTTTAGAGGAAGGAGATGTAATTGACTGCGTAATGAAGATTGCGCTCCACTAGATTTAAAGTCAGGACTTCATCATGTTTGCCAAAAAATTAAGAAAAAAAAATTCTCCGGAATACATGTTTTCTCTATTTATCTTTTTACTCAAAGAGACTTGATTGTTATGTTTTGACCGTTGAAGAAATCGTCCATGGTTACCATGACAACGGTCTCTGGTGCTGATTACTCTCAGGGCCAGCCTGTCAAATATCGAACAAACATGTTTGATTTACCGATATACACTAGTGTTTTCCTCGTCTATAGTTACATATTAATGTTGACACAATATCATAATATACAGAAATCGAAGACTTTCTGTAAATCATTCCCTGATTAAGATGTCCGACAAATCTTACGATCGACTTGTCCTTTGTTTCGTTTGGAATCTCAGTTTCGTGGTACTGTCAAAACTCATCTGTACATGGATTAAGATGTTGTTGAAATAGGAAACTGAAAATCACTCACCATCAAATATTCCAGGATCTATTAGAATATTGGAGCATATTTTTGTTCCTTTTTTTCTTAAGATTCCCGAACCGTGTATAATAAAATGAGCTAAAAAATTGTAATGAATCTTTGATATTGTTTGTCTGAACAGTAAATCAGCGTAATTTCTACTTCTATATCAGTAAAGTAATTCCCATTTCAACTTCATTTCTATCAATAATATATTTTTGTAGGATGAATTATTTTGTAATATTACGTAAGTGACGATGGAAAAAAATGAATGTATGTCGAGGAAGGAAGAAAAAAAAAGAAACAAGGAAACAAAATTCCAATTCATCTGAGATGAAAGAAGATTTCTGTCGTGTGAAATTCAATATATCAAGAATAAGTCAAGTTCTAAAGAGATTTCACTAAACGTAGCACGGAATCAAAGTCATCTCAATTTCTTGTAAATAAGAAATAAATTAATAAGTAAAGAGAACCATGCGGGCATTACTTTTTTGCTTTCTATTCTTTTCTATTTTTTTTTTCTGAGTTTGTAAACCCTTGGTTTCTGGTTTCACCGATTAAATGACGAACTTATCACCATTTTACATATTGTATGTGTTTTCCATCCACCTACATGTACTTTCTCAGAATACAAAAAAAAACTTTTTTATCGCTCAGAAACATTGGCACTTTGCATGATAGTACAAATTTGTCATGACGTGAGAAATGTTTTTCAAAATGATATTTATCTCCGTAAAAAGAAAACAAACTGTCCATCATCGTGTCCCACCTGTAAAGAATGGTGTTTCATGGCACCTGTCGTGATATCATATCCGGCGGGCATGCGCAAACATGTCCTGTCGTGATGAAAACATAGTAAAGGAGTGTCAAAAAGAGACAAAACATTCAATTAAGGCGTCAATTTATAATATGGCCGTAAGTTATAATCGCTTTTATTGAAACATGCAGATTAGTGGGTTATCATAAGGACAGCAGGGGATGATCATAGAGATTAAAGATTAACCGTGCTATGCAATTAGTGCGATTCATGATTTTATTATTATGACACAAATTTTATTACTTATGCGGAAAAATCACCTGTTTACTCTAATTTATTTGAATCTTTTTCGTGTATGACAATTTAAAAATACATCCTCTTTTTTTAAATCATAAGTTAATATATGTAATCTGTATATTAAATTTCACAGTAGAGTCAAATTATGCTTAAATTTGAAAAATAAATATATAGGTAAATAAATGAATCAATAAAAAAAAAGATAAAGTTAATCCTAATCTACGCTAACGCGTAACTATTAAACTATTTGCGACTGTAAAATCATACAATTTATAGCTGAAAATAAAATCATAAAGCCATAAAATCATACACATTTATGCTGAAAAATCATCCGGAAAACATTGTTTCCCCTTATTGTGTTTCTAATACATATCATTTTTAAACAGTTGGGGAAACATAGTCCACAAATTCCAGAATAATTTTAGCAGCAATAAGAACAAAGTAAAAGTCACGTGACGTTAGTTGGCTTACGATGTCAACATCTGATAACATGTGCCCAGGGATATATGGAAATCAACTTAAATTTACATGTACACAAACGAATTAATCATGTATCTTGTCAAGGATTAACTTATCATAATCAGAGAGTATTTTGACAGTTTTTAATTGGTTTATAGTTTATGGGAGAGGTGAAAGATAGCGATACGCTGACTCTGGGAATCATTCATCAAGTAGCTTTTGGACTGTTCAAAAGAAAGTGTGCACTGACGTCTTTAATATGTTTTAATTAAGGATCTGTATTTAAACACAAATGAATTGTTCATGATTTTAGAAGAAATAGGTAAGAATATTTTCTTTTCATTTTTTTTTTTTTTTTTGCTTGTTTGCAGTTAATAAATATTCTTACTTGGGTTCAATTATGATATTGGGGATTTCGAGGCATAAACGGTGAGAATCGAAATAAACGATAATTTGAAAAGAAAAAAAAATCAAAAGCTCATTATTCTTTACCTCCATAATAGATGAATACCAGAAAATTATATCAGAATACAGTTAATGGAGAAAAAAAAAACAGAAATAAGAATGCATACACTTTACAAATTCAAATTCAAATTCATGATTCCTTAATTTTTGGGGAGGGGGTCGATCTAGCCAGGATTTTTAGATCTAACATTAAATAATGAATTTATAATTTTTTTTTTTTACAAAATTCACGGGGAAGGAGTTTCTTACTCCGGGCTAATTTTTGACATCCCCGACATGTCTTCTCCACTTTTAGAAATAAATTGGATCCGAACAGGAGGTGGCTCTTTAACTCTTGCAAAAATCTCACGATCAGTAAAAACAGATATTTGTCTCTAGCGGGATAGCTAATATGGATAGAGAATGATTTATTTAGAATTAGAAAGGATCTCTGTTACTATTTCTCAAAAATGTTGTTTTTTGATAACCTCCCCTTGGCCCCGTCGAGCCTCCATAATTCCTGCGGAGCCAAATTACAAGCTATGATAAAATTTGTGAAATATGGTAGAATCAAAGCGGCGGGATGTAGAAACTTATCAATGTTTTTCTGCTAACCATCATTTACTTTACAATCAATCAGTATAGACCTAGGGTAGTATATGGACGTACGTGTAAATATGAACAGACCGAACAAAATTATTTCTCTGTTGAGTGTCCTCCTGCCTTACGGATGTGCCAGCTATTGCGAGCTATATACAAAACGAACGATTGAAATGAACTGTAGAAAATACTATACATCTGTTGAACATCGTTTCCTTCCTATAGAATACGATGGATTATTTTATTTTTGAATTTTTCCTAATGTAATTTCTGCCATTTTCATATACGGGACCATTCCCAGTACAGCGCGAGACCATCGGAGCAATGTAAAGCGCAAAGAGAGAGAGAGAGAGAGAGAGAGAGAGAGAGAGATTATTAAAAGAACAACATATGAAAGGGACACGAAACACAACATCTAACTGTTAGCCTTAACTCATCATAAATAAAAGATAAACAGAAAGTGAAAGTCAGAGCACATCAAAGATATCTTTCACAGAAACATATAATCATTACGCAATATTTCATGTCGGAATTCGATATCATAAAATAAGTTAGAATAACAGAGGAGTGATTTTACTAGTACCATACGTGGATCCAGAGATCAGATGCCAGGGTTCAAAATCTTCTTCCTTTGTAATTTACGGATTGTTAGAATTTATTCCGAATTTTACGTATATACGAACATATTTTTCATTTTCAAAATGATATGAAAGGCTGGATTCTTTAACAGAACTGGCCCTTTCACCGTTAAAAAAAAATCTAAATTCACGTAGGCATAGATCTAACAAACATTAGATACAGTGCAATTTTATATTGAATTGTGACCAAAGCACTCAGTAAAATATAACGAAGAATTAACCATACTGTGAATTAAAAGGTGAATTATTCAAATTTGTTGATTACCACTTTTGATTTTGCAATATTTTCCTAAATTCATGTCTTATTTGTTTATCAAAACCGCATCAACTTGTAAGCACTAAGAACAAAGTCACCTACCGGCAGGGAAAGAAATCAAGGGGACATAACTCCGCCAATAAGAGACCAACGTGACCAAAGTTTGATTCAGGGTCTGTAACCTTCTGAGACAGGGGTTCTGTTCTTATAGCCTAACTAGGTTATAAAAATAGAAACGCTAGACTCAAATAATGAGGTTAACAAGAAACAAAAACTACCTAACTTGAATTGCAGAGTAGTCCAAAAACTGAAACGGGTGACATACTGATAGACAATCTTAATTACGTATAGACAGACAGAGAGACAAACAGACGGACAGACAGTCTGTCAGAAAAATGGTAAAGTACCAATTGGCTTAGCCAAAAGGAGGAAAACTCATGACAAGGTTCCCTCTCACTTACCATCTACCTCATATTTTGGAAGCCTTTTAGACTTTGCTAAAAGAATGGGCCATACACACATTCTCATTCTCAAAGTGCTCATTACATTCGGAGATTTTCATTTTACTCAGAATTTGGCAATCTCCTTATCTAATCGACTTTATATTTTGGGTGGCTCTGAATCGACTTGATTTACTAGTAGTGATTCCATATTTTAAAAGTAGCTGTCTACTTGAGAATAAAATTTTCCATCAAAAATTGTAAGTTGGAATCATCAGTTAATACACACATGAAGATAAATGAAAGGTGACATATAAACGTAAGGAGGGAATCATTAATCCCCATTATCTACTCCTTAGGCCATATTTTACGTGAAAATAATGCGACTGCTGTAGCACCGTCTCATTAATCATTTTCCCTCACTTTTAAATGATAGATTCCAGTTAACAAAAATTTTGCAATCTATGATCTATGTTACATCTATTTATCCGGTCCGGGACATCTTCAGATGTTTGTGATTTTTTTTCACATGGAAAAGGCGTTCACCTGTTTAAATTGAAGGTGGTACTTTCGAAAAGGCAGCCTGAGAAAAATGATTTCTTTGTCTGAAAGGTTACTCTTGAAATGAGTTGCTTGTTGAACCAAAATCTATATTTGAGGTAATAACTCTTATCATAGGCAATAATTATTTCAAATAATGGTCAGAAATGGATTCCAAGTACTTTCTTTAATTTCATGAATGAAAATCTTGGAAGAATTCAGATATGTCTCTCTTGTTCTGCAGGTTATATACATGTACACTCAAATCCTTTAAAATGATTATATCAATATTCTCTGTTTTTGTCTTTGGACTCATTGTATAAAGTATTATTTCTCAGAATCTAATTTACTACGTTTATTTTAGAACCAATTTCCATCCTACACTCTTCCGTTAATTAGCATGAAGCAAAAAAGTGAGCAGAAATTAGTATCACGAAGGGATTATGACCGATATTGATGTGCCTTATTAAAGTTCTATGATGCCCCTTAAATGATGTTCTAAATTCTAGATAAAGAGAGCTATCAAATGAGCTCAAATATCAAAGTGATGTTGATTAGACTCATTAATAAAGACTTGGCGATCTTGTTTTTGTACTGAGAATGGAATTAATTACCACTGATGAGGAATGGTAATCTCTAACATGTATTTCTGGTGACCTGCGTTATATAGACTATTTAATTGTGGCCTTACAGATGCCTCTCTGAACTTAGAGTGGAAATCAATGAATAATTATTTTAAGGATTTTGTCCATGTGTCGAAAATTCTATATGAAATCGCCATTTATATTTATCCTTTACGTATGTTTATCACTTTATCCCAGGAGGAGTAAGAATATCATGCTTGCACGAGTTCTTCAATTTTTCGAATAAAAAATATGAGAATACCAGAGAAGGATGATACGTTAGTTGAAAAATCCAGTCATGAAGTAATTCGTTTTACACATAAAAAGGGACATCATTCTGGAATGAATTAGACAATTCATGCTATCCCATTGGAAGAAAAGAAGTTATATAAGAGCTAGTTAATTGAGTTTCAATGTACACGTCAGTCATTTTTATCTAGAGGAAGTTACAAAGTAGCGAAGAATTAAAGATTTCTCAGGGTGATACGAGAAGACATGTTCACCTTTAATTGTTATTAACAAGAATTTGTATTGGAATCTATTTGTAGAGAGGGACTTGTCGATGAATATTTCTACAATGTCGGCGATTTGTCGGGATAAATGAGTTCCAAGATTAGAACAAATGTCCATCCCACACTACAAATTATGGCCAGAGCACGTGTTAAACATATTGGAATTATTGCCAAACAATTACAAAGACGGTCCATGAAGCAAGAAATTGAATGATGGAAACAGATCACAGAAAACGTATAACATGTCATAGCCCAAAAAAGATCTAGCTTCTTGTCGGATTTTTTAATGAGATAAAAGTGTAATTGCTAAAGGAATGAGTTAATAGGCAAGTCATTTAGGCCCACTTTATTTCATCTTGACATATGATTGAGCACGATAATTTACCATCTTAACAATGCCTCCATTTCGCGATATGGTATATAAACAAAAGTGATTTTCAATACCAGCTGTTATTTTCATATATCATTAAGTTTTTACTTGTATGTTTTCTCTTGCGTCCCGTGCAGGCAGTTAGCTGAAAACTATGGCATCTAAATAAATAAATGCATCAACGCAAAACGTCCATGTTCATGTAGTGAACTTAGAATAATTTGGATGAGAGGGTACGCTCTCATTATACAGAAGTACATAGAATCTGTGCTTGCCTGATATAAGTTACAATAAATACCGGGATTATGCATGAAATAACGAAAATATTTTGATATCAATCTTGTTAGCAATGCTTACGAAATGAATTTCATGTCAATAACGTTATACAGTTCCAATTGCTGTCCTTGCTAGATTAGTTTCTGGGAAAAACGCAGAAATCATCAGAAATGTAATAATACAGATTATGCTAATAACAGAATGGTTTTCTATATTATCTATTTACTCCAAGAATTTATGGATTCTAGATACGCGAGTTTTATTGCACAAGTAATCTCTTTTACTTATGCCTCGACATCAGTGTTCATTAATCAATTTACATCAAAGGTTGGTAATTAATTGTGACTTAAAAACTGTTTCTGCGCAGTGGTAGTTTTTGTGTCTATGTCAGAAATCTTTGTACATCATTTACAACAGCCTATGATCTTAGAGTGGATAGGAAGCGAGCATGAACAAAAATGTTGCATTTGGGAGTATCATGTTAAAAAAACTTAAATGTGGAAACCACGCGGGAACATCCAAACAGAAGAAACCATGAATATTCATCGCAGAATTTTCAATAGCACCGTCATTTTACATGTTTTATTCAATGTTTTTGTGTGTGCTTTGAAAGTATAGCTGTTGTCGACTGAAAAATGCAGGCATGCACTTAATGAGTATTTATTATTTTCGTATCAACTCGGTTCCTTGGGGAGTCTCTCCATTGAATTCAAGTGTGCAATTCGCCTTTAAGTGATTTGGAATAACTTTAGAGCAACTCCGCTTGACTCAGAATTTTGGCAACAAGAAGCTAAAATACACAAAAAGTAAAAGTTTAAGTGCTTCATTATAAATAATTCGTTTAGTAAAACAGCAGATATTTCTGGAATAAAAGAAATTTCAATTTATTACAGATGCGCTTCTCAGTGTCAACATACTTTGATTCTAGCTTAGACAGAGAGCTCTTGGATTAAAAGTCACAATGAGTTTAAAGCCGTTGTTTTGGCAGCTTGGAATTCTAATTACTGTTGGTAAGTATATTTGAGATATTAAGTGCTTTGATAATGATTTTGTGTGAAACTTTATTTTTTTAACTTACAAAATATCTTTTTCCTTCTCGTTCTTTCTGTCTCTGCTTAATAGATATTGACAATGTAAGCTGGACAGGGGAATGACAGTGGGAAAAAATAGGTAGAGAAACTATTAGAATCAAATTTTGATGAAAGTTTTAAAGTGTTCATCAAGGTTTTGTTTCTCCAGACCTACTAAGTTTTTCAACTTCGAGATGTAGTGCATCTTGCATATTAAGAATAAAATAAACCCGTTCACTTAGATTCGATGCATGACACTTCAGGCAAAGTAATAACAAACTCGCCCGACCTTTTTTATTAATTGATTTAAAACAATGAATGAAAGATAGGAAAAGTAGATATACACATACAGAAAATATTAAAAGGCTCACAGACCCAACATTGGAAACATTTTGCCACTGCAAATAACATTACCTACACAAAGATCAGTGACTTGAAACCACAATGCGTAACTGAATATATATTACGTAAATATACTATCTTTGGCAATACAACAAAGAAACAAAAAGACCCTATTTCCTTTGAGTGAAATTTACTGTAACTAAATTCTGGAATCCGATCTTGATTCAATGAAGCCCACAGGCGCAACAGAATTATCTTCAATTCTTCTTACAATAGAGCAATGTATTATATATCATAGAATAGCGTAATTAGTAACTTATTCCTTTAAGTGTACCATTAAAGATAATGGAGACAGAATTCTTCAGGTAAAAAAAACATATATATTAAAGGAATCTATGATCCATGCATGTTGAAATTACGACCTTGGATTTCGTCAAAATATAGCGCATTCAGTCTTACAGTGTTCTAACTCTTTTTTTTTGTTGTTGTCAAAATTGACGTAAGAATATCATTGGAACAGTGGAAGAGTGTTCTATTTCCAAAAGATCAAAAGAAGCCGACAGAGTTTTGTTCAAACTCTAACAAAATTTTATGGAATTCTTTTAGGTTGTGAGTAAGAAGTGTTTTATCTCCATTTTTGGCCACCTTGATTGAAGAAGAAACAAAGTTTTGAGGACCATAAATTTGTTTCTTAAAATATTACGAAATTATTGCTTTCCTCAAATTTTCATGATTGTACGATTAGTATAAATATAATTTCCAGGCATCTAAAACTTTGAAGTTCATTTTCTCGAAAAGTGTCAAATGGTAGTTAGAACACTATAAAACTAAGTGCGCGATATATTAAAGAAAAATATTCGCGTTAGGCCTCCTAATGAAGTAAAAAGAGAAAACCCTCAACGACACCTAATTTTCTGATGAAAGGAGAAGGGAGGAGATCTCCAACAAGACCCCGTTGCAGCATCAACAGTAAAACACCAAAACACCCGATGCAAAAACACAAAAGACGAGTACAGCACGAGACGGAAAAGAGACACACGACATGTAAACATCAAACACAAAAGACTACACATAAACCGACGAGACCAATGGGTAACCGGTGCCGACTTTGGACGGCCATCTGTCACGCAAGTAGCAAATGGTGTGGTTATCCTGGATTACGTGCGCACAACCCTCTCACTTCTCCAATTACCCAGAGATCTCGAAGAACGTACAATTGTGGTGTAAAACAACCTCCTCACTGTAAGATGACATCACACAAACAAGACCGCGAAACGCAGAGGCCCCATAGACACAGATGAATATGTAAATGGATATAAAAAGAGGGCATGCGTAATTCCCATCGCCGATTTAAAAATTCTTGCTCACTTTGAATTTTCATTATTTATATATTTTGCTTTTTTAGTCTTTTCGCTGCCATTAGGATTTGTTGAAAATATGTATCTGTATTTGTATCATTTCTTTAACCCCCATTCCTGTTGGTCACCTCCTTGATAGTTGTTCCTTATATTATTTCACTTTTCATATTTCACTTCTTGTGCGTTTTCGTTGGTGACAAATAAATCTTTTAACAAATAGTATTAGATCTATCATTATATTAATTATATTAGTCTCAGGAACGGAGGGCATTTTCAATTAAACGTAGTGTCATCATATTAAAATATAACCAGCCAACAGTATTAATTAAAATTGCATTGCAAATCTATTTTTCCTAAATCTAGAATAATAAATAAATCTGATTGATAAAGTTCAATGAGATATACATCCCTTTAGCATCCAGTTTTGCACTTTCCCGTTTTGTAGATTGGACTGATTTACAGACATATTAGCTGAATTGCCTATCTGCCAAGACTGACTTATCATTAAATAAACAAAGAGTTATGCAATAAATAAAAAATGGGAAATAAAATATCGTGTCGGGAGATATCGATTATGCCGTGAGCTAGGCGATCCATTATCACTCAATGAAGTGTCATCGCGCCCCCTGGATGGCGAGGAAGGGGAAACAACTCCAGAAGCTGCATTTAAGGTGCCATAAATAGTTCTGATAGTATTTATAGAGTGTGGAAGAGTGTTGCTACTGAAGGAGGTGTAGAAATATTGCTCCATTCAAAGCCTCTTCAAAAACCTCCTCAATCTAAAGTTTGAGAATCCTCCTGTCTGTTTAATGTATCAGTTCTCGCGAGATAAGATGAGACTTGATATCCCTAATTGCCTTGGTTGGTAGTGCCAATCGACCCTTGATATCTGTTTTACATACTTCATGGCAAGCTTTTAAACTGAAATATACATACTATTTGTCATTTGCCACCAAAGTGCTGGCAGAACTTATTTCCACTGAATTATCACAAACCCTCCTTACTGCCAAAACCAATTTCCATAATAGTTGATTTACTGAACTGCTACATCGGGATGTAGACAGAACAAACTTTTTATGATTGAGCTGTATTTGTTTACAGGATAATTTGCATATGCAAAAAATCAAATTCTTAATGTCTGCGTAAAAAAATTATTCAACATCAGCGAGATTTGAAAATTAAAGTTCAGTGTAAAACGCGTCACTGCATTTGACTTATACTTACATTTGCACGATTTTAGAACTAACTGCCAGAATCTTTGGGCATACTGACTTCAGCTCTTATTTTGTTTTGCAGAACAGATTATTTTATGGACCTGTTTCACCATAAACAAAGTGGCACCTTTGACAACTGGTATCGACAGAGGTGAGAAATCAATAGGAAAATATCTCTAGTGAGCACTGAAGTTTTAGATTCTTTGCCATGACTATTGAGAAAATTGTTACAACCTCTGGTCGTATTTGATAACTCTAAGGTTCTATCTAATATATATAGTTATAATTTGATATTGAACCATCCACCACTCATAAAGAATAAATAAACTTTGATATTATCCAACCCATTTTCTCTCCAACTCCTAAACGCAATTGTTGAAAACTCAATTACAATGAATGTCACCTGTAGGCGGAAAAGGTATCGTGAGTGCAGTGATCATCTCCTAATCTGGCATTGTTTTCTTTGTAGGTTTCATTTTCTGTGAAGAAAATCACGAAAGCAAGAAAATCTCAGTGGAGAAAGGTGATTTTGGTTTTGTGACGTCTTACAACTACCCTGATAACTATACGTCACAACTTTACCAGGGATATTCCTGTCACGTGGAAATTCGCGGCTGTAGTACTTGTCGTCTGCGATTGACTTTACTTGACATCCAGTTCCCGAATTGTTCATCTCTGAGGAAAATGCGTCATCGGAACCTGTGCATTCCTGGGTTCGTTTTGAAATTTTACAAGAGCCACTCTTCAATTTAAAAGAACCAACATTCAATGACATCTTTCTTTCTTTCTTTCTTTCTTTCTTTCTTTCTTTCTTTCTTTCTTCAATGAAATATAGCAATAGCTATAAAATAGTATTGCCAAATTATATTCCTAAATATCATGACAAATCATTTATAAAAAAATTCTTTCATACACTATAAACAAAACATACATTTTAAATTCACATGTAAATATCTCATATAACAGGTGTGACCACCTGCAGATTCACGATGTTGACCAGCCGTACCATACAATGTCCAAGAGGAACTACTATAGTCATGACGAGGGTCTGACGTCAGTAACCATCTCCAGCAATGTCCGGATTCGGCACTGTATGTCCAATGCTTCGTCCTCATTTGGAAAAAGATTCCAGCTCAAATATGAAGTAATTGGTAAGATTGGCTGTTCAATTTACTATTTTCAGACGAAAAAGCGAAGTATCCAACTCTATCCTCTACAAGAAGGAGACCGGCAGTATTCATGAATAAAAGAACATCCTGACGGTAATCTCGACAGCACTAACAAAAGAGCACCAAATTGAGCATCGACGGACCTCTAGAAAGCTAGAGGTGGGACCAGGTGCCCAGGAGGAGTAAGCATCCCCTGTTTGGCTAGCCGCACCCGCCGTCGATGTTCATGAGTGCTTATTGCGTAGGCGCACAAAGTGCTATGTAAATAATTAAAATTAATCCTGATGACAGACAATCAAAGAAATAAAAATTAAACAAAATAAAAATGAAAGCTTGTGCTTAATGCACTGATGCACCTTGTGTAAAAAGCACTGAATCATTCACATTTTACCCTGCAGAGTATCATTTATTCCCTGGTAAGAGTGGTTCACGTTACCTAACCCTTCTTTGTTGATATTTTCAAGTGTTGAAATAAGAATGTAATATACAGGGAAATTTATTTCTTTTGATGTATCGTCTTCTTATATCTCAACTTTCGATAAAAGGTTGAAAATGAAATAGGATAATCATCTCAGACTCTTAGACCTACTTGAAAAGATATAAACAAGGGCGTCAGGAAATAGACATTGCTAAATAAATTGAAGAGTTGGTAAAGTGCAAAGTTGATTTTTATTTCCTTTATGAAATGATCAGGGTTTTGTCTGGAGTACATGTTTACTGAAGTTTCATGTCAGCGACAAATTAACAGAAAGAATTGTATCAGACAATTTACACGATATTTCAAATCAGTGACGTAGAAACTAGGCCTACGATATCTTCGGGACTTAAAGTCCATCGGCAAAGATATATAACCTAAATATCGATATTGAAATATATGTTCTATTGTAATAATTTAATACATCGTATGCACATTTCGACAAATTATGTATCGTCAGTGATGCTTGAGGACGAGAGAAAGGAAATCCAGATGATGGATGCAAGAAAAGTCAAATTTTAGACATGATTTTAAATGTATACCGAGGAGTTAGCTGATAGCTCTATGTCATCAGGGAGTTCTAGAATTATTTTTCGAATTTGTTAAAAGATCAAGAGGATATCCTCGAGGACTTACAGTCCTGCTGGCAGAGATACCAACCTAAAGATAGGAATTATCAGTAATGAAATACATGTTCCATTATAATGATTTATTGTGCCATATGCGCATTTCAATATATTATGTATGTCAGTCTCAAAGTCCAAAAGGCAAGGCGAGATCATTAGAATTTCCATTGGAACAGTTGCGAACCATGGAATGAACATTCCTAAGTGAGACCAGGTGACCGGGGAGAGTCAGAGTCTCCTGATTACATGCAACAACCATCGCAACAGTTCAATAAAAACTTGTCAAATTCGGTGATTCTCTCGATGTACATATGGTGTACTCCGTGATGAATGGGGTCAAAAGATAAAAAGACGTGTTAGTTAGATAGAGAAAGAAAACATTGAAAATTTGCATAACCAAAAGGCATACAAAACCATGAAACAAAACTTGTTCTACATATCCTTTGGGTAAGATCAGGCTTTTGCTTCACAGCTACAACCGTCACTTGGGGTACACATACGAAGTTCATCCCAAAGAACGAAAATGCAAAAAGTGATCAAACTTGTAATCATACTAGACAAAATAATCGAAATACTATTTACCTTCTTCCACTTGCCTCTACCAGTTGCTTTGATGATACTTGATTGTATGCCCTTTGCCGTGTGGAGCTCGTAAAAAAAGTCCCCGCGAGGGGTTTGAATATTTTCTCTGACATGGTCGCCATTGCACTTTCTATATAGATATAACCTCAGACAGTGCAATTCATGTATTTTATATATTGTTTGTATTTTCGTGCATGAACATCGACGGCGGGTGCGGCTAACCAACAGGGGATGCTTACTCCTCCCGGGCACCTGGTCCCACCTCTAGCTTGCTAGGGGTCCGTCGATGCTCAATTTGGTGCTCTATTGTGAGTGCTGTTGAGATTATCGTCAGGATGTTCTTTTACCCATTTAAATATAGTGAACCTACAATATCAATACACCAAGTTAAAAGTAATGTAGAACATTTTCTTTCATATCTCCCGATGTAGATAAAAGAGAAGAGTACAAAGGAACAGTTGCATCATGGGACGGAAATTCAGGGGAAATAACATCACCAAATTTCCCGAATGGATACGCACTCAATGACGAAACATTCACTTATGTCATAAAGAATCTTGATCCGTATGGTCACGTGAGAGTTACCTTTGATGATTGGCATTTGGCATCAGCATCAAGCTTACAGGTATTACAATAAAATTCTTAACTTTCGATTTTTGAGTCTGTTCAAGATGTGAAAGTTACTCTTTGATAGAACTGCAAAAATTAAATTGAACATCAGAAATCTCACAATTTCATAGGACTTTAGCCATGAAATTTATGCATCTCTTATTGAATATCAGGTATATGACGGAATCCATTCTACGTCACCTATAGGAGTGTTCAAGAAGCGTGAACGTCCTGTGTTGGTGTCTGAGAAAAGTGCCTTGATATTGGTGTTCAGTACGGGAAAATCCCATCATCGCTGTTGTCACCCGGGTGGATTCAAGGCTTCATACACATTTGTCTCTGAAAGGAGATGGGATACAAAACCTAACACAAGTATGTTAACGATACCACTATGGTGTACAAATTGAACCAAAGCTTTTGCGTTGTTCAAATCGATATCGTGTGTTCAACTTTTTAGTAAATAACCTGTGATGACACACAATGCGAAGAATTGAACTGTCTATCTTTGTTTTATTGTGATATATCTATATGAACAATATTCTCGTTTCTCTTTTCAGATTGCACAATGCTTATAGATTCACGATCTGGCGGAGTGATACGCCTACAAGATACCGTATCACAACTTCCGGGTTTATACGACTGCATATGGATAATAAAAAGACCTGCAAGGAAAAATCCCGACGGATTGTTACTGCGTCTGACAGAAATGGCTCTTGGTGAAGGTACTTTTTGTTTTCGAAATATTTTGTTCCGTAAGACGTATCTATATGTAACAAGCGAAATAGTGTGATGAAATGCATGCAGATATATTTGATTATCTTTTAAATTCATAAAAAGATGAATTGATACATTATTATTTTTTTACCTTACAGGATGGTTGACATACGAAGAGAATAGTCTTGAGATAATAAGTGGAATAACCTCTAAGGGACGACAACTGGCTAAGTACACATCTACCAATCTGACCCTAGGACAATGGTTCAGTCCGGACGAAGGGTTGTATATCAGGCTAAGAGGAGCTTTGTCAAAGGAGGATAACTTTAAATTCATATTTACTGCCGTAGACAACGTTACGGATGGTAAGTTGTTTTAATGTTAAACTCTTTAAATTCCATAACATCATTTAAGAACTGATAATTTTTTTAATGTTCTTCTTTCTCTGTAACTCGTTCGCCTTTTATGCTTTATCTGCGAAGATAGGAAGCATTTTCCAAAATATTCAGCATTTCTTCATTGTTAGAGCCATTTTAAGAAAATTAAAGTTATTTTGTCCATATGTATATGGTTTCTGTTTATTTCTAGCTGGCTGTCCTAAGCCTGGAGACTATATGTGTCAGAACCTATGGTGTATAGACAGAGACCTTATGTGTGATGGTACGGACCATTGTGGGGACAATTCGGATGAAAGCCCACAAAAACTCTGCTTTGTATCAGGTAAACATATGCATCAAATACAGAAACTCACAACTCAGAATTATTTTATTGCACTGCATGCGCATTTAAAGTCAACGGCGCAGCTATGCCTGAAAAAGTGGCACAACATCCCAAAATTTCTAAAAAGCAAAAAAATAAAAAAAAAAGGGGGGGGGGGGGTGGAAGAAGAGATTATAAAATATATGGAGGTTTCATGTTCTGTATGCACCCCTTCTCCTACGCCCTTGAAATCTGTAACGGCTCATGATTGACGATCATGGCCATCATACGTGAAGTCCGACTTAATAAGATTTGAAGAGCTAAGTTTTAAGAATGATGCGAAATGTTAACATTTACAGTTCCGTCTGATATAAGAGCTTTTCAACTCTCAAATACATTTTTGTACCTTCAGCTTTCTCATTGCCGAAAGTCATCGCAAAGTGTACAAATTTCAATAAAAGACCGAAGACACATTAAACATTCAAATGAACTGGGCTACAGCACTATTTTCAATTTGATCAATTGTTGAATATTCTTATTCAAACACATAGTGAAAATGAAGCAATACAAACAGTGTCACCTTTAATCCCAGTGCATAAATGAGTCAAAGAAGATCCTGGCGATAACCTCAACAGCACTCACAATAGAGCACAACATTGAGCATCGACGGACCCCTAGAAAGCTAGAGGTGGTATCAGGTGCCCGGGAGGAGTAAGCATCCCCTGTTGGCTAGCCGCACCCGCCGTCGATGTTCACGCATGGAAAACAATATACACAAAACATGCAAATTATCATTTAGAAAATATCTACAATATATACAAAACAATAGATACAAAACATACAAATTATCATTTGGAAAATATCAAAATGCGACTGAAAAACTTTCGAAAAAAAATGGAAATCAATTTTCTCCCTAATGGAATATAGTGCAGCAGGTTGTCATGTTATTATTTTATTTTCCAGATATTTGGAAGCTAGGGATTAAATGGAATTTTCAAGGTAAGACCAAACGTAATTATTGTTTTTCGAAGTCAGAAGTTGTGAAAATTGATAAGGTTTAAATATATTAACTTACTCTGTTAGACTACCTCGAATAAATTCTAAAGATTATATTCACAGATTACTCCACTCCCGATCCATGTGCCGGAAACTTTAAATGTGGCGGTAATAGTTTATTCTGCCTGGAAATGTCACGGGTGTGTGACCGGATTCCGGATTGCTTTGATGATTCTGACGAGAAATATTGTGGTAATTATTATTTCTAAAAGCTCAAAATTCCAAATTTTAAGTTTAAGCTTGTATGATGTACACCTTTTTTGTTTGTTTTGGGTTTTACCTCTTACATATAGTTCTATATATTCAACTTACATTTGACAAGTACTTTCAATAATAATCTATTTCATCTGATTTTCAATAGCATGTTCTCAAATGATAACGATGTTCTCAAAATTCTTAAAAAAACAACGTAGAATTGATTTTGAATTTTTCTATCTCTACATTTTCAGCATATACGAGACAAAATATATCAACATTTAAAAGACTACAGCCTTCATCAAACGACTCATCTAGTGCCTCTATTATTACTTTAAATATTTATGTGATTTTCATCGTTATTATTTGTTTGACTTTAATACTTTAATTATTTTAATACTGTTAACAATTACTTCATTCAATGCATCTGTGTATATACTTATCAAATATAAAGTTACACTATGTTCGAATATCTATTAGAAAGGAGGGGGATCTCCTCTATTTCATCTGCTATTGAATCTAATTAAAAAGCTATGCAATAATGTTAAACAAACTCAGCTGAAATATGTGCCATTGTTACTTTGATCATTGCAATCAAAAGTGAAATAAAAGTATATCATCGTTATTTTATTTTTCTCAAAGTGATTTATTTCCTCAAAGCATAATTAGAATGAAAACAAGACTTTTTCTACCTTTTAAAAATATAAATTTAAGATAACTTTAAATGATGAATGGAGAGCACTACAAGGTAATCTTTACATCTTCTTGACATAGTAAACAAATTTAGAAGAGTAAAAGGTAAATAGTATAACCATCCAAAATGCATTAGAATCACCAAACGCTTTTCATACCGTGGACACTTGGCATGGCATTTGACCAATCTACAGCCTTGTGTCAGTGCATTCTTAAGACGTACACTCTGACTGACTGCGACGACGGGACTCCACAACGGGCCCTGTCTAAATCTCTTCAGAGAAGACATAAGCTCGACCATTTGTCCTCCTTGAATGTCGATATCACTCTCGGGTGATAACATACATGAGCTCGCTACAGCTGGTAGAACACGAACTGTATTTCGAAAATCCCCTTTATATCCATTTACATAACAATCTGTTGCTTAGGCCCCTGCTTTTTGTTTGTGGTCATCTAACAATGGGAATGTTGTATTACACTACAATTGTGCGCTCTTCGAACCTTTGGGTGACCGGGAAAATTGGGTTGTACGCACGTAATCCGGATAACCACCCATTTTCTACTTGCATGGCAGATGGCAGATCGTCCTAAGTCGACACCGATTGTCCATTGTTCTTGTTGGTTTAGGTGGAGTCTTTTGAGGTTTATGTTCCTAAGTCTTATTTCTCTTTTGCGTCTCTTACTGTGCTTGTTTACTCTGTGTTTTCGCATAAGGAGTTTTCGTGCTTTACTGTGGGTACTGTGACCTATTCCCATTGGAGGTCCTCTCCTTTCTTCGTTTACTATTACATGCTATCCTATATATACACCCCTTTATCTTTCAGTTAAGCACATTGTTTATAAATGTTCAATGTGTCAATTTGTCAAATTAATTCAAGTCTTATGAATTGAGCGTCATAATTTAATCCTTGAGTGTATGTATATATGGTGCATTGTCTTTAATTAAGAAAAAATCAATGATAGATTATTACCAACTGAAATGCTCTAATTAATCAGGTGAATAGCTTTAAATCACAGTTTCGACTTTTAAAGTGTTTATCAATTATGAATATTGTTATGTATTGATCTATTAAGGAAATAACAATAATGATATAACTGATGTACGGAGTCTGAGATGCCTTGCCAGATTTTCAACTTCTTGCAAGCAAAATGAAAATTTTGGAAATTTTATTCGTAATTTGGAATGTAGATGTCATATCGGCAGGATCATTGACGGATGTAAATAACATATATTCCACAGTATTAACTAACTACACAGTCGATACACGACCAATAACTAATCAAAGCGCTGTGCTCTATATCACTACCAAATTCCACCTTTCCTCTGTCATCAAATTGGATGAACCATCCGGGGAATTTGCAGCAGCAGGAATTCTGGATCTTGATTGGACGGATGAAAGCTTAAAGTGGGATAGGAATAACTACGACGGACAAAACGAAATCAAGATCAGCTCTAAAAAGGTTTGGACGCCATCTCTAGTGATTCTAAATCCAAGTGCTTCGTCTAAGCATTTAACAGTGGACAATACAAAAGTAAATGTTTTCTCAGATGGTACAGTGAATTGGCTAGTTGCTGATGTATTCCACACAGCGTGCGACATAGACATCACTTACTTCCCGTTTGACATACAAACCTGTAAGATAAGCCTTATTTCTTGGAATTATGACGTGCTGGTACAGTTTGTGCCCCAAAATTTGACGATGAATACGCAGTATTATACGGAAAATGGAGTGTGGGAATTAGAACGAACAGAAATACTGTCTGGTACAAACATCACGCCATCTGCTGCGTATGTCGTAGACTTCTCTGTCGTCCTTAGGAGAAGATCAACTCTCTTTGTAATCAATCTCCTGGTGCCAGTGATAGTCCTGGTTTTGTTGAACTGTACGGTATTCACACTGCCTGTAGAGAGCGGGGAACGTGTCGGATTCTCCGTAACCATTCTACTATCCATTACGATGTATATGACTATTATTTCCAATGCGATTCCGGAATCTTCTAAACCGGCATCCATCCTTATTTATCTAATGGTCATATACCTTATCCAGTGCTCCTTAATTTGTGTAGAGACAGTGATAAGTTCCAGGTTTCATCATCGAGACGTTGCTGTGGGTGTTACCAAATTCTGGATATGTTTCGTCAATAGCATGAAATGCAAAAAATGTAAGAAAAGCGTTTCTACTGATGGTGGTGACTCTGGAAAAAGCGATTCCAACAAAATATTTTGGCAGTCGAGAAAAAATAACGTTGACGATATAACTCCACCGGAACCAGTGTTACCCAGTGACATCGCAGACGCAGATATTAAGACATTTGATGGACATGTTGTTACATGGAAAAACGTTGCTGATGCATTTGACCGCTTCGTTTTCATTTTCAACATTTGCTTTTGTATTATACTAACCCTGATATATTTGATAGTTCTTGGTACTGGAGATAAAGACTAGATCATCCGAAAAGATATCACGTATAAGTTAACAAAAATATTCAAGTGATCTGACAAATATTTAAGTTACTGTCACTGATATTGTTATTTTAAACGATATTTGAAATAGCCACCTATTATTTGCGATTGGTCTCGTTGGTTTTAGTGTATTATTTTGTGTTTTGAGCTCGCGGCGGCAGAGCACGGATTGTATTACGTACGCCCATCTTTTTATATCCATTTACATATACATCTGTGTTGCTTGGGCCCCTGCGTTTTGCGGTCTTGTTTGTGTGTGGTCATCTGACAGTGAGAAGGTTGTTTTACACCTAAAATGTACGTTCTTCGAGACCTCTGGGTAATCGAAAAAGTGGGAGGGTTGTGCGCACGTAAACCAAAATAACCACACCTTCTGCTATTTCCGTGGCAGATGGCTGTCCTAAGTCGGCACCGGTTGCCCATTGGTCTCGTTGGTTTATGTGTAGTCCTTTGTGTTTGATGTTTCTGTGTTGTGCGTTGACGTTCCTTGTCCCTTATGCGTCTCTTTCTGTGCTTGTCTGCTTTGTGTTTTTGCATTGAGTGTTTTTGGGTTTTGCTGTGGGTGCTACAACCTGGTGTTGTTGGAGATCTCCTCCTTTGTTTGAGGTCATATGTGGTGTACCTGGTCCTTTTCCGTCTCTTGTTTGCTTCTCTACTCTGTGTTTTTGCATAGGAATGTTTCGGTTTTCAGCTGTGGAGCTGTAACCGAGTCTTGTTGGAGATCCCTTCCTTTCTTTCAAGAAGAAAAAAATGAATGATGTAGTAAATACTATGATTACTATGGTCGTTTGCTTGGTCTCCGCACATAAAAAGTTAATTATCGACTTTAATGTTACGTCTTCAAATGAATAGCATAATTTAAGAATTTAAATTTGCAGCATGGACTAGAAACATGTGCACGTTTCATGTACTTATGCCTCATCAGTGATTCTCTCTCCAAACAATGAAATATGGCTAAAGACTGTGAAAGATATGTCAAAAAAAACATGCGGATTTGGCAGGATGGCTGGGATATAATGCTACAGGACCCACGTTTTAGAAATTGAAGAAATGAAGTTGATCGGACTTAGCTACATGTGTCCCCGGGGAATCCTTGTTTACCAACAGTGACACTCATGTTTTAAATATCAGATTTGATTATATATTGTACGAAATGTATGAAAAATGTTCCATTAAATTAAGCTCATTTCTGCATTCAAAAATATTTTTGCATGTTTATTTGTCTCTTTAATTGTAAATAAGATTCTAAGCTGTGAAAAATCGATTTCATCTTCCCAATTGAATAAATATGAATCTCTCATTGCCACACGTCATTCCTTTTATTTAAATCCCCCACTCCCTATGTGAAACAATTATTTAGGTAACGCATAAGCATAGAGAAACACCCATTGTATACGTGATCATTTCCTATATCTAGATCAACCAATCTTGAGTAGTCTTATTTATACCTACAAAAGACTATTTTCGTTTGTTTCATAAGATTGTTGAAACGAGTTTTGATAAATGTGTTTGATCTGCACAGCTTTCCACTGGATGTCTCTTAGTAGAGTGACCAATTTAAGAAAGAGACTTAGTTTTCGAGTCTAATCAACATACCTAACACAGGCCTGAATAGCAACTTGACCAAATCTTAAAATAGCAATTTGACCAAATCAAATATACTTGACCAGATATTCATTATTGAGACTTGCATTCTGACTGACTGTGACGACGGGACTCCATGACGGGCCCTGTCCAAACCTCTTTAGAGAAGACAGTGCCCCGACCACCTGTCCTCTCTGAATGTCTGTCGGACTCCTCGGGTGATTACATACATGACCTCGCGTCGACAGAGCATGGATTGTATTACGTTGGCCCTCTTTTTATATCCATTTACATATTCTGAGATGCCAGAGTGTAAAAGCCATGAACGCACAAAATCAGACACTCATTCCTTATATTTACATTCAGAAACATTCAGATATAAAACATCTTTGATAACATCCTCGAAATTTTATACAAATTAAGTGAAAATTAAGATCCAAATGTTTCACGTGTGTCAATTCTCCCTACCAGGAAGGGGTAGAAACCTCTTTAGAGAAGACAGTGCCCCGACCACCTGTCCTCTCTGAATGTCTGTCGGACTCCTCGGGTGATTACATACATGAGCTCGCGTCGGCAGAGCATGGATTGTATTACGTTGGCCCTCTTTTTATATCCATTTACATATTCTGAGATGCCAGAGTGTAAAAGCCATGAACGCACAAAATCAGACACTCATTCCTTATATTTACATTCAGAAACATTCAGATATAAAACATCTTTGATAACATCCTCGAAATTTTATACAAATTAAGTGAAAATTAAGATCCAAATGTTTCACGTGTGTCAATTCTCCCTACCAGGAAGGGGTAGAAACTTGACCAAATCTTAAAAAAGCAATTTGACCAAATCAAATAAACTTGACCAATATACAGTCTTGTACCAGCGCATTATTGAGACTTGCACTCTGACTGACTGTGACGACGGGACTCCATGACGGGCCCTGTCCAAACCTCTTTAGAGAAGACAGTGCCCCGACCACCTGTCCTCTCTGAATGTCTGTCGGACTCCTCGGGTGATTACATACATGAGCTCGCGTCGGCAGAGCATGGATTGTATTACGTTTGCCCTCTTTTTATATCCATTTACATATTCAACTGTGTTGTTTGAGTTCCTGTGTTTTGCGGTCTTGTTTGTGTGTCTTCATCTAACAGTTAGGAGGTTGTTTTACACCACAATCGCACGTTCTTCGAGACCTCTGGGTAATTGGAGAAATGAGAGGGTTGTGTGTCGGGGGGGGGGGGGCAGTTTACTTGCCTGTAACTCTAATGTGTTTTCAATCGATCTCTATCAAACTTTCCGAAAAAAAAAACATATTCAAATATCAAACTATCGTTTCTTTTCGGTAATCTTTATGTTAGACTTAACATTCTCCAAATTCAAGTGAAAGAAATGAAAGTTTCCATTTTACCAATTTATCTTAGAACTTGTGCTCATTCATCGATCAACCATGAAGTTGAAATTAGAAAAAAAAATCAATTTGATAAAAAAAATCTTTCGACTTCAATAAGCATAACGACATCTATTTCGGTCACCTGGACTATCCATTTGTAAAAAGAAGTAAGTTTTTTGTTTAAAAATCTTTGATTTTGAATTTGACTTTTTTTCCACTTTTCTATGAAATTACAGAAATTCTTATCCTACGAATTTTTTTTTTACGAAAGGTCAAATCTGATGACCCATTTTATATTCTTCCGTTTGATATACAATTTAGCCCTGTTGATTAAAATTTCAAATTTAGCGACTTGGTTGCTCTACTATCTGACGTATAATTTAAATCAGTTATTTAGGACATAGTTGTCCATCAGAATCACATGGCTTCCTTTTTCTAAAGAGAAATTCAAATCTCGAGACAAGTTTATTATTACACTTGAACTCCAAGTTTTATCTCGAGATTTAATTTCGATATGGAAATAGAAGAGAAATATTCAAAGGCTGTGGAGAATATCCCACAATCACAAAAACTACCTTAAAGGTACAACAGCTATTGAAAAAAAAATGAAATACATGGTTACACAAATATGCCCGAGTTACAAAAAATTAAATTTCTATTAGCTGCAGAAATATAAGAAGAATGTAGAGGCAACACTATCCTACATTTACAACAAAAAGCGAAAACATCAGGTGACAACCAGGTACACAGCTACACTCACACAGAACGAACAAACATCTAACACAAGCAGATACACCAAATTGTGATACAGGGATGAGGGACACACATGACAGCAGTTGGAGAGATCTCCAGCCTAATGAGGAACAGAGAGGCAAAGTCGAACGTTTGAAATTTCTTCTCCGAGCATATGAAGGTTAAAAGAATTTGCATCTCATTAGCTGAAACTGCTTCAAATTCATACTTATAGAAAAGTATATATTTCCGATACGTCTGTATTATAAAACTGGTATTCTCTGAGGGTATGTAAATGAATTCATATTGTTTTTATCTCGAAAGTGTAATGCATTTTACTGCTTGATTGGTCTTGCAGTTAGAGTTCTAACTACACGTAACAACAACTAACATAAACACGCATTTCTTAAGTACGATTTGGCCTTGAACTTGCAACTAAGTATCAAAATTATTAAGTAGATCTTGATTTAAAAAGCTCTGTTTAATACTCGATTACGTAGACGGCGTCACACAAATTCCTCTGTGGAAAACTAAGCATCTTATTGAAATGACCTATAATTTAACCTCTTACAAAGAGTTTTTTAATAAACGAATTGATTTTATTTTAAATGATTCCGGGCCCAAAGAACGGGTGTGTCAGTAGACAAGAACATTTTCAATTTATCATACGCGTATTATTTTCAATATAAAGGTAAATAAGTGAAAACCGAACACAATACCCGAAATCAGAAATCACAATAAAAAGGCTTATCAATTCTTGATGAAAATATAAAACAGATCTCTCAAATATAGAGAATAAGTGTCTTAATTTGTGTTTTGTTACGGGTATACATTTACAACACACAGCAAGTGCATTTATCGTACATGTAATGCGCGTTAGCGCACTTCATGCGATAAATGCACTTGCTGTGTATTGTATACCCGTAACAATACACAAATTATGACATTTATTCTATATATATGCACTATATATTCTATATATATGAACTATAGTTGTCTATTTCATTCTTGTTTTCTGAAATTGCCTTTTCTGGGTAAAAGAGTGACGTCAAAATTCATCTCACCGCTGGTTCAGTTTGCAGGTTAGAACAGCCGTCGCGGCATGTTTCTTTAGATCTTATCCATTGTGACGTCACGAGTGTTAATACACGAATTGCAGCGCGTTCCTTTCAATAGTAACATCTCGGGGAATTACATTGGTTTTGCATATAGAAATCTTTAAGCGGTCTTTATCGTACCTACATAACATTGGTGTGAAAAAATAAATATGCGTCTTAGACAATCCCCCCTACTTTTACCTTATTCCTTTTGTCTTTTGATCGACTGTCTTGAGTTTATTTCACAATATAATATTTCTGAATAAAAAATTGTGGTCGTCGCAGTTCTAAAATCAGACTTATCCGACGTGTTGCAATCAGCGCAGACAACACATCATAAGTTCATTTCGTGGTTGGATTTTCGATGCCTCCGATTGTTTGCTGTAGAATGCCCATTGTTTGCTGTAACCATATACAATGTATACTGTATCGTTGTCTTATCTTCTTTCCTTTAGGATTTGATGGTCAGAAATCCTGTTTCATCCATTTTTCTAGCGTCTATTGTAAATCACAGGAAGCCATTGTATATATATATATTATTTCATTAAAAAATATAACCAGAGGACGCTACCAAAATAAATTTTTGTTGTGTCTAAAAATCACTTTGGATGGAAGCATCACTGATGAGGATGAACTATTCGAAACATGTGTCTCATGCATAAAAAATTGGTTTGAAATTTTCTTCAAGAAGGTATAGAGTTGAAACAATTTTGTGTTATTTATCTCATCGTTGGGTGGCTTTCTCCTCCTCAATGCTACGTAATAGGCCCAGAGATACCTCAACATGAAAGTTTCGTTAAAATTCAATTATCATGAGCGATGCGATGCACCATTCCCTTAAAGTACATGTCAAAATACAAATAGCTTTGTCAAAAACTTATTATTCCCATTCCAATTTTTTTTCAAATAGACTGTATTTCATCTCGCCGGGTTTGAGCACTCTCCTCCATTTCTTGCAAAAACAACTGTGTTCGGTTGAGACCATTCAAAAAATGAAAATTCTTCGGTTGCCACTTGTGTAGGCATAAAGGTACAATATTAATTGCTCGTCTGTCTCTTCGACGCATTTGAAATTTTCTGTTACAAAATCTCTTGAAATTTCTAAAACTTGGGTCCTGTAGCATCATATCCCACCCATTCTGCTACGTCTTTTGGTACATTTTGGACATAATACGTTTCATACTTTTTGGCCATATTACAATGTTTAGACTGAGGATCACTGACGAGGGTTTAGTACCCGAAACGTGCATGTCTGGTCCATGCTGTAAATTTATCAGGTTTTAAATGATGCTATTGAATTTAAAGACGTTTAACATTAAAACGAAAATACCCCGGTGATTCGACCCACGGGTTATAATCGACCTTGTTCTTGATTGCATCTGTCTGCTTAGCCGACGCCAATATGTGTCACAATGTATGTATCAGTGGTGCTTTATGTTGTTTTCTGGTTGTTTAGTATTGTTTTAAAAGTTGTTAAAACTGGTGGACTTTTTACTGAATCTGTATTTCTGCACCTTTATTTGGTTGCTATTTAGTTTGTTTCGGTTGTGTGTCATCATGTTGCATGTGGTCAGATGACGCTCACTCCTCTTGTGCACCTGGTCTTCTCTCCATTCGGATGTAGAAGGGGGTCGCGATTGCCTTGTTACGTCTTTATATTACATCATCTACAGATCCTCTCTTATCTTTTTGCCTTATTCTTATTTTATGCTACAAATGTGCGTATTCTGATACCTTTTGGTAACCGGTAAAATGGGAGGGTTGTGCGAACATAATCCAGATAACTACACCATTTGCTTCTTGCAACGATTGCCGATTGATCTCGTTAGTTGTGTGTTGTTTTTGTGTTTTACTTTCTATTTTCATGTCTCTTTTACGTCTCTTGTTGTGCTTGTCTACTCTATGTTTTCGCACCAGGAGTTTTAGTGCTTTGCTGTGAGTCCTGCAACCGAGTCTGATTAGAGATCCCCTCCTTTCTATTTAAGAGCACATGATTACATTGTTTAATTTATACCTATTACCTAGAGTCTTCCATATCATTCCCCTGGATCCTTGACTCCTGAACAACGATTGGCACTTCTTCTCTTGTATATTTCAATGAATTACTTTTTCAGCATATCCGCGTGTTGTAAGTAATTTGTCTCGTTACTTTTTATCTAATTTATATTTTCAAATATGGATAATGACCATTTCCCTGTATACTGCACAAAATCGATAATTCAGAAAATCAGAAACCGAAGGCATACAAAATCAGGATACAACAGGTATCAAAGCAAACAAAAAAAAAACCTCCACCATATGAAAAGAAGCGAACTCCCGATATGGAAGTGAGACCAGATGCCCAGGAAGAGTAAGCATCTCCTGCTTGCATGCAACACCCACCGCTTCAATTCGGCAGAACTATCACGTCCGGTTACTTCGGGTCAATTTTTTGTTGGATGGTTCAAATGTTGGTCTATAAAGCCCCCCCCCCCCCAAATTGTTTAGCTAGAATTGCCTCAACGTTTAATTTCATAGGATAGTATGAATGTTGATAATCGTCTATAAAATAAACAGGAATTTTCTAATAGTGAGGCTGTAAATCCTTATATTTTTTTTTTGATATCGAAGTTTGAAACTAAAAAAAAATCTTCTTATGTTTAGCCTTGGCAAAACAAATTGATCATGTTTAATTTACAACAAGTGGAGCAATTTGAAATCATTTTTTAAAGTATGATACTTGACCTTGATATTGTATAAGATAATTAAAAACATTAAGTAGGTATTGATTTGTTAAGCTTCTTCTTTGTACTTCATTACGTAGGAGGCGTCACATAAATTCCTTGGCTATATTAGAATACCCTTGATTAAAAAGCTCAGGTTATCGTGACTTTCTTTGCGTAAACAGATTTAACTAACCTATAATTTAACCTCTCACCCTAACTTTAGAATTTCTTACGTGCTTACGCACATTTATCGTAAGAGGATTGTATGTTAAAATGACATCATTGCTATGTTACAAACATTGAGATTAATAATGTTCTCTTATGTACGCACGTGCTTGTATTTAAGGTAGATTGCGTTTCAATCAAAATGCGTAAGATTAATCAATCGTCTTATAAAGATCCTGGTGTCATCGGAAGGACACTGCGATCAATCTACAGCCTTGCACTAGCGTGTTCTGAAGAAGGATAATCTACTGACTGCTACGACGGAACTCCATGAGGGGCCCCATCCAAGCCTCGTTAGATGAAACAGGGCTCTGACCATCTGAGTTGGTTGGACTCTATACATGATTGCATGCCTCGCTCAGTCGAAAGAACATGGTCTGTTTTAACGTCCCTACGCTTTTGATATTCATACTTGTTTCCGTGCGTTTTGCAGTAGGCTATGATAATACGGAAGTGCTCCAGCTCTATACCTTCTTGAAGAAAATTTCAAACCAATTTAAGTATTGTGTAAGGTCATCACTATTGTTTTAGGTCATCAGTAGCTAATGACCTTAAAATTTCAAACCAATATAAGAATTGTGCGTTCTATTTACCCGCTTAGTAACCGGACAAGTAGGAGGTTTGCGCGCACGTTATCCCGATAGACACATCATTCGCTACTAACGTAGGGCATTGTCGTTCTAAGTCGAAACTGGTTGCCAGCTGGTATAGTCGGTAATGTGTAGTGTTTTGATTGCGTTGTTTGTGTTAAGTGTTTAAAAAATGTAGAGCTGCAACGATTCACCGCGGTGCACCGAGAATCGCGATTCTTAGCTCTGACTCGAATCGCGAGTCGTAGTGGTCAGAAACGATTCGAGTCGAATAGTCTAAATAATGCAGAAAAACGTTCTAATTTCAACTTTAAAGTATTTACAATTCCCGCAAATTGCAGGATTCCCAATAAGAATAATTTAAGGTGATGATTTAGAATGAAAAGTGAACCTTTCAAGTGCATTTACCTAGCAATTCGTAAGAAAATACAGGGTCAGAGGAAATTCGAAACGGCGACTTTTACCGCATTTCAACGAGCGCGCTAGTGCTACCCCAAATTGAAAATTGCCTCTTTTAGAGTATTTTACCTATGCACTTCTTTCTGCAAATTGGCTAGTTATCATTTATCTTTTGTACACAGTATTGAATTTATATCCCCAGAAGGCCGTTCTGTGGAAAGGGGGGGGGATGGCTTGAAAAATATTTCCACATGATACATAAACATATATTATACAGTCAGTGCTTTCACATGAACTGGGCATTTTATGCATTTTTATACCCCCTCCATAAAATGGTTGGGGTATATAGTGATGCACATGGTTTTTTTTCAAATAAAAGGGAAAAAATTAAATATCCTTGGAAAATTATATTGCAAAAAACTCGAACCGAAAAAAACCGAATCGAGACATAAAAATCGAAATCGAACCGAATCGAGAAGTTCCCGACTCGTTGCAGCTCTAAAAAAATGTCATTTCTGTGTTTTTCAATGACGTCCTTCTTTGATATTTTCATTCATAGCTGATGACCTTCAAAAGTTGTCGCCGGGTGCAGATTGGTCTTCCCCCAATTTATGTATTGTCATTTGTAATTCATGCTTTGATGTGTCTTTTTAATTGTTTGTTCAATGAGAGTGTTTATGCGTCTTTTTGATTATTTGTTTGAGTGTTCGATGTGAGTGTTTATGTGTCTTTTTGATTATTTGTTGGAGTGTTCGATATGTGTGTTTATTTGTCTTTGTGATTGTTTGTTGGAGTGTTCGGTGTGGGTGTTTATGTGACTTTTTGATGTTTGTTGGAGTGTCCGATGTGATTGTTTAGGTGTCTTTTTTATTGTTTGTTGGAGTGTTCGATGTTAGTAATTATGTGTCTTTTTGGTTGTTTGGTGGAGTGTTCGATGTGTGTGTTTATTTGTCTTTTTGATTGTTTGTTGGAGTGTTCGATGTGAGTGTTTATGTGACTTTTTGATCGTTTGTTGGAGTGTCCGATGTGAGTGTTTAGGTGTCTTTTTTAATGTTTGGTGGAGTGATCGATGTGAGTGTTTATTGGTTTATGGTTGCAAACCTGCAGGTATTTTCCAATGTGGTCAGTGCAGTGTAGTTGTTGAGAATTACATTTACTAACAGTAGTCTTGCTTGAGAATTTTCCATACAATTGCAATCATGGCGCTTTGGTATGCTGTGATCGATGGAACATAGTTTTTGTGAAGAACCTTACATTTTCCGTAGATATACTTTTTTTAAAAACACAACAAACATATAAATAATACACAGACAAGGACATTTTTCAATATGAACTCAAACCATTGAAGAGTATATGTATATGTCGACCATCTCGCGGTCCTTTTGCGGCTCGAACCAGCAAACCCGAAGTTTCTAGCTCGACGCCCTATCCATTAGACTACGGCGCCGACTGAATAATAAATAATGTTGTTGTCATCATTCAAGCAATAAACTTTGATTTCCCAGCGTAAAACTAAGACAATTGTTCAAGTATATAACGAGACGTTCTCGTTAAAAGACAATGCTTATTAAAGTATTTTTAATAATCGACAAATTTCAATGAGTCTAAGGTAAAATGTATGTCAATCTAAAATATTAACGAAGATAACAATTATCCATTAGTGAAAACATGTAGTATGAAATTCATGCACAGCATTACAATTGCGATAAACAAGATTCTGACGGCAATCTCGACATCACTCACAATAGAGCACCTATAGGACCCCTAGAAAGCTAATGATGGGTCCAGGTGCCCTGGAGGAGTAAGCATCTCCTGTTTGGCTAGCTGCACCCGCCGTCGATGTTCACGCACGAACCTGAGAGCAATATTTACAAAACATGCACTGGCTGAGTTTATGTCTTTAGAGAAAGTGCTATGGCGACTATGTCAGGGATAGACTAAATAATCCAGTCTCTCCGCTGCCGCTAACAGAGACTGAACCCCACTATGGTTGTTACAGAACGAAGTCGGACGAAACTGTTGCCCAACGATTTTTCCATGTACAGACCATTAATATTTATTTTCTTGCAGGTGACATTTAAATAAACATTAAACTAACTATCTCTACCCACCTCGCGGTTTTTTTTTTCTCGCTTCGTTGAACATTGCATTTTTGCCAATTTTGCCTTGCCTATTTAGTTTGGTAGGGAGTTAAAATTGGCAAAAATGCAACAACGAAGCGAGAAAAAAAAAACGCGAGGTGGGTATAGATAGTTAGTTTAATGTTTACTTAAGTGTCACCTGCAAGAAAATCAATATTAAAGGTCTGTAATTTGGAAAAATCGTTGGGCAACAGTTTCGTCCGACTTCGTTCTGTAACAACCATAGTGGGGTTCAGTCTCTGTTAGCGGCAGCGGAGAGACTGGATTATTTAGTCTATGTCAGGGAAAGACATTAAAAACACTTAAGTGCAGGCAGAGCAATGCACGCTGACAACTTTGAAGATCGATTTCAAAACTTTGTTCTATATAGTCATTCATCACAATTATTAAATGATCATGAATCATTGCCGATTTTGCTTATTTCTGGTTCTAACCTCGGCCTTCGGCCTCGGTCAACCAATACCTGACCAGTTCTGTATAGTCACGAGTAGACAAAAGTCAATAATTTTATAAAGGAAATAAGTCGACTAAAAAGCAGCATTAACATGTTTTGTACAATGTAGAAGTGTTCTCACTTACTTTGACTGCGACCAGGGAGAGTGAGCATTTCCTTTTGGAATGCCATACCCATCACTTAACCTCAGTAAAAATGATAAAATCTAATAAGTTTGGTATTATTTCATTGGTGAAAACTAAAAACCTCCTGAGTGTAATATCATTTTTCTTGATTGATATAGAAACAAAATTTATCTTACCAAATAAGCAAAACTTGGCCCATTTAGCGCATATGATATGAGGAACAGTCCAATAATAATTAATATAAACTAGATGGCTACTGTTGCAAGTACAGACGGATTCCTCTTTTATTTGACCTTCCTCGGAACTGAAGTGTTAAAATCCGAATAAAGAAGATGGAAAAAAGAATAGTTGCTTTAGTACCTTATTCGCTTCAGCAAATGAGTCAAAAGAGCTTATATCTAACTTAGGACTCTTATTTCTTTATAGACAAAATAGAAGAAAAAGATGATAAATACCTTTCAAGTTTAGGAAAGCTTTAAACTCCTTGATCTATTCTATTCATTTTGAATCCTTTTAAATTACTATCCCAAAAAGAATTGCACAATGAATTAGCAATGAGAAAATTTCTATAAATAGAGAATGACAACAGCATGAAAGTACAGACAAGTAATGCTACTAAGATAAAAATGGAAACAGAGAACAAGAATTAAAGAGTTATCTATCTTACTATGTAAAGTTCAAATAAGAAGTACTAATTGTGTGAAGAATAAATATTTAAGAACAAAATCCTATCAATCCTACAAGAGTAAGTGT
Source organism: Pinctada fucata (assembly GCA_028142955.1). Classification (NCBI taxonomy): domain Eukaryota; kingdom Metazoa; phylum Mollusca; class Bivalvia; order Pterioida; family Pteriidae; genus Pinctada; species Pinctada fucata. Next base: position 47,457,599 of record AP027113.1, on the reverse strand, counting down.
TTGTTATGATCTTGAAAAAGTTGATTTGACCTTAAACCAAGGTCATGGATGAAAGATAAGCATTTTAGTTTGTTTTAATCAAGATTCCTTTTCATCTATTCGAAGCTCAATATTTTATCAACAAAGGTCTGTTTTGAACTTGAAATCGAACAAATGACCTTGGGTCAAGGTCAAGGTTAAAGCACTTGATGCAAGGAATATTTGCGCCAAGTTTGAACTCTCAAAGTCAAATGGTCTTTGTTCTATAGGCAAAAGTTTGTTGTGACCTTGAGAATGAAAATTTGACCTTGGGCCAAGGTCAAGGTGAAAGGGCTTGGCTCAATGATTGTATTTATGAAGTTTGAACTGTCAAGGTCAAATAGTCTTTGTTCTATAGGCAAAAGTTTGTTGTGACCTTGAGAATCATAATGTGACATTGAAACTAGGTCATCATCAATGACTACCTATTAGTAACCGACCATCCAAGTTTCAACTCAAAATCTCAAAAACTGTAGAAATTGGCACTGTGCCAATTTAAAGTTCCATTTTCAACTCAAAATAGCACGAAAACCATAAATATTTTATCGAGCATGTAAGCGTATAAAAGTTTGCAAATTTCCCAAAGAACAATATAAAACAAATTTCATTGAAATCGTACGGTTAGTTTAGGAGTTATAAGGTTTTAAAGATTTTACCTTTGATGACCTCTAGCGGGGGCATATGTGAACTTTTCGACAAGAAAAAAAATTTATATGAAGATCTTTATTTGCTCTTTCACATGATACTTTCCATTTTATCATATAATGCGGTACTTTGTTGTAACGTCACTGGAATGGCTTGGGGGTAAGAATAATAATAATAATAATAACTAGATGGCTACTGTTGCAAGCAACAGACGGATTCCTCCTTTATTAGACCTTCCTCGGAACTGAAGTGTTAAAATCCGAATAAAGAAGATGAAAAAAAGAATAGTTGCTTTAGTACCTTATTCACTTCAGCAAATGAGTCAAAAGAGCTTATGTCTAACTTGGGACTCTTATCTATTTATCGACAAAAAAAGAAGAAAAAGACAATAAATACCTTTCAAGTTTAGGAAGGCTTTAAACTCCTTGATCTATTCTATCCATTTTGAATCATTTTAAATTACTATCCCAAAAAGAATTGCACAATGAATTAGCAATGAGAAAATTTCTATAAATAGAGAATGACAACAGCACGAAAGTACAGACAAGTAATGCTACTATTAAAGATAAAAAATAGAAACAGAGAACAAGAATAAGAGAGTTATCTATCTTACTATGTAAAGTTCAAATAAGAAGTACTACTTGTGTGAAGAATAAATATTTAAGAACAAAATCCTATCAATCCTACTAGAGTAAATGTTTGTTATGACCTTGAAAAAGTTTATTTGACCTTAAACCAGGGTCATGGATGAAAGATAAGCATTTTAGTTTATTCTCATCAAGATTTCTTTTCATCTATTCAAAGCTCAATATTTTATCAACAAAAGTCTGTTGGGACCTTGAAATCGAACAAATGACCTTGGGTCAAGGTCAAGCTGAAAGGACTTGATGCAAGGAATATTTGCGTCAAGTTTGAACTCTCAAGGTCAAATGGTCTTTGTTCTATAGGAAAAATTTTGTTGTGACCTTGAGAATGAGAATTTGACCTTGGGTCAAGGTCAAGGTGAAAGGGCTTTGATCAATGATTGTATTTATGAAGTTTAAAATGTCAAGGTCAAATAGTCTTTGTTCTATAGGCAAAAGTTTGTTGTGACCTTGAGAATCATAATTTGACCTTGAAACTAGATTATCATCAATGACTACCTTTAAGTAACCTACCATCCAAGTTTCAACTCAAAATCTCAAAAACTGTAGAAATTGGCACTGTGCCAATTTAAAGTTCCATTTTCAACTCAAAATAGCGCGAAAACCGTAAATATTTTATCGAGCATGTAAGCGTATAAAAGTTTGCAAATTTCCCAAAGAATAATATAAAACAAATTTCATTCAAATCGCACGGTTAGTTTAGGAGTTATAAGGTTTTAAAGATTTTACCTTTGACGACCTCTAGCGGGGGCATATGTGAACTTTTCGACAAGAAAAAAAATCTAAATGAAGATCTTTATTTGCTCTTTCACATGATACTTTCCATTTTATCATGTGATGCGGTACTTTGTTGTAACGTCTCTGGATTGGCTTGGGGGTAAGAATAATAATAATCAGAATAATAAGAATAAAGAAAAGACAATACAATAACAGAAAGGATTCCGACGGAAGTCGGAATCCCTAATAAGAACTAGATGGCTACTGTTGCAAGCAACAGACGGATTCCTCCTTTATTAGACCTTCCTTGGAACTGAAGTGATAAAATCCGAATAAAGAAGATGGAAAAATGAATAGTTGCTTTTGTACCTTATTCACTTCAGTAAATGTGTCTTAAGAGCGTTAGTCTAATTTGGGACTCTCATTTATTTATCAACAAAATAGAACAAAAAGATAATAAATACCTTTCATGTTTACGAAAGCTTTATACTCCATGATCTATCAATTCTAAATCCTTTAAAATTACTATCTCAAAACAGAATTGCACAATGATTTTGCAATGAGAGCATTTCTATAAATAGAAAATGACAATAGAATCAAAATACAGCCAAGTAATTCTACTAAGAAAAAAAACCAGAGACCAAGAGTAAAAGAGTTATGTTTCTTATACTATGTTATGTTCAAATAAGAAAGACTACTTGTGTGAAGAATAAAAAGCGTAGGACAAAAACTGCTAATTCTACAAGAGTAAGTTTGTTATGGCCCTGAGAATGATCATTTGACCGCGAATAAAGGTCACGGAAAAAAGATAAGTATTTGAGGTAATTCTTTTCAAGATTGATCTTAATCTGATCAAAGCTCAATATTTTATCAACCAAAGTATGTTGTGACCTTGAAATCGAACAAATGACCCTGGGTCAAGGTCAAGGTAAAAGGGCTTGATGCAAGGAATATTTGTGTTAAGTTTGAACTCTTCAGGTCAAATAGTCTTTTTTCTATAGGCAAAAGTTTGTTGTGACCTTGAGAATCAAAATTTTACCTTGGGTCAAGGTCAAAGTGAAAGAGTTTGGCTTAACAAAAGTATGTATGAAGTGTGAACGCTGAAGGTCAAATAGTCTTTGTTCTATAGGCAAAAGTATGTTGTGACCTTGAGAATCAAAATTTGACCTTGGGTCAAGGTCAAGGTGAAAGAGCTTGGCTAAACGATAGTATGTATGAAGTTTGAACTCTGAAGGTCAAGTAGTCTTTGTTCTATAAGCCAAAATTTGTTGTGACATTGAGAATAAAAATTTGACCTTGAAAGTAGGTCAGCATTAAATTTCTACCTATAAGTAACCTACCATCCAAGTTTCAACTAAAAATCTCATAAAATGTAGAAATTGGCACTGTGCCAATTTAAAGTTCCATTTTCAACTCTGAATAGCACGAAAACCATAAATATTTTATCGAGCATGTAAGCGTATAAAAGTTTGCAAATTTCCCAAAGAACAATATAAAACAAATTTTGTTCAAATCCGACGGTTAGTTAAGGAGTTATAAGAGTTTAAAGATTTGACCTTTGATGACCTCTAGCGGGGGCATATGTGAACTTTTCGACAAGAAAAAAAATTTCATTCAAGATCTTTGTATGATCTTTCACATGGTACTTTCCGTTTTTTCATATGATGCTGTACTTTTTTGTAAAGTGTCCGGAACGGTTTGGGGGTAAGAATAATAATAATAACTAGATGGCTACTGTTGCAAGCAACAGACGGATTCCTCCTTTCTTAGACCTTCCTCGGAACTGAAGTGTTAAAATCCGAATAAAGAAGATGGAAAAATGAATAGTTGCTTTTGTACCTTATTCACTTCAGCAAATGAGTCTTAAGAGCTTTAGTCTTATTTGGGACTCTCATTTATTTATCAACAAAATAGAACAAAAAGATAATAAATACCTTTCATGTTTACGAAAAATTTATACTCCATAATCTATCAATTCTAAATCCTTTAAAATTACTATCTCAAAACAGAATTGCACAATGATTTTACAATGAGAGCATTTCTATAAATAGAAAATGACAATAGAATCAAAATACAGCCAAGTAATGCTACTAAGAAAAAAAAAACAGAGAACAAGAGTAAAAGAGTTATATTTCTTATACTATGAGAAATACGGATAATGACCATATCCCTGTTTATGTTATGTTCGAATAAGAAAGAAGACTTGTGTGAAGAAGAAATAGCGTAGGACAAAAACTGCTAATTCTACAAGAGTAAGTTTGTTAGGACCCTTAGAATGATCATTTGACTGTGAATAAAGGTCACGGAAAAAGATAAGTAATTGAGGCAATTCTTTTCAAGATTGATCTTAATCCGATCAAACTTCAATATTTTATCAACCAAAGTATGTTGTGACCTTGAAATCGAACAAATGACCTTGGGTCAAGGTCAAGGTAAAAGGGCTTGATCCACGGAATATTTGTGTTAAGTTTCAACTCTTAAGGTCAAATAGTCTTCGTTCCATAGGCAAAAGTTTGTTGTGACCTTGAGAATCAAAATTTGACCTTGGGTCAAGGTCAAGATGAAAGAGCGTGGCTTAACGATAATATGTATGAAGTTTGAACTCTGAAGGTCAAATAGTCTTTATTCTATAGGCAAAACTTTGTTGTGACCTTGCGAATCAAAATTTGATCTTGGGTCAAGGTCAAGGTGAAAGAGCTTGGCTAAAGGATAGTATGTATGAAGTTTGAACTCTGAAGGTCAAGTAGTCTTTGTTTTATAGGCCAAAATTTTTTGTGACCTTGAGAATAAAATTTTGACCTTGAAAGTAGGTCAGCATAAAATGTCTACCTATAAATAACCTACCATCCAAGTTTCAACTCAAAATCTCAAAAAATGTAGAAGTTGGCACTGTGCCAATTTAAAATTCCATTTTCAACTCTGAATAGCGCGAAAACCGTAAATATTTTATCGAGTATGTAAGCGTATAAAAGTTTGCAAATTTCCCAAAGAACAATGTACAACAAATTTTGTTCAAATCCAACGGTTAGTTATGGAGTTATAAGAGTTTAAAGATTTGACCTTTGATGACCTCCAGCGGGGGCATATGTCAACCATTTGACAAGAAAAAAAATTTCATTCAAAATTTTCATATACTCTTTCACATGGTACTTTCCGTTTTTTCATATGATGCTGTACTTTTTTGTAAAGTGTCCGGAACGGTTTGGGGGTAAGAATAATAATAATAAGAATAATAATAAGAATAAAGAAAAGACAATACAACTAGATGGCTACTGTTGCAAGCAACAGACGGATTCCTCCCTTATTAGACCTTCCTTAGAACTGAAGTGTTAAAATCCGAATAAAGAAGATGGAAAAATGAATAGTTGCTTCGGTACCTTATTCACTTCAGCAAATGAGTCTCAAGAGCTTTAGTCTAATTTGGGACTCTCATTTATTTATCAACAAAATAGAACAAAAAGATAATAAATACCTTTCATGTTTTCGAAAGCTTTATACTCCATGATCTATCAATTCTAAATCCTTTAAAATTACTATCTCAAAATAGAATTGCACAATGATTTTGCAATGAGAGCATTTCTATAAATAGAAAATGACAATAGAATCAAAATACAGCCAAGTAATGCTACTAAGAAAAAAAAACAGAGACCAAGAGTAAAAGAGTTATGTTTCTTATACTATGTTTTATTCAAATAAGAAAGACTACTTGTGTGAAGAATAAATAGCATAGGACAAAAACTGCTAATTCTACAAGAGTAAGTTTGTTAGGACCCTGAGAATGATCATTTGACCGTGAATAAAGGTCACGGAAAAAAGATAAGTATTTGAGGAAATTCTTTTCAAGATTGATCTTAATCTGATCAAAGCTCAATATTTTATCAACCAAAGTATGTTGTGACCTTGAAATCGAACAAATGACCTTTGATCAAGGTCAAGGTAAAAGGGCTTGATGCAAGGAATATTTGTGTTAAGTTTGAACTCTTAAGGTCAAATAGTCTTTGTTCTATAGGCAAAAATTTGTTGTGACCTTCAGAATTAAAATTTGACCTTAAGTCAAGGTCAAGGTGAAAGAGAGTGGCTAAGCGATAAGATGTATGAAGGTTGAACTCTGAAGGTCAAATAGTCTTTATTCTATAGGCAAAACTTTGTTGTGACCTTGCGAATCAAAATTTGACCTTGGGTCAAGGTCAAGGTGAAAGAGCATGGCTTAACGATTGTATGTATGAAGTTTGAACGCTGAAGGTCAAATAGTCTTTGTTTTATAGGCAAAAGTATGTTATGACCTTGAGAATCGAAATTTGACCTTGGGTCAAGGTCAAGGTGAAAGAGCTTGGCTAAACGATAGTTTGTATGAAGTTTGAACTCTAAAGGTCAAGTTGTCTTTGTTCTATAGGCCAAAATTTGTTGTGACCTTGAGAATAAATATTTGACCTTGAAAGTAGGTCAACATTAAATGTCTACCTATAAGTAATCTACCATCCAAGTTTCAACTCAAAATCTCACAAAATGTAGAAATTGGCATTGTGCCAATTTAAAGTTCCATTTTCAACTCTGAATAGCGCGAAAACCGTAAATATTTTATCGAACATGTAAGCGTATAAAAGTTTGCAAATTTCCCAAAGAACAATATAAAACAAATTTCGTTCAAATCGCATGGTTACTTTAGGAATTATAAGAGTTTAAAGATTTGACCTTTGATAACCTCCAGCGGGGGCATATGTGAACCCCTTGACAAGAAAAAAAATTTCATTCAAGATCTTCATATGTTCTTTCACATGGTACTTTCCGTTTTTTCATATGATGCTGTACTTTTTTGTAAAGTGTCCGGAACGGTTTGGGGGTAAGAATAATAATAATAAGAATAATAATAAGAATAAAGAAAAGACAATACAATAACAGAAAGGATTCCGACGGAAGTCGGAATCCTTAATAACAGAAAGGATTCCGACGGAAGTCGGAATCCTTAACTAGATGGCTACTGTTGCAAGCAACAGACGGATTCCTCCTTTCTTAGACCTTCCTCGGAACTGAAGTGTTAAAATCCGAATAAAGAAGATGGAAAAAAGAATAGTTGCTTAAGTACCTTATTCACTTCAGCAAATGGGTCAAAAGAGCTTAAGTCTAATTTAGGACTCTAATTTATTTATCAACAAAATAGAAGAAAAAAAAATTAAGTACCTTTCATCTTTGGGAAAGCTTTAAACTCCATGCTCTATGGATATCAAATCCTTTACAATTACTTTCTCAAAACAGAATTGCACAATGATTTTGCAATGAGATAATTTCTATTAATAGAAAATGACAACAACATGAAAGTACAGATATGTAATGCTACTAAGAAAAAAAAGAAACAGAACAGAGAACAAGAATAAAAGAGTTATCTTTCTTATACTATGTTAAGTTCAAATAGGAATGACTACTTGTGTGAAGAATAAATAGTATAGGACAAAAAGTGTAAATTCTACAAGAGTAAATGATTGTTAAGACCTTGAGAATGATTATTTGGCCTTTAACCAATGTCATGGATGAGAGCTAAGTACTGTGATTATTCTCATCACGATTGATCTTAATCTAAGCAAAGCTAAATATCTTATCAACCAAAGTCAGTTGTTACCTTGAAATCAAACAAATGACCGTTGGTCAAGGTCATGATGAAAGAGTTTGATGCAAGGAATATTAGTGTAAAGTTTGAACTGTCAAGGTCAAACAGTCTTTGTTTTATAGACTTAAGTTTGTTGTGACCTTGAAAATCAGAATTTGACCTTGGGTCAAGGTCAAGGTGAAAGAGCTGGGCCCAAGCACAATATGTATAAAGTATGAATTCTGAAGGTCAAATAGTCTTTGTTTTGTAGGGAAAAGTTGCTTTGACCTTGAGAATGAGAATTTGACCTTGGGTCAAGGTCAAAGTGAAAGAGCATGACTGAACAATTATTTGTATGAAGTTTAAACTCTGAAGGTCAAATAGTCTTTGTTCTATAGGCAAAAGTTTGTTGTGACCTTGAGAATTAGAATTTGACCTTGGGTCAAGGTCAAGGTGAAAGAGGTTGGTTTAATGATATTATGTATGAAGTTTGAACTTAGAATGTCTAATAGTCTTTGTTCTATAGGCAAAAGTATGTTGTGACCTTGAGAATCAGAATTTAACCTTGGGCCAAGGTCAAGGTGAAAGAGCTTGGTTTAATGATATTATGTATGAAGTTTGAACTCTGCAGGTCTAATAGTCTTTGTTCTATAGGCAAAAGTTTGTTGTGACCTTGAGAATCAAAATTTGACCTTGGGTCAAGGTCAATGTGAAGGAGCTTGGTTTAACGATAGTATGTATGAAGTTTGAACTCTGAAGGTCAAATAGTCTTTGTTCTACAGGTAAAAGTTTGTTGTGACCTTGAGAATGAAAATTTGACCTTGAAAGTAGGTCAACATTAAATTACTACCCATAAGTAACCTAGTATCCAAGTTTCAACTCAAAATCTCAAAAACTGTAGAAATTGGCACTGTGCCAATTTAAAGTTCCATTTTCAACTCGGAATAGCGCGAAAACCGTAAATATTTTATCGAGCATGTAAGCGTATAAAAGTTTACAAATTTCCCAAAAAACATTTTAAAACAAATTTCGTTCAAATCGTACGGTTAGTTTAGGAGTTGTAAGAGTTTAAAGATTTGAACTTTGATGACCTCTAGCGGGGGCATATGTGAACTTTTCGACGACAAATTTTTTTTACCTCAAGATCTTTATATGCTCTTTCACATGATCCTTTTCGTTTTATCATAAGAAGTTGTACTTTTTTGTACAGTGACTGGAACGATCTGGGGGTAAGAATAATAATAATAATAAGAATAATAATAAGAACTAGATGGCTACTGTTGCAAGCAACAGACGGATTCCTCCTTTATTAGACCTTCCTCGGAACTGAAGTGTTAAAATCCGAATAAAGAAGATGAAAAAAAGAATAGTTGCTTTAGTACCTTATTCACTTCAGCAAATGAGTCAAAAGAGATCATGTCTAACTTGGGACTCTTATCTATTTATCGACAAAAAAGAAGAAAAAGACGATAAATACCTTTCAAGTTTAGGAAGGCTTTACACTCCTTGATTTATTCTATCCATTTTGAATCCTTTTAAATTACTATCCCAAAAAGAATTGCACAATGAATTAGCAATGAGAAAATTTCTATAAATAGAGAATGACAACAGCATGAAAGTACAGACAAGTAATGCTACTAAGATAAAAAAAGGAAACAGAGAACAATAATAAAAGAGTTATCTATCTTACTATGTAAAGTTCAAATAAGAAGTACTACTTGTGTGAAGAATAAATATTTAAGAACAAAATCCTATCAATCCTACAAGAGTAAATGTTTGTTATGACCTTGAAAAAGTTTATTTGACCTTGAACCAAGGTCATGGATGAAATATAAGCATTTTAGTTTATTCTCATCAAGATTCTTTTCATCTATTCAAAGCTCAATATTTTATCAATAAAAGTCTGTTGTGACCTTAAAATCGAATAAATGACCTGGGGTCAAGGTCAAGGTGAAAGGACTTGATGCAAAGAATTTTTGCGTCAAGTTTGAACATTCAAAGTCAAATGGTCTTTGTTCTATAGGAAATATTTTGTTGTGACCTTGAGAATGAGAATTTGACCTTGGGTCAAGGTCAATGTGAAAGGGCTTGGATCAACGATTGTATTTATGAAGTTTGAACTGTCAAGGTCAAATAGTCTTTGTTCTGTAGGCAAAAGTTTGTTGTGACCTTGAGAATCATAATTTGACCTTGAAACTTTGTCATCATCAATGACTACCTATAAGTAACCTACCATCCAAGTTTCAACTCAAAATCTCAGAAACTGTAGAAATTGGCACTGTGCCAATTTAAAGTTCCATTTTCAACTCAAAATAACGCGAAAACCGTAAATATTTTATCGAGGATGTTTGTGACCGACTAACATCGTCACTGAGGAAGTTCTACGGTCGATATGGGGAACTCGTCATACACTATGATGTCCCACTATCCAGAATGGTGGATGATATTCTGTCATAGACCATTTGAACCATCCAACCAAAGATTGTACTCTATATCTTCCAAAATGGAAGTAACCGGATGTGACAGTTCTACCGAATTGAAGCGACGGGTGTTGCATGCAAGCAGGAGATGCTTACTCTTCCTGGGCACCTGGTCTCACTCTCATATCGGGAGTTCGCTTCTTTTCATATGGTGGAGGTTTTTGTTTTTGTTTGCTTTGGTTCCTGTTTAGTCCTGATTTTGTATGCCTTCGGTTTCTGATTTTCTGTATTATCGATTTTGTACTGTAGACAGGGATATGGTCATTATCCATATTTGTCATGTAAGCGTATAAAAGTTTGCAAATTTCCCAAAGAACAATATAAAACAAATTTCATTCAAATCGCACGGTTACTTTAGGAGTTATAAGGTTTTAAAGATTTGACCTTTGATGGCCTCTAGCGGGGGCATATGTGAACTTTTCTACAAGAAAAAAAATTTATATGAAGATCTTTATTTGCTCTTTCACACGATACTTTCCATTTTATCATATGATGCGGTATTTTGTTGTAACGTCTCTGGATTGGCTTGGGGGTAAGAATAATAATAATAATAATAATAAGAATAATAAGAATAAAGAAAAGACAATACAATAACAGAAAGGATTCCGACGGAAGTCGGAATCCTTAATAAAGAAAAGACAATACAATAACAGAAAGGATTCCGATGGAATAGTCGGAATCCTTAATAAGAATAATAATAAGAATAAAGAAAAGACAATACAATAACAGAAAGGATTCCGACGGAAGTCGGAATCCTTAACTAGATGGCTACTGTTGCAAGCAACAGACGGATTCCTCCTTTATTAGACCTTCCTCGGAACTGAAGTGTTACAATCCGAAAAAAGAAGATGGTAAAAAGTATAGTTGCTTTCGTACCTTATTCACTTCAGCAGATGAGTCGAAAGAGCTTATGTTTAATTTGGGACTCTTATTTATTTATCAACAAAATAGAAGAAAAAATAATAAATACCTTTCATTTTTACGAAAGCTTTAAACTCCATGCTCTATATCAAATCCTTTACAATTACACTCTCAAAACAGAATTGCACAATGATTTTGCAATGAGATAATTTCTATCAATAGAAAATGACAACAACATGAAAGTATAGATATGTAATGCTACTAAGAAAAAAAAAAAAGAAACAGAAAACAAGAAGAAAAGAGTTATCTTTCTTATACTATGTTAAGTTCAAATAAGATGGACTACTTGTGTGAAGAATAAATAGTATAGGACCAGAAATGTGAATTCTACAGGAGGAAATGTTTGTTATGACCTTGAGAATGATTATTTGACCTTGAACCAATGTCACAGATAAAAGATAAGTAATGGAGGTTATACTCATCAAAATTGATCTTAAACTGATCAAAGTTCAGTATTTTATCAACCAAAGTATGCTGTGACCTTGAAATCGAACAAATAACCTTGGGTCAAGGTCAAGGTGAGAGGGCTTGATGCAAGGAATATTTCTGTAAAGTTTGAACTCTCAACATCAAACAGTCTTTGTTTTACAGGCAAAAGTTTGCTGTGACCTTGAGAAGGAGAATTTGACCTTGAGTCAAGGTCAAGGTGAAAGGGCTTGGCTGAACGATTATATGTATGAAGTTTGAACTCTCAAGGTCAAACCTTCTTTGTTCTATAGGCAAAAGTTTGCTGTGACCTTGAGAAGCAAAATTTGACCTTGAAACAAGGTTAACATTAAATGATTACCTATAAGTTACCTACCATCCAAATTTCAACTCAAAATCTCAAAAACTGAGGAAATTGGCACTGTGCCAATTTAAAATTCCATTTTCAACTCGAAATAGAGCGAAAACCGTAAATATTTCATCAAGCATGTAAGAGTACAAAAGTTTGCAAATTTTCCAAAAAGCAATATAAAACAAATTTCGTTAAAACCGTACAGTTACTTTAGGAGTTATGAGAGTTTAAAGATTTGACCTTTGATGACCTCTAGCGGGGGCATATGTGAACTTTTGGACAAGAAAAAAAATTTGAATTGAGATCTTGATATGCTCTTTCACATGGTATTTTCCACTTTATCATTTATTGCGGTACTTTTCTGTAAAGTGTCTGGAACGTTTGGGGGTAAGAATAATAATAAGAATAATAAGAACTAGATGGCTACTGTTGCAAGCAACAGACGGATTCCTCCTTCATTAGACCTTCCTCGGAACTGAAGTGTTAAAATCCGAATAAAGAAGGTGGAAAAAAGAATAGTTGCTTTAGTACCGTATTCAATTGAGCAAATGAGTCAAAAGAGCTTTTGTCTAACTTGGGACTCTTATTTATTGATCTACAAAATAGAGGAGAAAAATGATAAATACCTTTCATGTTTTCGAAAGATTTAAACTCCATGCTCTCTCAGTATCAAAATCCTTTACAATTACTTCTCAAAACAGTATTGCACAACGGTTTTGCAATGAGATAATTTATATTAATAGAAAATGACAACAACATGAAAGTACAGATATGTAATGCTACTAAGCCAAAAAAAAAAAAAAGAAACAGAGTACAAGAATAAAAGAGTTATCTTTCTTAAAACATCTTAAGTTCAAATACTATTAAGAAGGACAAGTTGTATGAAGAATGAATAATTTAGGACAAAAACAGTGAATTCTACAAGAGTAAATGTTTGTTATGACCTTGATAATGATTTTTTTATCTTGAACCAAGGATACGGATAAAACATTAGTATTGTAGGTTATTCTCATCACGATTGATCTTAATCTGATTAAAGCTCATTATCTAATCAACCAAAGTCTGTTGTGAACTTGCAATCAAACAAATGACCTTGGGTCAAGGTCAAGATGAAAGGGCTTGATGCCAGGAATATTTGTGTAAAGTTTTAAATTACCAAGATCAAAGTCTTTGTCTTATAGGCAAAAGTATGTAGTGACCTTGAGAATCAAAATTTGACCTTGGGTCAAGGTCAAGGTGAAGGAGCTTGGCTTAATGAGAATATGTATGAAGTTTGAACACTGAACGTCACATAGTCTTTCTTCTATAGGTAAAAGTATGTTTACCTTGAGAATCAACATTTAACCTTGGGTCAAGGTCAAGGTGAAAGAGCTTTGCTTAACGATATTATGTATGAAGTTTGAACTCTGAAGGTCAAATAGTCTTTGTTCTACAGGCAAAAGTATGTAGTGATCTTGAGAATCAAAATTTGACCTTGGTTTAAGGTCAAGGTGAAAGAGCTTGACTTAATGATAATAGTTATGAAGTTTGAACTCTGAAGATCAAATAGTCTTTGTTCTACAGGCAAAAGTATGTAGTGACCTTGAGAATCAACATTTGACCTTGGGTCAAGGTCAAGGTGAAAGAGCTTGACATAATGATAATATGTATGAAGTTTGAACTTTGAAGATCAAATAGTCTTTGTTCTGTAGGCAAAAGTATGTTGTGACCTTGAGAATCAAAATTTGACCTTGGGTCAAGGTCAAGGTGAAAGAGCTTCGCTTAACGATAGTATCTATGAAGTTTTAACTCTGAAGGTCAAATGGTCTTTGTTCTATAGGAAAAAATTGTTGTGACCTTGAGAATCAAAATTTGACCTTGGGTCAAGTTCAGAATGAAATAGTTTAGCTAAACAATAGTATGTATGAAGTTTGAACTCTGAAGGTCAAATAGTCTTTGTTCTACAGGCAAAAGTATGTAGTGACCTTGAGAATCAACATTTGACCTTGGGTCAAGGTCAAGGTGAAAGAGTTTGACTTCATGATAATATATATGTAGTTTGAACTCTGAAGATCAAATAGTCTTTGTTCTATAGGTAAAAGTATGTTGTGACCTTGAGAATCAGAATTTGACCTTGGGTCAAGGTCAAGGTGAAAGAGCTTTGCTTAAAGATAGTATGTATGAAGTTTGAACTCTGAAGGTCAAATAGTTTTTGTTCTATAGGCAAAAATGTGTTGTGACCTTGAGAATCAAAATTTGACCTTGAAAGTAGGTCAACATTAAATGACTACCTATAAGTAACATATCATCCAAGTTTCAACTCAAAATCTCAAAAACTGTAGAAATTGGCACTGTGCCAATTTAAAGTTCCATTTTCAACTCGGAATAGCGCGAAAACCGTAAATATTTTATCGAGCATGTAAGCGTATAAAAATTTGCAAATTTCCTAAAGAACAATATAAAACAAATTTCGTTCAAATCGTACGGTTAGTTTAGGAGTTATAAGAGTTTAAAGATTTGACCTTTGATGACCTCTAGCCGGGGCATATGTGAACATTTCGACAACAAAATTTTTTTACCTCAAGATCTTGATATGCTCTTCCTTATGATACTTTTCGTTTTATCATAAAAATTGGCACTTTTTTGTACAGTCTCTGGAACGATCAGGGGGTAAGAATAATAATAATAATAATAATAATAAGAACTAGATGGCTACTGTTGCAAGCAACAGACGGATTCCTCCTTTCTTAGACCTTCCTCGGAACTGAATCGTTAAAATCCGAATAAAGAAGATGGAAAACAGAAAAGTTGCTTTAGTACCTTATTCACTTCAGCAAATGGGTCAAAAGAGCTTATGTCTAGTTTGGGACTCTTATTCATTTATCAACAAAATAGAAGAAAAAAAATTAAATACCTTTCATTTTTACAAAAGCTTTAAACTCCATGCTTTATCAATATCAAATCCTTTACAATTACTTTCTCAAAACAGAATTGCACAATGATTTTCCAATGAAATAATTTCTATTAATAGAAAATGACAACAACATGAAAGTACATCATGTACAGATATGTAATGCTACTAAGAAAAAAAAAAAGAAACAGAGAACAAGAATAAAAGAGTTATCTTTCTTATACTATGGTAAGTTCACATAATAGGACTACTTGTGTGAAGAATAAATAGTATAGGACAAAAAGTGTAAATTCTACAAGAGTAAATGATTGTTAAGACCTTGAGAATGATTATTTGGCCCTTAACCTATGTCATGGATGAAAGCTAAGTATTGTGATTATTCACATCACGATTGATCTTAATCTGAGCAAAGCTCAATATCTAATCAACCAAAGTCAGTTGTGATCTTGAAATCAAACAAATGACCTTGGGTCAAGGTCATGATGAAAGAGTTTAATGCAAGGAATATTTGTGTAAAGTTTGAACATTCAAGGTCAAAGAGTCTTTGTTTTATAGACTGAAGTTTGTTGTGACCTTGAAAATCAGAATTTGACCTTGGGTCAAGGTCAAGGTGAAATAGCTGGACCCAAGCATGATATGTATAAAGTCTGAACTCTGAAGGTCAAGTAGTATTTGTTTTGTAGGGAAAAGTTGCTGTGACCTTGAGAATGAGAATTTGACCATGGGTCAAGGTCAAAGTGAAAGAGCATGATTGAACATATATTTGAATGAAGTTTACACTCTTAAGGTCAAATAGTCTTTGTTCTATAGGCAAAATTTGGTGTGACCTTGAGAATCAGAATTTGACCTTGGGTCAAGGTCAAGGTGAAAGAGCTTGGTTTAATGATATTATGTATGAAGTTTGAACTCTGCAGGTCTAATAGTCTTTGTTCTATAGGCAAAAGTTTGTTGTGACCTTGAGAATCAAAGTTTGACCTTAGGTCAAGGTCAATGTGAAAGAGCTTGGTTTAGTGATATCATGTATGAAGTTTGAACTCTGCAGGTCTAATAGTCTTTGTTCTATAGGCAAAAGTTTGTTGTGACCTTGAGAATCAAAATTTGACCTTGGGTCAAGGACATTGTGAAAGAGCTTAGTTTAAAGATATTATGTATGAAGTTTGAACTCTGAAGGTCAAATAGTCTTTGTTCTACAGGCAAAAGTTTGTTGTGACCTTGAGAATGAAAATTTGACCTTGAAAGTAGGTCAACATTAAATGACTACCTATAAGTAACCTAGTGCCCAACTTTCAACTCAAAATCTCAAAAACTGTAGAAATTGGCACTGTGCCAATTTAAAGTTCCATTTTCAACTCGGAATAGCGCGAAAACCGTAAATATTTTATCGAGCATGTAAGCGTATAAAAGTTTACAAATTTCCCAAAGAACATGTTGTTCAAATCGTACGGTTAGTTTAGGAGTTATAAGAGTTTAAAGATTTGAACTTCGATCACCTCTAGCGGGGGCATATGTGAACTTTTCGACGACAAAATTTTTTTACCTCAAGATCTTTATATGCTCTTTCACATGATCTTTTTCGTTTTATCATACGAAGTGGTACTTTTTTGTACAGTCACTGGAACGATCTGGGGGTAAGAATAATAATAATAATAATAATAATAAGAATAATAATAAGAATAAAGAAAAGACAATACAATAACAGAAAGGATTCCGACGGAATAGTCGGAATCCTTAATAATAATAAGAATAAAGAAAAGACAATACAATAACAGAAAGGATTCCGACGGAAATCGGAATCCTTAATAATACTTAATACATTCTATGGGTCAAATGCCATGTTCGCCAACTAAGGTACCTCTAGTAAAGTGGATCTACATGCCAAATTTCTTAATAATCCAATACTTACCATAAAAATAAAGTACAAGATGTTACATGTTTGTGTAAATTTTATTCTTTCACGAAAGCTTGAAATACAAGTAATGAAAATCGATTGTTAAATAAAAGTACTCTGATTCATAATCAGATCTTATTGAGAGGAAATGAATACCATGTTTTCATATATAAATGAGAAAGCAAACTTAACGAGCTACCAAAGTATATTAGTGAGTCTTAAACTTAAAATACATTTTATTTGAACGTGCTTGTGAATCCAATTCATGAGTATCTAAATCCAGTTGAAACTGTTCACTGCATGCAATATCGAATGAGTTATCAAACCTATTTTTCTCTTTAACAATGGGCATTTTGGCTTTTAGATTAAAAAAGATGATAACGGTTCTTAAATTCTATTAATATTGCTTCTGTCGACACAACATAAATCGCAACAAATTCAGCAAAAAATGAAAACGCTATGTTTAGATCATGTCAAAAAGAAACAACGACTCCGTTGCATTTGTCACGGTGAAAGAAACTAGTATAAAACAAAGGCAAGACTCAATGGAGGCACATAATTATCCCAACTTTACTGGTTAAGAGTGGCTTTTTAAATTAGAACAGCAATATGCAGTTAACCAGACGTACATCTTTTCGATATTTTAAGGTTTTTAAGAGGGTGATTATGGTATTATTTACAGTTATTTAAAAGTTGAAAACCGGCAAAGTAGTAGTTATTTTGTTGAAATTAATTGAAATATTATCAAAATTTGGTCTCTGAAAAAATGTTATTTTAAGAACTATAGGTCTCCAGATCTTGAAAAACGGAATGATTCTTACTACGAAATATTGATTGGTCGAGAATTTCTTTGCGAATTCATCAGATTTCACTTATACAGCAAAAGTTCAACAAATACTAAATTGTTTGTAACCAATATTTTACAGAACGCGATTATTGACCACAATCATGAATTATTCATAAGTCGATATCTACTGACATAGTATAAAAGTTTTTACATTATCAAAGGTCAAAGAAAAATATGATGATATATATAAATAAACACTTTTTTTCATTTTTGTGCAAACTTTGACCATACCCATCAAATAACTTAATAATGTTGACATGAAAGCGCATTAAAAAAAATCCAGCAAAGGATTTCATAATTTCATTTCCTTGACCCTTTCATAATATGATAAGAGAGGTTATAGTTATGATGTAAGAATAAAGCTTTTATCCTTCTCGGACTAAAATATAGTATTTATCGTGCTACAACAATGATATAGATAATTGAAACAAATATAACTAAAACAAAATTGAAATAAAAGCAGATTTTGTCCAATCGTTTACCGATCTGTTTCCACGTTACAGGCGGACTTAAACTTTGGTCAATGACATTTTCTTCTTCCAAGCTTTTCACATTCAATTTATTGTTGCTTTTTCCGCTTTCATAATCGTTAACAGATGCGGAACAATTTCTCCTCATTATGAAGCAGCATAATTTCTCAAGGTATTTCGGAGGTTCAGGATCATCTTCGTGCAAATGGAATTTCAGTCCGAGAATCACTTCCAAACACATGGTAGACGATATTATGACGTATGCTAAGAGAGCATACGTCACTACAGGAATGGGCTTTGACGATACTGGTAAACTTTCTGATGCAAATGTCATGTACACCGACAGGGCTAGAAGGCAGGTGACCGCGTACCCAACACGCTCACCGCTGTCTGGAGGTAAAATAAACACCAATACGTTAAGAATGACCATGATTATTACTGGACTTAGTAAGTTAAGGATAAAGAATGAGTATCTGCGATCCAGAGCGAGCGACAGACGAGCATAAGGAAGACCTCCTAAGCTTGAAAGCTCTGACTTTGTTGATGATAAGATCCATAAATTGTTCTCTGAATAAACAGTTATATCAATCGTGCTGCCAATGACCAGACTTATATCGTTTTTGTACCCCAGAACTAGCAGCTCAATGACGCAGGTCTGCGTATCAAACGGAAAGTAAGTGACGTCGACATCACACGTGGTCTCAAACAGATCGGCGACTTGATGAATAATTTCCCCTGTATTCTGTATAGTGAGAGGAATGTTTCCAGATCCTACAGTTGTTAGCTTCTTTGCAGGATTACCAACGCTGAGTTCTGGAACCCAGATCAAAGTGCTGTCAAGTTTGGTTTCACCGATTCCGCCATAAGAACTTGGAGTCCATGATATCGAGTCATCAGTCCAGGTCAGATCAATAGCAAAAACACCTGTAAGTATACCATTAACCTCGTCCAACGAAGAAATAGACTTCAGGAACACCGTCAGGGACACTTCTGTCGCTTCTGCTTGGTTGGTCTTTGGTCGTAGGTATTTGTTTACACTTCCTGTTATATGTGTATACAATGATTGGGCATCGGATAATGTACCGCATTCTCCAAAAGGTAAAACAGATACAAGAAAAAAGAGTCGAAATGAAACGAGAAACATTGTTATCGTGTCCCGTGTTAACGACCTAAAGTGAATGACTTTAATGTCTCAAGTCGTTCTTTAATCTTACTTTTATAGTGATTTTAACACTATTTACAGGAGATTAATGTTAATCCTTATATTCCCCTCCTTATATCCCCTAAGAGGTTTTAATTAAGACAAAACAACGTAACTACAAAAACATATTATCTTAAATCCAAGATAAGTGGAGGAAATTTCAAAATAAGATGCGAAAATGATCTACATGTGCAGCGAATATGATCTGATTAAGTACTATTGTATACAGAAAATTAAAAATCACATGAACAAAAACAGCGCGGAAAACAAATTGCATGTAAAAAAAATTGAAATTTTACAGCATTGGAACAAAATTTCTTTAAAATGTTTAGAAACCGCCTTTACATTGTAATACATCTTATTAGAAAACCTTTGTTATTTCCGGTTCAACCGCGTATTTGGAGTAATTACGGTTTTAAAAATAGCAAAAAACCCTAGTAGTTTCAGGAGCGAAAATCCTTGAATGACCTAGTTGACAACAATTTAACAAGCGTACACTAACAAGAAAAAAAAGGGTTCACCAGGTTACTCAATTTTAAACATTTAAGAAGTACCTATCAGTTATTCAGTCTCAGAGTCGAGATGGCAAGGCAAAATCATTAGAATTTCTATAGGAACGGTTGTGAATCTCAGAATGAATAACATTCCGAAGTGAGACCAGATGCCCGGGGAGAGTCAGCGTCTTCTGACGAAAATCCTGACGATAATCTCAATAGCACTCACAATAGAGCACCAAAATGAGCATCGACGGACCCCTAGCAAGCTAGAGGTGGGACCAGGTGCCCGGGAGGAGTAGGCATCAATGCATTTCCCTTAAGATTTTGAAACAATATTTCAAACAAACAAATAAGTGTTCCTTTGGTTTGAATTCCAATTTTCAGAGTTTAGTTGGGTACTTATTTATGAAATCCGACCCGATGCTTACTTTTATCATTTCCCCTAAAGAGTCGGATAAGCATATGAACATAGCTACCAATGAAATAGAGTGTTCGAAAGGACTCTTTCTTGTATTCTTAAAACTAGATATACTTTCATTAGAAAATCTAAAACTTTACTTCATAATTTCATATCTGTTTTAGTTTCGGAAATTTTGTGTATTTCTTAGTAAAACACAAATCTTCGTCCTTGGGTAATCGAAATTAATGTTTCACATACTTGGATGATGCGATGCATAACTTATGGAAATCACAGATATGAGAATAACCGTAACCAAATTTGTAAGAAAACAGACTTTGTCGAATCTTCTGCCAATATGCTTCCAGGTGATCGCTTTTTTCTGGTCTTCATTGTCTTTCTCTTGGCCTTTCTCTGTCAGTATGTCCTTGTCTTTTTCGTTGTACAGAGGTTCAACAGAGACAAAACGTTTCCGCAGGAAGCCAAATACACTCAGAAGTATCATGGGAGGCTCAGGCGAATCCTCGTGAAGATGGATCCGGAGTCCAACAATTACTTCCAAGCATATTAAAGATGATATGACGACAAACACCAATAGAACGTACGTCACCATTGGAATGGGTTTTGACGATACTGGTAGATGTTCTGAGGCGAATGTCATGTACACGGACAGAGCAAGCAAGCAAGTTATTGCGTATCCCACGCGTTCACCACTGTCTGGTGGTAACATAAACACCATTATGTTCAGCATTATCATGATAAGGACAGGACTGAATAAGTTTAAAATGAAGAATGAGTACCTTCTTCTCAGATATAGGGACAGTCGCACGATAGGTATACCCCCAACGTCAGAAAGTTCGGACGTTGTGGATATCAGTATCCAAAGGTTGTTCTCTGAATAAACAGCAGTGTCAATTTTGTTTTTGATCTTGAATTTTATTTCTGACCTGTAGCCAACAGTCATAAGATCAATGACACAGTTTTGTGTATCAAAGGGAAAGTACGTAACATCAACATCGCACGTAGACTCCAGGAGATCAGCAACGTCATGAGATACCGCTCCGGTTGAACGAATTGTAAGCGGCATGTCTCCTAAACCTATTCTGGCTGACTTTTTGGCAGGATTAACCATTGTAAACTCTGGAACCCATATCAAACTACTATGAAGTTTGGTTTCTTTGATACCACCATAAGAGCTTGGAATCCATGATATTGAATCGTCGATCCAACCTACATTAATTGACAAAATGCAAGTGAGTATGCCGTGAACTTCATCTAAACTTGAGATAGACTTGAAATAAAATGAAAGCACTAGTTCCGTTGCTTCTGATTGGATGTTCTCGGGTCTGATATATTTATTAACACTTCCTGTAATATGAGTATACAGTGAGTTAGTATCTGATAGTGTCCCACATTCTCCAAAGTATGAAATATTCACAATCAAAAGTATTCGAAAGAATACGAAGATAGACATCTTTTTTATCTTATATCAAGTGTATGAATTAAGTTTCTATAACTGATTGATACGCACAATAAAACAAAATAAGCTCTGTTTCATCCGTATTATTCAAAATATAAATCAATCTCTAACGTTTCCAACAGCATTTCATTAACTGAATGGTCTGAATATGTGAAACTGACAATTTAAAACATTCGGTTATTGGTGATATAGATACTTTTGACATTCACGTCAGAGTATATTAGGCAATGTTTGTTATATCAGTACTCACTATATACTATTAGAAGTAAAATACAGAATATCGACTATTGGACTAGTTTGAAAAGATGTTTTCTGTCCAAACGATTTTGATTGTGCTGATGTATTCCAACATTATTATGTGCCTAACGACTTATTCTAATGTTTTTATAAGTTTGAATGCCGACCTTTGAGCTGAGTTTTCGATTCAACCCCGTCAATTCTTAATACGCTGCTCATCCCAACAAAGCGGATCGATCGGTTCGATAAAGCACTTTTGTCACTAAATCAAATTCGATCTAATCAAGCACAAAGTCGTCCATTTATTTCGTTTTTAAAATAATTTTCTGAAGTAAACATGATGCTTCATACGTAATGATATAACAACTTGGTTTTTTTTTCAAATGCTATGCTCAAGTACTGGAATGGAAAGAGAAGAAGTATTTCTGTATGTCCGAAAGCTTAGTCTTGTTTGTTAATAGGGATATTTCGATGTTTTGCTGTGGACGAAGCAATCGATTCTTGTTGCAGATCCTGTCCTTTCTTTTTAATGAATAAATTATAACATTTCTATCTAAATGAAAATGACGAGCATCAGTTTAAAGTCGATATTAATCCTTTTAATATTTGTGCCATTCTTTGCCTAGAACTTTTTAAAAGAAACAGGCAGGAAAAAATATAGCGAATCTGCATCATTCGCCTGCAGCAGACGTCACTGAGAGAACCGACAGTATAGTACGGAAAATGTTTGGAGAGCTACAAAGTACAATACGACACTTCCGGAGTACAATTCAGTATTCACTTATGCGATCACGTGATCCTTTTTGACCAATTCTATTGGATTAGAAATATATATGTATAATTATTATATGTATCTGATTGTCTTTCATGTTTCAAATGTGAACACTGCAGCTTCGTCATATCGATTACCTTCTCCTTACCTCTGTATTGTATAGGAACCTCACGAATACGTCAGGATAAATATCAGTGACACCATCTACAGCCTTGTTCCAGTGCATTCTTCAGGGTTGCACTCTGACCGACTGTAACTATGAAACTACATGACAGGACCTGTCTAAACATTTTAGACGGGGCCCCGCACACCTGTCCTCTCTGAATGTCGGTCAGACTTCTCGAGCCGTCCTAGTTCGGCATCGATTGCCATTCAGTGTCGTGTTTCAATGAGATGATCATGTTTTCATATTTGATTTCACATTCTTAGACTGTCGGTAAATTAGGTCATTGAGTCTGCGACCATTCTGGTTCAATAATGTAACATTGAAATAAATGTAGATATTTTCCTGACAATAATGAAAATTTATAATACACCAGACACGTGTTTCTGATAGTAAATCCTCATCAGTGGTACTTAATGAAATGTCGAAATGATTTTCTGAAACAGACAAATGTATTTCATTGGCGTCCCCTTGTTTGATTTGTCCCCAAGTTTGTGCATTTACTTTACAAGCAGTGTGCGGATTCAAAGGATTCCGGACCATAGGGCCCCTTTTTATCACTCATAAATCGAAGAATTTTATTGCAAATCATATATCTTTTTACATTTCATGCCAATCTGACCTTTCGTGTACTTCAAAATAACTATTAAAGTATTCAAAGATGTTACTTTGTGTGATGCCTGTTTTGTGAAAGGGGTATTCGGCGAGACTGAATAAATCGCCATCGATTCCGGCCTTGAATATTTGGAAATTTCTTTTTACAAAAGTGTCTCAAATTTCTAAAACCTGGGTCCTGTAGTATCATATCCCAGCCATCTTACTAGGTCTATCTGTATATCTAGGACATAATTTTCACAGATTTTGACAATATTACATTTTTTTAGATTGAGGATCACTGACGAGGTTTAAATACCCGAAACTAGCTTGTCTGGTCCATGCTGTAAATTCGTCTGCTCTTAAATGGTGCTAATGAATTTGAAGACGTTAAACATTGTGTATTCAATACATGTGCATGCACTGTACCATATCACGTGACAGGTAAATAATCTCTAGCCCGGGAATTCCCTTCGGTTAAACAAGGTAAATACTGTCTAAATTTACTTTATATGAAGCTATTTTAGGTCTATCATATGAGTATCATTGCCATTTATGTGATGGTAGTCTATTCTGGTCAAGAATAGAATTATATTCATAGAACACTTCAACAGATTTTTTTTTTGTTTAATTACGCGCACCATATCACAACATGTGAACAAAATTATGAAAAAATTCTGTTGAAGTGTCCTCTGAATATACCTCTATTCTTGACCAGAAAAGATTACCAGCATATATATGATAGTGATGCACATATGATATGCTTAAAATAGTTACCTATAAAGTAGATCGTCGGGGATTCCCGGGCTAGAGATTATTTCCATATCACGTGATACGCTACTGTGACATGAGATGGATCGAACAAATTGTCATATCTTATAACATATTTTGTGAGGACGGCTAATCATGTAAAAATCAATATGTGTTAACGAATCGATACTGTACGTTACGTCATGTTAGAAGTGTTGCTTGAAAAAGTTAATCCGTTGCTACTTTCTTTCTTGGATTTTCTCATATTCGAACATGAAAGCAAATTTATATGGCTAATTAATTCTTTGGGATAATTTGTCAAATAAATGTCTGTCTGTAGTTTTTTTCTGTATAAGCCATATAATTTTGCGTCCACATGTAATTTTGAAGAAATAAGTCATACATACCAGGGTTTTTTAAAACATAGTTCAACCAAAGCTCACAAAGGGTGCATAGGTACATTTTAGTTGATTTCACATGCCTTTCGAATAAACTCTTGGAAGATAGGGGTAAGAAATTTCTTGTTTAGACATCGTTCAAACAATTTAAAAGATTATTTCAATAAATTGTGAAAATTTTGAAAACCGAAAATTAGGTCCAGGATCTTTGCCTGTAGGGTCGATTCAGTGGCATAGTGAAATAAAATGTATGACCAAAACAGCATTGGAGGGACATTGCTAGAATGTTAACCTCCTTCAATTTCAATGATCTGTTTGGATGAAATGAAAATTTTTCAAAATAATACATATGATATAAAATTGAAAAAGGGTCAAAACAAAGCTATTCTTTATGCTACGGAGCATGTAAAGAAGTAATTATTTTACGTTAAACACTAGACGATTTGAACCATCCCACCAAAGATTGTACTCTATGTCTTCCGTAATGGAAGTAACCGGATGTGACAGTTCTACCGAATTGAAGCGGCGGGTGTTGCATGCAAGCAGGAGATGCTAACTCTTCCTGGGCACCTGGTTTCACTCCCATGTCGGATGTTCGCTTCTTTTCATATAGTGCAGGTTTTTGATTGTTTGCTTTGGTTCCTGTTTTATCCTGATTTTGTATGCCTTCAGTTTCTGATTTTCTGTATTATCGATTTTGTGCTGTATACAGGAATATGGTCATTATCCATATTTGTCATTCAGTCAAGGCATACGAGTTAAATTGCTCCACAAGTGCTTATGATAATAATGGAAGTTATCCAACTCTCCACATTCTTGAAGAAAACGTAAAACAATATCAATGCTTCAGATACGTGTTACGGATAGTAAATCCTTAATGAAATAACGCAGTCAACCAGTAAAATCACGATGTTTTTTAAAGCATGATGCTTACACAAATTTCAACTGCGTCATTGACAAAAATGAAACAAAAATGGTACTTGACCAATCCACAGTCTTGTACCAGCGCATCCTTAAAACTTTCACTCTGACTAATTGTGACGACGGGACTCGTCTTTAGTGTTTTCGCATCGGGTGTTTTCGTGTTTTGCTGTTGGTGCTGCAACAGGGTGTTGTTGGAGATCCCCACCCTTCTTCCATGACGGGCCCTGTCCAAACGTCTTTAGAGAAGACAGAGCTCCGACCATCTGTCCTCTCTAAATGTCAGTCGGACTCCTCGGATGATAACATACATGGACTCGCTACAGCCGGCAGAGCACGGACACAATTACGTATGCCCTTTTTTATATCCATTTACATATTCATCTGTGTTCCTTGGGCCCCTGCGTTTTGCAGTCTTGTTTGTGTGTGGTCATCTAACAGTGAGGAGGTTGTTTTACACCATAATTATACGTTCTTTGAGATCTCTGGGAAATCGAAAAAATGAGAGGATTGTGTCCACGTAATCCAGGAGAACCACACCATTTGCCACTTGTGTTGTAAATGGTCGTCCAAAGTCGGCACCGATTGTCCATTGGTCTCGTTGGTTTATGAGTAGTCTTTTGTGTTTGATTGTATATGTCGTATGTCTACTTTTCGTCTCTTAGTATGCTTGACTTTGTGTTTCGCATCGGGTGTTTTGGTGTTTTGTTGTTGATGCTGCAACAGGGTCTGGTTGGAGATCCACTCCCTTCTTTGTCAATATTGAAATATTTATAGAACTTCAGTGCACCATTTGCATAATTCAAAAAGAAACATATCATCAATGATGCTCCATGCCGAAAAGAGGAAAATCCAAATAATGTGTTTTGTGTGAAAATCAAAAGCCTAAACTTTACTTGAGATTCCTTATTTTTTCAATCTTTCCAATGTAAAAAAAAATCATATACACATTGTGTGATGTATTTTCTTCACTCAGGTCTAAATATTGCTTATTTCACTACAAATACAATCAAAGATACATATGAAATTTACTTTTTTTTATTTTACTGAAATGAGTTAAAGACGATCTTGACAATAATCTCAACAGCACCCACAATAGAGCACAATTATTGTGCCCGGGATGTCTATTTAGAAAGTGGTATATGGCGATCATGTCATGGGAAATTATTTTAAACACTTACTGTCAAACACCTCGCGGGGAACATTTTTACAAGCTCTACACCACAAAGGGCATAAGAGTGACACAAATGAGTGAAAGAAAATTCCGACGATAAAATCAACAGCATTCACAATAGAGCACAAAATTGAGCATCGACGGACCCCTAGCAAGAGTCGGTGCAAGGTGCCCGGTAGGAATTAGCATCCCCTGTTTGGCTAGCCAAAAGTATCTTGCAAAATAAGGAATTCACAGGCATTCTGACAATATATAAGAAGAATATGGGAGTTACACACATGTTCAAATAAATCTACTTCAACACACAAACTCATTTTCCATGTTTGGCTTATGTTTCACTAACTTTAACATAGGAAAAATGTGTGTCATTTTGGCAGAGTACACTAGACTCTGAATAGATACAAGCCAAATCATGAATTATGCTTACTTTTATGCGATTATAATCCTTAAATTGGTCATATTAAATCCAAATATATTTCAATTCTAAGAGCAATAATACAAAAAGAAATACAAAAATTCTGCGAAAGCTGTGCTTAAATTTGTTATTTGATATTCCCTATGTTTTGATTGCTATTAGATTTATAACATGCATTCAACCTGATTTATCGATATAAATATTTCACGTTGAGTTTGATGTGATACTTATGGCAATTACACATGTAAGTGTAACAGAAACCAAATTTGTGAGAAAACAGACTTTATCGAATCTTCTGCCAATATGTGTCCAAGTGATCGCTTGTTTCTGGTCTCCAGCTAATTGATTTTGACCTTTTTCCTTCATATTGTCTTTGTCTTTGTCGATGAACTGAGGTTCATTCGAGACAGAACATTTCCTTCTCGGCAGAAAGCCGAGTAAGTTAAGAAGAATTAAGGGAGGCTCTGGTGAATCATCGTGTAGATGAAACTTCAATCCAGCAATCACTTCCAAGCATATTAGAGATGATATAATAACATACACCAATAGAACGTACGTTACAATTGGTATTGGCTTTGACGATACTGGTAGATTTTCTGATGCAAATGTCATGTACACGGAGAGAGCAAGCAGGCACGTTATAGCATATCCAACACGTTCACCACTGTCTGGTGGCAACATGAAAACCATTATATTCAGCATAGTCATTATTAGAACAGGACTGAATAAATTTAAGATGAAAAATGAATACCTACGTTTTAATGATAGAGACAGTCGCACAAATGGAAGACCGCCCATATCGGAAATTCCAGACTTTGCGGATGCTAGTATCCATAGGTTGTTCTCTGAATAATGAGTAGTGTCTATCTTGCCTCCAACCTTGAACTTAATGTCTGACATATAGCCAACCACGATAATTTCAATAACGCATTTTTGTGAATCAAAAGGAAAGTAGGTGACATCAACGTCACAAGTAGACTCCAACAGATCAGGGATGATATGAATAACATGTCCTGTTGATTTTATTGTAACAGGTACATCTCCCAAGCCAATTCTGGATATTCTGTTGGCAGGGTTACCTAAAATTAAGTCTGGAACCCATATCAAACTACTATAAAGTTTGATTTCGCTGATGCCACCATACGAATTGGGATTCCATGATATTGAATCGTCGATCCAGGCTACATTAATGGACAAAGCGGAAGTGAGTACCCCGTGAACTTCATCCAAACCGGATATGGATTTGAGATGAAACGAAAGCACTAATTCCGTTGGTTCTGATTGGTTGTTCTCGGGTCTGAGATATTTGTTTACACTTCCTGTGATATACGCATACAGTGATTGCGCATCTGATAATGATCCGCATTCTCCAACGTATGAAATAGTGATAAATGTAAATAAGAGTGTTCGAAACAAGATGATGATAGCCATCTACTTCCTTATTGAACATCAAACGTATGAATGAAAGAAATGAAATGTTGATTAACGTTTAAACTCGTTATTTATAACAAATCAAAATAAGCCCTTTTTTACCTATGGCAACATTCAAGTTAAACAATGAATTTTAATGTTTCTAAATGTATCACTTTGGTTCTTATTGATAAATAGTGTATGTCGAAGAGAAATGATCAAAATATCTGGACTACTAAAAGCATTCGTCACTTTATGCACTTTATATTTTCTATTTAAAAGGTATAAATGGTGCCACAACGTCAGAGTACATTAAGCAGTGTTTGAAATGGCCACACTCAATATAAGAAGTAAAATACTGAATATCGACTATTGGATAAGCTTCAATGGATATTAATTGTCCAAAAAGGTCTAACTTGGGCTATGTTTTCCCACACCATTAATGCGCCCAATGATTTTTCTCCAATTATCGATATGAAATATATGTTCTATGTTTAAATATCTTTGAAAGATGACGTAGCGATCAAAATCTCTTTCGGCTAATATAACCAGGGCATGGTCAATTTGTACCATAACCAAACTCGTACCTACCACTTCGTACTATAGCTTACTACCAACTCGTACCAAAACCATTTCGTACCATGACAAACTCGTACCATAGTTTCTACCAACTCGAACCATGTATGAAATCGTACCATTACCAACTCGTACCATGGTACTAATACTCGTACCATGAATAAACTCGTACCATGATCCAAGTGTTTGTGCCATATAGAATCGTGCCAGGCATGTACTGGTAACACAACAAACTCCAATGTGTTTAAGAGAGAGATATAATTTGATGGTTTCTTAAAACTCTAATTGGGTTCCAACTGGTCCTGGACTTTCAATGGGTGAATGTGTACGAACTGGTGATGATAGGAGTACATGTCAATGGATACGAGATTCTGTGTGGTACGAGTTTGTTATGGTAAAAGTAGGTACGAGTTATTCCAATGAATTCACAATTTGGTTATAGTACCAGTAAATGCCAATGGGTGCAAGTTGGTTTTGGTTGGTTATGGTACGAGTATGTTATGGTACAAGTTGGCATAAAATTGGGTACGTGTTGTTCCCTTGGATTCGTAATGGGTACGAATCGACTTTATTTTGGTACGAGTTGGCAATGGTACGAAATGGTTATGGCACAACTTGATAATTTTGGTACGAAGTGACCAAGGTACTAGTTGGTATTGGTACGAAGTGACAAAAAGCCATATGACCTTTTGATTCTACTATCTATACTCAGTTTATCTGTTTACTTGTCTATTGCGACTATCAGCATATCTGTGTCGTCTTTTCGATTTTGCAGGCCTTTCTTCGATTTGTACAGGTATCTGACGAAAAAACATTGTAGCGTCATTAAATTTCATTGAAAACGTCATATTTGTAACACCGTTTCCTTGACTTTAACGCTGGTTTCAATAGAATTTAATGACGCCACAATACGTTGACGTCATTTACCTGCACAAATGGGAGGTAACTCAACATCATATCCCACCCGTTTTTCTACATCTTTCGGTAAATTTTTGAACACATTCTTTGGCAATATTACATTTTTCAGATTGAGGATCACTGACGAAGATTAAGTACCCGAAACGTTCATGTCTGGTCCAGGCTGAAAATTTATCTGCTGATAAATGATGCTATTGAACTTGAAGACGTATAACATTTGTACCACTTGGTAAGTGTCAATGCTGGTGGACCAGGAGTCCCCGAGGGCACATGTAGACAAGTTCGATCAACTTCGGTTGATCGTCTCTTCAACGCATCCAAAAATTTCTGTTATCATTATATTTTGAAATTTCTAAAACGTTGGTCCTGTAGCATTATATCCCACCCGTTTTTCTACGTTTTTCGGTTAATTTTTGAACATAATAATTTTCACATTCTTTGGCAATATTATATTGTTTAGATTGAGGTTCACTGACGAGGGTTAAGTATCCGAAACGTGCATGTCTGGTCCATGCTGAAAATGTATTCGCTCATAAATGATGCTATTGAATTTGAAGACGCTTAACATCTGTATTTCGAAAAGACCGAATTGAGAAGCAATGATATAGAAAAATATATGCAAGTAGTGTATATATAATGCTTGTCTAATATGCCACCGATGGAAACAAAGTAACTGAAAAACACTTTATTTAAACAGTAAGTCGCGGAATGCTGTTACTACCCCCGTAATACAACAAAGACTTAGTGCAGACATAGTGATCAAGACATACATGTTTCGAATAATGAATGACAAATATGGATAATGACCATATCCTCATACACAGTACAGCACACTCATCCAAATAATTCAGAAGAGCTACATTTAAAATTAACTGGTGACACTTATTTTCTAGATTTCAGGATTTTATTTTGGTCAAGATTGAAAGCTTTCAAATTCCCAGAAGGAGGGTCTATTCAAAAGCGTTATGAAATAAAAAAAAAAAAGAAAAAATGCGATCAAAACGATTTGGTGATGGTGAAGCATGATTAAGATAGAAGTGTTAGATTAAGATTGACTCATTTTCAACTCCTCATGATTTTCAACTGCTCATGATGGTGAAGCATGATTAAGATTGAAGTGTTAGATTGAGATAGACTCATTTTCAACTGCTCAACTACAATTTTGTCTAAAAATCTCTCGTCAGCACTCACGGTGATAAAGCGTGGTAAAATATTGTTAAACTGTTCATAACAGGTCTTTTGGTCTATTAAAAATTCAGGGGATGTGATCGACAAAATGAAATCTAGAAATGTTCAAGCCAATACGATCTCTTCATATGACTTTTCCGGTATGGACACCACGCTTCCTAACGACAAAACCAATTATCAGTAGTCCAAACTCATAAAATTGTCTTTTGAACGAGAGGGGAAATCTTGAATTTGCACTTCTGAATGGGTTTCTTTTCCGCTACAGACTACAAATCATACAAATCATGAACTTGTAGTGACCTGTGTATTGCCGTGTCCTTGTTCTTGGACACATCTATGTAAGATTCGGTGAGAATTTCTACAAGCGGGGTGTAGGGATACCAATGGGTACTAATTGTTCGTCTCTTCTTGTATATTTATTAGACGTATGAACAAGAATTTATCCAAAATCTTTAACAGCAAAGAAAACATAATGCCGATGATAATGGTTTGAAATATTTCTTTGACGGACACTTGTCTTGGTACTGGACCAATCTACAGCCTTGTACCAGAGCATTCTTAAGAATTGTACTCTGAATGACTGAGACGACGGGACTCCATGACGGGCCCTGTCCAAACCTCTTTAGAGGGCCTCTGGGCCCCGACCACCTGTCCTTTCTGATTGTCAGTCGGACTCCTCGGGTGATCACATGCATGAGCTAACTACAGCCGGCAGAGCACGGACTGTATTTCGTATGCCATCTGTTTTTCATATACATTTACATATCCATCTATGTGTTTCTTGGAACCCTGCGTCATGCTTTCTGTTTTTGTATGTTCATCTTACATCGAGGAAGTTCTTCGAGACCTCTGGGTTATCGGAAAAGTGGGAGGATTGTGCGCAGGATAACCACACCGTCTGCTACTAACGTGGCAAATGACCATCCTTAGTCGGCAACGATTGCCCTTTGGTCTCGTTGGTTTATGTGTAGTCATTTGTGTTTGATGTTTCTCTTTGATTTGGCGTTCCTTGTACCATTTGCGTCTCTTTCTGTGCTTTGTGTTTTTGCAGTGGGTGTTTGGGGTTTTGCTATTGGTGCTGCAACTAGGTGTTGTTGGAGATCCCCTCTTTTCACTGGTACTTCTAGGTACGTGGATAATATTCTTACTATCGACAATTCTGTTTTTGAATCCTATTTATATAAAAGAATTGACTCTTAACAAGGCAAAAGTTACAAACACAGAAACACCCTTTTTGGACCTAAATATCAAAATTATCAATAGAGATATTCATACAAGTGTGTATGAAAAAAGACAGGATTTTTGATTCAACATAGTAAATTCTCCTTGGCTTGACAGTGATGTTCCTAGATTATCGGTATACGGTATCTATATTTCGCAGCTCATCCGGTGTGCTAGAGCTTCTACTGATGATTTTGATTTTCATAATAGAAATTTACAAGAAGCAAGAATAAACAAGAAACTTTTAGGTCAGGGTTTTCGTTTTTACAAACTGGATAAATACTCTCTAGAAATTTTACAAAATGTATAGCCAATTTCTTTTGAAATTCGGATCTATTCAAGCAACAGAGTATATTACTTTGGGATTTTCACAACCTGCATTTTATGGTGACAGAATAAACAACATAAGAAGAATCAAAGGTAGACCATCGAAATTGTGTTTGAATCATCACCATGGATATGATCCTTCTGTCACCAGACGGACGCTTGACTTGGTACTAGACCAATCTACAGCCTTGTACCAGAGCATTCTTTAGACTTGCACTCTGACTGACTGTGACGACAGGACTCCATGATGGGCCCTATCCAAACCTTTTAAGAGAAGACAAGCCCCGACGGTATAACTGCGTTTGTTTTGCCTCGGACTAGTTTGACCCAATGGGAATGCTTGAATTTGGTCATGTGACTGCCCGACAAATTCTTGTGGAAAGTCAGTTTCAAAAATTTGTAAGGCAATGGCCGACAATTAGCAAAACTGGGTAAAACTTTACAGCACTATTGCTTGGTAAAGCAGGAGGACAGTAGGAATCACCATGTCAAAATGGTCCTCGACAAAACAAATCAGTTATTAGGTTTGTTACTGACCTTACACGGAAATCTGTCGGGTTGATAAAGCCCATAGAAAGCTCGGCGCAAGCGCCTCGCCTTCTATGGGCTTTATCAACCCGACAGATTTCCGTGTAAGGTCAGTAACAAACCTAATAACTAATATTCCAACAGTATATCCAACATATACCTGTCGGAACCACAAAACACAAGAAGTTTATCCCCTAAATACCAAACGTATCACATTGAAACTTTGCATGTATAAAATAGAAAATTCAATCTTCATCGCAGTGAATTCGTTGACAAATTAACATTACAGGAAAGCAGATGTCACTTCACTTTCTATATAGATATAACCTCGGACAGTGCAATGCATGTACATGTATTTCATATATTTTTTATATTTTCGTGCATGAACATCGACGGCGGGTGCGGCTAGCCAACAGGGGATGCTTACTCCTCCCGGACACCTGATCCCACCTCTAGCTTGCTAGGGGTCCGTCGATGCTCAATTTGGTTCTCTATTGTGAGTGCTGTTGAGATTATCGTCAGGATCTTCTTTAATTCCTTAAAAGTGGACGATTTTCGAAAGAAAAATTGGAAAATGTAAAACTTTTTAATATATTAATCCAAACTTTATTTTTTTTTTTTAATCATGAAATCATCTCTGGACATTGTTGATGATTTTGTTAGTTTTGACAAAGATTCATCCACAAAATTCCTAGTTATTAATCAACAACTGCAGTCAATTGGCTCGAAATTGCATTTTTTGAGCGACAGTGTCTTATTTGAATCCAGTGTCCTGCCTTTGTTTAAAACACAATTCATCTCATCTTTTCCATATGTAAGTGCAATATTACATTTATAAAGATTTTGGATGTGAAATCAAAATTAATTTCCCATAGCTTTACGATAACTGGAATCACACTTTCAATATTATGACGTCATCAAGAAATTCACAAAAACGCCTATTAATGCACATTTCAAAGTTTCGTAGAACATTTTCCTGTGGATAGAATCAAATGTAAGTTTGTATAATCATGGACAGACAAGAAATATATAATGTCAGAAATTTTCAGAAAAAATGAATTTGGCGTCCAAGTGTTCAATACTTCCTTAAAATCATTTTGAACTGAATGTTAAATTCAAGGGGCCTTTTTACAGAAGTGATGTTTCCTCTTACTTCGTAATAGCTTGGCGATAGACACAGCCCAGGATTAAAGAAAATCAAATTTTATCTGCACAATAGCAGTTAAATTATCCAGAAGAATAAAGAACGTATACTTTATAAGCACAAAACTTCTACCAGCGATCGGTTACCTAAAACCAAATTTCAAAAGAAAGCTCGACTGAGAAGTTTGTCCAAGACCAATGACTGGGACAAGAACGATAACTCTGCCAAAATGTTATCCACGTGTAAGTCACAGTCCTTGG
Organism: Pinctada fucata; assembly: GCA_028142955.1. NCBI lineage: Eukaryota > Metazoa > Mollusca > Bivalvia > Pterioida > Pteriidae > Pinctada > Pinctada fucata. Next base: position 47,423,149 of record AP027113.1, on the reverse strand, counting down.
TGGTCATCACCGAACCTGCCCATTTTTCGCGTTCATGCTCATGAATCAACACCCACACTCCCGCCCTTTGCAGCAAACTATATGACATAGAAATTAACCCATGAAGTTCAAGGTCATTAAAACTAAATCAAATTAAATTAAAAAGTAAACATTTGTTACATATATGACATTTACTATAATTTATTAATCAAAGCCATAATCATACAGCCAAATCGGAGTTCTCTATGGTCTTTCTGGACAACATTCCATTTGAGCATTAAAACATAAAATTCTATCTGAAAAGTACCTATCGGTCATAAATTAGGTATACAAATGTTAAACGTCTTCAAATTCAATAGCATCATTAAGCACAGGGAAATTTTCAGCATGGACCAGACATGCACGTTTCGGGTACTAAACCCTCATCAGTGATCCTCAATCTAAATAATGTAATATGGCCAAAGAGTGTGAAAGTTATTATATTATGTCCAAAAGATTATCGAAAGACGTTTCAGGATGGCTGGAAATATTAGATCATAGATGTCTGAAAATATTAAATCATAGACCCTGTTATTCTTAACATAAGGATGAAAAACCATTTTCATCCTGAGAATATGGTTCTTGGTTGGCTGTTTTTGTACAATTGTCCTATCATTTAATGTTAATTACCCTCTTGTCGATTTTATTATAACTGTCATGTTAAGTATTATGAAATCGATGTTTAGATGTATTAATGTCTCGTAGAGGTTTCTGTAATAGATTTTCTTCTTTATATATTTCCTCAATATCCCAACAAGTAATATTGGAGAGAGACATTACAATAGTCAGTTGCAGTTAGATACTTTATGTTATACCCAATTAGCTACACTCAATAGTTTTATAATATTAACCGTAACATCTGAAAGACTTACTAATTTGTCACTGATTGTTACTTCACGATTTGAGATTGACTCCATTAAATTACTTAAAATAAGAAGACTTATAATTGTTCCAGTTTAATCCCTTTATATAAGTTTTCACAGGTACGTAGACTGCTAATTGTGCCTCTCATGAAATTCATATGAAATTAGCATCATGTAAATTTCACATGAAAATTAATGTGAAATTATTACGATTTTTTTCTTTGAAATATGTGTGAAAAATATTACATATGAATTTCACACAAAATACACTTCACGTGAATTTGACGTGATTTTTTTCTTTGTGACCAAATGGAATTGACATGAAATTCATTATGAAATTTCACATGAATTTCATGTAAAAAAATCATGTAAATTTCATGTTCGTGCTCGTTTCGTACAAATTTCATGTGAACTTTTATGTAAATTCCATGTTAATTTCACATGAATTTGACATGAGTAACCATTGGCACAAGAGTTTATCCAGACCTAACGATGCCAATGTAGATGACAGTTAACAAAATCATTCCGAGAAGATTGAAGCCAAAGCACATCATATCAAACTTGTGAGCAATCTGTTTCCATGTGAGTTCACTTTCTTCATCGTTTTGCTCCAGTTGTTGTATTTTCTCGTCTTCTGACGCTTGAATCGATCTTTGTCTTTTGCATCGTACACCACAAAGTCGACTTAAAAACCTGGGCGGTTTTGGCGATTCCTCGTGCATGTGTAATTTTAATCCGATGATCACTTCAAAGCACATAAATGATGACAAAACTATGTAGGTGAGAAGCACCGATATTATTATGGGTATCGGTTTCGAAGATATCGGCAAACTTTCCGATGCAAAAGTCATGTAGACTGAAAGCGCCAGCAGACAAGTAATAGCATACCCCACTCGCTCGCCGCTTTCCGCGGGTAACATAAACACCATCAAATTCAAAAGGCACATTATCAGAACTGGGGAAAACAAATTCAGGATAAAGAAAGCGTATCTTCTCTTTAGGGTAATGGTTAATTTTGCATAAGGACTTGCGCCTAGAAAATCATGCTCGCATTTAGTTGAAGTCAGAATCCACAGATTATTCTCTGAATATATTGTCGTGTATATGCATGATCCGTCGTTTCCGCCATTTCGGAATATGATATTGACATCCGTGTGATAGCCAAGTGAAATTAACTCAATTACGCAAGTCTGGGTATCGAAAGGGAAGTATCTCACGTCAACGTCGCATGTAGTTTCCATCAAATCTCCGTTCGTTAGTGACACCAATCCTGTACTTTCAATGTGAGCAGGTGTACCCTCCAATCCAAATTTCTTCAGCTTCTGTGATGGATTCGTCGTCAAAAGCGTCGGGACCCATATAAGACTCCCGTCTAGTTTGATGTTATCCATGCCTCCGTAACTGCTCGGCGTCCATGATATCGTGTCGTCTGTCCACTCGAGGTTCAAACTGAGCACGGTTGATAGATATCCGTTAACTTCATCCAGACCCGCGATGGACTTCAGATACAAATCGATGGTGACGTTTGTCGGCGATGATTGGTCACTTGCTGGACGCAGGTACTTGTTCACTGATCCCGTAATATACGTATATAGTGAGCGGGCGTCGGCGTATGATTGAGACGAAACTGATGTAGAAGAAATCAGCACGAAGAGGAAAATTATAAACATGGTTCAACTTCGGTAATAGATCTACACATTGTCCAGTTAATGCCTTTTATTTATTCCTTTTCTCAAGTTTTCTGAAGGCGATTTCAAAATGATACCACGTTATTTTGTTTAAGGATTTTACGGCATGCGTCGATCACTTTAAGGTCGTATACCCCTGAATAAAAACATTTTGTCTACAATCTCTAAGGAATATATTTATTAGTGTCGTCTATTGTAGGAACATTTAAAAAGATTCCATTGTCTTTTTTCCCATAAGGGACAGTGCCAAAGACGCCCCCAAGAAGCATGTAATACGCCACTTATCTTTAATAAGATTTGGCTACAAGTTGTGTACTTAATATGTTAAACTATAAGCAAACTTTGATACTTGAAATGTAAAAGTGAATAAGTGGTATATGGTCATGTAGATATGAAAGATGAAATGAATTAAGACTAATAGCAAACGATGTAATTGAGCATGAGAACGGAATAATACTAAAATGGAGACTTAAGATTTGTTGATTTGTTCATCTTTGATTCTCTGTTGACATTGCGGTTCAATAAAGAATCCATGAAATGACTAAATGGTCATGACTGTTCTCTGTGTCTAATGAAACGGCATAGCAAATAAATTCAAGAATTGGATCAATGTTAAGTACCTTGTGATCCGATTTGTAACCTTCAACATTGATACGCAAAAATTTGAATGAAATTGATTATGTAAATATAGCTTCTTGATGAATCTCTACCAACTACACATAAGAAAAATGATTTCAACAGGACCAATCAGCAGTGAGGAAAGCAGAGACCACATTGGTATACAATCACACCAATCAGCATTGAAGAAAGCATATACCACAGTGGTATACAACCACAACAATCAGCAGTGACCAAAGCAGGAACCACAGTGGTATACAAGCACACCAATCAGCAGTGACCAAAGCAGATACCACGGAGGTATACAATCACACCAATCAGCAGTGACCAAAGCAGATACCACGGAGGTATACAATCACACCAATCAGCAGTGACCAAAGCAGATACCACGGAGTATACAATCACACAAATCAGCAGTGACCAAAGCAGATACCACGGAGGTATACAATCACACCAATCAGCAGTGACCAAAGCAGAGACCACAGTGGTATACAACCACACCAATCAGCATTGAAGAAAGCAGGAACCACAGTGGTATACAATCACACCAATCAGCAGTGACCAAAGCAGAGACCACAGTGGTATACAACCACACCAATCAGCAGTGACCAAAGCAGGAACCACATTGGTATACAATCACACCAATCAGCAGTGATCAAAGCGGAGACCACATTGGTGTACAATCCCACCAATCTGCAGTGACCAAAGCAGATACCACGGAGGTATACAATCACACCAATCAGCAGAGACCAAAGCAGATACCACAGTGGTATACAATCACACCAATCAGCAGTGACCAAACCAGATACGACAGTGGTATACAATTACACCAATCAGCAGTGAGCAAAGCAGTAACAAAAGTGGTATACAATCACACCAATCAGCAGTGACCAAAGCAGGAACCACAGTGGTATACAATCACACCAATCAGCAGTGACCAAAGCAGAGAACAGTGGTATACAATCACACCAATCAGCATTGACCAAAGCAGGAACCACAGTGGTATACAATCACATCAATCTGCAGTGACGAAACCAGAGACCACAGTGGTATACAATCACACCAATCAGCAGTGACCAAAGAAGAAACCACAGTGGTATACAATCACACCAATCAGCAGTGACCAAAGCAGATACCACGGAGGTATACAATCACACCAATCAGCAGAGACCAAAGCAGAGACCACAGTGGTATATAATCACACCAATCAGCAGTGATGAAAACAGATACCACAGTGGTATAAAAACACACCAATCAGCAGTGACCAAAGCAGTAACCACAGTGGTATACAACCACACCAATCAGCAGTGATCAAAGCGGAGACCACATTGGTGTACAATCCCACCAATCTGCAGTGACCAAAGCACGGACCACAGTGGTATACAATCACACCAATCAACAGTGACCAAAGCAGAGACCACAGTGGTATACAACCACACCAATCAGCATTGACCAAAGCAGATACCACGGAGGTATACAATCACACCAATCAGTAGTGACCAAAGCAGGAACCACAGTGGTATACAATCACACCAATCAACAGTGACCAAAGCAGGAACCACAGTGGTATACAATCACACCAATCAGCAGTGACCAAAGCAGAGACCACAGTGGTATACATTCACACCAATCAGCAGTGACCAAAGCAGAGACCACAGTGGTATACAATCACACCAATCAGCATTGACCAAAGCAGATACCACGGAGGTATACAATCACACCAATCAGTAGTGACCAAAGCAGGAACCACAGTGGTATACAATCACACCAATCAACAGTGACCAAAGCAGAGACCACAGTGGTATACAACAACACCAATCAGCATTGCCCAAAGCAGTGACAACAGAGGTATACAATCACACCAATCAGCAGTGACCGAAGCAGATACCACAGTGGTATACAATCACACCAATCAGCAGTGACCAAAGCAGGAACCACAGTGGTATACAATCACACCAATCAGCATTGACCAAAGCAGATACCACGGAGGTATACAATCACGCTGATCAGCAGTGACAAAAGCAGAGACCACAGTGGTATACAATCACATCAATCTGCAGTGACGAAACCAGAGACCACAGTGGTATACAATCACACCAATAAGCATTGACCAAAGCAGAGACACCAGTGAAATACAATCACAGCAATCAGTAGTGACCAAAGCATAGAAATGGATGATTTGAAATGTTTCAACGTTACTTCTAGGTACCTGGATGATATTCTGACTATTGACAATCATGTTTTTAAAACATATAAGAATGAAATTATTCACAAGATTTGACACTCAACAGGATTTTCTTTATCTCAACAACGCAAACGTTACAAACACAGAAACATCATTTTGGACCTAAATATCAAATTGTAAACGGAAAGATTCATACAAGTATATATGAAAAAATAGATGATTTTGGATTCGATAGTAAATTTTCCCTGGCTTTACGGTGATGATCCCAGACTACCGCCATACGGCATTTACATATCATAGCTCATCCTGTACGCTAGAGCATGTACTAATATTTTGGATTTTCACAGAAGAAAAAATTACAAAAACAACTTTTAGGTCAAGGTTTCCGCTTTCATTACTGATTAAGATTTTCTGGGAAATTTTACCAAAATTACAGTCAGCTTCTTTTAAAATGTGGACCTATACGAGTAAGAGTATATAGCTTTGGGTATTTAACGACCTACCTTTTTATGGTGACATAATAAACAAAATAAGAAGGATCAAGGGTAGACAGAATAATCATCGCAAATACTTCAGACTCATCAAAACGCCTTTTAAACCGTGGATATGATCCTAATATCACCAGACGGACATTCGACTTGGTATTTGACCAATTTACAATCTTGCACCAGCACATTTCTGACTGACTGTGACAACAGGATTATATGACGGGCCATGTCCAAACCTCTTTAGAGAAGACATGACCCCGACCACCTGTCCTCTCTGAACGTCGGTCGGTCTCCTCGTGTGATAACATGCATGAGCTCGCTACAGCCGGCAGAGAATATACTGTATTTCGCCCCTTGTTTTTATATACATTTACATATTCATCTATGTGTTGCTTCGGCCTCTGCATTTTGCTGTCTTGTTTGTGTAGTCATGTCACAGTGAGGAGATCATATTTCACTACAATTGTGCGTTCTTCGAGACCTTTGTGTAAACAGAAAAAGTGGGAGGTTTGTGCGCTCGTAATCCGGATAACGACACCATTTGCTACTAACGTAGCAGATTACCGTCCTAAGTCGGCACCGATTGCCCATTGGTCTCGTTGGATTATGTGATTTTTTTTGTGTTGGTGTTTTGATTTCTTATTTGGTGTTCTTCTTTTTTTAACAGCACAGACATGTATACAATACATAGACAAGGACATTTATTTGTTTGTATATAAACACAGAGCATTGAAGAGAATATGTCGGCCGACCCGTGGTCCTAGCAAGGCTCGAACTAGCATTCTTTCGATTACAAGTCCGACGACATATCCGCTAGACCACGGCGCCGACGTATTTGGTGTCATTTGTCCCTTCTGTATTTCTTGCTGTGTATGTCTTCTCTGTGATTTCTCTCTGGGTGTTTTGATGTTTTGCTGATGTTTTGCTGTTGGTGCTGCAAACGGGTCTTGTTGGAGATCCCCCTCCTTTATTATACTAGTTGATGTAGAAATACTCTTTTCCGCTATTACATTGGATTGGATAGTCATTCCTTGTCCAATTCTTTTATTTTTCCCCAAGAATTGACCAACATATTACCACCAAACAAAACAAAGAGAAAATAAGCAAGTAACGGAATTTAATATTCATCTTTCCTTTGAAATCTGTAACAAATGTAATTTGGCACCTTAAAAATATCTTTCTAAGACCATATTAGAAACAAGTAAACAATGACAATATAAGATATCTTTTACAATTTGACACTCGAAAATAGAAATATTTACCAATCAGGACGGAGAAAAATCATAATTTTCTTATGAAACATTGCATGATTATCTCTTGTATAGTTATTTTCATACCCCTATTGGTTCTAATTAATTTTTCTTCATTAATTAATCAATTAATCAAAATAGGGTGGTTTCCACTCGTAAGAAGATTAAAATATGCAATCTATGTATAATATTAGGATTAGTGAAAAGGTAATTAATAAAATCAATCAGCAAGTATTATATGAAGACTGATGTTATGATGAAAAGGATTCAAAGTTCCTCTAAATTCTTGGCTCTTTTACAATATGTTTTCTATATTTACATGTATATAATTTTATCTCATATACCCCCTTTCCTTAATATTTTGCTCCATTCTGATAGTGTCAGGACGGAGCGGAAATTGGATAATTTGGGGATTTTTTCCATTCTCACGACAAGAAAAAATTGGGTACTTGGCATATGATGTGCTTGAATTTATAAGCATCAGGACTCTGTGTGTTGCGTAAAGCCTCGTTGACACGAGTTCGCAATAACTATTCTATTTTTTTATGGTATGCGTATTTTCGAAAGTGCTACGTATGGTCTAATGAGTCTTAACAGTAATTATAAGTTCTACAGTATACAATTATAGGCTCTAGGTTATAGAATAAGTCACAGAATACCCGTAATTCCAAATTGTTAAACTGGGGGAAAATAATCCAATATTTACATGTCATATATTTAGTTGAGGATAATAAATGAAGTGCAAAAATAATAAATAAATACGATCAAGTATATATACCGTCCTTTTAATTTTTTACTTCAAAATATGCATAAAGACAAAACTGTCCGAAGCACTTTTAAAACTTTATAAATGAGTACTCTATACGGTAGTTTTCTTAAAGTCAGTTTTGAACTATGAAGCAGTATAGTTTATAATTTTAAGCGTTGCAGATTAAAATTTTAATCAGTATTAAATATGGAAGTTTTAGAAATAAGTTGTGAACTTTGCGGCAAAGAAGTATATAGAAACAATCGATGTATAATGAGTTTAAAATATCAAGCAATTTCATTCTTTCATGACCGAGTATTTTTTACGGCAAGTTTAGAAAGGCTTTTTGTGGAGGTTGTTATCACCCACTCCGAACCACAGCCAAATAAGAGACTGTTAATACAAACGTAAACAATAAGTTAAAGACAAAACAGAACCAATCAAATCGATGTCCTATTTGCTTCCAAGTAATTTCCTCTTCATTTTCTTCAAAATTTACTTTGGTGTCTAGATTTTCGTCCCCGGCAGCGTGAACAGCTCTGGCTCTTTTACATCGAAAAAAGAACATTTTCTTGATGATTCTGGGAGGTTTGGGAGAGTCCTCGTGCATGTGAATCTTCAACCCCATTATAACTTCAAAACAAATCGTTGAAGACAGAATTATGATTATCAACAGTAGGTAAATAAGGATAGGTATGGGTTTTGATGACACAGGCAAACTTTCTGAAGCAAATGTCAAGTAGACTGACAGCGCCAGAAGACAAGTAATAGCATACCCCACCCGTTCCCCACTCTCAGGGGGTAACATAAATACCATCAAGTTCAGAATACTCATTATTAGAACTGGTGAAAATAAATTTAAAATAAAGAAAGCGTATCGTCTCACTAACTTTATCGTAAGTTTTGCGTATGGAACAGTCCCCAGTAGACCTATCTCACATTTCGTAGACTGTAAAATCCATAAATTATTTTCTGAAAATACATCTAAGTGTATACACGAATCATCGTTTCCGTTTGTCTTCAGAATCAAATTAATCTCGTTCTGATATCCATGGGGAAGTAGCTCGATGACGCATGCCTGGGTATCGAACGGGAAGTACGTCACATCTACGTCACACGTTGTCTCTAATAACTCTCCTGTGGAATAATATATACTCCCATCATTTTCTATGGTAACGGGAACGTTAGGTAGACCGAATCGCGTCACCTTTTTGGAGGGATTTGATGTCATAAATATCGGCACCCATATGAGACTCTCGTCGAGTTTTATGGAGTACATGTTACCATAGGTACTAGGGGTCCAAGATATGGTGTCATCGGTCCACTTTAAATTCAGGCTTACGACTGTAGATAGAATTCCGTTTACTTCGTCTAGTCCCGTGATAGATTTAAGGAAGAGTTCCAAAGTGACGTATGTTGCGGTGGTCTGGTCGCTCGCCGGACGCAAGTATTTGTTATAAGATCCTGTGATATGTGTGTAAAGCGAACTAGCGTCTGAATACGTCGCACATCTTACACCGGAAATACATGCCACAAAAAGAAAGTAGAAGCTCAATCTGTACATTCCGAATATCCTCTGATATAAATTTTATGACAATAAACACTTTTTATCGCAAAAAAATTAGAACGTTCTGTGATTCTCCTTTCTCGTCTCTATCATATCACATCAAAATCGTACACAATGACTTTGAAGTTTTTTTTATTTATTTTGTGAATCGTAGCAGATTAAATGTTTTCAGCTGATTATGGATTGATACTCCGGCATTTCAAAAGTGTGGAATCTTTTGTGTGAAAAGAAATCCCTTAAGAAAACGGTTTACAATGAGAACGTGATCTGTCCGGACTTGAGGGGATTGTCTGAATGGTTCTCCGGAGATAAACAGCTTATTTGTTACTAAATGATTAGTTAGGACATACGACCTTTATTTGGATCCATGTTTACTTACCAATGAGTACGAATGTTAAAGCTTACCTACCGTTGAACACGAGTTTTTAAGCTTATTAACTATCATGAAGAGTATTTTCAAATCAGATTACGAAGCATTAAGTTGTGTTTTCGTTTTTCTTTAAAGTGTAAGATACATTTTGAAATCGATTGACGCAAGGTCCGTTTATACCTCAACTTTACAGTTTTGAGTAATTGGAAATGCTTGTCATAAAAATTTATTCATTAGAATTCAATTTCCTTTTTTTCATATGTATACACACTGGTACAAGATTAAGATGTCATAAATATGCCATTTAGATTAAAATCAATGACAAAAAAAATCTTCGGTTGAATGATACGTGTAATCATCTAAATCCAAGGAAACTGTCGTAAATTGGCTCCTTGAGTTTTTTTTTTTTACGTTACATCATTTGCATTAGATTGATACAGCAATTTACGAGAAATAAAGCATAAAGCAATAAAGGTGCATCGTTTTTATAACATGAAATCATGTTTTTAAAACACATCACCTAAAGGGAATTCATAAACAGCCGTGTTTACCATGATAAAAAACATTTTTTTTCTATGATTTTGTTTATTGTTCCATTTGAATCTTTCATGTATTCATGATTTAGAGCTCTCGCAACAATGAATGGGGAAAACTTCCACTTCTCCTTGTCAATCGACGGACAAAGATTTAATTCCACTTATATCTTTACTACGGAAGCCGGCTTATTATAGAAACTTTATTAATTACGAATTCGATCTTTAAATTTCGGGAAACGAAATGGCTGTTCTACTGAGAATTGATGTTGCAGTTTTTCAACAAAAGTTTATTAGAACTCTTCATTTCACAAAAGTCGTGTAAAGAATAGATCTTATTTGAGATCAGACGAAACTCTGTTTCATTTTAAATTTATAAATGCTGCAGACCTACGTACTACTGATGAAGTGACTGTTCAAAGCAAATGAACAAAAACTTACATACCCATGTATTTTTAACCATTTTTGGTGATTGCTTCATTAACGTGATACTTCAAATACAGCTTAGTTAATACTCTTACAAATATTTGACGTATGCTGGTTCTAAGATTGACATTTGAAATGATAAAAGACAAACCTTAAAAAAATTCCATACCGATATATTAGTCAAACGGTTATATTGTTGAAAACTGAAAGACACATGAAACAATAACAAATCAACAAAATTAGTAACAAAACAAACGTATAGTTTTGAAATAAAGATTCTGAACCTGTATATACTGACACCTTTAAGAGTAACATTTCGATTGCACTAATGGATATTGGCGAAGATATTTATTGTCCTATTCTTAGGCAAAGAATTCAAACAAGCTAACTCTTTGACTGACATATTCTACAGGATATTTAGAGACAGGAACCGATGCACAAAATATACCGGCTATACCGTGTCAGATTATATATGTGTCAGTAATATATTACACTTCCTTAAAATCTGTGACAAAAGCACACTATATCTTAAACTTAATCATTATCAGTCCTATATATCATCGGACAGTAACTATATTTCAAAACCACAGGGATTTATCATGCTTCCTGGTTACTAAATTTTCTATGGATTATCTATTATGATAACCCATAGTGAAGCGTGATAGACCCCCGTGTTCAAAACCATTCCATAGAGAGCACAATGCCAGTTCATCGAATGACAACAATCAGGTACACAACAGATATTGTGATGTTTACAATGATACTAAACACAAAACAAACTCTGTCAAATTTCACAGCAATATCTTTCCACGTAATATCGCAGGATTCTTCCATAATATCCCGACATTCTCCTTTCTCGTCTCCAAAGGCGACTACGGAAGTAGTACTAGTCTTTTTCGCGCAAGTTAAACAACAGAGTTTTCTCAGAAACTTGGGTGGATCTGATGGGCCTTCGTACAGGTGCATCTTCAAGCCGACTATAACACCTATACACATGAATGTGGAACTTAGAATAAAAATCAACAGGACGTAAATCAAAATTGGAATCGGTTTGGATGAAACCGGCATACTTTCAGAGGCAAATGTCATATAAACGGACAACGCCAAAAGGCACGTGATACAATAGCCGACCCGCTCTCCACTCTCTGAAGGTAACATAAACACCATAGCGTTCAAAAACGCCATAATCAGTACGGGAGAAAACAGATTCAGTATAAAGAAAGCATATCTGCGCTTCAACTTCAAAGTGATTCTGGTGTAAGGTATGTCCACAAATAGTCCCTTTTCCACGCTGGTGGATGTCAAAATCCAGATGTTGTTTTCAGAGAATACATCCAGGTTTACTGACTGATCGTCTACAGTCATGTTGATATCAGTCTCCCACCCCCATGGGAGCAATTCAATGCTGCATTCCTGGGTATCAAAGGGAAAGTACGTCACATCGACGTCACAAGTTGTTTCAAGCATGTCGGCACTGTTAACAACCACCCAACCATTATCATATATTCGAACGGGAGTGTTCAAAATTCCGATCGTCGTTATAGATTTTGCGGGATTTCCAGTGATGAATGTTGGATTCCATATTAAACTTCCGTCAATTCTGAACTCGTAGAGGTACCCATAGCTTGACGGTGTCCATGATAGACTCTCGTCCAGCCACTGTAAGTTCAAACTGACCACAGTGGTCAGTATCCCATTCAGCTCGTCCAGACCAGTGATAGACTTGATGTACAGTCTCAGTTGGACTTCTGTGGGATACAACTGGAAAGTAGTCTGTCTCAGATATTTATTATAGCCACTGGTCAATTGGGTATACAGAGACTGGGCATCGGTCAGTGTGGCGCAACGGACGGACGCAATTTTCAAAACAAAAAGAGCAAAAACTATCCTGTGTAGATGCATTTTTTCAACAATAAAACTGAAAACGTGAACCGTCCACAAAACACAATATTACATGTATATAATTGCGATCTTCTGTAGTGTTTGAAATTCATATAAAGTTTATCTTATTTGGACAATGCGTATAGGATAATTCCTTGAATACACTTTACTTTACGAATTTTCTTTGAGGTATTCTTCATGAATAGCATTTTGTTCTCAAACTGATATTATTCAAAGAGCAAGATCATAATGTATTTTCATCGACAAACAGGACTTCAAAATACCTATTGGAGATCATTATACATATAATCCTCGGGACAGGGACTTGTGTAGCGACACATGTATGCCTTTAAGGAAAATAGTCCATCGTCCGAGGATGAAGTTTCGTTGGCTTTACAATAGATGTATCATGATTACATTTTTTTATTCACCTGGGGGCTTAACCAAAAATGTAATCATGATAACTAGTTATCATGATTACCTTTTTGGTTAAGTCCCTAGGTGAGTCAAAAATGTAATCATGATAGATGTAACATAAATAATTGTCAAACGTATTGCTTGATTTACTACTAGAATTCTAGTGTTCAAGCAAAAATCAAAAAGACGATCAAGCAAGAACAAAAAATATAAGAAACTCTAAGATGGTACGGTACATGTAGTAAGATTTTTTAAAAAAAACTTTGCTTGTGAATTAGTATCTTTCTTCTAGCGATTGTGTGTCGATGTACGAGTGAATTAGTATCTTTCTTCTAGTGATTGTGTGCCGATGTACGAGTGAATAAGTATCTTTCTTCTAGTGATTGCGTGTCGATGAACGAGTGAATTAGTATCTTTCTTCTAGTGATTGTGTGCCGATGTACGAGTGAATTAGTATCTTTCTTCTAGTGATTGCGTGTCGATGTACGAGTGAATTAGTATTTTCTTCTAGTGATTGTGTGTCAATGTACGAGTGAATTAGTATCTTTCTTCTAGTGATTGTGTGCCGATGTACGAGTGAATTAGCATCTTTCTTCTAGCGATTGTGTATCGATGTACGAGTGAATAAGTATCTTTCTTCTAACGATTGTGTGTCGATGTACGAGTGAATTAGTAACTTTCTTCTAGCGATTGTGTGTTGATGTACGAGTGAATTAGTATCTTTCTTCTAGTGATTGTTTGCCAATGTACGAGTGAATTATAATATCTTTCTTCTAGTGATTGTGTGTCGATGAACGAGTGATTTAGTATCTTTCTTCTAGTGATTGTGTTTCGATGTACGAGTGAATTAGTATCTTTCTTCTAGCGATTGTGTGTCGATGTACGAGTGAATTAGTATCTTTCTTCAAGTGATTGTGTGCCGATGTACGAGTGAACTTCTAGTGATTTTGTCGATGTACGAGTGAATAAGTATCTTTCTTCTAGTGATTGTGTGTCGATGTACAAGTGAATTAGTATCTTTCTTCTAGTGATTGTGTGCCGATGTACGAGTATTGTCTGTATTAATCGCTTATCGAGTGAACTTCTAGTGATTGTGTTGATGTACGAGTGAATTAGTATCTTTCTTCTAGTGATTTTGTGTCGATGTACAAGTGAATTAGTATCTTTCTTCTAGTGATTGTGTGCCGATGTACGAGTATTGTCTGTATTAATCGCTTACACAAAGGACACTGTGTGACTCTCCGTTTCCCCCTACACGTGTATCTCCATTTGTTATTAAATTGCTATTGGCTCAAAAACGCATCACGTGATCTTCTGTATAAATTATTATTTGTAGCATAGCTCTTTCCCACAAAACACAAAAACCCATTCCATACATTTATAGTACTTTAATGAGGTCGATACATGGGACTATGGACCTGAAAATATCATATTGACCGAGAAGAATTCCCAGTTCATATCTGTAATTCCAAGCATCGACCAAATCAAAGTGCCATTTTTTAAACATTTTTATAGTTTTCAAAACTAGCTCGTCAGTCCCTTTACAAAATACCCTTTACATGTACTTCTATATTTTGATATCGATCGAAAGGTCGTGTCACAAGAAATAAAGATATGAAATCCCTTTCACTCACCGTTAAAAAGTTATGACCAATATTTTAGTTTTTTAAAAGTAAGTCAAAGTTCAAGATCAAGGTCATGGGGTAATAAAATTGGCATCATACACATCTGAAATAAAAAAAAACTCTATCACCTACCATTCAAGAGTAATGTTCAAAAGTTTTTACAACGGACAAACAGATAAACATACATCCAACAGACGGTCAAGTAAAAAACATTGTCTTTTTGGAGGGATTTACTGACGAGGAAAGTCCCTCTGAAGCACAGGAAATCAAACATACGTTCATACTTGACACAGTTTTCAAAGCATCCGATGACTTATAAAAACTCAGAAATCGCAAATGTAGTAAAATTTCATTCATAACATTGCAGTAAACGATACACATAATATTGATAAAATTCAAAATTTTCAAAGAACAAAAGATTGCACATAATTTTCATTCGCAGCAGTAAAACTAAAACAACAAAAAAAGAATGACATCAATTCTTACTCTGACGGAAACTGATACTTACAAAAACTTGCAAAAAATAAAAACCCGAAAAATGGCAAATAAAGGAAATAAAGTATATGTCAAGATCATTTTTAAAACGAGTATGACAACGTCCGAGTCAATGACGAAAATGTAATAAAACTCTCTCTCTCTCATTACCATGTAAACGTGAACATATTACCTACACACACACATGCATACTCAAATTCAAAGGCACAACAGGCAGGTTACATTAACCGCCGTCACAACTCTTAAAATATGTAAACATTTCATAAAGCATCAGGATAGGTTTAAAATGGAATGGACATATAAATTGTCATGAAATGATAAAGCACCGATGAGTATGGAATAGTGGATTCACACAATGGCACGTCAGCTAAACTCTTTTGGAATGTTATCTGTACGGCGACTTTGTGTCGTCGGTCGTGACTGGATTTCGCAGATTCGATCAAAATCGATTTTAAATCGATCAAATGAGATCAATTCTAACATTTTGGGGTCCGAAGTTGAATCATTTATCACTGGTAAGAAGTTTTGAAGTGGGGAGATTGCCGTCTGTGATTTCAACTTCAAAATCGTCTGCGTTTGCGTCACCGTTATCGACGTGTGAATATCCGGAATAATATTTCCGTCCGTAGTCTATTTTTTCGTCCCATCTTCTATATGCTCTTGGCTTTCGTTTCTTTTTTACGACGACAATGACGATGATTAGAACGATTAAAACAGCACAACCTGATGACACACCTATAACAATCCTTTTGTCAACGTGTGATAGAAACTGTTTGACTTTAGGGACGACTCCCACACTTGTGGAACTATCAGGTTTGGTTGCCTGGTCGACAGTATTCGTCTTCTTCGATTGGTCAGTATTTTTAACCTTTTCTGCTTCCTCTTTTTGTTTATTTATGTGAATCTTTTCGGTCATATCTGGCGTGAGTTTTGTTTCCTTAAACGGACCATGATTTGCCTGCGTTATCCAGACTGAATCCAAAACTTCTTTCGTTGTCACGGCAACCTCCTCCCAAAATATGTGCGTGTTATTGTGAATCTTCAATCTTCCAAAGCTATTAAAAGCTTCCTTGTCCATCCTGAATGCTGACCAGTCCGCTGAGAAAAATAGAGAATAGAATATATATCACAAAGTGAAACACTATTTTAGAAATATAGACCTGTTTAAAACAGGTATGTCGCCTGTCGTATGTTTGACCATAAAAATATGACCTTCACCTTGAAAGTGACCTTGGCCTATATTTGGTGGTGAGTAGTTTGAAAGATACCTGAAGTATATCAAGTAAGTTACAGCCAAATATGTGAAAGTGTGACTATAAGACAAACGGACGGACAGACAAACGGACGCCGGGCAAAGTGATCACTACATGTAGCCCTTGCGTTGCAGGCGACATATGTATAGGATATAAACAAGACTGATTTCAAATTTCACATCTTTTAGTATAAGCACAGACTATACTTCTTCCAAATTCATAGATACTGTGATTGAACAACCAAAAATAATACTCACCAATGGTTGTTGAATTTTTCATATCATCCTCTCCATGTCTACTTCCGGCTGCACCGGAAATAAGCTGGACAGGTGCTTGTGGGTTTGTGTAATTCTTTGCCAGTACCACGCCCTTATACATAGGCCACAAACGCTCGTACGAATGTTCATGGGCTTGTATTACCAAATCTACACCGTATTCGTAAAAAAGATCTTCCAATCTGTAACATAATATCGTGAACACCATGTAATCGAAATGTTTATGCGGAGATCATTCATTGAACATTATCCAAAGATCGATCTAACCCGCACCCTTCCTGTAATTTGCCCAAAAAAAGGATATTTTCCCCACTTTTTATTTAAAATTTTAACATCCCCCACCTCATGGGATCGAATCCCCTATATAAAATATAATCATCCGTATTTTACTATAACTAATCAAGAATAGATCTCATGTGAATATAGGATTATTACCCTTGTCTAACTTTTGATGATGATTTTGTACAATCGTCCAGGTCTGCATTGGAGCAGTACATTGGTCGATGCCCGAACGCTATAACCCATGGACATTTATCTCTGTTGTCATTGGCCTGTTTCAAATCTGCCATCAGCCAATTACGTTGGTCAGAGACAAAAGTTCCTTGTGACGTGAAGAACACCTCAGAGGAATAACTGAAAAGGGAAGAAATCAAAAATCCTTATTTTCATTTGCTTCAATTTTAATTAAAATATTTTTGAAGGAACGAAAGAAGCATAAACTACAGTGGATTATTTTTCCTTTCTTTTGTTTTTCTTTGTTCTCTCTCTCTATGTACTCATTGCTATAGAATGTCTCGAAGGCTTCACACTGACCTAACAAAATGGATTGGACCAAGGTCAATGCTGTACCACATCTTGTTTTGAGGAATTGGCCAATCAGTTTTAGGCATGGAGAACCGATATCTGTAGTGTGCGAAGGTGTCATCGTCAATCTCTGGTAAAAAAAAATGTAGAGAAAAACTCAATAGCGTTCATGAAATTTGGTCTCTAAGCACAATTTGAATGTTTAGAGCATCTCGTAATAATTGCTGTCACTTGTCTACCCGAGACGATTTGATCTCTGTATTTGTTTAAAGATTTTACATGTTAATCTACAATATTCTAATCGAACTTTGGAAATTGTATTCTTATTTACGGAATGTTGCATTTCGTTTTGGATATTTGTGACCGGGTTGACATGTGTCTGACTCGTCTGGGGCCAGGTATTTTCATTGTGACTGGATTGTCCTTTCAAAAGAAACATTTACCATGATTTCCAGGAGAGGTTAGGTACGGTATCCTAGAAGCTATTTCTTGAATAAGTCTCATAAATGCATCACCCGTCTGAAGGTAAAGAAAAAAAGTTACATGACTCAAAACAATAGTTATAATTGTATCCTGATTAATTATAATAAATTCCACTAATTCCATGCATGTTCACGAGAAAAGGTTATTTTAAAAGTTCTTTGAAATATCCTGTATATGTAAGTATTGAATTTCTTTCTTACTTATTTATGATGTACAATATCTAGAGTTCAACAGAGTATATGACAATTGTATTCAAATGTCATTATATACAGATGAAACGTTGCTTTAGTTCGTTCAAAGTAATGAACTTAGCTAACAACTCAATGGAGAGACTCTACGAGAATCTACATGTATAATCGTAATCATGCAATATCCCAAGCTAAACCGACAGATCAAAAGAGGAAAAATCAAAAGAAGCCGCCTTCAATGCCATAAAATCTTCTGAATTAAAGTATCTCAACGAAAACTTTTCTGAAAAATGAATTCTTGAAAAAAAAACTTTCAACGAAAGAGAAATAAAAGGGAGTATAACTTCAACCACCGCGCATGCGCATAATCCCCAAAGCCCCTCACAAACTCACCTCCGTAAAGCACAATTGGTTAGTTGTGTTGTTAGATCCCTGATTAACGATAAAAGCATATCATTTATCTGCCTTTGGCATAAAATATAACGGAATATGTTATGATTTGTTACAGATGATGGGAGGGGGTTTGGAGGGGTAGCAAACTTTGAATCCCCCAAACAATTGTAATATACATGAAGTTGATAATGTTGCAGAAAAGACGGATTGCTGGATGGAAAGACGTACAGAACAGAGGTGAAGTAAGACAGAAAAAGCAGACAAACAGACGGAATGCATTCGTTATTGTACATGTATCAATGAACACATTCTGGAGCACTATCGTATGCAGTTAGTGGTTTGAAGCATGACTGACCATCGCAAGAACAACAGAAGTAATTCTGTCACGCTTTCTTCTATAATTTGAATCTACTCCGATTATATCATACGTGAAAATTCGTGACCCAACTACAGCAATATTTCATATTCTTAAAAAATACTGTAATTATAAAAAAAATCCGTAAGGAGGAGAATAATTATTAAAAAATGTTATGATCACTGAGCGATGTAGTCCCCTACCGGCGGCATATATTTTTGTCCTGCAACTCTGCCTATATATGAATTACTCTTCTGCAATTAAATATGTATGAAAGAAGGGAGGAGATCTCCAACAAGACCCCTGAGTTTTAATTCAACTTACTGTCTGTGCAGCTCAGTTCTGAGGTTTTATCTGCTTTAGCTTTATCGATTCGAAAAAGAGGTCAAGCGTGAAGAAAGTTGAACTTGCTCTGTAACTATCCAAGACTAAGCTGAGTATCAAATTTCACCTGAATATCTCTATTTATTGCAGGAAAAAGTCTGGAAAACTGACAAAAACTGAATTGGGCAAGTCATCAAGGGGCATAACTCCTTGAAAAATAGGTCAAGCATGACAAAAGTCGAACTTGCTCTGTAACTATCCAAGACTAAGCTGAGTATCACATTTTACCTGAATACAGTATCTCTATTTGTTGCAGAAAGAAGTCTGGAGAACTGACAAAACTGAATTGTGCAAGTCATCAAGGGGTATAACTCCTCGAAAAATGGGTCAAGCGTGACGAAAACAAAACTTGCTCTGTAACTATCCAAGACCACGCTGTGTATCAAATTTCACTTGAATATCTCTATTTGTTGCAGAAGAAAGTCCGGAAAACTGACAAAAACTGAATCTTCCAAGTCATAAAGGGGCATAATTCCCCGAAAAATAGGTCAAGCGTGACAAAAGTCAAACTTACTCTGTAACTATCCAAGACCAAGCTGTATATCAAATTTCATCTGAATATCTTCATCCGTTGCAGAAAAAAGTCAGGAAAACTGACAAAAACTGAATTTTCCAAGTCATCAAGGGGCATAACTCCTCAAAAAATGGGTCAAGCATGACGAAAGTCAAACCTGCTCTGCAACTATCCAAGACCAAGCTGTGTATCAAATTTCATCTGAATATCTCCATCCGTTGCAGAAAAAAGTCAGGAAAACTGACCAAAACTGAATTTTGCAAGACATCAAGGGGCATAACTCCTCGAAAAATGGGTCAAGCGTGATGAAAGTCAAACTTGCTCTGTAACTATCCAAGACCAAGCTGTGTATCAAATTTCATCTTGATATCTCGATCCGTTGCAGAAAAAAGTCCGGAAAACTGATATTCGGACAGACGGAGGGACAGACAGACAGACAGACAGACGGACGGACAGACAGACCAAGAGGAAACTAAGAGTCCCATTCGGCGTTGCCGGTAGGAGACTAATTAAGCATTAAGGAATAGCAAAAAACAAAACAAAACAAAAAAAAAACTGAACGTCCAGTGGGAAATAGTACGACCCTTTTCTTGTCATTCACAAAGTTTAAGGTATTCGATGTTCATAAGCTTAAACTTCTTGTATTTTAACACAAATATCACTGAATTAACATTACGTAGAACCAATAATTTCAGCTAGCGAAAGACTAGCTTGCTGGCCTCGTCTTGTTTAACTGAAATGGTCGAAGTCTTAAATTGCCGACAAAATACTAGTTGCACATAATGGACGTGTCTTGCTCGATATGTAATTTGTAACAACAAATACCTTAAGTTCTTTAAAAAAATATGAATATCAAAACAATCCATGCACAAAGGTAAACTATAAAAATGTAATGTATCCCAAGGTCGCCATACCTGTCCCCCATTGTCCCTGAGGTTGTAGGCGAAGTCCCCCACATGTAACACGCCTGTGTACTGTCCATTAAGCACTTCAGAATCCAGGTAGGGTATGGAGTCAGACTCGACACCCAGGTCACCGTATACCAAAAACTCTGGCGACCAGTCCTTCAGGTAAAAGGTACATGTACATGTATATGAAAATGTTTGTTGCAGCGAAAAAAAACCCACCATTCTTTTTACTAATGCGTTATTGGTTTACACAATGAACAATTTCCTGGCTTTTTTTCTTTAAAATGGATATTCAGGAAAATGTTTCAGATGAAAAAAAAAATTACCTGTCCTGCAGGAGGCGACCGGAAGTAGAAAGGACCACTGCTAATCTCGCTGCTGATTGGACGGTAATAATAGGTTGTGGACGGCGTGATATTCTGTATATTTGATGAGAAATAACTTAATTCAAGCTAGCAAATATAATCTGTAGTTTTGTATGTTTACATGTCTAAAATCATTAAATGTAATTTGGCTTAATTGCTATAATAGTCATCATAACAATTGCTGCAATGAGGGCGTCTCATAATTGAGGACGCAAATTCTGGAACACTTCACGGCATGCCCTTTATCAGCTTTTGAAGCTAATATCAATTAAAGCAACGATTTCATATCGTTTAAAATTATTCAAGTGCGTGTAGAAAATAAAATCAGATGCATTTGTGCAGAACTAAACTATGGAACGCCATCGCTGTCTTATGATTAGGTTTGTTACTGACCTTACACGGAAATCTGTCGGGTTGATAAAGCCCATAGAAGGCTCGGCGCAAGCGCCTCGCCTTCTATGGGCTTTATCAACCCGACAGATTTCCGTGTAAGGTCAGTAACAAACCTAATAACTAATAATATGGTATGGTTTAATCAATAAATGCGGTGGTAAGTACATTACATGCGGTGGTAAGTACATTATATGCCGTGGTAAGTACATTATATTCGGTGGTAAGTACATTATATGGAGTGGTAAATACATTATATGCGGTACATTATATGGGGTGGTATGTTCATTACATGGGGTGGTTAGTACATTATATGCGGTGCTAAGTACATTATATGGGGTGGTATGTTCATTACATGGGGTGGTTAGTACATTATATGCGGTGCTAAGTACATTATATGCAGAGCTAAGTACATTATATGCGGTGCTAAGAACATTATATGGGGTGATGAGTACATTATATGTGGTGCTTAGTTCATTATGTGGTGATTTAGTTATGATAAACATTCTTATGACCAAGATTAAACATTTCTGAGACTCGGATCGCAGCTACGTTAAGGCACTCCTCGTTTTTACGTTTTTTGTGGCCTTTAAACACAAATATTTATCTGAGAAGATAAAATAAATACTATGTTGTTTGATTGAGTTATATTTCATTGTATTTTATTCAAAAAAGTGAAAAGATTAAATCTTTGGCAATCAGTGAAATCTATTCTCTAATTTCATCACTTTCACGCAAGGGTGCGGTGGTGTAGTGGTGAAGAAGCAGGACTGTGGGTACATTTTATTTTTGAAAATTTTTACAAAGTTCTTGCTTTTTTTAAAGTGAGAGGCACCATGATATCAATAGGCGTTGTTTCCGTATATTGTATATGCTTTTACTTATTAGAAGAGCTTTGTACAGTACAGATAAATTATGTGATATTAGTAAAGAGTAGATTAATTCTGTAGCACTACGTTACTAATATATAAATTATAATTTTTATTTTAGCTTGTGATATTCAATTTACGTGGTCTAAGAGAGAGAGAGAGAGAGAGAGAGAGAGAGAGAGAGAGAGAGAGAGAGAGAGAGAAAAAAAACAGGGTGACGTGAAAATTCTATACCATTTTTTAATATTCTAATAATTAGAATAAAAAAATAATGATATAGAATTTTCACGTCACCCTGTTTTAAGAATATCAATGTTATCGGCAATCTCTGAAATCCAGAAACTGAAAAAAACGGTTGTATTTCTTTCTTCTCGGCCACTTATGTAGCTTTCTGGCGCGAAATACACACGGTGTAGATATAGACAAATTTATTTCCTTCCAAACGGTTAAATATTTGATCGGAACACACTATGAATAGATTGTTCCATGATATAAAAAGAAAAAGATGGCAATTATAACCTACTTTTAATATCGCTCTAGAGATGAATTTTAAAATAGTCATCCATCCCCCTTTTCGTTTTCGTTTTTGCCTGTGGACATTGTTTCCCCCCTCGCTTCAGAACCCCACTTGTCCAGAAAATGTGTTTTAGGTGTGACAGCTGTATAAGATTTTATGCAGTTTTCAACCAAATTATAAGTGACATTTCTTTCTTATAAAAAAATTGTGGACACTTTCACCTATCTAGTCTTGAAGTCTGATCTTAACTCTTTATTTTAAGTACAAAAAAGTATACCTTGTGTTTATAAATCGAAAAATAATTACACATAAAGTACACAACCCTCTGTTTACGTACATGCGTGCATGATTACCTCTTAGGACCCCCATGGTCAGAATCGCATCAAATTTGATATAAAGAATGATTTCACATATGTATTATTTTCTGAAATGTCTTCGTCTATTCTCAAAGATTATACTTATATCAAATTCAAGTTTATATTGCTTGTCATTGTCAACATTTCATAGTAAACACGTGGTAGCTCTGACGTCAATTTTCGTGACCTGGGGTGTGTTACAAATTTGATTGGCTTATACAGCCATGTGACCTTTTATTGATATACACCTTTGGTGAATGTGGCATTGTAAAGCGAGGGGGGGGCCGCTGTTGTGTAAAAGCGTTTCCGTTTTCCATTGTTTTCTGTGTAAAAATGCTTATTTTGACCCAAATACCGGTCTTTTCTTTCAACCAACCCCCCCCCCAACACCCCCCCCCCCCCATGATAGAGCTGGGAAATATGTTGAATCCTTTTGTGTTTATGTGTCCTTTTTGGTTAATGATAAACCGAGTCCCAAAAATGTTTAATCTTGGTCATCAGAATGTTTATCATAACGAAATCACCACATAACGAACTAAGCACCGCATATAATGTACTCACCACCCCATATAATGTTCTTAGCAC
The DNA here is from genome assembly GCA_028142955.1 of Pinctada fucata. Taxonomy (NCBI): domain Eukaryota; kingdom Metazoa; phylum Mollusca; class Bivalvia; order Pterioida; family Pteriidae; genus Pinctada; species Pinctada fucata. Next base: position 47,399,338 of record AP027113.1, on the reverse strand, counting down.
CGCATATAATGTACTAAGCACTGCATATAATGTACTTAGCACCGCATATAATGTACTAACCACCCCATGTAATGAACATACCACCCCATATAATGTACATAGCACCGCATATAATGTACTTCGCACCCCATATAATGTACGTACCACCCCATATAATGTTTTTAACACCGCATATAATGTACTAAGCACTCCATATAATGCACTTAGCACTCCATATAATGTACTTACCACCGCATATAATGTTCTTAGCACAGCATATAATGTACTTACCACCGCATATAATGTTCTAAGCACCGTATATAATGTACTTATCACCGCATATAATGTTCTTAGCACCGCATATAATGTACGTACCACCCCATATAATGTTCTTAACACCGCATTTAATGTACTAAGCACTCCATATAATGTACTTAGCACCGCATATAATGTACTTACCACCGCATATAATGTACTTAGCACCGCATATATTGATTAAGCCATCCAATATATTGAATTATCTCATGATAAGACAGCGATGGCGTTCCATACTTAACCGTGAAATCATTCAGTCATCATTCAAAAGTACATCTCGAAATTCCCAAAATCATGTGAAGACAATGTTTAATTTCATATCATATTACCTCGATTACAGCTCTGTGTAGACACTGAAGTCCACTTGGATTCTTCTCAGTAAAGTGGACCATCTTTCCAGATACTTTATTTGTTATGTTCCATGGACCTGTGCCGTATACAACTTCCGTTGTACAGTTTGTTTTTGTAGCCCACATGATAACCATCTGTGACGTTGTGTCTCCAAACGCGATATGTACGTGTTCTGGGTGGCATGGTACTGTGAAAAAAAAAATCTCTTTAATGGAAATCACATGCATAAATGACAAAATTTTTTTTCACAATCTTGCCAGTAAGTCTAGCCTACGGTTCTCATTTTAACAAAAGTTCAATTAAGACGAGCAGGGACTATGATTGCCCCAATCCGTACACCAAGATGACCGTCATTGCTTATTTGCTTGTACTTTATTAACTTTTTTTTGGCTTCAGTTGTTCAGAATTTCGTCACACAGTTCTACCAAGTGCACAAGGTCTAGTTTACTTAAATTACAAACCTATAACTTCTGGTAAGATTTTGACTTACATTGCGTAGAGTAAACACTTTCATCGATACCCTTCTCCCTAAAAAAAGTGTTTCCAGTAACAAACACTACGACAACTCCCTCCAAGAATTTGATATTACAACAAATGAAACATTAGTCTAATACCCTGTATTCGGCTTCATATTTGACTTTATACATGACTCAGTGTCTACTTCAACTAACGTTTTATTGAGATCAATTTTCCCACATCTAATGAATAAATCTGCATAAAGCTAACATTCCTTTACGTTATTAGATTTTTACATGAGCGTACAATTTCCGTTTTGGGTCATTTTGTATGTAATAGATGGAAAATTAATCATACGCTTCCGTCGATGTAAAAGACCCCCTTTTCAGAGACAGTTGAGCAAACCGTGTCGATCCTTCCATTCTCGATCATGTAAGGAAATAGTAAAAGGTTGGAGTGAGGTGGACAATATAGGTCGGCGAAAGAGGTTAACCTGGAAAGTCTTCATTAGGAATACAAACATGAAATATTAACAATCTATCCCTTACGGCTTGTGACACTGGGAGGACACGCATGTTTGAACCCCCCCCTCCCCAAAGTCTTGTCACACGGAAAACGTTCGAGAAACATCAATAATTTATCATTTGCCATTTTTAGAAAAGATCAAACATCCAGGTCAAGGTTAATCTGGAAAGTCTTCATTAGGAATACAAACATGAAATGTTAACAATCTATCCCTTACGGCCTGTGATAATGGGAGGACACGGATGTTGACATACAGACGGACGTACATATACCATAGAAGGCATGTGCACAAAGCGATTCCCCATGCAGTGTCGCTATGCTTCGTAGGCAACACAAAAACGTACCCTTTCCAAGACACTTGACGTTGCGTCTTAGAAAATGTCTATTCTACGTGAGATTACCTCGTTTTAATTTGAACCTTGCCAAAGCGATTTTAAACCTATTAAAGCGATTTTGTCGATCTTATCTTGATAAGACTTTATATATATAAACTCCCTTCAACGATAAAACACACACCTGTTGCCTCGATATGGTTTTCTTAAAGCTTGTAATGAGCAGACAATATTATGTACTCGTACAGTTTATACGTGAATCTCTCTCTCTCTCTCCTCTCTCTCTCTCTCTCTCGTCATTGTCACCACCAGGTCGGGGTATCATGTGGTCAGAGGTAGGTATTTGCCTGATGAGACCCACCAGCTGTGACACTGACTCACGTCGCCTTTGATAATGTACTGCAACCATCACATGACATTATACCTCCTAAACATATGTTACTACAGACGATCAATCTTGGCAAATCAACATTATTGTAGAACTACGCCTTTGTCTGATGTTTGTTACATTCACTTGCACAAAAAATATTGATTTTCAAAGCCTTTCATCATTAAAGACTATATATGTACTATTATTCATAAAGAGGGTTTTTTTCTTTTTTGGTTTGTGTAGCTGTTCTAGAATATTCTCGACTTTCTGCAAGCTGTAGTATAATGGCTCGGTGGACATGCAATTTATTGTCAGATATATAGCCCTCGATCGAAGGATTATATGCATGCATATTAAAGATAGCTCTGATGAAATAACCATCAGTGGACTTAAAACTATTCAATAAGAAAGATTTTAAAGAAATCAAATCATAAAATAAATGGAATATATACCCAAATTTTATGAATACATCTTTTACGAAAAAGTGGGAGATCAAACGACCTGCAATCGCAATTTGATATACACCTGTGAAGAACCAGTTGATGTATCCTTTTGAGTATTCAGTTTGATTTGTCTACCATGGATTACTTCAACCAAATCTAATACCTATTCGAAAAGAGATGCTGGTCATACGTGATTCACTGAGCCTACATAAAACATCGTCGTCGGGTGAAATACATGTACGTGTAATGGTAGTGTGGTGACGTGCCCTTGAGAAACGATATTATCAACTTTTACTATTCATTTTCAAAAATAGACCTTTATGAAACATGCGTTAAGGAAACATATAACAAAGGCGACAAAATGAGAAACGCAATAATCTGATAAGGGTATGGAGGCCCTTGGCGTTATATACCAGTACGGTTATTATGAATAAAATCCAGACGCTGGATGGCCAATAACGGGGAGCAATTAGTCAAGTCTAATGTGAAACCCTATAGAGCATTCAATTTCCATTTCCTGGCAACATTTGTAAATTGTTTTGTTCAATATATCCACGGTTAGGATTTCATGTACAACAGCGCAACATTCGTCTCCCTCCGATACAACATTACATCTCCGATCGTATCAGTTACACATTTTTTTCCCATTCAGATGTACAATATGAAACTTGATTCAGACAGAGATATTTGAACATTTGCAAGGGTCTGGACACAGTCAAGTCTTAATTTGGTGAAAATTACACAAACACATATTTTTAAATTAAAAAAGAGCATTGTTGACAATTTCTAATTTCAAAGAAGGTGGTCCGACTACCCCCCCCCCCCCCCAATGGGATATCGATGAAATCAGTTACTCAGTACCGTATATACAAAAGCACTTTTTGTTCTCTTCCATTTACTTTGCAAATTACATCTGAGACATATCTCCATCACCGGTAGATCTACAAGTTCTTGATTTTTTTAACTTTCAACGAGTGTTCTTAGAATAATGAATCATGTATTTGTTGGAAAGAATTCTACATCTGACGATCATCACTCACTCTCAGCTGATTCGTCGAAAGGGGGGAGTTAGACATTGTTCAAGATTTATTCGAAACGTTTAAAGCTTGTAAACATTCTTGCCAATAAATACATCATCGTGTATACAAAAAACAGTCTCGATGAAAAAAGGGGGGGGGGGGGGTCTCTTTTAAATTTCGAATTGCATGAACTATTTTGTAATTCTTTAAAAACTTTTTCTGTTAATTGTACTTGAAAATTTATTCTGGTTTTGTGATCCGATCCTAGGTGCAACGGCCGAACCAAACGTCAGTGGTCAATATGCTATTTTAGAGACGACAGAGATCATTCGGTCAAATAAAAATGAATACTAAACTTACCTTCTTTTTCATGCACCGTCAAACATATACAGAATGAAATAAGACATAAACTGTTAAAAATTTCAAGTAAGTAATGCATAATCCAATTTAAAGTAGCACTGTTACGAACGTTTACATTTATAGACAGGGAAAGAACCAAATTGATATGGCTCAGTGATGTAAATACGGATTTCTCGTCGGCTGTTCAGAACACTCCATGTAAACGAGAACATCTGCTGCATTATGGTTATTGATTTTGACGTATACGACATTCGTTCATTTATCACTATATATATTCATGCTCCTTTTCAAAATGTCATATCAACAAGGTTCAATGGGGGTTAACTGTGTAAATTCAGAAGTTCGAGGCACATCCCCATGAATGGCCATGGTTTGAGGAGATTGATCTCGTTCTTTTGCCCATACAATTATCTCGAAAATCGGGAAATGCAAAATAACAACATTGAAATAATGAAATGACACAAGAGAAAAAGCACAACACCGAAAGTATACAATGACACTCGAGATCAGTTAATTTTAAAGCAAACTTCTATTAATGAAGCGTGTGGCGCCACCTACAATAAATTGCTACTATTTTTCAAATATTTCGAGCACATGGTCTATCATTAACAGTACATTGATGGAGATATCTCCATTCTTTTTATGGCATTTTCTTTGGTAACGTGGTTATAAATGAATTAATCCACCCATTTAGAGCAGTGGCGGATCCAGCGCCCCCATTGCCGGGGGTCAAGGGGCGAATTTTGCCGATTTTGGAGGTAAATGGGCCAAAATATACCTGTTTTTGGAAAATGGGTCAGTGCCGGGGGGGCGCCCCCCTCTGCACCCCCCTGAATCCGCCACTGTAGAGAAAAACCTCCGATTTTAATTTGCGCATCTTTCTTGATTTGTTTTGACAAACATTTTTCCTGGTACGCGGTTTTTTGGGGTTTTTTTTTTTTTTTTTTTTTTTTTTGGTTGGTTTTTGTTTTTGCAGTAAGGGGGGGGGGGGCAACATTTCAAAATTAAAATACTTTTTTTACGACTTAGTTAGTTTAGTTTAAACTTATTTTATTTCAATAAATTGAAAAGGAATCGGGCTTAAGTTGACAACACCATTTTACGACTATATGTCAAATATGACAACAACATATATACGCGTTATGTACGCAATTTCAGATTAAAAATAAAACACATCATATAATGATATAATATTAATAATGAAGTTAATTGAATTGAGAAATCACTCCAAATATTGACATAAATACTTTGTGATGGTATATATTTTTAGCATTCATGAGACATTTGATGGTATTTGCATTTATCCCTTCAGTGATCATATATAGTGAAAAATGAGGGGAAGTGTTTCTCATCCTTAACATAATTTAAGCGGAGAAAAATCTATCAGACCGTTGAATTTGATGTTTTGGTATCTCTCAGTAAATGTGTATTATACGCAATTTGTCGTCGAATGGCTCAAAGGTTGCCGGGGTTGATTAAATCAAATTATTTATACATGCATGCAAAAAGTTGGGGGGTTTTTTTGTCACATACAACATAATAAAGGTAAAGATGAGGTAAAATTCAACCTAACATTGGCGTAGTTAAGTATTGATCTCTCGATACCTACTATATTGAAAAACACATAATTATAATAGGAAATGAACAAAGCGAGGCCGAGGAGAGGAACTGTACGCAAGTAGTGTTCAAGAATACATTGTTTTATCAAAGTAGAAACATCTGTGGAGGTCAATTCACCCAAATGACCCAAGAAAGAACCCTTTTGATTTGGAGGTTCAAAGTTCAAAGACAAGCTTGGAAAGTACCACAGCGTACTCTCCACATATGAAAAAACTCGCAGTGGAAAAGACCATGGCTTTCCGACGATGAGTACGTTTATTGGATGTAGAAAATTTCTCGTGACTCCATGACTCAAATTAATCTTTACCTACTGTGTTAGATCGTGCATGACTTATGGAGGAACCCTATTAATTTTGGGTAAAAGGTCAAGGTCATTGTTGAATGTATAATAACAACACTTTTTCACCATAAATGAAGTATGTCGTTCTTGGCCTACACTAATGAAACTTCACGCATAATTTGATTAGGAACTACTAGCATGCGCGGATCCAGAGGGGAGGAACCGGGGGTCCGGGACCCCCCCCCCCCCCCTGAGATTTTCGATGATGGGGTCCACTTTTGGCCCATTTCAAATTGAAAGGGGTCTAAAAATGCATAAAAAGGCTTTTTAACCTAAAAATTCGGCTCGCTTCGCTCGCCATGAGCAAATACACTTAGTCTATAATTTTTTTCTGCAAAATTCCTTAATCACTTTCAATTTTTTTATACTAAATAATTTTATATAATTGTCTTGGGTCTCATGAACTCGTATTTTCAATAGTCCCTTACTTCATAGGATGTAACCTCCCTCATCTTTATCAAGGTTTTGTCATTTTAAGATGTCAGATTATTTGGGAAAATGATTTATCTATTTATTCTCATGAAATATAGACAGAATGTGAATTAATCAAAATTTTCGCGGCTCGCTCCGGTCGCCGATATAAGGAGTAAAATATTCAGTGTTATAAATAATCCTCTCGATCGAAACAAGACAAATTAATATTTCATATCTCGCTGCGCTGCGCTCGCCAATTCTTCGTAAAAGAAAACGTGAAAGGAAAGCTAACAATACCCGCCCTCAAAAATCAATCCTTAGTGTTCACGTCGCCCCCCTGATGTGCAGGGAAATATTGTAACCTACATCATAGGTAGACTTCCTACAATCTTGGACCCCCTCTGACCAAAAATGCTGGATCCGCGCATGCTACTAGTACATGTAACAAGGAATCCTGCCTATTTTGGTGGTAACAGTGTGTTTTGCACCATATTAACTTGTGCGAATCTTCAACTAAAGGGATAGATACACTGCCTATGATCGAGGGACGGGTCTTTTCATTAATTTTAAGACCAAAAGGTCAAGGTCAAAGTTGGCATTTACTGACCTGCATTTTTCTAACATATTATCAAGTAATTCATTAATTGATAATAATTTACACACACTATTTTAAAACCTTTGAGAGATAAATATTAATTTGAGTTTTTTTAAAGTTCAACGGTAAAGTATACATGTTCTGTATTTAAGGACATATCCGACACCCAAAACTCTGAGTCTTCACATCGAAGAGTTCCCCAAGCTCTAAATACATATAAAACCATTTAGAAATAATGTTAGTTTATATTATATTAACGACTGTTGTGCTTGATAACAGTGCATTGTTTTTGCAATATTTGATTTTGTTTAAAATGTTGATAAAGTCAAATTATGCTTCAATTATATTACATAAATGTACTGACTGTCTTTTGAAATGAAAAATGTCTAATAAACAGTTTTTATTTCGAAGTATTCTGTATTTCTGACTTACAAGAAAGATAACTCCGATTTGCATTATGCAGTACTTTAAAAATGTTTTTTGTCATTTTACACAAAGCATAGACGGTTTCAAATTCTTCGCTTCAATCAATCAGTAGTATATCCAGTATATTGTATTCCAAATATAAAGGAAAATCATCCAATAATGAATAAAAGATATTAAGTAATATTTTGAATTTGCCATAGTCGTCCATGGAAAATGTCTGCATTAGTCAATTTGGGAAGTACTCAGAACTTCATTTTCTCCTATGGTAACCACATTAAGTGTCACTACATATCACTTTTACATGGAAAAAGATTAGACAGATTCAAATCTAATTAATCTGTCCTAAAACTGAATAAACAGTATATGTCCTTAATACATCGATGTTGTGAAATATAAACCAAGAATATATGTATTTTTCATATCACACAATTTCATGGCATATCTTTGCATTATCAGATTATGCAACCGTTGTCAAGACAATTCAGTGATGTAGGAAAATTTTTATGAAGAGCCTACCTAAGTATTCTCTACATAAAAGGATTATATAAACAAGACAGTGTGTATAACGGACGGTAAAACAAGGGCCCTATCAACGGGTCTAAGGGGGGCAATATGTGAAATGATATACAGATAAATAGCCTCTTGGGTTTCAAAGCATTTAAGTCAATAGCCCTCGATTCTAAGCTTGACAATCCAATGATATATATGTAAATAAATTACCATGATTAAGGCGACTTTTAAAACCTAATTATGAAGTTGCGTATAAACAGATATACAAAAGTAAAACAAAAACACGGAGATTATAAACGTGGACAAACTTTCAATTTATTCCAATATTAAAATTCACTTTGACGATATTCGTATAAAACCAAATGTTGGAAAAACGATGCAGTTATAGAATTTGTTTGTATCGGGAAATGAGAAAGTATACTTGGACTGAACACCGAAAACATTGAACCTTTTAAGAAGTGCATCTTATTTAACATTGCGGCGTTAAGAAATGGGAATATCAATTTCCACCAAGAAACATGAAGCTAAACAAGAGGCTAAACTCAAGGAGCGGGACCCACCCCTGGGGATGGAGAGGGGTCTGCACAGGACTAGCTCCAGGTATTACAAATCTTCACCCACGGACAGCGGCTACCCCACGACCGCCTCTAGCTGTACCGACAATTTTCGAAAAAGAACGGAAGTTGAATGTGCCTCGTTTTCGGATCTGTCGCTGGATGATATGATTTTACCGGCAAAAAATACAAATGAATATAGGTTCCAGTCGGAATTTGACAACGGACTTCATACTAGGGGATTCGGAAAGACTTCTTTTGAGGAAAATGTTAACCTGGACGTCCTAGTATCCGAAAGTAATGAGTGGAACGTGGAGGATGTAAACTCGGTTAAAAACTTACAGATTCCCGGAACGGTGATAAATGGATCACTTTCCAAAAGGAAACATTCAAACAAAAATAGTGCTGACGCAGTATTTGACAATGAGAGAAGCAGACTGTCCGATGATTATATTTTGCGGACATCAACTATTGACAGACTTAATAACAGGAAGGGCGCACATTCAAATATGCAAGAAAATGAACACGATTTGGACAGATGTTCCTCTCAAGTAAGCACAAACACGTCTGATCCTAAAAATAGACCAGGAGCAGCTCATGGAGAGCGCAGGCGCATGAGAAGTGAAAGTGTACCCCCGCCAATCAGAAATGTCGACGAAGTTTCCGATCAGAAAAACCTCAAACCAAAGACTAAAAACCAAATATGTCCCGATGACGAATTGAGGCAAGGGGAAATAGACATTCTAGAGTTCATAACCAAATTAATTAAAGATAAAAACGATAACCTAAATGATTCGAATCCTTTTCTAAACGAAAGAGGTTCACGGGGAAAATATGACGTCAGTGTAACAGTTGACCCAATGTCTGACGTTATCAAAATTTGCCTTCCAGGAACATTTTTCACCGATGAGACAAAAACTGTTGACAAACAGCGAAAAAGGAAAATAAAGCGTCATCAATCAATGTATACAAAGTCATGGCGATAAGTCGCGTGGGTATTTTGAAAACCTGCAATGTTTGTGATCTGATTGATTCTAATTCGTTTATTCTGTATTCCATTAAGTTGGATTATCTGAATAAATTGAACTTGAACTTACAAACTTGCAACCTTCTGTAAACCGGTGTGAAAAACTGTACCGAAGGAAATCATGCAACATTTGAACGTTTTGTTCATCTGATTGTAAACATTTATCAAATATTTATTTGTGTTATTATGGCAAATATTAAGAAAGTATGTTTAATGTTGCTATGAGATTCATAAAAGCGAAGTTTGGCTAAGCCTTGGAAATACCCACTGGGTAAAGTAACATTTGTACTGTAGCTAAAATTATTACATAAAAGGAGATTAGGACCATATTTTGAAAAAATAAACACAAGCCAGTCAGAAGATGAAAAAAGATAAACCAGCATACAAACAATATAAAGTACGCCAATTTATACCTAGTTTAAAATCATTACAGTGTCTTTAAGGTATCCGTTGTACTATTGAGTCATTTTACAAAGCGTTTTATTCATCTCCATTGTAAAGTATGGTAAATCTTATGCCTGGTAAGGTACTATAAACTAATATATATTTTCTGAAAGGAAATGATGCCCTGAGTACAGATATAAGACTCCTAGGTATTAAAAATCAAAGGGGAAAAACTCTTGTACAACTTTGTCATTTTGCATAGGTTATATAGAGAAAATAGACAATTTAAATGCTTCACCAGTTATTCCCCTTTATTTTTCTGACCCCAAAATTATTATTTTTGAGCAGTGGGCATTATAACCTTTCAGAAAATATAAAGTTTATAGTACCTTACCAGGCATGGAAAAATGCCCTATTGTACATCGTATACCTTAAATTCGTTGATAACATAAAATATGAAAATCTAACAATTCATGGATAAAAGAAAATTTTCGAAATATATATACATGTTTTAGCTTTTATTTGTTTCCATGGTATTTGTGCTTCAGAACCTGAGGACTTAAACAGACAAAACAAACAAATGTCTTGTGTGGTATTTTAGGTCTTTGTCAATGTGATATGTACTAATGTACTAAGGAAGCATTCCGAAGTTATTTACCAGTGACTACAAAGGTGTTTACAAGTATCGAATAAAGAAATGAAACTTGTATTTTTTTTTTTTTTCTGTTGATGAAGACTGGACGGAAAACGGCATCAGCGCGCGAAGAAGCGCGTTAACGCAGATACAAGTCTTCTGGTGATACCTGCATCAACAGAAAAGGTATAAGATAAATCTCCTATCTATTTTTCATTTTTCCCAATTACGGAAAACGGTATGTTTACTGAATCTTATAACAACTATGCCCGCACTATATTTCGTTCGTTGTGTTGCGCAGTGATACAACTGCCGTCCAAGTGGCTGCCACCATGTTTCATACAGCGAATGATCGTCTCTCTTTACCTTTGGAATAGGAACAAGTTCAAGCAAATCATACATGCACATTAAATTTTCGAGTGAGTTAAAAAAGGATGCCCTTGAAATTTTAAGCAAACATTAATATATTATATTTTCAGCTACAAGCTGATTCGTGCTTGAGGGATCGCCAGTTCCAAAAATAGTGCGAAAGCGAATAATTCTTCTATGATCATGATGATAATGAAAAAAATTTAAACTAGGCTAGGTAAACGGTTGCTGTAATGACAGTTTTTAGTTCCCTACCGGCAACGCCGAAGGGGACTCTTAGTTTCCTCTCGGTCTGTCTGTCCGTCTGTCCGTCCGTCCGTCTGTCCCTCCGTCTGTCCGAATATCAGTTTTCCGGACTTTTTTCTGCAACGGATGGAGATATTAAGATGAAATTTGATACACAGCTTGGTCTTGGATAGTTACAGAGCAAGTTCGACTTTCGTCACGCTTGACCTATTTTTCGAGGAGTTGTGCCCCTTGATGACTTGGAAAATTCAGTTTTTGTCAGTTTTCCGGACTTTTTTTCTGCAACGGATGGAGATATTCAGATAAAATTTGATACACAGCTTGGTGTTGGATAGTTACAGAGCAAATTCGACTTTTGTATTGCTTGACCAATTTTTCCAGGAGTTACGCCACTTGATGACTTGGAAAATTCAGTTTTTGTCAGTTTTCCGGACTTTCCTCTGTTACAAATAGAGATATTCAGGTAAAATTTGATACACAGCTTGGTCTTGGATAGTTACAGAGCAAGTTCGACTTTCGTCACGCTTGACCTATTTTTTGAGGAGTTATGCCCCTTGATGACTAGCAAAATTAAGTTTTTGTCAGTTTTCCAGACTTTTTACTGCAACAAATAGAGATATTCAGGTAAAATTTGATACTCAGCTTAGTCTTGGATAGTCACAGAGCAAGTTTGACTTTTGTCACGCTTGACCTTTTCTTTTTTAGGAGTTATGCCCCTTGATGACTTGCAAAATTCAGTTTTTGTCAGTTTTCCAGACTTTTTACTGCAACAAATAGAGATATTCAGGTAAAATTTGATTCTCAGCTTAGTCTTGGATAGTTACAGAGCAAGTTCAACTTTCGTCACGATTGACCTCTTTTTCAAATCGATAAAGCAGATAAAACCTCAGAACTGAGCTGCACAGACAGTAAGTTTAATTAAAAGTCATACATGTTTTATTGAAGAGTGATTCATCGGCAGAGTCGCAGGACATAAATATATGCCGCCGGTAGGGGACTTGCATAATATTTTTCTTTTTCTTAAAATAAACTGTATGGTTTTCATTATTATATAAATCAATAAAGTCATTGAGCTGGAACGATTTTTAATTTTTTGTTGATTTCTCTGATTGACATTTAACAAAGGCTGAATCACCATCGTATGACATCATTGTTGTCTTCCTCTGTGTCTCCTTCCATTATGTTTTGTCAAGGAAGCTGCGTCTGTGTTTAAAATCGCAGCTATCTGTAAAAAAAAAAGTACATATGATACTTAAAATTCATATGAAATATATACATACATATTATGAAGTCCCCTCAAGTAAAACTGAATAAGTTCGATTTATAGCACGGCTTTGATATTTCTGTCATATACAAGACTATTAAAAAGATGTCGTAACTATTTTGCATGTAGTGTCTAGAGGATAAATTCGATAAGCGACAGTCTGTCACAACCTTCTCTTCATGCCATTCCTAGCTTATATTCTTGATTGTTAAAATGGATGATATGGTAAATCGGTCTCTCCATTTTTATGCTTACGTAGGATTTATTAATAAATTGATAAATAGAAGATAAATGTTCACATACTTCATTGACTTGATCAGGATCGACAGTGAGCTTCCCGTAAGGACTTGCATGGTATGGCATTCGACGTCTTGACCACCATAGATGAGCGTCATCAGCTGACGTTATTTCCGTTACCAGGGCGACCAATAGAAATATCAGACATGCTTTCATTTTCTTCGGTGATGTAACCGTTAGATGATCCCGATATCTTTACAAATTGTTGCTGCAATTTGAAGAGAATTTTTCATAATAATAAGCGGTGGTCACAACCAATCGTACGTGCACGTACTTGCTGTTTGCGTGCAAAAACGTAGGCAAACGTAGATTATCCGTACGGTGTCCGTGCGTTCTCAGTACGTCTCCCGTACGGCCTCCTTGCGGATTTGGGAACACACAAACAGGACGTAGCAGTTTAAGTGCACATAGAACTTTCGCTGCGTTCTGTCTGCGTGCTGTCTAAGAATTCAACAGAAGTACGACACGCACGTTCAGTGGCGGATTTAGGGGGTGCGAAGGGGGCGTCCGCCCCCCGGCACTGATCCAAAATTTTCCAAAAACAGGTATATTTTGGCCCATTTTCAGTAAAAATCGGCAAAATTCGCCCCTTGACCCCCCGGCAAAGGGGGCGCTGGATCCGCCACTGACGTTGCAAAGACGTTGCAAGTACATGCACGTGCAACGCACCTTCGACGCAAGGAAGTGAGGGCTCCGTGCGTTTGCAGTACATGTCAATTCGATATCCTTACAATAACATAGAAGACGTACGGAGAAAGTACGTTGTAAGCAAGTTGCACGCAAGTCGTAATTACGTGCAACGCACTTACTTTTTTGCGCAACATATGATGTATGTAAACACCCATATAGCGTTCGTGCGTGCGACGTGCGTTGACGCACTCCTTCCATACTCTTGCCACTTCCTTTCCTGCGTCTTCAGTAAAACGTAGCGCACGTAGCCTCCACAAACACCTACGTTCAAAAAGCGCGCACGGCAGGTTGTGTCCAGGGCTTAAAGGATGTTTAGATGTTATCCGTAAGACTGCTTATAGAGAAAGTAGCCGTACTACCTGATAATAAGCTTTTGATGTTTCATTTTTCTAAATGTTGAATTTCAAGATAATTGAAATTGTTCTTTTCGGATAAAGGAGATGAATAATTTCAGTACGAAGAGATAATCAACACGAAGTTCCTGATTGCACCAATAAGAGAAGAGGCAAGGATACATTTGGTAATGGAAAAAAAATACAAAGTGTGTAAAAGATACTTAGAAACACTTCATACCTTATATTTCGGACATTTGAATATGAACCAAATTGGCAAACTGGTATAAATCCTAAATTCAGTATCCGCGTTGAATTAAATAGCAGATAAAAAAAGGTTAGAAAGTCGGCATTTCACATATTTCGCTTTTGATATTTGCGCAATGTGTTTTTGTAACGTTTGAAATTCAAAGAGTTGTTAACAAGTCAACCATCTGCTTCCTTTGTCAAACACACCTGTCATGTTGTCATATTTACTTTCGATAAGTACATCGCTTTCAAGTGGTAACATAATGAACTTTTCGAATCACCGGCAAGAATCGTAAATCTTGAGGCTATGAACATTCTACTTTTATCTTTTTTTTTGGGGGGGGGGGTATTATTATTACTGGTTTTTTTTGGGGGGGGGGGGGGGGGGGCAGTCGTTAGAAATGTAATCAGCAAAAGTGTAATTTCATGCTCATATAATAAATATGATGAAGAGAAATTAAAGTTTAAAAAATATGATATTTTGAGTGTCGACGGCGCCGCATTAATATTCGTTCCAGTGGCTCCATCTTTAGTGAAATTTGTTTTCATGAGTTGCAACATTCAGTTCCAATGTACAGTTTTCGCCCAATGTTCCGAAGGCGCAAAAAGTGTGCGCGCCATCCTAAAGTTATTTAAAGTCATTAAACTTTTAAAGTACTGAAAGGGAAGTTAGTTATTTGGAAGCTGAAATAATGTAGCTTGTCATACAGTGAGGTGTTATGACCCTTTGCGTCGAAAGATAGAAGTATGGAGCGGATCTGTCGCTCTCTGTTGCTTCCTTCATGTCCTTGATCTCTAGTTTCATGGAGATGATTCTTAAAGTTCGGTTTATTTGATGAACAACACGTCATCTAATGAATCTGAAGGTAAAATTGAACTGAGATGTGGGGAATACAAGAATAAGCATATCCGGCTGGTTTGTCATTTCTATCAATAACGATCTTATGACGTTATATCCATTCAGGGAACGCCATACAAAGAAATTTGTACAATTTCGTTCCGTCGATCACGGACATAATCCTGGTTTAAGCAGTTTTTTCATAGAAGGAGGTGAAGGCAAAGGTCTTCAACAGGAAGACATTAGTGAACAGTCTATTCAGAAGCTACATCATGCGCGGATCCAGCATTTTTGGTCAGAGGGGTCCAAAATTTTAGGAAGTCTACCTATCATGTAGGTACATATATATCGGTGGGCAATTCTGATGGGGGTAGTGTTAGCTTTCCTTTCACGTTTATTTTCATGAAGAATTGGCGAGCGTAATTTTTTTTAGATATGAAATATTAATTTGTCTTGATTCGATCGAGATGATTATTCATAACATTGAATATTTTATTCCTTATATCGGCGAGCGGAGCGAGCCGCAAATTTTATTTTATTAATATATTTCATGAGAATAAATAGATAAGAGATGTGTCATTTTCCCAAATAATCAGACATCTTAAAATGACAAAACCTTGAAAAAGATGAAGAAGGTTACATCCTATGAAGTAAGGGACTGTTGAAAATATGAGTTTCTAAGACCCAAGACAACTATATAAAATTACTTAGTATGAACAATTGAAAATAATTAAGGAATTTTGCAGAAAAAATAGTTTTGTATTTGTAAGTGGCGAGTGAAGCGAGCCGAAATTTTAGGTTTCAAAGCCCTTTCATGCATTTTTGGACCCATTTCAATTAGAAATGGGCCAAAGTTGGACCCCACCTCCGAAAATCTCAGGGGGGGGGGTCCAATGATTCAAAATAATTTGAAATTTCTTCAATGATTGAGAGAGAAGACAGCAAGGTGCACCGCCATCGCCCCCGAGGAGCTCGGGGGAAGACAACCGATTTTCATGAAAGTTAGATGCTAAAATCTTCACTTACATTGCATGGATTCATTTGAAATTTCATATGCAGTTTGATAAATATAAGAAGTATTAGTGCTGAAATAATCAAGTCTCTTGTCATCAGTATAACCGAAGATAATGGGCATACTACTCGAAAAAAGAATTTTATCGATTGTATTTTCCGTTTTGATTCGCCGTATTGCTTCAAATCTCGCCTTACCTGCGTTTTTCATTTATGTCCTTTTTCAGTTTCAATATTTTTAATCATTTATATAATTTTTTTTTTCAATCATTTATAAAAAAAAATTCAATCATTTTCATACTAATTTTCATGATGAGTTTGTTGATAGTAGAAAATATGTTACTTTATTCATTAAATACATGTTTGGTATTGGCAAAAACAAAAAACAAAAAATAAATAAATAAATAGAAAAAAGGGGAAAAAAGAAAAAAAAAGCACATAATTTATATGAAAGATCATTGTACTAATTAGTTGATGCTTAATCTATATGTGCCCTTTTGATGGCCCCTTTAACACCTATAATCACTTAATTGAAGTCGACGAATCGGGAATAAACCCCGTCCAAAACTAGACCGACTCAAGAATAAAATTTTGGCCTGTTCTCGGTCTAGTCCAAAACAAGCTTTAGCCAAGTTCAATCAACTTCGTTTGATCGTTTCTTCAACGCATTTGAAACTTTATGTAATTAAAATTTCTTTGAATTTCTAAAAGTTGGGTCCTGTAGCATCATATCCCACCCATCCTGCTGGTTTATTCCCGATTCGTCGACTTCAATTAAAATTCAACTATATTTATAGAAAAGGGTGTGGTTGTCGGTATTGTTTGCGCAGAATCTTCTCAATTTTCCAGATTCATTGAGGTTTGCAAAGGCGCACAGCCATTGAATAAACAAAAAATCTTCATCAATGTAAGTTTGACAAACGAAGAAAGTAAAACCCAGTGGAAATATCAAAATATGTAAATGGATATCAAAATAGGTAGGTATACGCAAAACAGTACGCGCATTCCTGATTTATAGACGCTCAATAACTTGAGAAATCCGACAAACTTTCAGACTGGACAAAAGACCAGGGGCCAGTCTTCTCTGGTGATATTTGGACATCATTGGTCATGGAGTTCCATCATTACAGGTGGTCAACGGTCAGTTTTGGACAAGTTGTTTGGACAAAATTGTAGTTTGGCCAATTCCTTACAAAATGTTCTTTCGATAGCTTCAGGATCATTTCCATGATATATACCACTCAAAAAAAGTTTTATACCACGTGGATTTTCCTTTCATTATTATGCCGAATAAGCATCTTCTTCTGAAAAGATTAGCAATTGTATTCATATTAAACTAATCTACAACGTTTAATTGGACATTAAGTACTTTTGATGTATCTGATTTCCATTTGATAAATTGACTTGAAAAAAAAGTTAATTTTTATGAAATTATCAAAATGTTTAATTTTATCAAACTCTGTTGGATTCTTGAATAATCACGATGGTGCAAAGAGGATAACTTCATTCTTTTTCACAAATCAGAAATTTTTGAATAAAGTCCTACGACTCTATTTATGAAATATTGAACATTTCAAAAATTACCATAATTTTCAGAAGTCTCTGTCTATCCTGGTAGGGATACTGAGACCAATTGGAATTTACAGTCAGATCAAGTAATGTACCGATATTACCTTTATGGCTGGAAATATTATAACTGAATATTTCTATCATACTTTATGGACACATTGCATAAAAGTCATACATCTATAGAATAAGTGTATGGTAAATAGACTTGTAGGTCAAAACTTTTTTGAGTAGTATAGAAGGCGATTTCAAATCATTTGTTCAATTTGAAGACGTTTAACATTTTTAAAGTTTGGGGTAAAAGTCTATCTTCCTTTGATCTTTTTCATTTTGTTTATCAAGTCACTTTAAAACAAGGACAATAAAATTCCAAATGATACATACATATTACTCTAGATGCTGAGATTGTCCCATATTTAGATAGACAGAAACAGAAATTTCTGTAAAACAAGGTATTTTAGGTAAGAAACATCCAAACCACCGAATATAACAACCGGATACGACTTTTTCTGCACAACTTAAGTACGGATGTTGCTAGCAAACCACGAGATGCTTACTTTCCCCAGGCACCTGATCTCATTTCCATTGGGGATTCACTTTTGCATCTTTGCAGAATGTTTAAGTTGATTGTATTGTTTGTCGTGGAAATATTTTTAATCACTTACTTTAAAAAATACTATAACTAGCATTATATATGTAACATGATTCGTGCGATATCATTAGCACGGCGCGTTTTTAATAGCGCCGCCTACAATACCCTCCCCTCCGTACTTGCACTGGATGATGGACTAAGTTATGTGCCATAGAAGAGGGGGTTGACAGGGTGAAAGGGAGGAGGAAGGGGATGGGGATGGGAGGAGGGAGAGAGGGGAGGGGGGAAGGGGAGGGAGGGGGAGGAAGGGGTGTGAGAACATTAGTTTGAAATTACATCGATACCCTGTTAGAGCGCACGTAGGGGGTTTCGGCTATGTGTCAACAGGGGTTTCGGTTCCGAAACGAGCGGTACGTAGACGAACGTAGCGAGTTTGTTTTATTTATGACTACAAAAATCAAGTTTTTTCATAAATGAATATGCTGACGGAGTGGAGGCAATCATATTTAATCTACCCATCACTTTAAATTGTCTCCATACGGTCAGGTTCTGCCAAACACTTCGGTACAGTTTTGCCGATTGGACAATTTTCAACGTCACCTCAACATTTTGGTTCATTTTCTTCACTGCTAGAATGTTTATGTTGTTTGATGAGGTTTGATTATGTCACATATAACTATCCAAGTCAAATCACCTTAAATTTACCCACTAAGAAAGTATATTTCTTCATTAAACAATACTTTTGAGTGGATTAATGCATGTGTCCACCGGGGTTTCAATTTATGTGTCCAACGGGGTTTCGACACTTCATCTGGACAATGCATTAAATGTTATCACCGTATAGGTTAGAAGGTAGTTTGAAGAGGTTAGAAGGTATTTTGAAGTTTCTACATGAATGAGAAGGGGCGAAACATCAGCAAAGCCAATTCTTATTCATACATAAGCTTCTAAATACCTTCCAATCGCCCCAGATGGCATCTAGGTACCACGGAGGCTCAACTGGTACTAGGACATCCGCCTAGTCTGCAGAAAGTCCCGAGTTTGATCCCCATCTCAAGTGAACATTGTCAAGTTTTACAATATGCACGATCAATTTGAGAACCTGTGATTGACTAAGGCACGGTCCATTTGATATTCTGGGGGGGGGGGGGGGGGGGGGGGGGGCTTGGGTTTTTTTCGAAAAAAATAATTTTGCTCTCAATTTTGATGAAAAAAATAAATTTGCTTACGGTGTGACAGAAAAAAAATAATCTTGCTCTTACAAATAATCTGAATCTGAAGAATTACCATAAAATTTCGCTAAAATTCTTGAAAATTTTCCGGCTCGCTTCGCTCGCCGCAGTTTTCAAATTGTATCAAAAAAATAGTTTCTATCAAAACATTATTTACTAATAGCAAACTTCATATATTTGAAGATATCAAAAGTTATACATGTATGTGAATGGAAAGGGGCTAAATATATTATAAATATTTATGTATTGCTATTTTTCCATGTTGCATGTATCCCATAGAGTCTAACTTTATGTTCTTGTAAGCTTGGTAGGAGAACTTCAGTTATTCACCAATTAACTTACCATTCTTAGCAACATTTAAAAATTTGTCTAGGAGACCTTCCCCTCAGACCCTTTTATACATGTTATATACATGTACCTTATAAAAAATATTGAGAATTGTATTGTAAAAATCTTTTATCTCTCTGTTTAAAAGTGAATTGCCTTGAATAAGAATAAATTAATATATTAATATTTAGAGTTTTGGGTTAAAATATTAATAATTTCTATTGATAAAACACAAACATTCTTAATATGCGCATCACTTTGTTAAAAAAAATTCCTTGCTCCAACTTTGCAAGAAAAAAAATAATTTTGCCCCGGTCCGGGGCGAAAAAAATAATCTTGCTCCGACAAAAAACCCAAGCCCCCCCCCCCCCCCCCCCCCCCCCCCCCCCTGAATATCAAATGGACTATGCCTAAGCTTACATGTTGCCATCTAATTTGGTTATATGTTGACCATGAGAGAGATATTTCATAAGTTATTGGAAGGGTATTATAGTGGAAATCATCACTGAACAGGCATGTTAAACCTCACTGCAACCCCCTCCTAGAGTGTCATTCTCATGAATGTGGAAATACATTTAAGACCGTGCACCTATTTCAAAATCATAATAATTAGACAACGCTTGCCACAGGAGCCTCACGACCGTCTAGTTGGATAACGATATAGATCTATAGTTGCAGTTCAGGGAAATAAAAAAAATTCTTAGCGTGATTAATCTTTTAGCCTTATGGATAGAGGGAAGTGGTTCTTGAATGATTTAATTGAAATATAAGTCCTAGCATCGAGCCCCAGTATTTCAATATGAGATTTCTTTAAAAGATGTTTAAGATTCTATGCAGTGGTGGCGAAGGAGAAGTTAGCCAGTCAGATCCTTCTGCCAATGTTTATTGACCGATCGCCTTGAAAACACACACCTAGAAGAGAACCTTTTGGTTGGTACTTGTTCCTTTGAAGTTTCGTGAAATTCTGTGTAACAGTTGCAGGGGAGGAGGGGGGGGGTTGATGTTTTAAAAACACGATTTGTGTGCTATATGTCATTGGCATAGCAGTAGCTCACGTTCATGAGTTTCCTACAGAAACAGTGTTTGCGAAAACAACGTTTTTCCTCTCCATGTGCATGAAAACCTTACTTTAATCAGCATCATGTACTATATTATGTGTTATCACCAATACACAGTTTACGCAAGTAATTATTGGACATACTGACAAAGAAATGATAAATTCAACCGGGTTTGTCGATTTAACGGATGTACACAGTAACAAACAAATTCTATCTACAGTCATTTGGGAGGGTATTATGTTGCATTCGTCTTTGTGGTGACATTGCCGTACCGACAATGTCCCTCTGTGTTTGAAGCCACATGGCCTCTCTGTGCTGGAGAGAACAGAGAAAAAGAAGTGTTCCTTCTCTCTATTCACTTCAGCACAAATTTCTATCGTCTTAGAGGCGAGATTGAGGTCCAGATACAGCACTGCATTTATGTGTCATCGAGATATAGCTCAATTTAGGATGCATTTTTCTTTCTAAGGGAAATCCCATGTCACACGTGATACCGAAACCCCATGTTACACATAGAGATTCTTGATATAATTTCAATATTCAAAGCATTTAAGGAGAGTTTTTGTATTCATAATGTTTGAAATATGTATATGGTCTTTGTATTCCAACAAACGTGTACAGAAATGCATTGTAATAAGAGATTTTTTTAGTTTTGTGCAGTTTTAAAACATGGTATATAATATATCATATCACTGTGTCCGATCCTGGACAGTTAGAAAGTCATAGATAATAATCATGATTAATTAATGGGATAACTGCACACTCATTAACAAATGAAGGTGTGCCTCCCTCTTATCTTTTAGGAAGAGTAAATATATTTGGTCCTATCTTCTGTATCTTAGGAAAATATCTATATTAGATAAAATGGTCAGGAAAAGAGTGTGGGTGTATTTGTAATATCGGTTTATTATTAACAATGATACTTTCGTTTTTGATGATGATGAAACATTACTCAAAAGACAACCTACATGCGCAGAAGAAGAGAGAAATTACATCAAAATAGAGTCGTTTCAAGATACAAAAGCATAAGATGTGAAATATATTTCAGTTATAGATTAAAGCATCCTGCCATTATCTTTGAAGTTTTGAAACGTATTAAAGGGTCTGAATTTAAAGGTGTAATGCCAATTCACCAAACATATGAGTATTCAATTATTACCATCAACGAACAAAGTTTCATCGATAAACATAATCCTTCTTGTCAATATAAAGAGATGAATAAAAACATCTAGATATTTTTGATACACAATTTAAAAAAAAATCAAAAGGAAAAATTTTTGGTACGGAATTCTCATGATTTTTTTTATTTTATTTTATTATTACTATTTTGGAAGGGGGGCAATATGTTAAAGATAAAAATATATACACGCACATTTCCGAAACATTTCTGATAATTTTATCTGATGATTATTTTTGAAGAATTTCCTTTAGATACAGATGATATGACCATCTATTTACTCTTCCCATGAGGTAAGAAAATGCATGTTTTTAGCCAAAGTATGATGATGTAGAGATAACCTTTACTATTCTCTGAATAGGCTTCAAATCCCAAAAACGTGTTATACAATGATATGTGTAATACAATATCGCTTTTTGTGCTGATTTATACCACTAGGTGAGTGTCACTGCTGATGGACCAGGAGTCCCCGAGGGCACTTGTAGCCAAGTTCGATCCATTTCGGTTGGTCGTTTTTTTCAAACGCATTTGAAAATTTCTGTTTACAAAATTTTCTCAAATTTCTCAAATCTGGGTCCTGTAGCATCATATCCCAGCCATCTTGCTACGTCTTTCGGTATATTTAGGACATAATTTTCACAGATTTTGGCCATATTAAATTGTTTAGAATGAGGATCACTGACGAGGGTTAAATACCCGAAACGTGCATGTCTGGTCCATGCTGTATTTGTCTGCTCTAAAATGATGCTAATGAATTTGAAGACGTTAGAGTCATTTTTAGACTTTTAGTGTGAAAGGCGACGTTGATAATGAGGTAGCATCTATCTTTAAAGCAACATTTTTAGATAAAGACTGTAGATTTCAAATAAACATCAAAGAAGTACCTAACAGTTATTCAGTCACAAGGTCGAGAAGGCAAGGCCAAATCGTGAGAATTCCCATCGGAACGGTTTGCGAACCCCGGAATGAACAACATTCCGAGGTGAGACCTGGAGAGTCAGTGTCTCCTGATTGCATGCAACACCCGTTGCAACAGTTCCATGGAAACCTGTCAAATTCGGTGATTGTCTCGATGTACATTTTTATGTACAGATCCGGTAAGTATGTCTTGTTTGGTGATGACGACAGCCGTTCAATCACAATGTAGAATGTCACTGATCATTCTGGAAAGGGGGATCTGATATGTTTTTATTATATCCGCGTAGTGACCGAAGAACTTCCTCATTGATGATTTCAGCCGTTGTGTTATATAACCCTGAACAAGTAGCTTACTTACAAGCCGTCATTTGGAACAAGCCCTGTTGTGCCGTATCAGCTGAGTTCCAAACAAAAACGCCATAAGCAGGAGAAGACGGAAGGTTGCTACTCATGAAAAGAAAGTTAGTTATCTTTATACGCTTGTCATACAGTGAGGTGTTCAAATGGCTGCTTGCGTCGAAAGATAGAAATATTATATCCAAGTACAAAGCGGATCTGTCGCTCTCTGTTGTTTCCTTGATCTCTAGTTCATGATGATAGATTTCATGTAGATGGTCCTTAAAGGTCGGGTTATTGATGGACAACACGTCATCTATGTATCTGAAGGTAAAATTGAACTGAGATGCGAGGTGCTTTCACTCGGTCGAGAGCAAGGTCTGGACGAAGTCAGCTTCGTATGAATATAAACGTAAGTCCGCAAGCAGTGGGGTGCAATTGATATCCATGGGGATTCCGACTATCTGCTGGAATACGGTTCCTCCAAACACCACAAAAATGTTGTCAAATCAAAAACTCAAGCATTCGGATGATATCGTCTTCGTTATACTTTTTGTTTGAATCAGAGTGTAGTATCCTCCCGCCGTATGACGAGGTTTTAAAAATACATAGAGTTCTTACGTGCTAACTTTATTCAGAAGGTATTGAATACCTGGTCGCAAATGTTTTTTTCTCGAATTTCTTCTTGTTTGTCTTTAGTTCTACAAAGTTATACTTTTTATATCCATAGAAAATTTTCAATGATACTTTTAAATTAGAATTTTCAATGAACTGACTTCTGATTTCTCAGTCATGGCGTTACTTTGTTTGAAATTATAACTCAGCTGGGTCTTTTTTAAAAAGTCATTGGAAAATGATACGTCTAAACATGCGCAAGATTTGAAACCAGACTTCGAAATGATATCCCAAACAGAAGGCGACTCAAAAAATGTGAAATATGTGATATCTAAAGTGAAAGGCACCCGGTATTCTTAATGCATTCTGTCATTATTTTTGGTGTATATCTTAATGAAAGTCTGCAACCGAGTGTTGGTGACGATCCCCTCCTTTCCTTTCGATACAGATATGAAAATATATTTGCTCTTCTTGTGAGGTAAGCACTGTATGTATTTTACCAAAGTATGATGTTGCAGAGATAACATTATTAAGCTTCAAAGCCGAAAAACGTGTTACAATAAAAATCGCTTTTTGTGGTGCTTTGACATATACACCTTTTTGAGTCAACTTTTGAACTGTTTAGTGTTGAAGGTGCATGACGATGAAGTAGCATCCATATTTATCTTTTTAAAATAACGTACATTTTTTTAGGTAAAGAATGTAGATTTGATATTATGTTAAATAGAAACACCTTACCTTTCTTTTTTTCTCAAATTTTCTGAAATAACTTTCTTCTTGTGAATGTCTGTTTATTCCATGCAGTTTTTTTTTATCAGACTCTGAAATATGCAATGTATGTGACGATATTTTGAAAAAGGATTTCTAATCAACTTCAAAAATATTCATATTGTCGGTCAAATGGAGCTGTTTAGATGCCCTGATAAGTCGAAATTTCGAGAATTTTTTTTCGGTCGAAATGACAAGTAACTTGATCTTCTGTCAGCTTGGATGAATTATTCACAATGAGACCAATATTTGGGTTGAAATAAATGCTTTTCCCATAGAAATCTTACACCCCCCCCCCCCCAGTTCAGAATAGGTGTATATCAATAAAACAAATTTTCTGAACGGAAGGGGACAACGACAACGAAAAAGGGGGTGGATGACTATTTTAGAATTATTCCGTAAATCAAAATTGCGACTTTCATCTATCCACAGTGTCCCGAACATTGATGATTGTCGAATAACGTCATGCTTTGTATCCTGACAAAACAATTGCAAATTACATTTGTAAGTCCATTTGAGAAAAGTGGCTTAATTTCAGTGTTCAAATGACGTAGGTTAATTTATCAATTTTATGTCAGTTTAGACTACTATTCAAAAGAAGTTCAGAAAACAAATTAGCTCTCTGCCATATGTATAAATTATTGTTATTATCATTAAGAAGTAAACGAAAAAGTTCCTCAATTCCACGTACATGTTCTCACAATTCCTTTTAAATTACCTGGTAATTCTATATCAATTGATAGAATAGTACCGCTAGCTTTTCCTCACGGCGATTACACGTGACCACTGAAGCGTTTTAAGATTTCACTGAGTAGTATTCTTTCATGTTATTTTCATATTTAAAGAAAAATAAATGGTTAATTTGGAATAATCACTTCAACATGTTCAACATATATGAATTAAAACACAGATATGACTTTAGTTGAATAAAAAATCATAAAGAACATTCTGAAACATTGAAAACAGCAACCCCTATTTTTTCCGGGGGGGGGGGGGTGTTGAGATGCATACCTGTCTATTTTTACAATTTTTGACCTACAAATACGCTCTACGCTTTTGCTGCTCATTTTTATACCTAAAACATATTTCCAATAAGAATTACTTTAAGAAATATAGAAATATTAAAAAAAAAAAAAAAAAAAAAAAAAAAAAAAAGTATATAATATTCGTTGTTACGTGAATTGCGTACATTGTATTTAAAAAAAATCAAAGTAGGGAAAAGACGATGTTTTTTTATCTCAGCAATCAATTGTTTTTACCACACTTTAAGATACAGTGTCCCTGAAAATACATTTTATTGAAAACGTAAAATTTATTCCAAAGGATCTAGAAAGAGGAAAAAAAGGAGCCATAAAAAGTTTTATTTGAAATATGCAGTAACGACCCTACTATTGTCGAATTTTTAATAATTAAATCTCCATATACCTCTATTGTAAAAATTCAATACATTGTAGGTGGCGCCAGTGAAATGAATTAGAGCTGCGCAACCCAAGTTCAAAAAAAAAAAAAAAAAAAAAAAAAAATACGTTATTAAAGGTCTGTAACTGCGAATGTATGCGTTAGATTCTCCTGAAATTTGAATTTATACAAATGAGAATGTATACTTTCGTATATGAAAAGAAATATTTTGCATTCCAAAAATTTGTAAAATTAATTAATTTTCAGGGACACCGTCCCTTTAAGTTTCCTAAATTACACTTTCTTAAACAAAATTTTACACTTTTTGGTAAGAAACAAGTACTGGGAGGTCTGGAGAAGAATCCAAATATCCATATTTTCCTGTGTCCATACTTTATTCATTATTGAATGTACGTGTGCTATTGATTTCGTACATGGAAAGAGGGTCCGTGTTTAACTGAAAAAAATATATACATATAAAAGAAATGTTGTCTGAAAATAGAGAATATTCATTCACATTTGATAGTCCCTATGACGTTCCCATAGATAGAGGGGGGTGCATCCCCCCTCCGATATACAAGTCTGAACCCCCCCCCCCCCCCACCACCACCACCCATTTCCCCGCTCCAAATTCCCTACAACATGTCCTTGGATAATCACCATGGTAATCAAAACTAAGATTCTTTAATTTATCAATTAAATTTAACCAGAGCTACCACCAGATACGGTTTGAATACCCGTTATATGTAATGCTTCAGTGGTCACGTGTAATCGCCGTGAGGAAAAATCTATCAATTGATATAGTTTTACCAGGTAATTTAAAAGGAATTGTGAGAACATGTACGTGGAATTGAGGAACTTTTTCGTTTACTTCTTAATGATAATAACAATAAAAGTTTACTGTTATTCTTAGAATTTTTCATTAAAATATGTATATAGTGTCATTCTAAATTATAAATCTACTTTAGTGAGTTCGAAACCGAAATACTGAAATGAAATGGGCGGAAATTGTTATCATGTTCTTGAAACCACGACAGGTGCTTACGTCCTTTGTTTGTCTGAACTAAGCCATTTCACGCGGATGTATGTTAACAACACACAAGTTTATTTTCGCGCAATTTATGGAATGATTACTCGACAATCATGCTGGTCGTTCGTATTTATTCTGAATCCCTCTTGAATTTTAAGATTATGGTTTCAATAGGCCTGCGTGCGCATAACTTCAAAAACATTCGTTGAAAATCATGACAATGAGCAGGAAATTCATGTGAAGTACCTTTGCGTCAGAAAGAAGGAAAACGGGATAAATCCCTGAGAATTTGCCATTCGGAATAATTCAACTGCATTTCTATTTACAAAAGAAAAAAGAAATAAATAAATGAACATCACGCCATTTATAATGGTGGGGGTTACATTGATGCACTTGTCCGTGCGTCCGTCCGTGCGTCCGTTCGTCCGTCCGTCCGTCCGTCCCATCTGTGGTTTCCGGACATTTTAAGGAAAACTATTGCAGATAATCAATTCATTTCTTGCATATAGCTTTTACACCAAGAAATACAGGTCAAGTTCGAATATGGGTCATGACCCTCAATTTTGTGCAGTGTTATGCCTCTTGAAACTTAGAAAAATTCAAAATTTTGGGGTTTCCGGACGTTTAAAGGAAAACCGTTACAGATAATCAATTAATTTCTTGGATATAGATTACACCGAGAAATAAAGGTCAAATTCGAATATGGGTTATGTTCCTCAATTTTGTGCAGAGTTATGCCCCTTGAAACTTAGAAAAATTCAAATTTTTTGGGTTTCCGGACGTTTAAAGGAAAACCGTTACAGATAATAAATTCATTAATTGAATGTAGCTATTATACCAAAAATTACAGGTTGGGTTTGAATATGGCTCAATTTCATGCAGAGTTGTGCCCCTTCAAACTTGGAAAAAATCAAGTTTTACATTTAAATGAAAACTGTAACAGGGAATATATTTATTTCTTTACATTGAGAAATACAGGTCATGTTCAAATAAAGGGTCATGTTCCTCAATTTTGTGTTGAATTGTGCACCTTCAAACTTTTTAGACATTGCTCAGATGTAAAATATGCCGGGCGGGGGTATAATTGATCCTTAGATCAACAATAAATTTCATTGAAATTGGAATATTGGAGAGGAGATTTACGAACTTCATTTCGAGAAACATCACATAAAAAAGCTGTTAAATATATTTATTTATTTATTTATTTATTTATTTATTTATTTATTTATTTATTTATTTATTTATTTATTTATTTATTTATTTATTTATTTATAGCCAATGTTTCCAAAAGTCTCGCGTGTTTTTAAAAGATTCCCTTGAGATTATAAAACAATGTCGGTTTCTCAGGAAGGGGTGAAATTCTGAGGCTATTTTCTAATCGAGGAAACTTTTCCCCCTCATACGCTAATAATTCTTTGCTTTGAAGTTGGAGTGATGATCGTCCACTGAAGTTAATTGGTAAATAAGATATATAATTATATAGATATATAGCTGACATTTTCCCGGGATAACAGCTGGATTCAAAGATAATGTAATTGACACAATGAAGGGCGATAATTGACACTTAACAGTACAGCATCCCCCAGGGGTCGTCACTGTTTGGTTGCATTGTTATAATTAAAAAGAAATAATTTCTGGTGTTTTTAACAAATTTTATGTACGTGTCAATACCTCCCCCATTTCATTCATAACAATTACAATGCATAAAGCTGACATACAATGTAAATTTATGACATACGAGGATCGATCAATGTAGAGTTTGAATTTAACCAGTGACCTAGAAGTGGCGGGGGTCACTTCCCTGGAGTTGAACATGTCACGTTGAAAAAAAGTTTTATTTTCCTATTTTGGAGTGTCCGTTTCTCTCAGCCCCCCCCCCCCCCCTTCCACACACACGGTGTCACCAGAAAGCTTCAAAATCCCCAGATAAGTTTCGAAATATGATCAAAATTTTGAAAATTTGATATTGATATTTTCTTTCTAACTCTGAAATGAAATTCATCACTCAGGTTCGAGTTGATTTGCCGGTTTTAATGTACGTATGCAAACATGTACACTTTATTTTACACTACATTTTGACAGGGACGTAGATATAGAATTTAAATACGTCCCTGATTTTGAATAGAAATTGAATAAAATGAAAAGGAGAAAAATAAAATAATTTAGCAGAATTTGACTCTTGAAAACAGTAAATAAGCTAAAATTTTAAAAACAAAGAAAGTGTTATAAGCAATATTTTTCTCCAATCAGTGCTAATAAAATAAACGTGTAGTGAAGGACAACAGATATATATTTTTTATCAGCATGTAAGATGTTTTGTTTTTCTTGTGACGTCATATTGTGAACTGACACTAGCTCCTCCCCACATCCGTCTTATGTACACACCGACCACGCTCCGAGTTTTATTCTGATCTTTCGCGCCATCTGGTGGAATGTAAGCAACAGGTTGCAGAAACTGACAGAGCTTTTCAAAATCAATAAGTCTGTAAATGTAAGTTTTCCTATTGTTTTAGCATACTTAGATATATATTAATAATTTAACGGCAGTATGAGGAGATGTCTCTGCAAGGAGTCAGCGGTGTCAAACTTTCAAAGTTGAAGTGCTGCCAGTGCAGTGGCCAGGGTGACATCATGGCAAAAACACTGGTTTTACACTCGCGTCGGAAAAATTCTTGGAAAAATAGAAATTCTCGTGGTATGATTACTATTATTTCTTTAAACGATGAACAAAAGGTTAAGCTAGATACTGACCAAGTTTGGTTGACCTGGGCTTCAGGATAAAGGAGAAACTCCAAAATGAAAATGCTAAGGTGGCCTCCGGTTTACATAGGAGTGACTTACACAAACGATTACGTGTTACAACTGCTAGAGTAAGCTGACTTACCGATTCTAGCTAGAGCATACAGGATCGTGACTGCTATCGTCTCTTTCCGGAACGCATGCGCCGTCTCCTCGGGAGAACTCGCTTCTCGTCTATCTCGTCCCACTACATCCTTCCCCCTTAATTTTGACGAAAAGGTCCTGGATTACCGGTGGAGGGAAGGGTGGTTAGGCTAGCAGCAACGTCGTGCGTCGGAAGTTTTTGATCGCCCTCGAACGGAGGGCTAAAGCCAAAGATATACCCTGGTTAACTACTATGGGTAAAGGAAACTACCAACAAAATAGGGTAACAAGAACATATATACAGCCCCTGGGTACCTAACAGTACTTCCTGAATCAATATATACAAATAATACGAGGGGCAGGGGACGACCCTGAAGAAAGGGTCAGGGATTTCCCATGTCCTTCCCCTTCTTCTAAAATAGCCAGGGGAAACACTAAAACCAAGGAGGCAGGGATAGGTTGGGGTTCTAAAGGGGGGGGGGATGCATATGGGTCCTAGCCCTAAAACAGGGCATTGGGACAAGTGAGGGTTGTAAGGGGATGTTGGGTATTAAACAGGGAGTTGTGTCTACCCCCCGAAAAATAGGGGAGTATATAGTGAAAAAGGAAATAGGAGGAAAAAGGGTGAAAAAGGGTTGGGAGGGTGTAGGATTAGGGTCGCGAAAGTAAGGGTTCTCATGTTGGGTCCGGTATGTGTACGTTTGTATTTTTTACTGGCGCGCATAGGGCCGCGAAGGGGAGAGAAGGGCCTGGAAGGCTGCCAAACCGTTAATGTATGTGGCCCTGCAGATTTCTTCAAAGGGGACCCCCCTGATCCTGGCGATCATGTCAATAGTGACTCCCAGAAATATGGGGGTCATGGGGTATTGGACCCCAACGGGGGAGTTTGGGGAGTTGGACTCTACCAAAAGCCTAGAGATGGGAATCGCACGGAGGCCCTCCCGCTCCGAGGGCGTGAAAGAAGCAACTGACCCATTGATGCTGAAATATATGGAATGCCCACACCGGGTCCACGACTCCACAGTGGAAGTGGACCCCCGGAACCCTTGGAGGATGAGGGGTCTAAAACCTTCAGAGGGTAAAGAATTCACCGCCATTTGGTGCTGGCGGTTTATCATCGAATGGGAATTGCCCTACGAGTCATAACCTGCAAGAAGTAGCGGTACACTGTTGGGGGTGTTATCAAGGAGGGACAACAGCACCATTCCCTGATGGGCCAAATCACTGCTGCCCAAGTTCATCCCCACTGGTCCGAGAGCGGAATAGGAGGACCTGCAGCCCTCGATAAGGGCGGGTATGTCGTCAAGGCTGGTTAGCTCCACCCTCTGGGTCGTGATCTCCTTGGTGGGGACCCAGAAGGCAGACTCCCTGAATGCCAGGAAATCCCCAGGGAGGCCGGAGGTGGAAACTACACCTCCGGCAAGGGTTATGGGGTATTGGGGGCGTCTTACCTCCTCGGATAAATAATCCTCTATGGACTCGTCCAGACCGTATGGGGGATCCAGTTTGCCCGGACTCCAGAAGGAGTCCCACACCATGTTTGGTGCGAAACCGTGGGGGCTTAGGAGAGGCCTGCTGGGGGAGGGGGGCTGGTTTGACTGAAAAATGGGGAAAGGGTCAGTGGGGGGAAGTTCTTGGTCTACTGGGGAAGGCCTTTGTTGTGGACGAATTTCTACGGTCTCCATGGGGTTGGGACTACCCCTGGTAGCAGTACTTGGGGGTCCAAGGGGTACTTCCTTTGATGGGCTCTTTCCACGGCCGCGCCCCCTACCACAGGGAGTAGGTTTGACTGTGGGGGTTTCAGATTGGGCGGTGGGGGCAGGTGAAGGAGGTGAGGTATCCAAGTTGAGGGAATGGGGTGTGGGTAAGATTAGGGACATGAGTGGGACTGGTCCCTGGGTATTTGGCATGGTACTTGGTGCTGGGGAAATGGACATAAGGGGTGACCCACTGAGGGGGTCGGTTGGAAGGGAGTTAACTGCCCCGGAAGTGTCTGACAGACCTGCGGGTCTTAGGGGGAGGTCCACAGAGAGGGGATAATCACGAGGGAATGCGGACCTTTGGAGATCCAGGCACGTTGACCTTGGCACCATCTGTAGGAACAAAGCCAGTATCCGTGGGTGGATCAGGAGGGCGGGGTGCATGATTGTGCCTTGTCGAAGGGTCTCTTCGGCCTCCTGTTTTGAAGGGGTAGCCAAACCTAAAAATTGTGCCAGGTTGGCCACCCTATGCCATAAGGAAGGGTTGAAAGAAAACCCTGTGCACAAAAAGGGGTTTCCCTGAAGGCGGTTGATAAGCGCCTGAAAGTCGCCAATTGGTAGAGACAGGGCGTCCAGTAAGGTATTCAGAACACTTACGTAATATGGGGGGGACCTAGGCCCCCGGGTTAAATGGTGCTCATCAATATGGGTCGCAATTCGTGACCCAGAGTTGGAGACAAATGCACAGAAAGGCACAGGACAAGGTCTCCTGCGGTTCCTTACCCGATCCCGCTCCCTACGGCGATCTCCGCCAAGGTTCTGATGGGCAGTGACCTTGACTTGGGTTGGGGGGGCTTGACCCTCAGCCTGATGGGGGGTGTCCTGGCCCTTGTCTGGGTTTGGGGGAACCTGATAAATGGGTGCAGGAGGGCAGATCTGGGATCTAGGGATGGGTGTCCCTCTAAACCCACTTAAAATTTGTGCGAAAATCTCACCCCTGCCTACTGGTAGAGGGGGTGCTGGGAGCCTCACCCCTTGGGTGCAGGGTAAGGGTGATGGGGGGCAAAGCCTGGCCCCTTGTGAAGGGGCTAAACTTATATTGTCCTCCGCATCGTCGAAGATGCCATCCTCCTCATCATGGAGGGAAAGTTCGTCCCAATTTGGACGAGTCCCCTCTGTATCTGGGGAGACTGATACTGAGCTGGGGGATTTGGGGGGTGAGGGATGCTTAGGTGGGGACCCGTGTACCAATTGGTCCGGGTCCTGAGGGGCTTGAGAACCAGGGTCCGTCTGCACAGAGTTCCCGGTATCCCGAGATTTGGAATCCCCCTGATCAAGGGGCTGAGGGGGTTTGGTTGGCTTCGAGGCCATATCTTGTCTTCTAGAGGATGCTTGGTCTGAAAAAGAAAAACAAACAAAGCACATAAAAGTAAGCAGCTAAAGCGTGTCCCTCTCAGGCCTCCCTTACTCTGACGAGCACGAGAGGTATGCCAGGTCTGGAGATAGGTCCTTGGAGAGACCTGCCCCCAGTCTGTACTAGGACGAACATAAAAGTAACTGAAGAGGGGTGTAGCAACATAATTTTGGCAAATGTTGGAGTGAGCATATACTAAAAAGAACTAATATAGCGTAATAATGAAAGAGCAATATAATGAGTGGAGATATCATTAAGAAACTGATCTAAAGTAAAAAAAAGAAAAATGTTAACAGGTGATAATGGAGTGTGGAGAAATGATACTTGAAAGCACAGGTACACCAAATAAACACACCGACTACCAGTACGGCTATATAATTAGAATAATGTGACATACAGCGCAACATTTCACACATATACATAATATATACACAAGTAGACGTAGAAGTACGTACGTTATGCGCACTAGAAGCAAAAATTAGGGTGCTAGGCTATTAAAATGTGTTGTGAAATATTAGCACCAAACCTTAATGGAAGAATGAAGGTTTATGATAAAAAAAGCAAATATTTACATGATTTATATATATATATATATATATATACACCTCTAAACAGATAAAATACGTACCATTGCGGATAGAGGTGAGGCTGAGAAAAGAAACAAGAAAAACTAAAGAGAGTCAGTAAACGATCAGGCGAAAAGGGGGAGACTAAGGGAGGCGGTTACCCCCGTGAGAGGGGGTGCACTGGGGGCAGAAGTACCGCTTGACCCAATTGGCGTAATTCTCAGTAATTCCCACGCACTTGGGGTGGAACCACCTCCTACATCCTCTATAGGGCAAGTTACAGTAGCAATAGGTCTTTTTAGCTTTGGGCTTCTGGGGTTTTAGGGCAATTGGGGCTGGGGAGGGGTCTGATGAGTCGGCAGTCGACTTAGTGGGGTGGCTGAAAAGTTTGTCAAGGGATAAAGTGGGGTCTTTACAGAAGCTCTCTTGTAGCTCTTTAGCCCAGGGAGGAATGACCCGATCGCAACAGGGTTTTAGTTTCTCATGGTGCATGACCTTGACATCCCCTTCCTTGGGTGAGAACTGGACTTTCACCAGCCAAGGGGTGTCAATGGCGGTGACGACTCCCGGGCCTTCCCAGATGGGGTTTAGTTTCTTGCCTTTACCCTTGACCTTGGAGTTTTTATAGTGCACCAAGTCACCAACCTGGTAGTAGGATTCTTTGGCCTTGAAATCATAGTCCCTACGCAGGACCTTTTTGGGCAGTTTTAAGATTGTCCCGGGCCAATTCATGGAATTCCGACATTTTGGAAATCAAGTCACTGACGTGTTTTTCTGGGGTGGTTAGGTCGCTTTCAGTTTCCTTGTCAGAGGGCTTAGGGCCATATAGGACCGATGCCGGGACATTGACCTCACGGCCCAACATTAGTTTATTTGCGGTGAAACCCGTTTGCCTATTCACTGAGGCTCGCAAGGCCCCTGCCACAGGTCCTAGGTAGAGGTCCCAATCCTCTGGCTGACCCTCAATGTAACACCTGATGGCATCCATGAGGGTACGGTTGTACCTTTCGACCTGGCCGTTGCCAGAGGGCCTATAGGGTGTGGTGCGGGCTTTGTGTATTTGCAGTTGGGAACAGAGGTTTTTGAATAGATCGCTTTCGAAATTTCGCCCCTGATCGGTGAATATTTCGAACGGGTACCCAAAACGGGCGAAAAAACCATCTATGGCTGCCCTAGCAGTGACCTCTGCCGACTGAGAGGGCAGGGGGACCACCTCCATCCATTTTGTGAATTGATCGACCATTACGAGTACATACTCATTGCCCCTGGGGGTGGGGGGTAAGGGGCCCAAAAAATCAAGGTGAACGCGCTCCATAGGAGCACTGGCCTGATAGGTTTTGAGAGGGGATTTTGGGGGACTTTTGCCTTTCTTATTCAAACTGCAGACTCTGCATGAGAGTACATATGTGCTGACACTCTGTTTGATGCGCCACCAATAGAAAAAGGTTCGTACGCGTGCGGAGGTACGATGAACCCCCTGGTGACCAGAAGGGGTTATGTCATGACAAAGGCGTAATATTTCCTCTCTTTCTGATTTGGGGACCAGTAAACGATCAGGGTCGCCCTTGGTTTCCGGTCGACGCCAGATCACACCTTTGCTATCCATTCGAAACCTAGTGCGATTCTTAAAGTTGCTCTTGGCTTCAGGTGAGGCAAGGAAGAGCTCCTCCTGGGTCGGCTCGACCCCATTGGACAAATAATCCCAAAGGAATTGTGTGTCTCTGTCTTTCTCTTGGAGTTTCGCGAACTCCTTAGGATTATAACTTGACAGCATGATACCCTCATTACTTGCCTCAGAATCAGGTGCTTTGTGAGGGGAATGGGGGCGTAGGGCGTGCACCCTCAACATCCTCATCCGAGAAGGAGGGTTTCTTTCCCTGCGGGTTGGACAGGGGCTCGTTTTTGGGGTTGGGTTGAGTTTTCGGGGGTGTGGATTGTTGGGCAAATGGTTCAGCTGGGTCGGCTGATGGTTGACCTTCCGGGCTGTCTTGGCTGTCATGGGGCCCGGTGGATGTGTTACTTGGGTCAGCTAGGCCCATGGGGGGCACTTGGGAAGGGATGCCGGGGTCGGTATGACCCTCATGATTGATATTAGATGGGGGTGAAGTCTCGTCATTCTGTTCATGGGCTATCTTGTTCGGGGGAGGAATTTGTACTGTGGGTGGGACAAGACGTGCCCCGCTGCGAGTGACAACATGTACTTTGGGGGCACTTTCCTCCTGTTTGTTAAGGAGTGGGGTATTATCAATATGAGGCACCTCTAAACCCCTTATTGTTGCCAGAAGCAGGGGGCTTTCACTCTGCTCTGTTGTCTTGTGAGAGAGAGGTTGTACGTCATCAACCTCCGTGTTAAAGTCTAACCAGCGCTTGTACGCACGCAAACAGTACGTACACCAGCCACAAGGGAGTGATGAGGACTTAGGTTGCTCACACAGGGGATTAGCCTCTCTGGACAGGGCGTCAGTGTTAACGTGCTTGACACCGGGCCTGTGTACTATCTCCATGTCGAACTGGCTCAACTCCTCAAGCCAGCGGGCTAGTTGACCCTGCAGGTGTTTAAACTTGGTGAGCCATACAAGGCTACTATGGTCAGTTCTCACTGTGAACTTGCGTCCCAGGAGATAGTGGCGAAAGGTCCTCGTGAATAGCACAACAGCCAGGAGCTCCTTACGAGTAGTGCAGTATTTTCGCTGTGCGGGCTGAAGCACAGCACTGCTATAGCCAATAGTACGCTCTTTGCCATCTTGCATCTGGCTCAGTTGACCCCCTACTGCATAGTCGCTGGCATCGCAGTCGAGGTAAAATTGACCATGGTTGTTGGGGAATGGGAGGACGGGTGGGGAAATGAGGGCTTGGATAAGGGTGTCAAAGGCTTCTTGTTGCCTTTCTCCCCAAACAAAGGGTTTTCTCCCTGTGAGCTGGTACAAGGGTTCCGCTATTAAGGAGAAGTCCTTAATAAATATGCGATGATAGTTCGGGAACCCTAGGAAACGCTCAATCTCTTTGGCGTTAGTGGGGACCTTCCAGTCTCTGACTGCGGCAATGTATTGGTCCCCCATGTGCACACCTTGGGCATTAACAGTTCGACCCAAAAATTCCACTTCTGGGAGGAATATATCGCATTTTTTGGGTTTGAGTTTGAGACCATACTCACAGAACCTCTCAAAAACTACTCTGAGGTTCTCAATGTGTTCCTCTGCGGACTTGCCTAAGACAACCATGTCGTCTAGGAATGCCAAGATTATGCGCCAGTTCAGACCGCGCAAAACGATATTCATGGCTCGGGCAAAGGTCGCTGGGGCATTACAGAGCCCAAACCCCATACGGGTAAATTCAAACAAGCCATATTTGGTGATAAAGGCCGTTTTCTTTCGGTCTTCGGGGGCTACATGAACCTGCCAGTAAGCTAGGTTTGCGTCAAGTTTAGAGAACCAGACGTTCTCGGCAAGGGAATCCATGCACTCCTCTATCAGAGGGAGGGGGTACACATCTTTCACCGTGACGCTATTTAATTTGCGGTAATCTATGCACCACCTCATATTGCCATCTTTTTTGCGAACTAGGACCGGGACTGATGCCCATTCGGAATTAGAGGGTTGAATAACCCCGCTTTCGAGCATTTTATTGAGGTGGGCCTCCTCCTCTTTCTCGAAACCCATGGGGGTGCGGCGCATTCTCTGTTTTACCGGTTTCGCGTCACCCGTGTCAATGCGGTGCTCCACCACATGAAAATTCCCAAGATCAAATTCGTGAGAGGCAAAGATGTCTTCATATTCTATGATGAGGTTAGTGACTGCCTCCTTGACCTCAGATGGGGCAGACTTCCTTACTTATTCAACAAGGGACGCTACGTGGGGAGGGGGCGTATTTGAGTTAGAAATAGAGGTGGGTACGGTAGTGCTGGCTGGTTCGACTACATTGACTCTGGGGGTTTCAAGTTCCTCGCACTCATAGGCATTGACTACTCGGGTGCCTTTATGTAGGGTCAAGTAACGGTCAGAGAGGTTAAGTATGCAGACCTTTGCTTCTTTACCTGGGGCATGGACTGTCTTGGCCATAACGGTGCCAGGTGGGAGTGAACGTGAAGGTTCGATGAGGAACCCATCCATTTCAGCAGAGAGTGCACAATGCATAATTTTAACAGAATTCGGGGGTAACACTGTGCGCTTTGTCACGCACACACGGGCTGACTGTGTCAGGGTAATGGATTTGTCTTTAACCCATAGTAGGCCCGCGGTACAATCAATAAATGCACCTATTCGCGAAAGAAAATCAATGCCTAAAAGCATATCCTCCAATAGTGGACCTTTGTAGACCACAGCAGTGGTCTCGAATTGACCTATTTGGACCTTGACCGAGTCCAACTTGTCTGCGGACATGTAGTTCGCGTTAGCTGTTTGAAAGCGTTTAGACCCCTTGATTTCTGGCTTAGGGTCAAGGATTTCATAGAGCCTATCAGACATTAAAGTGGCTTCCGCAGCAGTGTCCACTAATGCACTAACCTCTACCCTGTTTACCAAAATTTGTGCTCGCCAAGCGCGGTTGGTGCACGCAAGTTCTGTGCCACCTAAAAGGGTGTTTAGGCTCCTGTCATCATTGTTTGAGAATCGTACCTTGCGTCCACTGTCTGGGGTCTGCGAACGACTGCGTGGGGACCTGCCAAGGTTATCGCGTCTATGGTAGGGAGAAGGGGAACGTCCACCCTCGTAAGGGGTAGTTTTGTTTTGCTTCGGGCACTCCCTACTAATGTGCCCACGTTGGTTACAATTATAACAGGTGATCTGTGAGTTACCCCTACCTGATCTCTCCCTGGGGGATGGGCCACGTGGGGGGTTGGTGCCCCTATACCTACTGTGAGGGCTGAAACTTCGGGGTCGCCCTGAATTTGAATAACGCGAGTCACTATCGGGTGTAGGGCTGCGTCCCCTCTGACGGTAGGGTTCGGGGGAGAATCTGGACCTACTATTACGGGGGTCTGAACTCTCACGAGAACGGTTTCGATTTTGTAGCGTTCACACTGCTGTTTCAAGTTGTGTAACCCTGTCTTGGGTTCTCCGTTCATACCTGTCACTTGACCTTGACCTCTCTTGTGAGTCCCTGTCTGGGGATCTGTTAACCTGCGATACTTGCCTTCTTGGCTCGGTGGCTGACCTTGCCATTTTGAAGTTTTTCACAATCTTAATTGCTTCCTCAAGGGTGCGAGGGGGGTGATTAATCAAATGCCTTCCGGCTTCTGCGTCTGCACACCCCAGTGAGAACCTCATCACCATCTGCTCATGCAAAGTTTCGTGGGAGGTCGTGGTTCCAAGGGCTTGCTGGGCCAAGGACATAACTCTGTCCCCCCACTCTTCGAGGGACTCCTTGACACCCTGGCGCATAGAGTTAAATTCCAAATTGGCAGCTGGGCGCAATGCCTCCTGCCCGAAACGCTCACTCATGCGGGCAATAACACCGCCGAAGGATGGTGCATTTTCACGTCTACATAACAAATCATAATAGTCTAAGGCCGTACCTTCCAAAGCTAAATTCATACCGAAGAGTCGTTCACTCTCACCCCAGCCGTTATTATCGGCTATCGACTGAAACTTTCTGTAAAACGGCCCCCATTTTGTCTTGCCGTTATATTTAGTGAGGGTCTTAATTTGGGCTGTTATATCCCTGGTTCCCCCTCCCCTCGCAACTGGGGGTGGGGAGGCATAGGGGTTGGCCCCCAAGAAGGTGGGTGTACTGATGACCGCTTGTCCTGGGCCAAACATTTGCTGGGCCCCAAACCCCTGTGGTGGGTAGTTGCTAGGGGTATTGCTGGGCGGGTAAACCATATTTCCGATACCCTGATTAGGGCCAATTAATTGGGGTGTACCGTGCCCCTGTGACGGGTGTGTACCTAGACCCTGTGACTGGGAAATACCATGACCCTGTGGTGGGGGAATCATGCCATGTCCTTGTGATGGGGGAGTGCTGTTAACCTGTGGAGTAGGGGCACCGTGACTCTGTGCTGCCACTACAGGGGTGCCATGACCCTGTGACTGGGGGAGAACATGACCCTGTGGTGGAAAGGTACCGTGACCTGGGAGAGGG
Source organism: Pinctada fucata (assembly GCA_028142955.1). Lineage (NCBI taxonomy): Eukaryota > Metazoa > Mollusca > Bivalvia > Pterioida > Pteriidae > Pinctada > Pinctada fucata. The sequence continues at coordinate 47,359,730 of AP027113.1, read as the reverse complement.
GGGGTGCCATAACCCTGTGATGGGGGTGCACCGATACCCTGTTGTTGGGCTGACCCTGAAACCTGTGTACCATTGCCAACTACGCCCGGGGACCAGCCGGACTGCAATGTCAAACTCATATTAACTGGGCTAGTGGTTGTGGCATTATTAACAAGTGGACCTATTGGGCCCTGACTACCCTGGATGGGAGTCGAGATTCCCTGCCCCTGATTTGGGAATGTATGATAGCTAGGGGGTGGGACTTGGACTTGCCTTGACGGGTCCCCTAAACATGGGGTACTAGAAACAGGCCCATATGTCTGTGTATGCCCTTGTTGGGCTCCCATAGTTCCTACCGCCCCTAAAGACTGGCTCTGGACCCCTGGGTAGGGGATGTTGTTTGTGGTTCCGAGACCCTGATATTGCCCCTGTGGTTGGGGTGTAACGTATTGACCTTGTCCGCTGACCGGACTAGACGAGACGCTAGGGCTCGTAGTTGTATTAGGGGATGCACTTGTGGGACTTGGCTGGGGCGTCTTGTTTGCGTTGGCAAACGACCCTGCAGAATCAAACTTATCCAATAGTCTAGCAACACTATCCTGTAGACTGGAAATTTGCTTTTCAACTTCACACACTCTATCTCTGATCTGATCATGAGTAGTACCAGGTGGGTGCTGACCCATGGGGACCCTGTTGAGGCCTGGGGGAGGGTTTAGTACACCTGGGGTACATGACAGGATTGCATCGGAAACCAATTTTCCGCGGCCAGGGGGTTGAAGGTGAGACCTATACCCCTTCATTTGCCTGTCCAGATCGTCCTGCAAATCACCCAACGATTTGCCTATACTACTGTCCATTGTACGTTTTCAATACAAACAAACTATTAGTCAAGTACAAAATACACATCAAATTTATTAAGCAATAAGATAAAATGACGCTGGGCTGGTAGGGTATGGCTTACTTTGCCCTCTACCAACTCGCGACGGAAGTAAACAAACAATTCAAGATGGCGGACTTTTCTAGATCCGGTCACGTGACCAAATTGGCGGGAAAAAGCCCTGGAAGGCTCCCCGCTTCTGACAATTTTTTAACCACTAAAAGCACTTAGAGGTTTTACCTCGTCGCCAATAAGGTGGCCTCCGGTTTACATAGGAGTGACTTACACAAACGATTACGTGTTACATCTGCTAGAGTAAGCTGACTTACCGATTCTAGCTAGAGCATACATGATCGTGACTGCTATCGTCTCTTTCCGGAACGCATGCGCCGTCTCCTCGGGGGAACTCGCTTCTCGTCTATCTCGTCCCACTTCAATGCACTCTAGTGATTTATTTTACTCGACATTAGCTGGTCCACTCTCTAACGCTGAAGATAAAATTGAATGGCTTCGCCTAGAATACTACTGTCAACTGCATTGCATATTAGATTCTTATATCAACAAAACATAATTGTAATCGCACCTTGAGAATTTCTATTTTTCCAAGAATTTTTTCGACAAGAGTTAGCCTTGATTTTTTTAGAGGCGCATACGAATAATTGCCAGGCGATCTTTCGGCCTGTGAGGGGGATAGATCTAAAACTCTCATAACTAACGTTGTATGATATATGTCATTATGCTCACATAGACTAAATAATATATTGTATCCTTCATTCTGATTGGTCATCAGTTCTATAGCAAAGTGGCAGCAGTAGAGACTGGATTATTTTGTCTAATGCTCACAGTGAAAGAAAATAATTATAGTTGGGGAGATTTCTATGTTATTTTTAGCGTGATGTTGATGTTCTCCGTAGACTCAGTGTTAAACATCGGCGACGTCACACTAAGATTAACATAGAAAACTCCCTATCTAAAACTATTTTCTTTCTCTGAGAGCATAGTATTAGTCGTAGGTATACTTATCATACACCGTTAGTTATGAGAGTTCCTGATCTATGCCCCTATATAAATTTTAATCGATAAATTTGCTGACAAAGGAGAGAAAACTTCAATTTTCCGATTTATGGAGTAATTTGCGTGGACAGTAGATGACCGAGTCAACTGTCATGTATCAGGTTGTCCCTTTAGGTCACTCAGTAATGCCCTTAAATTCCAATCCAATAACCACAGTTGTATTTCCAGTCAGGGGGTTAGTGCTCAATTTATTTAATATGATTATTCACTAGGGCTCTTGATCGACCTGATTCGGGGCCCATATTCGGCCCCAGTGTCAACAGGTCTGGGATTCTTCCAGAAATGGCTATAATAGCTAAATATCGCTATGATAGGTATAAATTGCTATATTGGAGAAATAACTCCAAGTACTAAAATATAAAATTTTGGAATTTTTCTCGCAAACTTAAAATCGCTAAACTTCATGACCATCTGATCAGAGTTTACAAAAGAAGTTGATGTGCTAAACTTCCAATTTTTGAGTTTTGACAAGGATAAGTTATCAAAATTGACTCATTTAATTTCAAAGTTTGTACATTATACATGTCAACTTTCTTAGTAAACATTGTTCAGATGGTCACAAACATAATTTGCAATTTTGAGTGTTGGATCAACATTTATTTCGCAAGTACAATGTACTTAAAATTCTTTCCCCAATACAGCCATTTATGGCTATTATAGCCATATTTAGCTATTATAGCCATTTCTAGAAGAATCCCGGACCCGCCCAATGCAAAATAATGTCTTTTTTCCCAATTCCCCAAAAACTAATGTTTCCTGATTTACATGTAAAATCTTGTGGAAAATTTGTAAGTACAAGTTAAAAAGCGAAATTTTAACTGAAAAGGCATCCAAATCCATTTGTATTTTTTCTCAATATTTGAGAAAAAGCCGTTATTTTCCCCAATTTCAAAGGCCCTGGTGCAAGAGAGCTCTGGTGTTTTTACAAAACTTCAACCTGCTCATCAACTCATCCCAGTCAACATACCAGTATTAATAAATCAGTATTTACAAAACAGTCTGAGAAACCATAGGACATTTTCAATATGTTTAGCTTTTTTGCTATATAACATGTTTGAAATTTCCCAAAACTCCACAGGACATTTGAGATTGCTGGCAATCCAGCACTTTTCGTAGATACTCGTTATACTGTATGTTTTTGGACGCTTTGTTCTTGACAAAAACTATGCATGACGTTGCCCTCATCTTAGAAAAATTATATTAAAAACACCCGATCAAAATTGATTTCTGAGTCTGTTAAATTTATAGTACATGTAGCACTTGTGATCAGATCATATAACTCTGTGACAAATTATTAGAAATCAAGATCTATCAAATGGTATCAAAATTATTCTAAGAAAAGTCAGGCAAAGAAAGAAAGTTCTTGATTTTCTGGTATTTATTATTTATGCTATACCCCGCGCATCCGTGTCCTCGTCCCCGTCCGTGTCAGGTTAAGAAGTTTGGGGTAGCTCAGTATTTTGCAAAGTACTGATGCTACAGTTACCAAACTTTCACTAGTGATTCATCTTTGGATGCTGAGGTGAACCCATGCATCGGATGCTGCATCTGACTTACATTTTCTGCTTGAGTGACTTGGTTGAGAAGTTTGGGGTAGCTCAGTATCTGACAAAGTGCTTATGCAACAGTAACCAAACTTGCCCAAGTGATTCATCTTGGGATGCTGAGATGGACCCATGCATCAGATGCAGCATCTGACCTACTTTTTCCGCTTGAGTGATTTTGCTTTTAAAAGCTAATATTGAGCAAAGTATAAGTGCTACATGTACCAAATTTGGATGTGTCTTTGATAAAACTTTCATAAAATGACCTTGACCTACTTTTTCTGCTTGAATGATTTTGCCTTTAAAAGCCAATGTTGAGCAAAATATAAGTGCTACATGTACCAAACTTGCAAATTGGGTGTGTCTTGGATCAAACTTTCATAAAATGACCTTGACCTACTTTTTCCGCTTGAGTTATTTTGCCTTTAAAAGGCAATATTGAGCAAAGTATAAGTGCTACATGTACCAAGCTTGCATATTGGATATATCTTTTATCAAACTTTAACTTTCATAAAATGACCTTGCATGACCTACTTTTTCCGCTTGAATGATTTTGCCTTTAAAAGCCAATGTTGAGCAAAGTATAAGTGCTACATGTACCAAACTTGCATATTGGATGTGTCTTTGATCGAACTTTCATAAAATTCCATAATTTTCCATTTGAATGATTTTGCCTTTAAAAGCCAATATACATGTACTTAGAAATATGTTTGGATTGAATTTTGCTGCCACGAGGTGAGCTTCGTAATCTGTGATTACTATATTTAAAGTGAGCTTCATGTACAGTATTGGCATTTGAGAGTATGAAAAGAGGGGCATGTTATAACTTTTAAAGTGCTGAAAGACAGAGGGAAAGACAGAAAGAGTTTGGTCGTAACATGATAAATAGTCATTATTTAGAATAGAGCCTTAAACAAAGTTCGCCCTGCTACCATACTCTTTGCTTTTCTCATCTGTTGTTATTTCAACACAAGGATTTGTATAGGATATGACAAATCACCAGGAGACACTACATGTATTTAGTCAAACTCTGGTTCAAGTAATTATAGATAAATTTACTTTAAAATCTGTCTTTTCAACATTCAAGATTGTTGTAATTTAGCTGACCACAGAGGAGAAAGCCAGGAGTAGGATAGTGCCTTCAGGCCTCTGTATGAGAGGATTTATATTACCGGTATACATTTTACATGGATTCATTTTGAAGTGAGGATGATACTTAAACTTTTTAAAAGTTGAGGAGGTCAGAGGTCAAGTTTATACCTTGGACTTATAGAATGCTGTGCATCATCAAACTTTTTTGTAACTCAATAATTAAAATACAACATGTTTAATAAAATAAAAACCTCATATTTTGAACATGGGTTCTTTTACTTAATAATTTGATGAATGAAGCGATGGTCAAGGTTAGAAGGTCAAAGTAATATAATCTTTGACTTACAATGAAGAATATATGCATCATCAGTGATCACAATTTGGTTGTAACTTGATAACTTGAGGAAATTATCTGATTTGATATTATTTGATATTATTTGATAATTCCTTAAGATTTCCTTTCCTTTACAATGCATGTTGATACTTAGGGATAACTTTTTATGATATGCCCAATCTATTGTAATTGACCAAAGGAAGTATAGTATAGTATTTGGCTTGTCAGTCTTTCGGTCTGTTCTTCCGTCCCGTTTTCAATATTAAAAGGAGTATAATTTTGTAAGTATATTTGGTAGGCCTTTCATATTTCTCTTGTATATTAAATGTAAGCATTAATTCAATTTCCTTGTGGCAAGCCCCTTCGGTTGATACTAAAATGTTGACCTTGTGACCTTGAGCTTGACCGTTTTTTTTTTTAAATTTTGTACAATTTTCACAATCTTCATTCTGTATGCCAGTGATTAACTTCACAAAGATATTATTTCTGTATACATGAAAATTTATGATGATGCACCTTGATCAACATGATCAAGACAATTGTCAATATCTTATCCTTGAGATCTTCTTTTAGGCTTGGCCTCTCTTGTCCATCTTGTAATGGCCTACTCCTCTCTGCTTCCGGCTCATTGCAGGTTGCTTCAAATTTAAGTAATTAAAAATTTCAAGTGTTTATTGAGTCTGGATTTAAAAGTAAAACAAAACAGAAATAGATAAAAACAATTCTTCAGTATTGAAAGTAACTATTGCTCTAAGGGGGCAGGACTTGTTTTAAGACTCCTGAAAAGATCTTTTTGTTGTTGGCAAGAAATGTTAGAGACCAACATCGAACAGACAATAGCAACTGCGAAGCCCTTGCTTGGTCAGTTAGCTGCAATAAAATCATATATTTTTTCCATGATCTAGTTATACACCTAAAATAAATGATTAGGAAAGCACAGTTTTATGTTTTCAAAAATAAATGTAATAAAGGAAAATTGAGGATCCCTGGACTTACTAAGTTTGAAGGACCAAATCAATGCGGCTTAAGTTGTGAACGATAACTTCAGTCAGACTATGATTTGTGGATACATTCAACTGATTTGTTGTTACACCTCATTGAGTTTATGAGTATATATTGGTTCCTTTTTGCATGTATGACTTAATGTTCTAATTCGTTAAACTCAAACGAACTTATATATATAGTCATTTGAAAGATTAATTATAACACATGCATAGGAATAGGAGGCGAAGCGCTCAGATTCGTGACAGTATTTAAAAGTAATTTAAGATTTCCAAAAATATGACAAGTGACCAGATGTGAAATACAATAATTTCCCAGTGGGCCGTCCAAATTCTGACTAAAGGCTTTAAGCAGTCTACATCCTCGGTACCGGATTCCAAAACAATGCTTGCAATTGTAAAGGTACCCACAAATTGTACATAAACTGGGGGAAATCGCCTGATTTGTCATAGCATTTTTTTTTCCTCATTTCTAGCTAGGGTAATGATACAACCTGTTACCATTATAACATGTATAAGCAACACGTACTTCTTAGCTACGGAACGAACCGATTCGACATTTCATCACTAGGTGCGTTCAGAATTGTACCATTGGCAAAATAAGCACGTACCATTGGCTAACAGAGTTTAAATATGGATGTCAAATCGCTTGTTCTCCGATAGGACCGATGATTTTCTGACATGTCTTGTCATTTTTACTGACCATGCAGAACACGCTGAAAGATTCTTACGTCGTGTACGGAATCCTGACTATCTTGTCAGCAGTACTTTCTTTTACTTTAAAATTTTAAGAGGACAACTTCGCATACATAAATTTAATACGTAAGGAATGTAACACAACATCCCTCCCCCTGGACGTGTACCGAAGGGACCAATATGTATGTACCGAAAACTTCCTTATTACAAAACATACCGACGATAACGGATTCCCTCTGATCTTTGTATGGCTTCGTAGAGAAGAGAGGCCAACGTCTTGTGATGAAAGACATTTAGGTGGTGAAAGGTATAACAGTAATGTGGGGCAATTAAGAAATGGTGTGCATGTTAATTAGGTTATTGCGGCAGTTATCTCTTGGTAAGATCAAAGCATTCGGGTTTATTAAAGTCTGATTCATGATTTCTTTATTAACGACAAATCAAGGTTGTAAGTATCTATAAATTTTGCACATGTTGTATGCGACTTACGAATAAAAATGTTTAGAAACGCATCCGTTTAGATTTACCGAACAAGTCCTTCTTGTTAAGTTTATAAAGTGGCGCGTATAGAATATCAAAATGGGTTTTCAATTTGATACATGTAATTAACATAACGTCATAAGGCACTCCACTTGACTTGATTCCCTGAAAATGTTGAAGAATTATTTGCCATCTTTCAAATAATGAGAAAAAGTTTCATCGAAAATTTCAATCGCAAATGTGCTTTTGGAGAGGACTTTTTTTTTTTAAAGCAGACAATGATTTTTTATACGCATAGTTGAACATGGGAATTTACAATATTTTCATGCTATTATGAAAGTGAGGTATAAGTTTTACTCCCTAATGAAAAGTGTCATTAAGGCTGTATTTCCATTTTATGGGAATAATGGGAAAATTCTTGAAAATTTTAACATCATTTGTCGTCTAAACAATCGGGATTAAACCGATTAAAACATTTAGAAATCCTTGTTTTCACAAGACGAGTTCTGAAATTCGGGTGTTGAATATGCCGTGTGTACTGCCAAAATTCCGACTGATTTCCCAGGGACGTATATCCGTATGGGAGTCAACGTGTGTATACAAAGGTGTGAAGACACCTGCCACCGTCAGGGTTATCCACAACTTAATCTGCCAAATGATTTCCTTAATTATTATACAAACAATCGCATGAGAGTAGATGTTAAAACTCGGGTATTTCCGGGGCTTGTATATTGTTAAAATAGCATTCAGAATTTGCCAACTTGTCATACCTTTATTTGCAGGTAAAAATATTATAAATCAAGATGAGTGCATTGAACGTATTCAAAGCGAGGGCGCCTCGGACTTTGAAGCTACAGAAGCCTGCCCCGCGTAGGTTAGCCACCCCTGATAGTGAAACCAACAAGGTGATGGATAACTTTCTACAGCAAAGCACGAAGGTGATGAACGGTTGTCCGGAGTCCACAGTGGGCAGTATTCACACTGAGATGCAGACTGACCCACGGAGGACAGTGAACAGTGTGGAGGTCACTGATAATTGGAAGGAGGAGTCACACACCAGTGAACAGATGAGCGAGAGCAACAATAATTGTAAGTATGCTAAACAACTTTTGTTACATACATGTAGCTTAAAATTTTCTTCTCTAATTATACCCCTTGCAAACAAAGTTTTGGGGGTATGATAGGAAACACCCTGTCCATCCGTCAGTCCGTTTGTCAACCTTTCCGTCCAGTTATCCATTAAGAAGTTCTTAAAGCAGATAACTCTTTACGTATAAGTGATACTACATGTAGGGCTTTCATATTTCATACATACATTCACCATAATAAGTATTACATTTTGATACCAAGACATTTGACCTAGTGACATTGAACTCTGACCTTATAGTTATGTTTTGGTTAAGAAGTTCTTAAAGCATATATTTATATGCTCCCGGAATCAAATTCGCGGGCATATAGTTTTTGGCCTGTCCGTCTGTTTGTCTGAAAAACTTTAATATTGGACATAACTTTTGAATTGGAGGTGATAGGGCTTTTATATTTCACATATTTATTCCTTGTGAAAAGACCTTTGCATCAATACAAAAACTTTTGACCTTGTGATTTGACCTTGACCTTTGACCTACTTTTCAAAAAAATTTAACATTTGGCATAACTTTTGAATGGTAAGTGATAGGGTTTTCATATTACACATGTGTATTCCTTGTGACAAGACCTTTCCATTGATACCAAAATTTTTGACCTCTTGACCTTGACCTTTGACCTACTTTTCAATACTTTAACATTTGACATAACTTTTGAATGGTAAGTGATATGACTTTCATATTTCACATGTGTATTCCTTGTGACAAACCTTTCCATTGATACCAAAATTCTTGACCTTGACCTTTGACCTACTTTTCAAAAACTTTCACATTTGGCATAACTTTTGAATGGTAAGTAATAGGGCTTTCATATTTCACATGTGTATTCCTTCAAGGCTTGTCACAAGATTTTTCCATCAATACCAAAACTTTTTAACCAAGTGACCCTGACCTTGACCTTTCACATACATGTGCTTACAGGGTTTTTTCTAGCCCCTGATGTCAGGGGCCTAGGCCGATGAAATTGGGAATTTTACATAATTTGAACCTAAATTTGGAAATAAATTCCAAACAACAAAAAGACATATTCATGCAAATTATCCCTTATCATATCAATTGTCTATATTTTGAATCCTCCCTTGAGTTAAATTACGATAACACAATATGTTTGTTCTACTTTCGCTTTACTTTCAGTTAATGATACGTAAATTGGAAATGAATTTCTTGTTTTTGAGAAAAGATTAAATTGGGAATTTTTCTGTCTAAAATTGGGAAAAAGTACCTCTTTTTGACGTTGGGAATGGGGCCGAATTTCGGCCCCCTACAGACCCTAAAAAAATCCCTGACTTAACAGAAAATAGTGTTTATACTAACAAAGATGCCACCGGGGGCATTCATGTTTCACAAACACAGGCTATATATTACTTATAAGTGATAGGGCTTTTATATTTCATACATACATTCACCATAACAAGTACTACATTTTGATACCAAGACATTTCACCTAGTGACCTTGACTTAGAACTTTGACCTTGTAGTCACATTTGATAAAGAAGTTCTTAAAGCAAATATCTCTTCAAGTATAAGTGACAGGGCTTTGATATTTCATACACACATTCGCCATAACAGATGCTACATTTTGATACCAAAACATTTAACCTAGCGACCTTGACTTTGAACTTTGACTTTATTGTTATATTTTGCTTAAGAACTTCGTAAAGTGAATATCTCCAAGTATAAGTGATAAGCCATACATTCATCATAACAAGTATTTGACCTTCTGACCTTGACCTTGACCTTTGACCTACTTCTAAACTATAAGGGGTAGGCTTTGGTATTTCACATATATATTCCTATGACCAGAGCTTTCATTTGATACCATGACTTTTGACCTAGTGACCTTGATCTTGACCTTTGACCTAGTTTTTAACTTTAAGGGATAGGACTTTGATATTTCACATTTAGATTCTTTATGACCAGGGCTTTCATTTGATACCATGACTTTTGACCAAGTGACCTTGATCTTGACCTTTGACCTACTTTTAAACTATAAGGGATAGGGCTTTGATATTTCACTTATAGATTCCTTATGTGTTGTGTCACAAATGAATCCATTTAGAGAAAAACATCCCACGGGGGGAATAATTCGTCACTTTAAGGGCAGTTCTTGTTTGAGTTCATTTTGCTTAAAAAAACTTTGAGTCATATCGAAGCATTTAAAAAAGCTGAGTTCCCTGAGAGATGCAACTGTTTTAAGATATATTCACTAGCTCTACTGGTCTCAGACCAGTCGAGCTTATGGGATACCCCGGCGTCCGTCTGTCCGTCCGTCCGTCCGTCTGTAAACAATTCTTGTGCTCGCAACTCCTCTGAAACCATTGGTGATAGAAAGTTAATTCTTTTTGCATCCTACTTGGTATGTGGTCTTGTTGTGCGCCTGACATTTTGTTTCAGCCTCTGACCCCCAGGGTCTTAGAAAATAGGCGTGGTTATGAAATTCTATGTAATCTCAGTATTCCAAGTTGAGACTAAATTGGTCGCATTTGCGTCTGAAAATTTGGTTTTGCGACCTTAATTTAAATGAACTCGCAAAATCGCGACCATAAAAAAAAATCGGACGTCGAGTTAAACAAATTTTGTACTGATGTACAATAAATGACTTCATACACATATACAGTTTAGAATGTCTGTGATTTGAAAGTACATGTAAGACTTTCATCAAGATTCTCTTTCTTCGTTTTAAAACTTCTTTTGCTACTTGCGAAAGATAGCTTGCGCAAGTTCTGCTGATGCAGGGATACAAATGTAATACTGATTATGTCAAAGTGTTTTCTAGAGAGGCTTTCCCTGTACAGACTTAAAAAAAGTTTGTTATTTATGAGAAAATACAGATTTTTGTTTCTTGAAAGTCAAACATACAAAAATAGCAACCAAAAATTTGCTTACTGCGACCAAAGTTTGGAAATGGCGACCAAAATTAAGCAAGGTCGCTTTTTGGCAACCAAATCTTGAATGCTACTTGGAGCACTGAATCTTGTACTCGCAACTCCTCTGACACTATAAATGATGGAGACCTAAATCTTTTTGCAATATGATGGGTCTGTGGTCTAGTTGTGCACCTGATATTGTGTTTGAGCCCCTGACCCCCAGGGTCTTAGAAAATGGGAGTGGTCATTTTCATCTATATAACTCTATGTAATCATCTGCTCCTCTGACACTATAAATGATGGAGACTTAATTCTTTTTGCAATATGATGGGTCTGTGGTCTAGTTGTGCACCTGATATTTTGTTTGGGCCGCTGACCCCTAGGGTCTTAGAAAATGGGTGTGGTCATTTTCACCTGTATAACTCTATGTAATCTTGTGCTCGCAACTCCTCTGACACTATAAATGATGGAGACCTAAATCTTTTTGCAATTTGATGGGTGTATGGTCTAGTTGTGCACCTGATATTTTGTTTGAGCCGATGACCCCCTTGGTCTTAGAAAACGGGTGTGGTCATTTTTCCTATATAACTCTATGTAATCTTGTGCTCGCAACTACTCTGACACTATAAATGATGGAGACTTAATTTTTTTTGCAATATGATGGGTCTGTGGTCTAGTTGTGCACCTGATATTGTGTTTGAGCCCCTGACCCCCAGGGTCTTAGAAAATGGGAGTGGTCATTTTCACCTATATAACTCTATGTAATATTGTGCTCACAATTCCTCTGACACTATAAATGATGGAGACTTAATTCTTTTTGAAATATGATGGGTCTGTGGACTAGTTTTGCACTTGATATTTTGTTTGAGCCCCTGACCCCTAGGGTCTTAGAAAATGGGTGTGGTCATTTTCACCTATATAACTCTATGTAATCTTGTGCTTGCAACTCCTCTGACACTTTAAATGGTGGAGACTTAATTCTTTTTGCAATATGATGGGTCTGTGGTCTAGTTGTGCACCTGGTATTTTGTTTTGTTGTGCTACTTATAATTTGTTGGAGTGCCTGCTCCCTATGGTCCTTGGTTTAAAATAAAATTGAAATTGTTATTTATGTGTATGTATATTATTCACTTGTCAATGAGTGAATAAAACAAATCAACCAGGAGAGCTACAGTCTCGTCAGAGACTTCTGGTTTTAGGGACTAAAAGTTAATTGTCTGGGTCCTTTGTAGGAAAGATAAGTTTCTGAAATTGGTGTCTTTATAATAAAAATTTGATAAATCAAGAACCTTTCTACTAACCAAAACAAAATATGGATATACATTAAGATTAACATATATATTAAATCAAACTACTACAAGAAAACATATGTTTTACAAACATTTCCTAGGTGCAAAGTGCTTGGTTTGATATCAGTTTGTGTACTTGATGCATAATTCTATGAATTACATGTAGTATAAACTTATGATCTTGTACTTCTGTTTAAGGTGTTGGAAGGAAAGTCAAACGTACAGCTAAGCTGACCAAGCCTCGTCCGTTACGACAGAATTCTGTGCCTACACCCACTACGGAAGCAGGATCAGACATATTGTCAGAGGATGGTCTGTAATTGTTTGTACACTTACAGATAGTTGAACACATATTTTGTTTGCTTTGAGTGATGATTCAGAAAGATAATTCCATCTCTGTTCTGGCAAGATTCTTAAAAAAAGATACACAGTCCATGTTTATGGATGTAGTATAAACTTAAAAGGAATACCTTTGAATTACACAATTATTGTAACCAATGATAGCTTATTATGCTAATTTACAAAATGAATTTGATATGATGTTACATGTATCAAGGAGATTCATATAACATGTAGTACTGTAGGATAAACTTGTAGATTCAAGTTATACAAATTTTTTAAGAGACTTGAGTTTTAACTTAAGTTTTATCAAGTTTTAACTTAAGTTTTATCAATTTTCCTTCACAGAAATCGAGAGGCAGACTGCAGCATTCATACAAAAGTTACCAGATGGAAGTATGTCGCTGGCAGAAATTGTGGCCTTCCGTAACATGCTTATCAAGAACAATGTAGTGCTCCAAAATGTTGGCTATGGTAAGCTTACTCTTTAGTCGTAAGATGTGCAAAGCACTTGGAAAATTGAACGTAAAGGGTTAAGAATGTCAAAATTTGTTAAAATAGAACAATTTTAACATCTATAGCAGAGATAGATAAAGTCAGCAAGTTGTAATCCAAAGAGGGAGGTAACTCTAATTTTGAGGAAATATGGTTATGTGGGAACATACTATACTAAAAGTGACAAAAAGATATGAAAAACTCTCTTTTGTGTTGACAAGGGAAAAAGGGAGAAGATAATTTGTTCAAGGACAAGAATGCACATTTATGTTTGCCTTGGACACACAAGGTCTGAACTAAATTCGTATTAAGTGTTAGTGATACTAGAGTGGTTCGTAATCTCTTTCAGATAGAGTTATCAATCTGTGTTATTTGTTGTACATACATGTAGTATGTATTTTATTAAAAATTTTAAATAGTCCTAATGATACAAATTTCTTCTACATGAATCTATTTAGTGTGATATAGCAACATTTGATGAATTCAATTACAATTTTGTAATTTGCAGATATTTTCTCTTTGTGCTATGGCATCATCCAAGAGGTGCTTAAAGAGGAAGAAAATCTCAAGAGAAAAGAGCTTCTGTGTGAACTCCTTTCACTGAAGAAACTGGACGACTCGCAGAAAAGTGAGCTGATGGAAACGAAAGAACGACCGAGGAGGTCTAGTGTGGAGTATCAGAAATACTGTGATCTGAATGTAAGTGTAAGAAATGAAAACAATTATATGTGGGTTGTATGTATAAACTTTTGGCTATTGATATGTTTACTGTGAAATTTAAATTTTTTGTCACTTTAAGGTCTGGATACCAGAAATGATATTTATCAGGACTAGAGAAGATCATGCAGGGGATGTTACAGATTGAAAACATAAGCAAAAATATGTCCCTTTGTTTTAAAGATCATTTATGGCAAATTGAATGAATTAACTGTGTTTACAGATAATGACTGGATATTATATGATTTCGAAATCTTCAATTACAGAGTATGGCCGTCCTTCATGACTCGTCCAGGGAAGTCAACAACAACGAGCCAGATTTTTGTGAGCCTTGTCAGCGACATCGGCACCACAGTGGACGTAGCTGGAATAGCTCTGTCAGTTCTGATAAAACCCAATCAACTAACATAGCTCTAGATGCTATGAACCAGAATATACATTCCACTGCATCCTATATGACGAGAGATGGACAGAAAAACCAGTGTGGTCGCAAAGATATTGGCAACACAAATGAACCTAAGATCTGTGCCGTGGATTCAAATGACAACAATGTTATTTCCCGGATGCGCAGATCTTCTGAGACTCTATTGAATGTTATTCATCAAAGGGATTTACACATCAATGATGTAATTGTGGATCCAAGAAATAGTGCTAGAAAAAACAGTTTAGTGCTAAGGTCTGTATCACAGAACAATGAGGAAGCAGATCAATCCCACGGTGATAGTGTCGCCAAAAAAGACCTAATGCCGTTCTTTTCATCACAAGAGGTAAGCACTACCTTTTGCTTTCATATTGCTTACCATGACCTAACGCATTTCAACATGTACTTGTAAATAATCAAAGGGTTCAATATTATATTATTCTTTTGCCTGTGAATTAGATATAGTATATTGAAACATTTTGGTGAATAGAAGATCAATGCAAATATCATCATACCTTATCCATGTTCTTAATTAATTTTGAATTTTTCTTGAATCTGCTTAATACAATGTACTTACCACAGCTTAAAGATAAGAATTGCTTGATTATCACAGAGCAAAATTTTTACAATGAATTAACCTTGGCCAAAGAAACTTTTAACCTTAGTCAAACATTAAAATACATTGTGATGCCAATGAATTTTCTCTAAGATTTTATGTGATTGGAAGCATTATTTATCAGAAATCATTATGACAAGTTCTTTTTCCCTCTCACAGAGCCGTGACTCAGGACTTGGTGATGAAGCAGTGCTATGGGATGCCGAGAAGAGCGTCATTGATGAGTTGAAGAGGGCAGCACTAGGTACTGAGGTAGATCACGGGATTGGGGACGATGAGGTATTGTGGGAAGACGAAGATACCGTACTGGAGGATCTGAAGAACTCAGTGTCCAAGGATATGTGTATCAGATATAATGTCCACGATAGTGCTAAAATGACTAGTAAGTCAAGGATTTGTCAGTACATATATACTTTTCCCATACTAATATGAATGTTTAACCATATAAAGAGTTACTTCATTGTTTAAATGAAACGATTAAGCACCATTACATGAATGAAGGAGTTTAAAGATAAATGATCAGTTAAAGAAAAGTTAAGAAAATATATGTAGAAAAGCTAAGTAAAATAAAACATTTCTTCCAGACAATAACAACGACAAGGTGTTGACCACCAATGCTACAGGTGCCAAGAATTCCTGGGCAACGTGGAATCACCCACAGAAGACCACCGAGAATTCTACCGACTCTGGTGCTTGGACATCGTGGAGAAGCCGTAAGGATTCCTTTGAGAGTCACGAAAGCCTGGACACTCCCGCATTCCCAAGTCGCAGAAATTCTTTCGACAGTTGTGATTCAGTGAATGATTTCACTAAGACTAAAGCTGGTAATACTGTTGTCAAAGATCTGTGGAATAATGTGAATAAAAACGTTAAAATCAGCAATGGGACTGAGGTGGAGCATCATGTACTGAGACAAACCAAATTTGATGGTGATATCAACAAAACAGATTCTGTGGCTTTCAAAAAACCTTACAATGCTACATGTAATAAACTTGACATGCAACATAAAACTGAGAATTTAACCTGTTCTGCTCCACATGCTCAGAAGTCAACAAGTGTTGTGTCAGAAAGGGATGACCTTCAGACAGGAGAGAAAGGTTCAGAGACAACTTCGAAAAGTGCAATCAGTGGATTTGGAACACAAGCTAAACCGACAACTGATGGATTCAGAACACAAGCTAAACCGACAACAGATGGATTTGGAACACAACCTAAACCGACAACAGGTGGATTTGGAACACAAGCTGCAGGTGGATTTAGAACACCAGCTAAACAAACCACAAGTGGATTTGGAATGCAAAATCCACAAATGGCTCGTGGATTTGGAACACCAGCTCAAATAACCACAGGTGGATTTGGAACACCTGCCCAGTCAAATGCAGGCGGATTCGGAACAGCTGCTCAACCAATATTTAAGAAACCTCACCCACCAACTAGATACCAGTCAGGTGACAACGTCAAAAACTGGAGGGAATCCTGCTCGACCAAACCTAAGTTCCTGATGAAGCTGACAGATGCTGAGATGGCCAAGCTTTGTGTAAGTGCCATTTATTAAGATATGATATTTTAGAACTTTTCATGTGAAATGAATGACTTCATAGAAACAATTGTTTTATCATCTAGGATATATTATTTATCAGTACAATTGAATTGAGGAGATCCCTTTCACTGTCAGATTGTATTAATCAATCATACTCACATGTACAATGTCAATACATGTATATACAAACATGTAGTTGTCCAGGTGGAACTTAGACATATAAACAGTACTAACATAACTAAACACATTAAATTTCTAAGACAGGAACTTTGCTGATAAGCAAAAAAACACAAGGGATAATTCAGTTTCCATAATATATAGCTATTAATATTTATAAAGATAAAGATTTCATTGAACTGGACTATATCTTGTAATAAATGAGGTAAAGTAAAATTTCTATACTATTACAGAATGAGGTGATACGCCAGCCTATAGGACCTGGGTTTGCTTCCTGTGTCGTAGCTAAGATAGAAGCTACTCTTCCTGACGGAATGTGCACAGCTAAAGGAAGGAGGAAAATGTTTGAAAAGTATCGGAAGCTTGTCTTGGGAGAAGATAAAGGTATGATCTTTGAATTGTTAATAAGATATAAGGGCATAGATGTTGAATTTATGTGCTCAAAGTAATAAATTGAGTGCAAAAAGTGACAAAATCGGAACTCACATGTATGATTGATGATTCAATAGAATTATTTGACTGTTAGAATGTACATGTATCTGATAAAACATATATTATTATATGATTGTTATGATCAAAGATATAGAAATGTGAAAATCTCTATGCAAATTATACATGTAAATCATGAATCTACTATTACTGTTGAAATTCAGGATTATCAAATGAATTTTGTATATTACAGATCAAGATAACGGCCCTCCTCCAAGTTATACCCGTGAAGATTTACTTGCACTTGCTGATTCTCCGCTTTCAAAAATCATGCCTGAGGAATTTTCCTACCTGTCCAAGATCTTCCCAGAAGTTTGCCCTATGGAACCTCCTGTTTACTGGTCTGGTACTTGTGTGTGATAGATTTGACTCACGGCTCTCAAATATTAGTTTTAAAACATACAATGATGTGTAGCCTATGGTCGCTTGTTAGCTGGATTTATGCAGCATGCTAGAACATGATTTTGCATACTTGGCAATGAATGATCCTTCCAAGAGTCTGTCAAGAAGAACCTGCTGACTGATGGATATCCGATTTATGTGATAGACAGATCTCAAAACTTTGTTTTAAATCAAAATAAGGTGGCTTGAAAGCTGTATTGATTTATATACTTAGTACCAGGTTTTCAAGGATTTTCCAGAAGAATTTGCCTGGCACATGTAATGGTGGCTAACTGCTGTTTATTGAATGTGAAAAGACCTCATTTTAAAGCATCTTTGATGAGGCCTATGACTGCCTGTTTGTACTTTCTATGCAGCACGCCTCAACATGGAAGTGAGCATTTTGGCATTTCTGAACAATTGGGACATAAAAGTATTTTTTGTCACACAAATACTATTTTGATTTGCTGACAAGTGTACGGTTGTTACAGGCATTTTATAGTAAAATTTATATGCAATGCCAGGTTTTGTGGACCAGTAAATCTACTCCATATGAAGCACCATGTGTGTTCAATGTCTGGAACAATTTACAAATGAAGTGAAGTCCTTTTTTTTTTTTTTAGTTGAATAGCTTTGCTTTTGCTGAAATTCTTGCCAAGTTTCTGTTGTGCCAATATCTCAGGGTATGTATGCTGGTTATTACCATGCTAAAAACCATATCACTTTTTCACGGCGGTTGTGAAACCAGAATGGTTTATATGTATGTATCGACAAATCCACCATATGATTGAAATATTTAAAAAAAAAAAAAGAGGAATTTTTGTGTAATACATGTGTTTGAAGGTATGGATGTGATGAATGCTCGTTTTGGAATGTCTGTACATATGGATACATGTATGATATACATATGTAACTTGTCATGACAGATGTAAAACCGGAATGAATTACATAATATATCTACAGATCAACCATATACTGCAAAATATATGAAAAAAAAGTTTCTGTACATGTGATACAAAGGATGGATATTTTTGGAATGCCTGTCAGTATGTGTAAATGTATAATATAAAGAGATGTAACTTGTTCATGGTAGATTTAAAACCAATGTAAAGTATAAAAATATATCTACACAATCACCACATGATACAAAATATAAAAAAATAATCATCTGTACATTATGTATACCGTATGTGTTAAAAAGGTTGGATGTGCAAATATATGTGTAAAAAGGAAATTAGTTTAGGCATGTGTACATTATAGCATAAAGAGTGTCACTTTTCATGGCAAATGTGAAATTAGAATCAGCAGTAGACTCTACAAGTCCACTGTGTGTCACAAATTAAAAAATAGATTTTCGTTATCTGTATACATGTATGTGTTAGAAAGGATAGATGTCACATGAAAGTGAGTGTGTGTGCGTATAAGATGAATGTGAATGTTCGGGTATGTGAACACAAGTGTAAAAGTCTGTACATACCAGTACATGTTGATGTATGATGTACAGAAATGTTGTTGTTTACCATTAACACTCTAGTCATAGCGAGACTCTAGGTCAACATAATGGTCAAAGAGAGACTCTAGGTCAGCATAACTTCAGTTTTTGTTGTGCCTTAAAAGTCATACAATACAAAAATCCAGATTTATAATAGTGCAATTTTTTTTGTTTCAAAAAGACATGATTTACATATCTAATCCCGGTTCAGTTGATATCCAGGCATTTGCAATACATTATATACTGTTTTCTTTTTTGTTTGTATTTTCTCCCAATTCTCTTTACCTGTAATTCCTACATAGTCATTGTTTTGTGCAATAATAAATTTTCGGATTTGCAATATGATTTTGATGAAAATATTATGGAGAGAAAAGAAAAAAAAAAAAAAATTACAGCAGATTTGTATTGAATGCTTAAATGTGATTGTATGTAATGACAAATTTTATCAATATTCAGAAATTTTGAAATTATAAAATGGTTTTACTTTGTGCTTTATTTTGGTACTGTATCCAAATTTAGAGGGGATATACGTCAATTAACTTAATATGCAAAGCAATATATACATACATATTGAGATGTAGTTATTCTCAAATCATCAAGTTTCAATAATTGTATGATGGTTCATGTTTTCATATCTTGCAATATTTTGAAGATAATTAAAAAATTTTAGTAAATAATTTTAATATGAACCATCCTCACTGTTGAACTTCAGAATAGCCTTCAAAAAGCATTCATCAGTGAGCTAAAGTATCAATCTTTACCTGCAAATATTATACTCAGAGCAAACAATAATATTTATTGGGCATTTAAAAGAAATACATGTACATGTAGCTTTATTGAAATTTCCATCACAATATGTCTTTGTTTTCTCTAGTCAAGATGATTAAACTTTTTTTTCCTGTTTTCCCTCTGTTAATCTGTAGTGTTGAAATATATATTTTCAAATGTTTCAAGCCACTATTAATTTACTTAAAAAACAACAACAATTGTTCCTTGTAAAAATTTGTTTTAAATATTCATTATTTACTTGTTTCGTGTATCTAATTTGGAATCTCAAGTCTGCTCATGACTGCTTAAGAAAAAGAGTATATTGTACATGTATGTTTTGTGAATTTTATCAAATTGTCCAGAAGTATACAGAATGTCACATCTATGTTTTTCATATCATTCCTTTCAAGCACTTGTTAAGCAAATTTATTTTTTATTTTTGTTTTCTCGGGAAACAATAAATCAAATCACAGATCAACTTGCTTTGTTTTTTCCTACCGGACACTTCAGTCTGTAGATAAGTAAACATCTTTAGAAAAATAGGTACATGTAAGTGTACAGGTCAAGCTTAAGGTTGCAAGGTAAAATTTTTGGTTGGTGATAGAAAGGTCTTAACATGTAATGCACATTTGATATGTCAACACCATTTGATGTGACTTTGAAAAGATGTGATGATATGATGCTCACAAGTGACAAGATTGGAGGGATCTACTGAAGTTGATGTGCTTTGCAGGTGACAATAAGGTCAAGGTCAAACTTGGCATATCTGGAATATCTTTTTACCTTGAAAGATAAAACTCTCACATAGATCAAAAGGTCAAGGACACACTTGGCACATACAAAAAATGTATCTTTGCACCAAATAGATAGAATATCTCATGACCTAGAATGATATTTCACACTGTTTACCGCTCAATGATAATTCATGCTATTGGGATCAAAATGTTAAGTTCAAACTAGGTATATTTACAAATATTGTTTCCAATAAATATCTCTTCATCTTGAATGATCACTTGACAACAAGTTTCAATTACCTAGGAAGTCCAATACATGCATTTTGTATTTGTATTAAGGACAAAGTAAAAGAAGTCTTAAGTTTGCCTAATGTGTGGCCACACAAAATTTTCTGGAATGTCCTATTGAGTTTTAACCTAGAGTGATGAAAAAAGGGACAGGATTATAGCCTCATATTGTCCGAGCCTCGTACAACTTGTACATTCTGGCAAGACCTGTTCAGTCATATCCCATCTCAACTCCCATAAAGCAGAGCTGCTGTTTAGGTGCTAATGCTAATCCTTCACATAGCCAGTTCGTTTCATATGCCAGGTATCTGCTTACTCCTGGGTGGAGATGGTACAATGCAGAATTAAGCACATTGCCCAAGGTCACAATGATTTCACAATGTCCAGCGACGATGGGACGTGAACACATGACCTATTAGTTTACAGTCCACTGCGCAACCACCTGCATGATGAGACTTCACACAAAGTCCTATTACCTAGGGATGAAAACCTAGTTTAACCTTGACCCTTAGACCTCAAATATCTATTGAGTCTTTGCGGAATACAGTTTTTTTCACCTTACAGACAGTATCTTACATAAACCCATTGTGATGTCATAAAAATGGTCTGGTATTGCCGATTTTATACCGTCATTTCCCAGACTTTTAGGACTGTTTCCATAGAATTTGATGAAGTCACAATCAGTCTACATCAGATACCTTCTCAAATGGGAAGTAACTCTGGTTTTCGAAAATAGCAAATATGGAAGTTATGGTGTATAAAGGAAATATGTGTCCAAGGACAGAGAAACCTGATGAAACCCGAATATCCAGTCAACTTTGTATGATAGGCAAAAATCATCGTAATTATGCTTGTTCTTTGTTTACTGTACATAAAATGTACCTCTCGATATACTTCAAATAATCACAAAAGATACATGGTTTTTGTATGGTAAGCAATTTTAATCACATTTTACACATTTACATATGTGAAAATAACAAAGGTGGGACTAAAATGTTGCAAGCACCATGTATTCATTCGAAATAAATAAAATTATAAGTCCTGCATTATGTAATCTACACCTGGAAAACTTAGATTTTGAATACAAGTACACATATTTGTAATTTAAGTACTGCTTTAAAAAGTAAAAGAGCATTCTGTTTTCATACATGAAGGTCAGAAAATTTACTCCATTTAGACTTATAATGGAGAATCATTGCATTTCATAATGTCTACGAAGAAATCTAATTTTGGTATCAACAAAGATGTATACATGTATGATTAATAAGTAAACATTATTAATTGTTCTTTATCAGCCGGTAAAACTTCATGGTATTCGTACAATTCATTGCATAAATGAAACAATCTCAAAGTAAATTGTACAATCATAATGCTATACACATCTTAGAGGATAAACAAGTAAAAAGTATACTTTCTACGGAATGAATAAATTTTCTTTTTTTCGCATTTGAAATTTAATTTAATTGTAATTAAACTCAAGCTATGTATGATCTGCATCAGCAGTTTTACCTGAGGAAAGAGTATTAGATCTAGAAACGTTTACATGTAACAATCTGTACTTTCAGTGGCAGATGTAGGGGGTGCGGAGGCAGCTTTCAGAAAAAAATTCACAGTGAATGGGGCACTGGATCTGCCACTGACTTTCATAGCAAACAACATTTACATCATGCACAAAATGTATAAAGGTATAGTACAATGTCACAAACATCTATTCATTTCAGAATTTCCTTAAAGCTAAATTTCTAAACATACATTGCACATACATGTAAGCATATATGTTGGATATTTTTAAAAATGACATTCACAAAAATTTGACATGTTTTCCTCATTTAATATTTTGTAAAACACTTGTTCCTATTTTGGTAACCTTGATGTTAAGACTATTATGGTGTTATCCATTCTCTATAAACATGTCATTTTGGTGCAATCTTTTTCCTAAATTTTTCTGGGAATCTTCCTCAATTAGGAATGAAAACATACAATGACAAGTATTGGTAGGTTTGTTCATATGAAATTAATGTAAAGTACAGGTAGTTTTGTTCATACATGTGTATGTACACAGTAGCAGCTCAAAT
The DNA here is from genome assembly GCA_028142955.1 of Pinctada fucata. Taxonomy (NCBI): domain Eukaryota; kingdom Metazoa; phylum Mollusca; class Bivalvia; order Pterioida; family Pteriidae; genus Pinctada; species Pinctada fucata. Next base: position 47,336,823 of record AP027113.1, on the reverse strand, counting down.
CAAAGGTAACAAAAAGACAAAATAATGTAAGTACATGTGTAATGTGTACATACCACATGTAGATGTGCATGTATTATGCTTATTAAATGTAACTTTAAAGTATACATAAAATAATTACAAATCTTATTTACATTTTTTTTTATCACAGATGACTTTTATAAAGAAATAACAAATGGAAACTTTGAACAATTCAATTAATAATTGGAAAAAATTAAAAGCCCTACAGATTCAGCTCTAAATGAACTCAATGCTGAAACAAAGGGACTATTAAAAGCCTAAAGAATAATATAGCTTATATTGCATTCTCTTACAGGTAGCCAATATTTAGTCATCAAGGGACATGACTCTTCTTCAAATAGGTCAACCATGAAGATTTCGTTTTGCCAAGTAGATCCAAGTCCAAGCTACTGTATTGTATCCTCTGAATACCTCTATTTAATTCAGAAAAAAACAACTAAAAAACCAATAGACAGACAGACCAAGAGGAAACTCAAAAAGTGAATAAATTAAAATCAAAGCAACCTTTCAGTTTTGAAATTCAGAAAACCTGTAAAAAAAAACTATGTACCGGTATATCAATATTTCAAGTACAAACAGATTCAATAAAGGAATCCATCTTTGCTATGCCCACTGCATGCAAATCAATCGTGACTTGAATTCTATTATAACATCATAAGTACGTATACACATGTAGATAAAAAATGTAATGATCGCTGTGCGATATAAGTCCCCTACCGGTGGCATAAATTTATGTCCTGCATCTCTGTTCATCAATTCATTATCTGCAACAACAGCCAAGAGAAGTCTGAGAAACTGAATTCACGAAATTTGCTAAGTCCAAGGGACATAACTCTAGTGAAAATTAGTCAATCTACATTAAACTCGAATTTGATCTGCATCACACTATAATGTATTCACATACAAAAAATCAGTTCATTATCTGCAATAAAAGGCATGAAAAAGTTCAGAAAACTGAAAATTTCATGAAATTTGCTAAGTCCAAGGGCCATAACTTTTGTGAAAATAGGCCAATGGAAAACAAACTCAAACTCCTATACCAAAAATCAGTGCATTATTTGTATTGGAACCAAAGAAAAGTCCGGAAACTGAAATTTTCATAAAATTTACTAAGTTCAAGGGCCATAGCTCTTGTAAAATTAGGTCAATCAAAATCAAACACAATCTTGATCTGTATCACATTGAGATATATCCACATACCAAAAATGAGTTTAATATATGCAACAACAGCGAAAAAAAGTCCGGAAAACTGAAATTTTCATAAAATTTGCTAAGTCCAAGGGCCATAACTCTTGTAAAATTAGGTCAATCAAAACCAAACTCATCTGTATCACATCGAGATATATCCACATACCCAAAATGAGTTCAATTTATGCAACAACAGCGAAAAAAAGTCCGGAAAACTGAAATTTTCATAAAATTTGCTAAGTCCAAGGGCCATAACTCTTGTAAAATTAGGTCAATCAAAACCAAACTCAAACTTGATCTGTATCACATCGAGATATATCCACATACCAAAAATGAGTTCAATATATGCAACAACAGCGAAAAAAAGTTTGGAAAACTGAAATTTTCATAAAATTTGCTAATTCCAAGGGCCATAACTCTTGAAAAATTAGGTCAATCAAGACCAAACTCAAACTTGATCTGTATCACATTGAGATATAACCACATACCAAAAATCAGTTCAATATATGCAACAACAGCGAAAAAAAGTCCGGAAAACTGAAAATGGGACAGACGGACAGACGGACGGACGGACAGACAGACAGACCGAGAGGAAACTAAGAGTCCCCTTCGGCGTTGCCGGTAGGGGACTAATAACACATATAAACAAATACATGAATATATTGGTTGCAAAACGCATACATGTATGATACAGAGATACAAGTTCCACTTACTGAGTATTTATACAGATAAATCTACACATTTTAACGTACATGTAGCTGTATTTAAGAACCTTATACTTCTTACTTTTGGTGTTAGCGATCTATAATTCAGGTCAGTTATGTGCAGATATTTATTGACAGTTGTTGCTTATATTTACCTTTTGTAAAAAATCTCAAACATCACATAAATGTATCAGCACTAACAATGTGCATAATTGTACAACAAGGAAAAACAGAATACTAGTAAATCCTCGTTAATTCAAAACTGAAATGTTAGGATATTTCCTATCATTTATACATACTTAGTTTAGTAAACATGATAAAACTATAAAAACAACATGAAAAATCAACCTTTGGATGCAGTATTAAAAAAAATTATATCATAAATCTTACTCAATAAAACACATTATTAAATCATTTATACAAACAAATTCTCTCTCACAAATTATTCCATCCGAACATATCAAACTCAATAGTTACAATCAGAACTTTGTAAAATATTATTTGACAAACGTATTCATAAAACTTATGGATACAATTAATAATATGGCCAAATGATGACATCATGATGAAACCAAAAATCAAAAGAGCTGTGTTTATGAGGCCTAATATCATGACTAAGGTACATGAAGTTTTATTTCATTAAGACCTGGGATAAAAACAGTCATTAACTTGCTTCAAAATATTGAAAGGTTTTTATAACTACAGTTCTGAACTTAAAATAATTTTATTTCTACAACTGACAGACAAAGCAAAGCCTGTCTAAAATGATTTATCAAGGAGAAAAAGAACAAAGGGTTGATTAAGACAGTTTGTCACTTTTACATTAGGAATGTGAGAAACATGGATAAGAAGCCTTTTGAGGTATTAGAAGATGATTTTGAAGATGTGAATTTACAAACATTTGCAATAATGTGTTAATCATCAAGGTCTGACGTCGACATAAAACATACGGTACATGTACATACATTAACAAATATTTCAATGATGTAATAAAGCCTGTGTTTGTGAAACACGAATGCCCCGGGTGGCATCTTTGTTAGTACAAGCACTATTTTCTGTTAAGTACATGTATGTGAAAGGTCATGGTCAGGGTCACTGGGTTAAAAGGTCAAAGGTCAAGAGGTCAAAAATTTTGGTATCAATGGAAAGGTCTTGTCACAAGGAATAGACATGTCAAATTGACAAATATGAAAGTTCTATCACTTACCATTCAAAAGTTATGCCCAATGTTAAAGTTTTTGAAAAGAAGGTCAAAGGTCAAGGTCAAGGTCATGAGGTCAAAAATTTTGATATCAATGGAAAGGTCTTGTCACAAGGAATACACATGTGAAATATGAAAGCCCTATCCCTTACCCATGTTACCATTCAAAAATTAAGCCAAATGTTAAAGTTTTTGAAAAGAATGTCAAAGGTCAAGGTCAAGGTCATGAGGTCAAAATTTTTGATATCAATGGAAAGGTCTTGTCACAAGGAATACACATGTGAAATATGAAAGCCCTATCACTTCCCATTCAAAAGTTATGTCCAATGTTAAAGTTTTTCGGACAAACAGACAGACAAACAGACGGACAGGCCAAAAACTATATGCCCCCGAATCTTTGATTCCGGGGGCATAATAAAAAGTTAAGCTCTAAAAGACGGACATGTCTAAAATTGTTCAATTCAATTCAAATTTGTTTCATTGGCTTGGCTAGTAAGTGGTACTGGATCATGAACAAATTGAGGGATTTTTCCTTTACTTTTGTGTTGTCTGCCCGAACTTTTAAGCGTTTCTGTTCTCTCGCTCACTGACTCTGATACATGAGAAGTAAAAGCCGCGAATCAAGAACAGGATGCCAAGGACAAATGCGCCTGTAAATTAAAATGAATAAGAATTAAGATTTGAAACTATTCAGACATAAAATTTCTTTACACTGCAACAATGAAACTTTAATGTTTTATTAATTCTTGTGCTGTTTGAAGTAAAGTTTGATTTAATATATTGTGCCTTTTCAAGACCTTGACGTTCACTTGTGGAAAATTTGGCTTTGTAATTTAAATCGAATTGTATATGCGGTCAATTTTGAATGAAATTGTATGGGCAGCCAGTTTAGCCTTGTGCATGACTTTGAACTTAATCTGTAATAAGTTTAACCTCGTGTACATACATGTACATGTACATAATCATGATTGGTTTCTTTTTCAAATTGAATCCCATCTGTTATACTTTGATGTTGAAAATGATGCAATATCTAGTTTGTAGAAAACACCATTAATTCCCTTCAAAACAACCTTTAATATGTAATAAGTTAAATGTGGTCATTTTGATTTTCAGAATGACCTTGAATTTTATACATGACAAGTTTGACCATGTCCTTGTTCTTGAATCTTATCTATGGGGAATTTGACCTTTGTATTTGACCTTAAAATTCTCTGTAATTAACTGAGCTTCTGACATTGAATATTTGATACTGTAAGTCTGTCTTTGCAGTTGACCTTGAATATGACTTTGCACTTTCTATAAAGTTTATCATGTCACTGTCAACTACATGTACATACATTGTAATTAACTAATATAAATGGATGATTATTGCTGTGCTTCATCTTGACTTTTATTAACAGAAAATGCTTTGATAAAAAAAAATCCCAAAATATGCAATTATCACGATTATATCTGTAATATAGATGACATTAAATTAATTGTAATATGAATTCTTACCAATCCAAACTGTGTAGATACCCCCTGAACTTTCTGCCAGCTCATATGTTCCCACCTGTAATAAAAACAAAATGATGTAGACATTACCTCTAAATAAAGCAATATCATCTGTGAAAGAATAAAGTATAATTTGTCTACAGGATGCACGTGTGTGAACAAATCGAGGGGAAAACAATTTAAGGCATTCTGAACATTGAGTTTTATATTGTTGGTATACATAACACAGTATTTTCTGTTTTTCACTTTACATATCTAATGGATACATATTTTCATATTTGCAATGCTTTTTCTTTGGTAATATTTTAAATATATACATGTACAAAACAACATTTTAATGCTGTATCTCCTAAATCCCAATCTGAGCATCAAGAATTAAAATTGAACCATGCAGGAAGTTTCAGACTTAATTATTCTCATTCACCAACACAATCACATACAAAACAAATTGCTCTATAACTACATTTTCTGTGTCATGTTTTATATTTCAGTAAACTTACGGTAACTCCTACTCCACTACTCAAGAAGAGGATGCCGACAATGATGTATACCAGACACCGGTTTCTGACATACGACGCTGAAATACTGGACCTGAAATACATCAATACTTACTTATAGATAACATATCATAGCATATATTGTAGCAACAAAGCATTCATGTATGCAATATGACATTCTGGACATACAAAGAATATGTCATATTCATTAATTTCTGTAAACTTGAAAGAACAATTGTGCTAGATTTAAGGAAACTGATTTCAGCTCTTTGTAATGTACATTGCTTATTTTATGAAACAAGATAAATGTATCAATGACATATTCATTAGGACTGTCATTTATTACATGATTAGAAAATGTTCCTATCTCTGAGAGGCTACTTAATCAATTTGTTTGGTAAAATGCTACGACATTATAGCTGACCACTTGCCAAAATTCATAATGGCTTACAAAATGACAAAAATTGTCTGAGGTAGGAATATTTTGAGCTCTTTCTCTTTGTTACATCACAAGGGAATTACATTTTTTAACAGTGTGACGCAATGTAAAACAACACAAAAAGATGTTCTCTTCAACAGTTTGAGCTCTCTAAAAAAAGGTCGGAAAATGGTCTATTTGGACAACATAAAACTTGGTAGATACATTTTGTATAATATTTTCTTTACTCTGAGAACAATGCTTCTGTCAGGATTCATATAAACCCTTGTGTTTACCTTGACTTAGTAAAAATAAATAACCGTAAAATATTTCTCACTTACACACGTCTACAATGAGGACATCTGGCCAGTTGTACTGCTCCCAGACTGTTAAACTGAAAATAGAACAAAATAGGAATAAAAAATCTATGAAGGTTTATATTCTTTGTACTTCAATGTGATACATGTATATTCACAAGGAAACTTTGCATGCAAAACTTTCAAGCATTTCACTTTCAAAAAATTCAAAATTAATGTTGTTTTTTTTTTTAATTTTACATAATACAGCTCTCATATTTCACACATAATATTTCTTTAGAACAAGACCTTTCTTTTTGTACCAAGGTTTAGGTTTGACTTGACTTCCTAGACCTTCTTTGGACTAAATATATGCACAAAAGATAGCTGTCGATGGAGGCATAGTGTTTCACAAACAAATCTAGCTTGCCTTCATGCAATTTCATTCACACAGGACATTTTATGAGAAATTAATTAAGCCTTAATTTTCCTGCACAGATGTGATGGCCAAATAAATATACTCATGCACATATACTTTCTGATGATGTTTATATGAAAATCATTTTTGTTTTTAATTTTGGAGCCTTAACAGCCACTGTACAATAGGCTTGATGTACATGTACAATATATATATAGGTTTGAGTGATACTCACAACAAATGTGTTGTTACAGAATGCACAAATGAATCTCTCACTGCCAGGTGATGGGAGGATGACTTGGGTGACGGTACTTCCTAGATTTATTATCCTCTTGCTGTAAAAATAATATATCGTTAAAGTCGTTACATTAGAATGAAACAGATAATGTAGAATCAGAGACGTAAACTATAATTACCTCTTTTCACATACAAAAATTTTCCCATTATTTTATCAATTCTCAATTAATAAGACTTCATCATTGCTTGTCGTGTAGGTTTTTGATAAAAGAATGGCAACTTTTTAAAATAATGAGATATGGCCCAGGTTAAAATTTATAAGTAATTCAAACTCAAAGGTCACTAGGTCAAATGTCAAGTTTCCAAATGAAAGGTCTGCTCATAAGAAATACACATATGAAATATCGAATCCCTTCCCCTTATACTTCATGAAATATAGCCCAGGTTAATGTTTGTAGAAAATAGGTCAAACTCCCAGGTTAAGGTCATAGGTCAAAAGTAAAGGTCCAAATGTAAGGTCTGGTCATAAAGAACCAACAAGTTTAAAATACCAAAGCCCTACTTCTTATAGTTCATGAGATATAGGCCGGGTTAAAGTTTTCTTTGTGCATCCAATGACATTCCATGAAGCTGTTGACAATCAGGTTATGACATTAGCTCCCAGGACATTCGCTGCAGCTCACTAAAATAAATAAGCTGTGAAAATTCCCCTTACCAGTTCGGTCTTGGGCATGCTATTTTGGTGGATTCACTACGACATATCAGAAGACAGTTACAAGGACATCGTACATAACGCTTTCCTGGAGGTGGCGCTTTTATCGCCTACAAACAAAATGTCAACAATTTTAAAACTGTAAATTGTGAAATTTAATACATTTTTTTTTGCATTATGACATTCGGGCAAACACAAACTTAAAAGCAATTTTAAAATTAAAATCTTGATGATCAATCCCATATTATTCATGTTATAATATAATCATGTTAAAATATATAATAAATGAACATGATGACAGATGTTGCATGAAATTGTTATTAAAGCAAAATTCAGAATACTTATTATACGTACTGTTGCCTCCTTACATACATCACATTTAACTACATGCTGATTCTGTTTGCCTTCTATATTTATCAAGGCTTGGCATACTTTACAGTTGACGGTCGCTCGGTGTGCCGATGGTGTGTAAGGGGGAGGTAACTCATCCTGGACATAACTAGGAACAGACTGAGGATCTGTAGATGTTGAAAAAAGATTCATTAAAATGACAATTTATGTTCAGACATGAATGTACAGATAAATCAACTACCAATTGTATTGACTTCTAACAAAAAAATCAAAGCACTGAAGGTACTGAAAGCGAATAGCTTAAATATCACTATATGTATCATTTATTATGTATGTAATCAACCTTTCCTTCGTAGACAAGTTTATGAAAATATACAATAATACTGAAATGCAAATCCATAAATATTTCATTAGAATTAAAAGAACACAGTTCTCGAACTTGCATTTTCCAAAGAGTCAATACTTCTAGTGGCCGACCCAGAGGGTTGACTAATGGAATAGGGCAGGTGAGTCAAGTTGAAGGGGAAGTGGGTTGTTGAGCAATCTGAGACCGTCTTTAACAAATACTAGTATCTTCCGTTAAATTAATACTCCTTGAATTTTCCAAAGATCAAATGAATAAATAAATTGCCTTTCATTGGAAAAGGCTGTTAATACATAACTGGATAATTAAATGAGTTTACCCGATTAGATCGAGGCTGCCATGGAGCCCTATGCAGAACTATATCCAGTGGCGGATCCAGCGCCCCCTTTGCCGGGGGGTCAAAGGGCGAATTTTGCCGATTTTTACTGAAAATGGGCAAAAATGTAGGGTTTTTTGGAAAATTTTGGGCCAGTGCCGGGGGCGGACGCCCCCTCCGCAGCGGTCCCCCCCCCTCTGAATCCACCACTGATATCAGCGGCTGCCATGGACCCGGGGCCGACGCACCCCTAGGCAGATCATGAAGACATAGAGAGGGAGATTATATACCGGCAGTGTAATGAGTTCAATTTCTAAAAAGATTAAAATGCATTCAAGGCCTATATTTTTTTCATTATGTTTGTACGTCCTTGATAATGTCTAACACGCTAAAATTCTTCTTCCATTTCCAATCTAAAACCTGAAAACCTTTACATATTCTTCAGTGTGGTTTGGAATGCCTCAATTCCTAGAAATGGGCGATGTTCAGTAAATACATTTGTAAATGTAAATTTTAAAAGTATACGCATACGCACGTCGTGAGGTAGTCGTAATGTAATACATGAAAGAGCTTTTTATTATAAACAACTAAGCCGTATCTTCTCGATTTTTTAAGACATAGAAACATCCCTGGGACTAAGCCGTAGAAATGGGGATGACGAGACGGGTGCATGCAACGCGAAGTGGTTCTAATTTTTTTTTTTCATTTTCTTTCTGAAAATTTTATGAAAACTGGCAAGGGTGACAAGCTCGAACATTTTAAAAAATACAGAATTACTTGTGTCTAAAGGAACAATGATAAACAAAAATAATTATTACAGTTTTATCCTTCAAACCGGCGAGCGGAATGAGAAGGTTATTTTTTTAATATATGTACATTGTACCTGGGTATATATATTTTTTTCAGTTTTATAAAGTTTCTAGAAAATGATGGTGTAATAATGAACGAAGTTTTTTTAACGTTGGATTTTCAATTATGACCTCTCCCGTAACAAAATTCGTTCATGATGTATTGTCGTTGTACATGTTGTATTCCCTATTTCTCTCTTACTTCACATCCACATATTCGATCCAACAGAAAAGTACAGCTACTTAAAATTAGTAATACTGCTTTGGTCCCCTCCCCGAGGTATGGATCCACGCATGTGCATTGTTCTATTTAATCTCACGTTTATAGACAACACGTGTTTATATCCCGATGCTACAAACTTGTACTGGCGTTAAAAAAAAAAAAGATTGTCATCGGCCGGCGTCAGCTATCATTTTTAGGTGGCAAGGAACCAATCTCTTTCGCGGAAGGGGGGGGGGGGGGGGGGGCTAAATAGTAGACGTATCAGGAATTTTTCTATATACGACCCTGGACGTATTCATGAATGGAACATTCCTGCATATTAATTAGCGCGCCAAAGGAAGCTTGCACTAAAAGTGGGACTCATATGCAGGATCGGATAAAATAAATAATTTAAAAGAAAACGAACGAATTGTAAGGAAAAGAAATAAGGAGAGAAGAAATACATCCATATACAAATACAAAAATCGTACGACTGAAGTACTGAACCCATATATCGAACCTTTTTGTTCTCAAAGTCGGTCCAGGAAACCTCCAATTAGAAATTAACATGACGTTATCTTCGTTTGCAGTCGGTCGTTTCCGTCGACAGCTTGCTTCCTGTCATTAGAACAGGCAGATTGCTCGTATGCTACATCTTCGATGTATGTGCATAAAGTAAAAAACATCCCTAGTGTGTCCAGCTTCAGGAGGCCGACAATAAGTAACACGACATAAACAGAGTTACATTGTTTACACATTTCAAAGCAGCAGTGACCCTTCTCTTTCAGAAGACTTCATACGTCACACGATGTGAATTCCTGTGATTTGATTGGTTCGTGCTACAAATTATACAGAATTGGGTCTCTCTAGCGTGAAAAAATTCAGGTGATCTCTTAAAGCTATTCGCTTAATAAAGCCCAAGTAGCCTCAGCAAAGGCCGGGTGCTGTGCTCAACGATGATGTAAAATAGACAAAATGCAGAACAAGACTGAATTAGTAAAAATACAATGAACTGTGGACATATTTGTCATTGTTTATACATTTTTTGAGACTTGGTATGGTTACATTCAATGAAACTTTTCTAAAGTTGGTTCTCATGACATATATGTTGCAATTTATAAAAAAAAAGATGTCAGAAATTGCACAAGTCTTTTTCAACTGTCATTGAGATCATGAGATCTCCCTCTTTTAAGAATTCTTAAGTTGACAAGTATTCATTTTAAATTTCAAGTTCAATAATGAAAAATTTACATCTCATCATCGAGTTATGGCATTTTATTTATCAAATCATAGAAAAAAATTCAGGATTTCACAGTGAGTTGAGGAGGAAGTAGCCCCCTTCCCCTACACACACACACTCATGTATACTCTTCCCTGTCTTCCCTTTTATTTGATTGAAAATTTCCTTCTCACCGACTTGAGATGTGTATTGAGGTGGCGGACCGGAAGGAATCCCCTGTATTGTTCCTTGATTGCCGAGAAGTGGGGCTCTTTCTTCTTCCCTATCTGCCATTTTGAAATAGTATTGACCATAATTTGTCATGTGATAAGATCACATGATACACCTGACCTATGTATTTTCCCGCGAAATTTAAAAAATGTTCGGGAAAAAATGAGAGGGATGTCCGATTTCAGTTCTTCTAAATCTACTGCCTGTGTCGCCTATGACATCGTTTGCAAGTTGGGGGGGATATAGAATGTATAAATCAGTTCAGTTCTTGTTAGCGACAAAAGTTGTCCTTGTTTTGGACTCTATGTCGGTTAAAATTTAAATATACCGTGCAGCTAGAGAATTAATTTTCACTGACACGTTTTGAATGCAGGGCTTTGCACCCAATTTTGGGACTAGGGCTGGGGCCTTTGAAATTGGGAAAAATAGCGAGATTTTCTTAGATGATTTGGATGCTCTTCACCTGAAATTTTTGCATTTTTAACACGTTTTTTTTTTAAAGAAATTCCCATTAGATTTCAAATTGGGAAAATTTGTCAACAAATTGGGGAAAAAAAATACTATTTTGCATTGAGAATCAGGCCGATTTCGAGAGCCCCGGAATGGCCCGATGGGCAAATTTTTTCCGGGGGGGGGGGGGTAACCAGTTCATCAGGGGAAATAAGTTCCCGCCGGTTAATGTCACAGTGAGTGAAACATGTGAATAAACAGTGGCGGATCCAGCGCCCCCTTTGCCGGGGGGTCAAGGGGCGAATTTTGCCGATTTTTACTGAAAATGAGCCAAAATATAGGGTTTTTTGAAAAATTTTGGGTCAGTGCCGGGGGGGGGGGCGGACGCCCCCTCCGCACCCCCCTAAATCCGCCACTGATAAAGCCGGTCAATCAATACGGCGATTATGATCACTCAGTGAGTTGAGTCAACTGATTGCTGACTCGATTGTTAAGTGTTTCCTCAATAACATCATAGTGACAGTGGCGGATCCAGCGCCCCCTTTGCCGGGGGGTCAAGGGGCGAATTTTGCTGATTTTTACTGAAAATGGGCAAATATATACCTGTTTTAGAAAATTTAGGGTCAGTGCCGGGGGGCGCCCCCTCTGCACCCCCTGAATCCGCCACTGAGTGAAACTTGGAAACATGGATCTATAGAGAGGGAGGGGGTGTGATGAAATATTTCTTCCAGCATAATATTTATTCCTTGGAACTTTTATCGTATAATATTTTTTCCTAAGAACTATTATTATGTATAAAAAATTCCAAAAGGAAATTTTATTATGTTATGAATCTTCCATGATCATAATAAAAGTTCTCATGCCAAGGAAAATATATTACATAACAAAAATTCCATCTGAATTTTTTTAATGTTCATAATAAAAGTTCTGATACTAGTACCATGGAAAAATCATGTAGAACAAAAATTCCAATAAGGATTTCATATATGTGCATAATAATTGTCACTTGAAAAGAAAATTATAATGTACTTATTTAAAAAAAAGTATAAAGAATAAGAAACAATTTTCAAAAATCATGAACTATATACAGTGTATTACTACTGTACAGCTTGAAAATTTGATCCCTACGTACATTATTTGGATGATACAGATCTCTTCCGATAGCTGAGTGCATGATGTACATGTAAAAAAAATTAAAAAGTATAATTATTATAATTGAAAAGGTAAATGTATCAATACGTTCAATAACATATGAACCATTCCACAGAAATATTTATTCCTGTAAGCTAATGATATTACTGTACATTACTGTTATCATTGAAATGTTTGAATCATGAGAATATATATCCCTAAATCAGCGCTATTTATGTGTTTTAAGCATTTAGATGGAAAAAAAAAGAATTATACATGATACTCACACATAACATTTCTTCTGTTTTAAAGAAAATAATTCCTTTCGGTAAGTGAAAAAAGAGTAAAACATGAACAATTTTCATAATACGTTTCCGCCTATATAGACGGAAACATTATTATGAAAATTGTTGATGCTTTACTCTTTTTCATGTACCGAAAGGACAGTGGAAAAAGTATTATGGACAAGGAAAAAATATTCTATAACAAAAAATCCTGGGAATTTTTATTATAATAATAAACCTTCCAGGAGGAAGAAATATTATGCGGAAGAAAAGTTCGTTCACAGGGGGGTATTTAGGAGCGTCAAGAACCCCTTGATCCCCCTCAGTGAAGGCTAAAGATACACATCATGTGGAATTTTTCTGGATCTGCCCATGATCTTACTAGTCCTTCCTTCCTAGAGGGAGGCCGGGGTATCCAGGAACAATTCCTTCCTTCCAAGTTGTGTACCCCACAGGCACCAGATTCCTAACAAAAAAATCAAAACCCCATCTTTAATGCCCTCTTCTAAAGAGAAGAGAAGAGGGCGTTAAATATGGGGTTTTGATTTTTTTAGGAATCTGGTGCCTGTGGTGTGCCCTAGGACTACGAATTGTCTTTTAACGAAATACATTCGCGTTCTTCGAGTTGTCTATTTACAAGATGTCTGCGCCCATGATTTCAATTTCTTAGAACTTTCTTTCCTTACGAAAAGCAAACATAGGTAAAAATTGTAAAAAGTTCAAATACGATACTTATATTCATGTTAACAGTATGTTGACGAACTAAATTTAGGAGTCGCAGAAGCGTAGTTGTCTCTATTTTACTACTTAGCTCGAATTTCTTCTGACCATAAGTTAGTCTGAGTAACATCTGACCAAATACAAAGCTTTCGACAATTATTTGGAGGGACAGAGGATTGGTTTTTATCATATCTATATTGTACAAATATTTAATAATTTTTGACTAGATAATGGACTACTGTCCATGCATGCAGCTCACTTCTGAAAGTGGAAAATTTAAAGATTTGTCTCATTTGTTAGAATGCTTTTAGCTTCATATAGGGGGATATCTTTTGAACTTCCATAACTAATGGTGTATGTAACATTTCAGTATGAGCAATACTACGTGTACAGTGAAAGAAAATATTTTAGATGGGGAGTTTTCCATGTTTTCTATATACATGTACATGTATGTTAATATATACAACAACAGAAATAAACAAACTCGAAAACATCCAAAGGAGAGGGGCCCGTTTCATAACCAAAGATTACAAATCCAGAGAAGAAGACTGTCTAACAAAAATGCTGAAGGACTTGGACCTACCATCACTGGCAACTAGGCGACAACAACAGCACCTAATCTTCTTTTACAAAGTGGTTGAGGGTATGATACCAGTGATACCTCCCGAGGACTACATCCAACCCCACAGAACCAAAGGCCCAATCAGGGCAAAGAAATTTGATAACTTTCTATCTACCAACTTAGTCTCAAATCAGGAACGTTTAAACAGCAGAACAGTCATAGTGCCACCAAGCAAAACGGATCAGTTCAGGAATTCTCTCTTTATGAGGACTTCTAGACTGCTACGTGCAGGAAACTTGAAGAGTTCAAGACCAGGCTGGATCATCAATGCGACTAATGTGCCCTCCCCCCGTCGCCTTAAAGCCCTACCGGGAATCTGCGACGTATTATTACAGATACAGACAGATACAGAATTTAAGCGTTAGGTTGTTGATATCCGTCAAGACTCGGTCTTAATTAACAAAGAAAACTCCCTATCTAAAACTATTTTCTTTCACTGTGAGTGTAAAACTATTTTCTTTCACTGTGAGTGTACTAAATGAACTCTAGTGTGTTTTATACATACATGTACAGCACAGTACTGATAGAATACGTGTACTAGCTAATGCAATAATTTTTCGCTCACAGTAATTCTGTGACTTGAGTTTTTGCTTTAGTTTGTATCATATATGATGTGTTTTGTATCATAATAAGGCTACATCGCAATATGAGTGTATAATTGTTATATCCCTACTATTAGTTGCACAAACGCTAAAGTTACAAGTTTTTTTTATCTATCCCGCTATATGAATTGCAGGGATTAATCTACCTCTGCGTCCTGTGTCTCTGACGCATAAAAATCGCTCAGGACCCATTGATTTCCAATCGCTGCGTCCCACTGTGCGCATTGTTCACATTTGTATAATGCGTCCGTTTTAGTTAATGTTTTCATATTAAATTAAACATTCAAAGTCGAGAAAGTGTATTTACAGTATTTATTTAGCTGTAAAACGTGTAAATGTCTTTTGTTTATATTTTGGCAGCTCTTTTAAACCTAACAGATATGTGGTATCGTATGAGAAATCATTGCATAGCAACATTTTTTTTATTAATATACAGTCCGATGCGTGTCTAACTTCTTGGTATCATTCGGATTCAGATGTAAAATATACAATATCTTTATGAAAAAGTCTCCCATTGTAAACTTAACATGACATTATGAATGAAATGTATTGAAATCGTTTATTCACTCCATAAGCGTACCGTCTTTGTATACCGTATAGAATTGGTTTGTTTGGATAACGTTTTACTATACACATGTAGAAAGCATCGCTAACTAAATAAACAATCAATATACTTAATTTGGCAAAAATTAGACGTTATTTTGTATTTTGTGGTACATTTAACGATCTCAAGGACATAAAACGCCATGAGGCGGTCAGCTCACTTGTATTGGTGAACTTAAAACGCCATGAAAAAAGAAGGTTTGTAGAAATTGGGACGCATTAATTTCTGCTGGGACCCATTGTTTTGACTGGGGACCCATTGGCCAAGTTTCAGTGCGTCCAGAAGGCCCATTAAGATCAAATTGTAGATTAATCTCTGGAATTGCAATCAGAAAATTTACCGACGAAGTAGACTAAACTTAAATTTTTTGATTTCCGAAGTGAGCTGTGTGGACAGTAATCAGCTGTTAAAAAGATTTAAGAATCGAGAATGAACCACCACCCTGTGCTTTATTGATTTTATTGAAATCACAGATACAACAAGTCTGGTCTACATAAGTACAGGTAATGTATAGTGAGGTCATACTGTTTCTCTTTGAAACTTAAATGATAGCTTTTGGCATGCATTAGCTGTGATCATACTGTTGCATTGCATCATGTCACTGCTTTAATGAAGGATCACAGAATATAGCTCTACCTCTCTCCTGCATACCGGTATGTCTATTGCGTCTTTGTGGAATACAGATTTATTCTTAAATTGAAATGGTATATGACTTTAAACCATTATGAGTAATCAGACGTTATGAAAATGGTACATGTATGGTAACCAGTGATTCATTTTGGCCTGCGTTTTGCGTATTTTACGCTTAAAATCCATTAAAAACCCATCAATTTCTGTCGAGCGCGTCATGAGTTTGCATGAGAATAGAAAGGTAATCCTTTGGGTGACTTGTGTGAAATAGTTGCTCTTCATGCTAATTAATTCCAAGGAGGAAGTCTCCTAAAACCCTCACACCTGTCAAGCAATTGATATTCTCGGTCTCTGAATTGATTTAGGGGATAAACGTACTGTGTTTTGTGGTTCTGACAGGTATATGTTGGATATACTGTTGGAAACGCAGTTATACCGTCGGGGCTTGTCCCCGACGGTATAACGTATGTTTCCAACAGTATATCCAACATATACCTGTCGGAACCACAAAACACAGTACGTTTATCCCTATTCTAATTCATGTGACATATTTAAACTTTTTATTCCCCTCAGAGGGTCTCACGCATCACTTTAGAGGTGACGTTGCTACGGGGGACAATATGAAATATAACTGCTTCGTATCTATTACAATGGCGAAAAAAATCAAAGTGTTATCAATAATAAACTTACTTGTTCTTTTGTTTACATGCGGAGAATGCCATTTACAAGCTCATACCTTGTAGTTTTACGTCACAGTATGACGTCACGGGAGCGAAAAACAAAGCAAAGCATGACGTCATACGCAAAAAGTGCGCTAAAGCTTGTAACGTGCAAATTTACGTAGGAATACATTTTGAAGTATGTCAAACAAGTCGGTTTGCGGCATGTATATCGTCGTTATACATGCTTGTAGAAATCCTGTGAACCTCAGAATGCGCGAAGCAAACAAAATGAATTAGAATTTTTTTTATATGAAATTTTGGTCTGCTAACCACAACAGTCATGTTACACAGTGTTACAATGACCAGTGTGAGCAATGTTCCGTTAAGTTTATGATGCTGTTACGGTAAGATAAAATGCGGCATTTTACATGTACATACATGTAAATAATGGTAGGTATTCATGCATGCATTTGCCGATTTGTATCAAAGTTATAGAAATATTAAACATTTCTCTTGTCCACATAGTCCATGCACTTTCGCGAGTCAATGCTACATTTTGCTTTTATTCAGCAGTATAATTGAAAAGAATTTGTACATTTTCTTGCTACTTCAGGTATTATATTCATGTTACTAATAACATCAAAAGTCTGAAATTGTATGCGAATACTGGATATTTCTCAAACTTTCTCGATCAGAGATTACAAAGTAAAAGAAAGGCCCTCCTTCTAAAGCAAGCCAAACGATTCTGTTATTATTTAGAACAAGGAATGTGCAACATTTAATTTATTTTCATGATTTTAAATAAAAATCAGATTCTTATATCACAAGCACTGAGTATTCTCCCTCTGAAAAGATACAAAACATACAACAATTTTAAACAAGAAAAAAGTCTGATTATTCCGATAGGTATATCGATTGTACTCCTCCGATAGTTTCTGATCATCGATAGGAAAAATTTTCTGATTTTACAACACTAGTTATAATCTTTGAAACCTATCAGTGATTTGCTTTCAATATTGTAAACAACGAAGTACACATGTTTAAGAAAGTCGGAAGGAAAGGTCATGTATAATTTCAAATCTAACCCATTGAATTTGAGATATGACCCATTCGTTTCTGCTGAACAATTACGCTATACTCATTCAAACAATTTTCAAAATGAATCACCGTGGTAACATCAGTTTATACCGCCAAATGGGAAGTAACTCTGGTTTTCACAAGAAAAACAACATTGTAGGCCGTGATAGAAGGTGGTCCACCTTTATATACTGAAAACTGCTTTCACAAAACACACCACACAGTACCGGTACATGGAACATCAATATTTACTGATGGGATGAAATGTCTTAGTAATCTAGGCTCAAATTTATAAAACAGATTGTTATTTTGCAGGAATATAGATATGTCAGAACAAGCTAGCACTGAATTATCTGGAATGGATAGCCCTCCCCCCATACCTCAGGTCACGGAACAACAGAAAGAACTAGCCGCTAATGCCCTACAGGTAAGTTTAAACTACAGATACAATGTTAAGACATAAAATATCAGCACTACGACATAATCTGTGCATTACTGTATCATATGTTAATGTATTTGAATCATTTGCTGTGGATACATGTAGCCATGTAACATTGTTATTTTGTCTCTTCCAATTCACACTTTTGTCAAGTTTACTGCATTCAGCTTTGATTTCGCCCAGTCTTATCTTTGCCCTATTTAGGAAGTAGTCTGATTTGCTCAGTATAAAAATCACCCACTTACATGTTTTGGTAAGAAATCTTTTATGTAAACTTTTATTTGCCCTCATGGCACTGGGCAGAAAGGGCAAAAATTTCCCTGCATACAGTAATTGAAAATTCCTAATCATTGTTAAATTACGTGTATGTATCCTGCATCTGTGTGAAAATTCATTCATTAGGATTTTGAGAAGAAGCAGTATGGGTCGTGTTGTAATGTGATGCACAAACTGATCGTACAGCGAGGGACGGATCCAAAGGTGATACATAACAAAGCCATTGCTGAATTCTACCAAAGTGGATTCCTTACTAATGAAGAATTCAGGGCCAGCCTGGCAAAGATCTGTGATATGGTAATACATACTCACTGACTGTCAAAAATACCAAAATGTATATTCTATAGGAATTTTATTTCATCATAATGTCATTCTCCAAACAGAGTTGGCTCCTCCTTACTGTCTAAACAATCTCTGCCATAGACTCCAAAAATCCTGCCGTAATGGCGGACAGCACTAAAGTAACAATGACGTCATAGCAGCGTTACGTTAAGATATGCTTTATGGCGGCAAGTCTGTGGCAGTGATATTGTAGAGAAGATTAAAAAAACGTAAACTTGAGCTGTCTGGAGTTTGATCATAATGTGCTTACCATACATCAGATATAGTCCCAAATTGGAAATATCTCTGCCTTCCAAAATGATGGAATACCTTTTATAATAAGTTGTTTATCACGATGAAGTCATAAAGTTTTTGAAATATGTACATGATAGACATATCCTATAGGAGAGCAATTTTACATGTATTGTGCTTTTTTTTCAATATTGAAATTCTAAATAAAGGAATGTTTAGAAAAAAAAAGATTGTAGAAGTATTACTCATAATTTATATTTTTTAGGGACTGTGAAAGTTAAACATGTCATATTACGTGAATTTTTGCCGTTTTTCAGGCCCATGTTAACATTGACAATAGTGAGAGCCTAGAGGACGTGGACCATAGTGTTATATACTATAACCAGGCCGTTATACTCTACCATCTACGGCAATACAAGGCAGCCTGTAATATTCTGGAAAAATTATTTCAGTTCATAGAACCTCTTGGTTAGTTTCTCTAATACAAAATGTATTTAAAAATTCTGAAGCACATGAGTACATGTAGGTTCATAAAATAAGTGATAACAAGCAATTCCAGTTTATTGGATAAAGCATCAATGATTTTTGACAATCTTACCCTAGTGATGAATAATGTGTCCAATCACTTGTTCCCAAAGTAACAACTAACGACTTTTATACATTTATACTCGTCACTGATAGTACATGAAAAACAATATTTAATTTCCACAATATACAAATGAATGATACATGTATGTTTATTTTGTATTGTATACTTTCAGAAGAAGCTCTAGCTAAGAAGTTGATATCATTACTAGTGGAATTATACCTCTGTACATATCAGGTAAAAATCATCAAAGTATAGTACTGGTAGCTACTGCTGTTGATACATGTACATACATGTATATGAGAAATTTAAATTTTTTTTTTATTCCACATTTTCGTATATCATTTTCTGTTAAGTACCTCTTGTCATAGGCTTTAAGATTCAATTCAATTTTATTCAGCCTGAGAAAGCCCTTGGCATGTTAAACTATGCAGAGAAGACAATATTTAACGGAGGTAAATCATCAGGAGAAAAGGGAGACAAAGAAGATAAAGAAGACCATGATGATATGCTGAAGTCTAAATTGAGCTTGGTATGATATTTATGACATATGAATATAAGCTACCAACTAGGACATGTGCTCAAAAATATTTTGTTAGGTACACTTAGTCTGTGGTCTAGTTGTGCACCTGATATTTTGTTTGAGCCCCTTACCCACAGGGTCTTTTGAAATCTATGTAATCTTGTGCTTACAACACCTCTGCCACTACAAATGATGGAGACTTAATTCCTTTTGCAATATAATGGGTCTGTGGTCTAATTGTGCACTTAATATTTTGTTTGATCCCTTGACCCCAGTGTCTTAGAAAATGGGTGTGGTCATTTTCTCCTATATAACACTATGTTAATCCCTCTGACACTATAAATGATAGAGACATTATTATTTTTGCATTGAGATAGGTCTGTGGTCTGGTATTTTGTTTGAGCCCCAAGGCCATATGATTTCCCTTGTACCGGTAAATGAGTGAATTAAACAAAACAACCAGGAGAGCTACAGTCTCATCAGAAACTTCTGGTTTTAAAGAATGCCATATGTACATGTACATTCACTTTTACAACATGTTTTCGTGATATGTATTATACATGTACTTATTTAGGCACTACCAAATTTGAGCAGAAGCAGGGCAAAAGTTGGCAATTCCACATATTGGAGTAATTATCAACTAACAAAATCCACTTATTTTCAATATTTTCCATTATTTGTTTTTATAAGAGTTAATTTTAAATGATTGCAGTCTTAACAGAGTTCTTAGTACAAATTCGTTCATTGTTTTTTCTTCAGTACAAAACTCGATGTCTGATGATGATGAAGTCTATGAAGTCGTGCAAAAGAGAAATCAAAGCCTTGATGAACACTCAGGCCACGGTAAAGTATTAGCATTTTGTCATGAATTCATCACATGTGCTTGAATTTGGCATTTGTCAGCCTAGGACTGTCAAGGTCTGTTTTAGTCAGTAGTTATTAAAGGATGTAAATGATACTAAGTCTGCTTTATGAAACAAGTAGAAGTTGATAAGATACAAAATTGACCTAGATTTATGTATTTACTTCAGAAGTACATGTACACCTCACTTCTTTCTACATGAAGATTGGTGTAACAGAATAATACTGTAGATGCCCTACTTAGCTCAAGTCGTATTACACAATTAAATATTTCCTAATCATTTTCAGAACTTATCTGTGATTTACCTAAAGAGCAACTTTGAGTACCTACGAGGGAATCATCGTAAGGCCATGAAGATGCTAGGCTCTGCCCCGTCGTCCCAGGTGTTCACTGAGATGGGGGAGTGTCTACCTGTAATGTACAACAACAATCTGGGATGTATACACTTTCACCTGAGGAAACACCACCTCGGAGCTTTTCACTTCCGTAGAGCTCTTCAAGAGAACGAGAATGCGCTAAGAGACATCAAGAGAGGCGCTGAACATAGTATGATAAAAATAGTATTTTATTTAATGAAGAGGAATGGAAAAAAATGAAACTTAAAAGAAACGAGACAATTGAAATTTAGGAAAATAAGAAGATTTTAAAAGAACTGATCGAGAAGATTTTAAAAGAACTGCTCGATAGATTTGTATTTGATTGAATGTTTTTGAAGAAGGAGAGATACATGAAATAAATCAATGAATGTATGTCCATCAGGACATTTTGTTTTGAAATCAAACATTTGGTGACATTTTTCACTTTGACTGAACATTCAGTCTTTGTAGTATGTAGTGTAGTAAGCACATACATGTCTCTTGTATCCAATGGTTTTACCTTTAATATAGTTATTTACATGTAATGACAACTACTGGTACTTATGTTTTCATTTGCAGATAAGAATCTATCAGGAACCCCTTTACAATCTATCGGTATGAGTAGGCATTTCGAGCTCTTATATAATATGGGCATTCAGTTGTTGCATTGTGGGAAGGCATTAGCAGCGTTCGACTGTTTGATAGAGGCGGTACAAGTGTTTAAGACAAACCCTAGACTGTGGCTAAGGCTTGCAGAGTGCTGCATTATGGCAAACAGGGAGGTAAGAGATGTGGTGGAAGACTATACATGTACTTTACTAGGGCTATTTTCACGATGTAGAGATGAAATGATTAACTTTAAACTATCAAGGTCAAGGTTACTTGATTTTCATGTTGTTTTGTGCATTTATCTTGAGATAATGAATATAAATGTTGATGCAAAATGGATATGGAGGCATTTCTGTATCTTTGTTCTTGTTGTAAGACTATACAATCAGATGTCAGCTATTACTGTACTAATGATGCTTTAATACAAACTAATTTAGTATCCCAGAGTAGCAAAATGTATCCTTTATTTCTGTTTCTCCATATAATGAAAAAGGAACAAATGAATCCAAACATCCTTTGCTTTAAGTTTATTAACAACTGCATTGTTTTTCATGGTATTTCTCCAGAATAATGATGATGACAGAAAGTTAGAGAAGAGATTAGAGGTCATCCAGGGGTCAGACGGCAGTGGTATTCACAGAAAGTTACGTCTGGGACCCGGCGTCAGACAAGACAAAACCAGGTAGAGAGTTTAAGGTCTTACTCTGAAGCTTCTTCACCATGAAGGGCTACTTCAGATATTCTATGTGATGTACATGTGAACTCAGAAAATTCTAATGAAACATCATTTAAGTATTATTTTCATTGATAACGTATTTATTGCATGTTATAATGTCAGAGGTACATGTATCTTAATGTTAGTAAATTCTATGCTAAATCAAAACTGAAATCTGTAGTTGCAATATACATGTACAACCAGAATGTCTTTGGCTAATGGGCATTTTAAAAAGGGATTTTGCTATAATGTACATGTATATAAACATATATCTTCAGTCCTGGTACCCCTGCTATACCGGCAGCCACACATGAATTTGCTGCTCTATGTCTGAAGAATGCGCTACTGATACTACCAGATGACCCTGGTGGTGAGGACAATCAACAACAAGAGGGAGACGACTCCAGGTATGAAAACTTTGGTATAAAGAAAAATCACAATGGTAAACCCATGTACTGCAAGAGAGAAGAAAAAAATTCACTCATTTTATATTTATTCATAGTCTTGAAAACTATTGTTTGGGTTGGAATTGAAGGTAACTGAAATAGAATATTGAAGTTTCATTAAAACTATCAAGAACAAAATGAAGACATGGTATCACAAAAATTTTATACATGTGTTAGATTTTCTAAAAAGGAAGTGTTTATGATATGATAACTGCAATGAGCTAATATTCCTTTGTCAGTTAGACTATAGTTGAATATTTTGAGACCTAGCATATGATTCTTGGGTTATAGATGTACATGTATTTTCAATCTTCCTTATTCTTCAAATACAATGGTCATGGACATGTACATGTATTTTGATATGAATATTGTAAACTATTAATTTGAGTGATTGTTTGTCGTGTGTTTCAGCAAGCTTCCAGAGATCCTGTTGGTGGCTGCTCCACCTGGTAATCCTATGAGAGCTACAGAGGTCGCCAGTCTCAGGTATGTATGATATCATATGTAGGAAACACCCTTTCTGTCCGTCCGTCTGGTTAAGAAGTTCTGAAGGCAGATATTCCTTCAAGTATAAGTGATAGCACTTTTCAAATATTTCACATGCACATTTGCCATAGCAAGTACAACATTTTGATACCAAGGTATCTGACCTTGTGATCTTGACCTTGAACTTTGATCTTTAAATTTATAGTAATATTTTGGTTAAGAGGTTCTGAAAGCAGATTTAAGTGATGGGGTTTTCATATTTCAAATACATGTACATGTACATGTATACATATTTCAAATACATTATACTTAGTGTAGTATTACATTTTCACTCCATAGCATTTGACCTTGAATTCCGACCTTGTATGAGAGTATTCATTGTGAACAATTGTCATGTCATAAATGGATCTGTTTGAAAAAAAAATGCCAGTTAGGGTATAATTCGTCACTTTAGGGCAGTTCTAGTTTATATAAATGTAAATTAAATATACATGTACATGTACATGTATCATAAGGTGTTATAGATAACACATCAAGGATGTTCAGTGAGAAAGTTTAAGTTATTTTTAACGATTTTGAGTCTCATCTTTTGCATTTTGTTATCATTTTGTTTTAACTTTTGCACCGGGATTATTGCCAGAAATGATATTATTTTGTTTTGTTTGAATTTTTAGTGTAATAGGGATCAATTTCCTCTGTGATTCTCTTCATCAAGAAATCTCCTGAAATTGTGAAAGAGTATGGCACAATGATTTATTTCAAAGTGCCAAGAATAAATGTATGCTTTTATTCACTGTTACAGTAATGCATTGAAACTATTCAACCAATGAAACTGCATGTTACACATGGAGTGAATAAGAATAATGATCTAAATTTCAGATGTTCAATCTTAGCAGCCAGTGCTTATGTCTCGTTATGTCTCAACGACTACACTCTAGCCTTACAGCATGCTGACAAATTATTGAAACAGCCAAAATTGACGGGGGCTCAAAAGTATGTACATGTACATGTATAAATATTCTTCTCATAACTTTTGCTTTCTTTACATTACTTGACTTCCTACTTTCATTATGAACTGATTATCTGGACTACTCTTTTCAGTATTTGTATGTACATGAAGAAATTGTTCTGAAATCTTTTTTATAATTTTCTCTTTGAAAATTTGTTATCAAGTTTTAAAAAGTTTATGTCTAACAGAGTTATCCATCTTGGTGCAATACAAAAATATAATATGGTCTCTCTGTACTATAGTTTCTCACCCTATCTCTTCTGTGCATCTTGTAAAATGTACTACATGTAGTTTAAAGAATTCATGCATTTGTACCAAAATTCATGAGGTATCAGATTTCCTTAAGATACTTTTGCAAGGAATCATTATGTATTAGTCACTATAATGTTGGTGCGTAATACAAGAAAATACATATCTGTACCAGGTACCTAGGACATCTATATATGGCGGAGGCCCTGGTAGCGCTGGACAGAATAGCCGACGGAATACAACATCTTAACCCAGACCTGGTCACTGACGTAGCTACCATGCTTCCTGAACAAAAAGTAGATCCTGGTAAGTCATTTCTATCTAACGGAGGTCCTTTATGCAAAAGCTTATGAAGATTTGACTTCAGATATTATCTTAAGTGAAAACCATAAGCTTTTATTATACCTCTACCTGTTTTTTCCAATATAAAAAGATACTCATTAAATCTAGCTGTAATTCGCCTGATGAGACTACCGGTATTTCCCTGCAAAGGGTGCGTTAGTTGGGAAGACTATTTCCCTAGGGAAATAGCTTCGGAATGGGGCGGCGCTTCAGTGCGTGAAACTAGTGACGTCAAAGTGACCGTATAATAAAACAGGTATTATTTATAATAAAATTTATAATAAAACAGGTTAAGTATACCATTGAGGGAGTTAGCATGATTCTGGTTTCCCTCTGGTTTTCCTTCGCCTCGGGAAATAGGTCTAGTTTCGGAAAACCAGAATCGTGCTAATTCCCTCAATGGTAAACTGTAACTATACATATACATGCATCTTTACTCATGCACAGGAAAATGAAAAGTATTACTTGTTTTGTATGTAGGTAGACATTTAGGAATTGTGTATCCAAAGTTATTGGAATAGGTGAAATGATCATTGATTGGTTCCAAACTGGAAAACAATGCTTCATACAATTTACTGCATTAGATATACCGGTACATGTAGATGTATGAATGCTTTATTCATATGCATAAAGTTAAAAAGTTCTAGAAAAAAAATTGTACATGTTGTTTGTCAGCCGGCTGAATAACAAATAACTATGACATGGAAAAGGAGGGAAATATACACGTTAATCCCAAACATCCTCCTTTTTACGTGATCGATTGCAGAAATTGAAATTAATTATAAGAATTGAAAGGCATATGTTATTTCTGTTTCAGATAAGAGTGACAAGGGAGACAAACTAGACAAGAGTGACAAAGAAGATCAACCAGAGGCCAAAGGTTGGTTGTCAACGATCAAGGCCATACTTATGCATATTTTGTTGAAATATCAACACTCTTTCTAGCTTTTCAAAAAAAAAAAAAAAAAAATAAAATAAATAGATGAATAAAATTAAGTTAAATAAAATAAACAGCTGGAGCAAAGATATTCCCATCTCCTCCATCACACATTTACTTTATCTCTGTCGTGGGCTCAGAGAGTAAATTTTTCAGTTTAGGATGTGTACAATTTCATGATAAAGGCTAACGCTTTCTTATCTACTATTATGGTATTTAACATTGTTAAATTAAAAGAGGCACGTGCCCTACGACCTGTTCAAAATTTCGTAAAAAATGTTGACGACTTTAGACCCAAGCAGAGGTGGTAGTGAGAGGAAGAGAGGAAGTGAGATAACTCTGTTTGGAGATTTTAAAGTATACATGTTGAAACAAAGAACATGTGCAAGCACTTTATCTGAACAAAATTGATTTGAATTCAAATTAATCTGTGTTGTTGGCAAATAATTTTTGGCCGGATTGCAAAGCAATTCCGGTCTATAGATTGACGATGTCCGTCCGTCTGTCCGTCTGTCCGTCTGCCGTCAATATTTTGGTTAAAGTTTCTGGTTGAGGCAAAATCTAAGGAACTATATGCAGTAGAAACTTTATATTATACATGAAGCTTGCCCATGACAAGACCTTTCAATTTATGTCGTAACATTTGACCTAGTGACCTTGACCTTGGACTTTGACCTAGTTAAAGATTTTGGTTAAAGTTTCTGGTTGAGGGAAAATCTAAGTAACTATATGCAGTAGAAACTTTATATTATACATGAAGCTTGCCCATGACAAGACCTTTCAATTTATGCCGTAACATTTGACCTAGTGACCTTGACCTTCGACTTTGACCTACTCAAAGATTTTGGTTAAAGTTCCTGGTTTAAGCAAAATCTATGGTACTGTATGCAGTAGAAACTTTATATTATTAATGAAGCTCGCCCATGACAAGATCTTTCAATTTATGCCGTAACATTTGACCTAGTGACCTTGACCTTGGACTTTGACCTAGTTAAGGATTTTGGTTAAAGTTCCTGGTTTAAGCAAAATCTATGGAACTGTATGCAGTAGAAACTTTATTTTATACATGTAGGTTGCCTCTCACAAAACCTTTCAATTTATGCTGTATTATTTGACCTATTGACCTTGACCCAGTTAGTGACAAAAACTTACTTTGCAATCCGGCCATACCATCTTTAGTGGTGTTTTATTGTATCATATATTCTTATTGAGCAGATGTTTGATGACACTTATTATCATTTTTCTGTCCAGGTTGCCTGTATCCCTGGTCTCCTAAGGATCCTATGAGAGCTAAGGCTATAATGCAGTACAATCTTGCCACAGCCCATGCTGTTAGAGGGGAGTATGATAAAGCTGTACAAAACCTTGGAGAGGTATGTACAATGTACATGTGTTATGTGAAATTATGTCTCCTTTTCTCCCCCTCCTCACTCCTTATATTGCAGTACAGTCTTGCCACGGCCCACGCTGTAAGAGGGGAGTATGACAAAGTTGTACAGAACCTAGGGAAAGGTATATTTTATGCCTTCCCACCCACCTCAATATTTTTAACAAATTTTTACAGTCATGTTACAGTAAAGGAATATTCGTAATGATTAGCATTATTTAGGCGCCTGTCTGTTATATACATGTATATGGGCACACATTTTAGGTTGTCATACTTATATTAATTGCCATAGCTTTGCCATGAACCAGAATTGCATCAGATGTCAAAGGTCACACATTTAAGGTCAGATTTTATGGTAGGCAACAGTTGTCTACAACACCCTTGGTTATATGGTATGAAGTTTTATTTGATATACAGGTACTAGATTATAGTCATCTGTTTGAAATTGTCAAGTTATACATGAATTTCTCAACAAATGTCTTTGTTGTTTTCAGAGTTCTGGCATTATAGGAACACCTTTACCAGCCCAGATGTACTTCCTGAAGCTTTACCTAGATCTTATAGAAGGTAGGTATTCATTCAAGCTTTTTTTTTTAAACATTCTGTACGGTAACTTTATCTTGTATGTAAAGCTGGCAGCTCATGTAGTAACTTTGATGTCACGGTAAGAAACATAAAAAACGCTTTTGATATGACGTGTATATGGTATGACTTGATTGTTATTATGCGAAATTGTGTGCTAAGTATGGGAGTGAACTGACTTTGTAAGTGTACATGTAACACCTGCACCTTTATGGACATCTGCTTTTCAATAAACGAGAGAATCTGCTGTCTTGGATTAATCCAAGTGCGGTCAAATTTTTTTAAAAAAATTACGTATTTAATGAGTCTGTGAAAATAAATGGTCCTGTATTTTATGGTATTGTTGTGATGATGTCATAAGAAATATTTCAAAATGTAGTGATCTAATGGATTATTGTTTAATATTGATCGCAAAAACTTGACTTCACTTAATAAGGCAATCAGATGCACGAAATGAGTATCAAGATCATTCACAAGCTTCTAAAATAAGTTCATGATGAAAAACATTTTATACTTCTCTAGTACTTAAATGTATATATTGTAAATAATTCTTCAGGTCGCAGGAAAATGGCACAGATAGTAATAAAAGACCACTTTGGACATGTGACACCAAATCGATTTGTTGAAATGAAAATGGGATCTAAGACTGGTATGCCAAGAAATGACAATGGCATGCCTTGATGTGAAGAAAAAGGAGCCAAAATTTTTCATTTCGCTAGTACAGAAATGGGAGAGAGAGGGAAAATCTGCAATACAACTATATTTCACTACTAGTATCTGCTGCACATGAATTTGATTCCTATAATTTTGCATCTACACCAGATGTGTTTTTACCATTGTAAGGTGTTAAGTGATAAAATTTAAAGCGCTAAGTTCTCATTCTAGCATTTATTCCTCAACACATAGTTCAAACATTATTTGCTATCCTATTCTCCATCAAAACATTTTCAAAATTTGATTATAAAGATTGAATTTAAACATTTTGGTTTTCAAATATGAATTTTCAACTATGGAATTTTCTTGGATAGTTTGTCTTGAAATAAAATTATTTAACGAGCTAACATTTCTTCCTTTCATTTGCATTATATGAGTAAATAGATGAAATGTGCTGTCTGCTATTTGTACAAGGGCTGATTGATATGTTGTGACCCTAGGTTTTCTGGGATGCAGAAGGTATTCTGCTGATAGATTATCTCATAAAAGAACAAACAATCAGTCACACATACTATGCTTCACTTCTGACACAGTTATGGGAAAATATTAAACTTAAGCACTGCGCAAAGCTTACTCACTGCCATGGCTGCCATTCATTTTGATTGCGCTTCTGCCTTATTTACCTGATCTTGCTCCATCGGATTTTCATCTATCCCCAAAACTGAAAGCAGCTATTTCTGGCACCCACTTTCAGTCCGATGATGATGTCATACTTGCAGTGGATGGCTTTCTGACCAGTCAACATAAGGAGTTCTTTGTAAGTGGTACTGAGGCCCTTAAACACCAGTGGCAAAAGTGTATCGATACTGAAGGGGATTATGTAGAAAAATAATGCAAAATGTCTGATAAAATTCAAATTCTTCAATACTCGCAACATATCAATCAGCCCTCGCATACTAGTATATTCTTTTTTAGAAAGTAAATCACCTGTAGAATTACTACATTAATGTGCGAAGATTTCATCAACCAGTTGCTCTGCATCATACAAACCTGCAACATAAGAGCAAAATTTACATGTAGGAATAACCTTTTCTCCAATTTGCCCCAATTCGGGATAGAGTTTGCCCGTAGCAACTTGTCATGTAGGGTCATTGTATCCCACATGCCCTCGCATGACTTTTGACGTCAGCCGTGTAGGCCATATCCATATTGTGACTTCATTATTATCCATTGTGACGTCATGATTTTAGCACTAAAGTGGCGACCTCTCAACAAAAACGTTTTAAAACTCTTTTTTATACATTCTAATTCTTATTAAACCGATTAAGGCTAAGGACTACGGTTTCTTCTTTTAGAATAAACCGTTTTTAAGGGCGCTGAAACGAATATTCCTTTATTTTTCGAATTCTATAAAGTTGACGATTTCATGATTTCATGGAATTTCAAGAAAGGCCCCTATAAATGGGAGAAAAACGATCAACCATATGTTTGTCATGTGGGATGAGAAAAGCCCACCCTCGGGGTCTGGTTTCTGGTCAGGGAACTTGACAAGCCTCATTCCCTGACCAGAAACCAGACCCCTCGGGTGGGCTTTTTTCATCCCATATGACAGCATATGGTTGATAGTTATAGTCTTACGTCCGTCTGTCTTGTAGTCACACTTTCTTTCACATATATGGCAATTACTTTATTGATATGCATTATACTTCCATCAAACTTACAGGGATGATGAGACTCAAATCCCAATGAGGCTTAATGTTAAGGTCACATATAAAGGTCAAGGTCACATATAAAGGAGGTACATGTAACTTACCTGTATTTGAACAGTTCTATTTTTGTATTGTTATGACATTCAAACGTCATGTTTCAGTTTTGAGTGTAGGGGGAATTTACGTACTTATACTAAGCTTTCTGTGTAGAAAACTTTTGCTTTCTGCGTAGAAATCATGACGTCACAATACGGTATGAATAGAAAATACGTCATCTGGCTTTCTGTACAGCTGTCAAGTGATCTGAAGTCGACATGGGGCATTCATTTCTCTGTTAAATTGGCCTTCTCTTGTAATATATATGCAGGTACATTTATAAGAGAAAAATATATTTTTCAATTTTCAAAATACATCAAATGTTACAAGTAACGTCATAAACTATTAAACTTTAAAAAATTCATATTGCAAAGAAAAATTGTCGAAGTCACTGATCATGACATCCTTTAGAGTGCAGACTATGGTACCACATTTGTGTCCTTTTACTGTATGTATCATCGTGCTTTAGTCATAAGTAACGAAAGTTTGATATTTATAAAATTGAATGTCTGAACGAAACTTGTTACCTACTCAATGTAATACATACAATGATCTCATCATAATGAAATTCTTGATGTTATAAGTGACCTTTTTAATTCCTCCATCGTCTCACATGCTTTATAATATGTCATTTTGGATTTTAGTAAAAATTTCATATTGCAAAGAAAACATGTTAAAGTCACTGATGATGACATCCTTTAGAGTGCAGACTATAGTACCACATTTATGTCCTTTTACATTATGTGTCATAAGTACCGAAAGTTTGATATTTATAAAATTGAATGTCTGAACGAAACTTGTTACCTACTCAATGTAATACATGCAATGATCTCATCTTTATGAAATGTATGATGTTATAAGTGACCTACTTAATTCCTCCATCGTCTCTCGCGCTTTATAGCATGCAATTTTGGAGGTTTTTTTTCTTGGTTGAACATATAAAGCAGGCTGATTAATACAATATTTTTAAAATGTAATTGATTTTCTTTATTGATAAAATATTTTAAATTATTGGATTAAAATTATTATCACTCACTAGAAGAGCCATAAAATATGAGAGGCATAGACTCTCCAATGATTTTCCATTTAATGTACTTCTGATTAACCAGTAGTATATGGTATCTGTTTCCAGGTCTTAGATTTTTGGATGATACGTTTACAAGCGGTAAATTTTTCAGATTGAGCTCAGGAGTTCACACCTTTGATTTCTGATAAAACTTTAAAGAAATGCAAAAACTACATGTAACATTTTTAAAAGCATTTTTCAGGGGTGATAATGTCTTTATCCCCTACCCTTATTGCCTTAGACCACCTGTCTGTGACCAAGTCTGTCATTATGAAGAAGGCATTTCAAATCTGCAAAATGTATGTCATTTTGTGTGAATCATAAACAGGATTGTTATTTATTAGTATTTCATTTCACAATAACGTCACATTTCAATATTCACAATGAAATTATCTTGACAATAAATAAATGTAACAAGTTCAGCACAATCATATGATATTTGAGGTGTGAATAAAACAACATATTTGTACAGAAAAGTTACACAACTTATTATGAATTATGGCCCATTTATATGAAATACATAATTGGTTTAAGTTAAAGAGGTATTGAGTTAAAAAGGTACAGATTTTGGACACATGGACTGCATGTAATGATATGTTTTTCAAGGTCGATGCAGTATTTTATATACCCATCGTTGAGCAGAATATATTTTATTAAACTATGGAATGCCACAAAACTTCGTGCAATTTCAGTAAAAGACAAGTAGTTGCTTTAGAAATTCCTAGAAATATGTTTACTTATTTTTACCATTCTGATGAATGGAAATACTCTTGAACAATTCTAGTTTGTAAGCCCCTCAAACATGCTCTGGCAACTTCTTTTATATGACTGTGGGGGGGTTTCATATATAGGTTGACCGCCACTACTCTTCTACAATTCAACTTTTCATTAATCATTCGTATGATTAACAGCAAAGTTTTGATATCTTATGTAAATTAAAAGTACAGTATTTGAAACTGATATATTTTACGTGTATTACTGAAATTTAATATTCTGACGTCTCTATGTTGGAACTGACGGAAGCAATCTGTAAGGGCAAGCATGTATGAGCTCAAACTTGAAATAGATTCTATTGCGCTTAAAACCACGAACAAGATGCGTCACACTTGCTATTTAACGAAATGTTAAAGGTTTTACCAGGCAGATAGAAACTCATCGTGAGATTAATTTGTTTTTAAGTTGTATTGCTGAACGTTGTCATCCGACGATTGTTGAAATTTGGCGTTCAGTTTTTGAAATTATCAACCTTGCATGGACTTATATTTTTTAAATTACACCAGAAATGGATTCCTTCTTCCTTAAAACACCCGATAAGACGTCCCACTCTTAGTATATGAATTAATGATAAAACCCAATTTGAGAAAGCATTTTGCAGTCTTCTGGATTTCTCTTCATGTATAAAAGTTGCCTGAATGGCAATTATACAAGATAGAATTGTTGCATAATGTCCATATTTGGATCAGAATTAACTAAAAAGGCTCAGAAGAAACTATAAGCACAATTCTAGGTTTGGTACAGGATATGTATGACTGTCTTTTGGACTAATTACTGACATCATAACTTTAAATCGAAATAAATGATCTTAAAAAAAAAAGAACGGTAATGATTACAAAGGATACGCAGTCTCATTTCGTTGGCATAATTTTGTAAATGAATGGTTTGACACACTTTCAGTAATGACCTATCACGTGGTATTACGAAAACTTTTAATGGTATTGTTTTTAGATAATTAACAAAATAATATATAGATAGGGAAATTTATCTGCATCAATATTACTAGATACATGTATTGGCAGTAGCGATTCTTTATTCACTGGTTATATGAACAAGTATTAGCTTTTACAAAAAGCTTGCCGGCAGTTAGCTTGTAAAATACTAGTAAGAAAAAATTGAATAAACGATTTTTGTTCTTGTTGACCAATCGCACATTTTCGGGCTTTTCCGTTTTTATTTCCGATTCAAGCTACGGAAATTTCCGAGGATCTGTGATTGTTGTAGGACGTATCGGTACAAAGACTTTTCGATGCATCTTTCGAACGAAAATGCACTGATATGATATGACTTTCACTTGTCAAGTCATCTAGACTCTTGAGCCGACCTGATGAAAGTATCTTATGCACAGATTCTGAATAACCTTGACGAATATTTGCATATTTTGTAATTGTCCACCAATCATATTGCCAAGAGTTATTTTATCCGTGCAAGTATGTCACGATTGATTACAGTATACCGGCAGTCATGACTGCCGGTAATCAGATATATTTATAGGGGCTTTGCACAGCCGATTCCTGAGATCATGCATGCAACATCCTGTCCCTGGTGCACGTTGACAAAACTGACCACTAGATATTTGAAAACAGTTCAATAAATTATCATATTAAATTGTAACATTTCAATAAATTTCAGAAATATGCACTATTTGAAAAGTCCGGCCATTTGTATTTCCTTTACAAACTCATTATGTGTCGTATGAACCTCATCCCAGAATGTCTGCTGTTTGATACGGTTTAACCACGTTTCAACTTTTGGCCACATTTTAAAGCCAAAACCTGTCCACTCTAAGAGCACAACGACCGCGGCCACGCACGTGTCCGCCATTGTCAATCTGTCACCACATAAGTATTTTTGTCTTGCCAGGTATTTCTTTTCTATAATTTCTAAATGGTTTGTAACCATCCTGAGTCCCTTTTCTACCACAGCTTCGTTGACTTTTTCTGGTGTGAAAACATAGTTCTCCAAAAACTGGGGGTAGATGTAATTGTAACCGATTCCCCTACAAGAAAAGGTAAAATTAAAAAGATCATTTAAAATTCAAAATCTTTGTCTTAAAGAGCATTTTAACAGTGAGGCAAGGAAGCTATTTTATGTTTATATAACGATACTCATGTGAAAAAGAGTTTCGGTCAGTCAAGCAATATTCTAAGGTAGAACCAACTCTGTGATCGTTTCAAAATTTTGCTCAATACTAGAGACGAAGAACAGTGGTGGATCCAGCATCCCCGTTGCCGGGGGTCGTGGGCGAATTTTGCCAATTTTTACTGAAAATGGTCCAAAATTTAGGGATTTTTGAAAAATTTTGGGGCAGTGCCGGGGGGACGCCCCCTCCGCACCCCCCCGAATCCGCCACTGAAGAAAACTCAAAGTGTATCTGAATTGTAATACATATATATACGAAATGTGATTAAGTACATTTTCCTCTAAATGATCTCTAAAGAAAAAAAACCCGACATTGACCTATACCGGTACTTTCGCGCGAAGATCATGTTTTTTTTTCTCCTATAGGCTTTCATTCTCTGTGCAGGACTGGTTTTTGTAGAGTCACCTCTATTGAACTCTATAATGTATCGAATCTATTCAAATTTCTGTAAATATTTTGATGTGCATTTCTTTCTTTGATTTGGTTTATTAGGAAAACGCTACCTTTATTTGATGCGTAATCCAAAGCGAAATATTTATGTTACGTGTGGACAGATTGGCATGTTAATTCCATTATCTCAAAAGACATGTCGCAAATCGATTTTAAATCGTCTAGTCATGGATTGTCACTTAGTTCAATTTAATATATATGCACAACCAATGTTATTCTCTGAGATGTTACTATTGAAAGGATCATGCTGCAGTGTATTAACACTCGTGACGTCACAATGCATAAGATCTAAAGAAACATGCCGCGACGGCTGTTCTAACCTTCAAACGGAACCCGCGGTGAGATGAATTTAACAATTTCAGAAAACAAGAATGAAACAGACAACTTTGTTGCATATATATACATGTAGAATAAATGTCATAATTTGTTTTTTGTTACGGGTATGCAACACACAGCAAGTGTATTTATCGCATGTAACGCGCATTACATGTACGATAAATGCACTTGCTGTGTGTTGCATACCCGTAACAAAACACTTAAGACACTTATTCTCTATTTTAAAGAAAATATTTGGTATGCTCAATTTATGATACTTTGTACACTAGCTGCATGAGTCTCACTGAAGACTGAAAGCATTTATTAATTTAGAGTATATGTATTATATATGAATTTATACTGTTATAAAAAAATTAAACTACATTGAAAATTCACATATAACATATGTGAGATTATACATATCAATTTATATTTGCTGTATCCTCCATTAGGAAGGGATTTTTTTGAAATGTCAAAGGTCAATGTCAAACTTATATATACTAGTAATTTTGATAAAAAGCTCACCACTTTTTGTTCTGACATTATAACATGAGAAGTTTTGATAAGAGTTTTCATGTTATATGTATATAACATGAGCAGAAGTAGAAAATATCTTTGAATGGTAAACTTTCTCAAAGTCAAAGGTGAAGGTAAAATTTTGGCAAAGTCTCCAAAATGTTAGCGCTTTGGTCCTGTTAAGCGCTTGGATCATGGTAAGATGATAACTCGAGAATTTTTTTTGAGGTAGAGCCTTCATATTTCATTAGCAGATGGAAATGTTACAATAAAGACCCCTGTAAAATTTGAACTTTCATGGTATAAGTGGTAAACTTATCAAACTTTGTTTTGCTGTAGTAACTTGAAAAGTTTTGAAGATTACCCATGTGCTTTGATATCTTATATTCAGATGTATATTTTTGAGAGGAACATGTCCATCTTAGTTGAAAATTAAGGTCATGTAAAGCCTGTAGCGGGCCCCTCATGAATTTGTCAGTTTTGTACTTAAATTTTATGTTATTGACAACTTTTATGTACATGGGTTTTAGAAAGGCATGTGAAATGCATGATTACACAACATTCCCCACTGAGAGCTTTATTTACATATACCTTCCGTTGTCAAAATCATTAATCATATGGCAGTCAGAAATCGGATCTGTGATGCAATTTTGTGGTATTACAGAATTGAAAAACCATTGAGACTTAAACAGGAGGAGTTCCTCTTTTTGTTCTCGTTAGCGTCGCCTTTTAAGAACACTTTTAAACACAAAAAGCTGCACAACTTCTCCAATTAAAAAATAAATGTAAAAGGGAATTGTCAACTGTGAGAATAAATAATGAAAACTGTCATTATAACACACAAAAATAAGGTCTATTATAAACTTAGGTTCTCCGCCTATACATTACCCATAGCTCCGCGTCAAAGTAATGTTAGCAGTGTCAGAAGAGTGAGTAAGAATTTTGTCCGTCTGTCAAATTGTTCAAAATATCAGAGAGGGAAATGCAACAATAGTGGGCAGAGGGAAATGGCAATGTAAAGTCTACCTTACCCATCGGGCATGATATATACATGTATATAGTTTATAATGTCTTAAAACTGAAGCTAGGCGGCCTTACCTGACTAGTTCTGCATTTGCCCAGTTTATGACGGACTCTACGGCCATCTGCTGCTTTAGGGTGTGTCCCAATCCTGCCCCATCCGTGTATTTTAGGGATAGATACCGAAGGATGGCTGGTCTGAAAAAAAAATATGAAGGGATTAAGTCCATGAAACTGGTAAGAGGAAAAATGCTATAAACAATGGAGAAAATAAGGATTTTAACGATTTCCAGGAAGGGTATCTTAATATCCCTCCTTCAGATTCTTCTATGTGAAGATAATCCTATGGGTGTTGACTTCACAAAGAAAATACTTCTCTACCCTTCTAGATCCACGCATATATGATAATACAATACAGCTTTGTGGAGGTGAAAGAAATATTGTTGTATTGAGAAAAAAGAAACAGTTACCCTTCGTAGACGACCACTTCCCCGTCTACCAGGAGGGGAACTTCTTGGTGTGGGTGTGTCCTGAACACGACTGGTAAATTCTCAGGCCCACGGGAAAAATCTACATCTATCAGTATATGGGGGATCTCATGCTACAATAGATAATAATCTATATTATGGAAATGCCAAATTATTTGTGAAAGTACGAATTAAATTTGCTGCCACCCTCTATCCCGACGTGTTTGTAATAGTGAACCAATTAGTGAACCGAACGCGTTCTAAGTTTTAAATATACAAAATGAATTTTCTCGATCCAGAAAGTGTTCCTCTTTGTATGTTTGGTTTTTTTAACATTCTCATATTATACATAAACCAATGATGGCTTTGCTTGGCGTTTATAAGGTAACAGCCCCCTTCCAGAACATATTAAAAAGAACCACTTTTCAAAGTTGTATTGTAAATATGTCATAGTACACCCCCCTTTCATGAACACGAAAACTGAGAACGTTAACTCAAGGTTGAAACCGCTTTTCCAGAGTTTATTCCAGTCCTGTTTTGTTAATTATAAATATGTCGTTGTAGGCAAGCTATTTAGTCTTATAAAAGTTCCCCAGTAAATATCCTTGATATAAAACAGAGTGCTTGTATCTAGTTCATGTACTTCAGATAATCAAATATCAACATGATCATGATCAAGTTTTCTTTTTATATTTGAATTATTGATAACATCAAAGTTTGATCTGATATAAATTTTCTCGGCATTGTAGATAATTTCAAAATGATCTACGAAGTGAAAACAATTTCAATGACTTTGTACTTTTATTTCGGATTGTAATTCAAAAGTTTTTATTACTTTATCAAACGCATTGTCGTGATGGTTATAAATCAAGACCTCAGAATTTATGAAATATTTGGAAATTGTCAAAATGTACTGATTAGCAGCACAAAGGAGTTCGTAACACAAAATTTACACACCCTAATTCAAAATCACTACAAAAATAGAAAACAAGCTCGAAAATTATTCTGACATCCAGAATGAGACTGCATTCTGGGTCAAGTCTATGGTGAAATACATGGACATGTACATAAACAATTCTGCATTTGTAGATACATAATGTCTAATTCAAAAACATAAATTCAAGTGATTGATAAAATCTCATTTTAGAGCCATACTTTCATTTTATAGTATGCGGATGAAAAGAAAGGCGAGTTAATGAAATATGCACAACGAATAAACATCTTTTCAAATTTTAAACCATTTCAATACCCGGTGTATTGAACTAGCTAGTGAATAAAGACTGGTTTTAATTTTGGTCTTTTATTGGTGAATTGTTGACATAAAAAATTTACTCAAAACTTTTTATGCCAGATTTCTTCAGTCGACCCAAACATAACACATACATGTGAGTGGAACACTGCCTACTGTCAAAAACGTGCGTTCTTCCTTCTTCAGCATTTTAATTACCAATTAAATGAAATTAGAATTGACACAGAAAACGATTTTAAGGATAGTATATTTTTAAATGTAGCACAGTATACACATTCCTTTCCATAGGCGGATCAGAATTCTTTTCCAGTCTGTCGGAGGGGGTAGTTTCAAGCATAATTATGACTTTTAGATAATATGTAAAAACGGGGAAAATGGTTTTGGCGAAATCCAGTGAGG
Organism: Pinctada fucata; assembly: GCA_028142955.1. NCBI lineage: Eukaryota > Metazoa > Mollusca > Bivalvia > Pterioida > Pteriidae > Pinctada > Pinctada fucata. The sequence continues at coordinate 47,298,092 of AP027113.1, read as the reverse complement.
GGTATCCTAACCCCATTAGCCCTTTCTAGATCCGCGCTTGTTTCCATTCAATTACTTACATTTGGTACTTGGATATATCGGTTTGGAAATCAAAAGCAATAAAAAGATTTTTAAAGTCAATTATCACCCCTTATTTTTGACAAAGTAATTACACTACTAAACTCAAACTAGAATAATCGATTTTAAAGTCGTTTTGCTGTAGTGTTCGAAGGTTTTTTTTAATCATAACCATAAACAATTATTTGCAATTAAATTTTAGAGGAAGGTCATAGTACTAAGTGTATGGAATGGTTTTGAATTATTTTTAATGCTAAAAAATTGTTTCAACCGCCTCATTTAAAAACGAGTTTAACAGTTATTTATTTATGTTATGAATGCTTCGCTGAGTCAAAGGGGGAAATCATTATAGAAACGGTCGTATTTTGAATGGTATCAATGTCACTCCTTTCAAGACGTCATTTCTTTAGAAAAATTCAAATCTCTGAATGGAAGTTAAGACGATGAAATTGAAATTATGCTTGTGTAAATAACACGTGATCAGAAGTCAAAATTGAATTTTTAACAAGTTTTGCCCTTCACTTGAAGTATTTGATTTTGTCAGTGATGGTATTTAGTTCAGTTATCCGCCATATCAATATTTTTAGAGACGGCGTGCCGAGCAGTCTTTCCTCCTTTTGAAATATTTTATAGAACTAAGACCTTACTTATATCACTTTTATGATACACAGCATTTTCGAATTAGCTACTTTAAAGAACTTCCGCTAACAAACAAAATAGCCATTTCATTCGTCGAAGATTACAATCGAACTTAAACTGTTTAACTTTAAGGAAATTGTTTTCATTTAGATTTAAAAAAAGTTTAAGGAAATTGTATTCCCTTTTTCCCCAAACTGAACAAGTCAGGAAATAAATGGATTAATAAATGAAAAATGAAATGATAAAAAGAAGTAAATAATCCTTCCTCCTAAATATTACCAACATGAGAAAAATAATGAAAATACCTCAGGAAATATATCAGATATGTAAGAAGAAGAGAAAAATGATACAAAATATTTTAAAGGAAAATTCATTTTTTTCCCGAATAATATTCAATGTTTACCTGTAACATATACAGCCACACGACTCGGCAGGCTGGGTTTATCCTCACCAAGTATAATTCCATTGGACCTTTACTCAGTCCGTTTATCCTTTTTCTGGCATCCAGGCCGTTTTCATGACCGTTTACATGCCCATTCGCTTCCATAATTAAAAAATCCTAAATCATTCACGTCACAGCTACCATTGGTTAGTTTTTCACAAGTTTAATTTATGAAATGAAGAGTTTAATCAGTCGCCACCTTAAAAGGAATTTATTTCACAGTTTGGTCATCGTAGGGCTTGCGCGTCAAAAAAGTTCACTTGGATGTCTGTGATTTATTTCTTAATTTGATGGTATAATTTAAAGCACCACTTCCCTCTTTCTAGCGGAACGCGACCTCCGAGAACTAAGAGTTCTTTTTAAATTTCTCTATGGTACGTATAAATAAAACACAAATAAACAACCTTGATGTTAAGTAATATATTAAATAAAAAGAAATCACCCAAAAAAGATTTGGACATTTAAATGTTAGGATAAACAAATTAAGGTTTAAAAAGACCGACTGATCTATTTATGCCAAAAGCATTATTTAAGTAAACGTAAGTTCTTGTAATGTTTCATGGTATTTAGACGATTAATTCCGACCGACACACGCTTTTTTTCCCTGATTACGACATATTTCATATTCATAAAATAATTATAGATATACATGGGAAACGAAGAAATTTATGCTTTAAACGAGGAACGTTTTGTATTCCGAGGTAATTCGGTAAACTCCGTACGGCGGCTTCGCATAGCGTACACAGCACACCGCCCATACCGCAACGCCCCGGTGACAACCCTAAATAACATTTAAAAAAAATTCTACTCTTGTAATTTATTGAACTAGAGGAGAGAGTTGTTTTCATAAGTATCGCCTTGTTACTCAATCCTCATATTCTATTGAAAGGTATCAATTATTATACGTGAAATGCTGTTTTTAAAAACCAATTCCGTGGTCCGAGGGATAGGGGGGGGGGGGGGGGGGGGCTTTTGTCATCGTTAGTAAAAGCTGAGTTTCGGACAGAGCCGCCGTCAGATGAATTCTTTTGTACATGTTACCAACTGTTTTCCCATTTTTGTATTAGCAATACATTAAAAGCCGTGGACACGAACTTTGATAATGCTGAATGTAAGGATGAACCCCCATCAAACAGCCCAGTCTTGCAATGATCTTGTTTTGGTCTAGAGATTTTTTTTGGTTAAGAAATTACTAGTTCATTCTTTTTCCATGGAAAGAGGGGATGTTCATTTGAGTTTATCATTCATTTCCCGATAGAAAAAGTTTGGTATTATTTTTCCCTTTCTTCTCCAGGATCAAGGTAAACATTTCATAACTCTTCCACTAAATTTACATGCCTGTTATAAGAATAGTAAAAAAATGTCATGCCATTTATAACTTGTCCAAGGTATTTAATGTCACTACATGCTACCGTTAGTGAGATTTTACCCCTCTCATTTCCTGGTTGTAAATAAATCGGGAGATTCGGTTTTTAGTATTTTCATACAATACCAAATGCTCATGGCTACAGCATGTACATGGTGCGTACATATATAGAATTCTTTAATATTACACAGTTCTAGTTGTTAGGGGGGGCGGAAAGGGGGTACCCCTCTCCCATCCCTTTCTCCCCCTCCTGCCTTAATTCTTGCCTCCCAGTCCCTTGCCCTCCCTCTCTTTTCCCTTTCCCTCCCTCCTCCAGCCCCTCTCTCCCTCATCCCTCCCCTTTCTCCCACCTCCCTCTCACCCCCTCTGTTGAGAGACAGACGAGGTCTGTGATTCGACACCTTACTCTGACAACCAGGGAAAGACGATACATGTATTCGAATTGATTAAATGCTCCCTATATTGTTCATATTCTTTCAAGTCCTGTGGGGATTCACCGGATGTCTGACTCGGACTAAGAAGCATAGACAGGGTCAAAACGTGGAACCAGATTTATCATTACTAATAAAGAAATGTGATTTGTTATAAATTATAACATGTAACATTCGTGCATCACATGATAAATCCTTGGAATTCCATACTTACCTATTAATGCCCGTTTGTGTGAATACTATTCTCTCATAGTGCCCGAGCGTCTTCGAGGGCACTATTTACCTTCTAAAAGCAACACTATGAGATAATTTTACCCACGCAAACGGGCATTAAGGTGGGTCCCTACTCAAAGAATTAACAGATGAAATTTGTATTTTACGGTTTTTTCCTAAACACTATGGTCCAAATGAGAAATAAAACACAGACATAGGTATGCAATTTTTTTTTTCATCAAAGATACAGTACATTATAGAAAGGTACCCTTGCACATTAAGGGTGAAGAATATTAAATTTCATGCATATTCTCATTTTGAACCCTCCAAATTCAGTTATGATAATAATATTTTTATTTGTTTTGTTTTATTTTATGATAACAAGTCATATAGAAGAAATGTAACACATAAAATAAAATTAAAACATAAATCTGAGCATGATAAGTCTCCAAACATAAGGGTACCCCCTTATAATGTCATGACATGTTTTACCAATAATTTATACTAAATCCAAATTTTGCAGAAAAAAAACAGATGAATTTTTTTCGTTTTGATATATTTCATATAATTATGTTTGTAGATGAAGAAAAAAACACATACAGGTACACAGTTTTATAAATGATCAAGATATGGCTCCAAACATAAGGGTACCCCTTTATAATTTTATCGCAATTTCAACTGAGAATATATAGTATATCCCGCTTTTTTGCATAAGATACCTGATGGAAGTTCTTCATTTTGCATTATTACATATTATTATGTATATAGATTGTGAAAAAATTACATACAGGTATACAGCTTTATAAATGATCAAGATATCGCTCCAAAGTTAAGGGTACCCTATTACAATTTCATCGCTTTTTCAACTAAGAATATACCGGTATACTATATCCATCTTATTGCATAAAATACCTGATGGAAGTTGTTCATATTAAATAATTTTATAAGATAATGTCCATAGATGAAGAAATATCACATGCAGGTATACATTTTTATAAATGATTAAGATATCGCTCCAAACATACTGCTTAGAAGGAAAACCTATAACGGTTCGAATAGGGACCCACCTTAATTGGGGTTAGAGCAATAGTGCCCAGGTGCCTGGCACCATTCTTTCATAGTCCATGCGTGCCTAAACAATGAAATTCCGATGCTCGGGCACTATTCCTTCCAAAAGTAACACTATGAGAGAATAGTACCCACACAAACGTGCATTAATAGATAAATATTTCAAACAAACAAAAACACCGACTGGATACCAGATATGTTCTTTACAAGCGATCGTTGCGATTCTGAACAAACACTTGAAAGAAGTATCCAATATGATCATAATTATTCAAATAACCAATTCATTTATATATATCTATAAAAAAAAAGATAAATACTTATTGCAAACGATTCCATTTTATTAGAGCTACAAGTATTGGGAATTAATTATGTAAGGGATTTACAAATTAAAGTATATGTAAAATACAGAAATAACATATGAAATATTTCTAAAATAATGATAAGACTCGCTGGCGAGTTAAGATAATAAAAAAGTCGTCAAACCAAAGTCTACTACAAACAGTGTTTTTTATCATTTTTATTCGTTTTCATTTTCAAGTAACCAGATTGTTCGTCCTCTTTTCCTTCCTTCCAACTATTTGTTACTGTTTGAGGTCTCCGAGTCCCTAAATGTTCGTCACCTGCATGGTAGGGTACCCAAATGCTTATTCACGCTTACTCTTGATAAAATCATTGACATATATAGTTGGTCGTCCAGTGCCTCAAAGGAGTGTTATCTGCTTTCTATGAATATGCGTAAGTGTGGACCAGGAGTCCCCGAGGGCACATGTAGCCAAGTTCGATCAACTTCGGTTGATCGTCTGTCGATTCAACGCATTCGAAAATTTCTGTTATCTAAAATCTTGAAATTTCTAAAAGTGGGTCCTGTAGCATCATATCCCATCCATCCTGCTACATTTTTCGGTACATTTTTAGACATAATAATTTTCACACTTTTGGCCATATAATATTGTTTAAATTAAGGATCACTGACGAGGGTTTAGTACCCGAAACGTGCATGTCTGGTCCATGCTGCAAATTGGTCTGTTCTTGAATGATGCTATTGAATTTGAAGAAGTTTAACAATTCAATGATATTCTATACTATTTTATAATGTGTTAATATATCTTTCATCATTGCCACTAAAGAAAAACGAAACACCCGAGAATCCTTCTGGACAGAAATCACCAGACATGCACGAACGTTTCGAATAAAAGGGGTGGGGGGATAGGGGTTGGGCAGGGTTACCTCTCTCCCCCACCCTTCCATCCTCCATTCTATTCTTCCCTCCCTCCTCCCTACCCCTCCTCACCCCTTCCTCCTCTTGCCCCTTGTCCACCCTCCATAATGAATCCTTATCAATGGTACTGTGAGCCAAAATGATTGAATAAAACAGTTGATTTTATTGTTATTTGCGAGGAATGGAGGTGAAAGTATAGTAACTACCGCTGTGAATCATGGACTTGAATCTGTCGCGGATTGGAATCTCACCAACGCCACACTTCTCACTAGAGGGTATGGTAGTATTTATAAGTCATGTGAGGAATCGGTGATACCAGAATATTAACCTCTATCCTTAAGGCAAATAACTCAGTCTTGTGAGCAACATGTATTCTAAGAAATGTAGAAAGAACAAAATAAAAAGGCATATACTCTAGTTTGCTTTAACTAATTGATGGTATACTTTTCATGCCATTGCATGTGTCTAGATTTTATATTTTCAATATTAATTTTACTTAAATACAACTCAAGCTGTTTTCAAATTCTTGAGATGGAAATCCATCTTTTCAGTTGCTCTAGTTCAATTTCAAAATATTTCATCTTAAGAAAATGTCAAATGTAAATCATGGTTATGAATCAGCATTGTCATTTTTATTGCGTGCGGAGGAATAGCAAATATCCGCCGCGTAAATGAATTTAATAATTGTATATTGTACATGAAAAATGACAATGTAAACTGACTCTTTGGAGCTACCTCAATCAACTGTTTCATGTACTTATAACATTATCTACACATCAAGTCTACAACAGTTACTATTAAATATATATCAAAGGAAATCAAAATTATATTCACTTCGCATACACTTCGATGCAACAAAAATCGTTACAAAGGTAAACCAGTCCTGTATATATGGAATTAATGACTAAAATGCATTAATATCCGTACAAACAACGTTTTATCGCTGGTTCCTCAAACTGTTCTACCAAATCTGCATCGACCTTACCAATGTTTTATCTGAACTCAAATCTGGACTTCAAAAATGTTGTTCGACAGTATATTCTTGAAGCGGCATTACTCAGATGGGTATTTTAAAGAATTCGAAGGAACTTTTAGAACATCTGAAATCCACTCATTCAGTAGAGTCAATTCAATCAAAGCCTTTAACTTTTCGACACTTTACACAACTATGCCACATTCTAACTTAAAAGAAAGACTCGCAAAAATGATTAGTATTGCATTTACATGCAAAATCTGCAACCACAAATATAAATTTATTGTCATTAACTCTCACAAAAGTTACATTGTGAAAGAAAAGTCCGATTCTGAATTTATTTGTTGAAAACTTTCTCTTCAATGCACTTGTTGTGTTTATTAGAATAAAGCATTTTGTTGTTGTTGTTTTTGTTGGTGTTGTTGAAAATAAGTACACTGAAACAGATATTAGTAAGATGTTCAACTTCCTGATAGACAGCATTTTTGTGGTGTTTGGAGGAAAGGTCTTCCAAGAAATTGTCGGAATTCCAGTGGGAACCAATTTTGCTCCACTCCTTCCCAACACTTTTCTTTACTCATACGAAGCTGATCTCATTCAATCTTGGTCTCTGAAGGGAAAATATACTTAACTTATGCCTTTAACTTCAGATATATAGACGATGTGCTGTCCATCAACAATACAAAATTCGCGGATTACCACAGCAGAATCTATCCGTCGGAGCTTGAAGTCAAAGAAACTACAGAGACAAATAAATCAGCATCCTATTTGGATATAATGCTGTCATACGACACCGATACGGGAAACTCGTCATACACTATGATGTCCCATTGTCCAGAATGGTGGATGATATTCTGTCTTAGACCATTTTAACCATCAAATCACAGAATATACTTGTATCTTCCGAAATGGAAGTAACCGGATGTGATATTTCTGCCGAACCAAAGCGACGGGTGTTTCATGCAAGCAGGAGATGCTGACTTTTCCTGGGCACCTGGTCTCACTCCAATATTGGAAATTCGCTTCTTTGCATGTGGTGGAGGTTTTTGTTTGTTTGCTTTGGTCCCTGTTTTATTCTGATTTTGTATGCCTTCGGTCTGTGATTTCCTGAATTATCGATTTTATCAATTCGAAAAGATAATTTAAAATTGAGTGTGGTTGCAACGGCATCAACGTGTCGAATATATGGACACTCTCTTTTACCACGCTTGGAGCGAAAAAGCACCACATATTGCGAAAACATGAGAAAATAATTTCAGTTCAAAAGATTGAAATTGAATATTTGAAAATAAACATTAACGTTGCCACGGATTCGGGTTATAATGAACAAAATTACCAAACCAGATAAGCATGTTTCAGATATTCAGCCATCTCCATTTTTTCTTTAAACACTATACAGTGGCGCCTCCAACAATCTGATTATAAGGTTTCAAAATGAGAGAGCGGATCCTACTTTTGTTTAGCGTCATCACAAGACATTTACATTTGTACCCCCAAAAATGAATTTAAAGGTTCAAATTCATTCAGTATTTGAGCGACTATAGCTACAATCCTTAAACACACAAACCCCTCCTCTTTAAACAGGAAATCGGGAAAGAGTCGGGATGTTATACGCCTTCAAATTCAATAAAATCATTTTTAAAGAACAGATAAATTTGCAGCATAGAATATGCATACTTAAGGCCAGGTTTGCGACTACAGGGAGATAACTCTATTTTCATATCACTTAATATTTGAAACCAACATAAACGATACATGGTATAAACTCAGATTGTTACATTATTTTAGAAAAAAAATAATACTTCTTGAAACTTTCATTGCTGAATGGATATTTTGGGGGAAAATGCATATTTTTCATTTAAAAAATAGGAAAAAATTTGTCATTTTCGCATCAGTTCTTCTACCAAAGATTGAAACATCAGAATATTTACCATTATACTTTTTAAAAGTGAGATAATTAGAAATTCGAACTTTAAGTTAAACACTATGTTTTTGGGTGAAAATGTTGATTTTTTGCAAAAATTATTGTGCTATTTATAGAAACAGTCGTTTTGCTCGATAATGATGGACGTTTATAGCCAAATAACGAGACGGGCAAATTTTGATTTTTTGGTCTGATTAGTTTGAGGAGATGTTCCTCTACATATGAACCTATCCATCTTTCTTCTACCTCATTTCTATTAAAAGTCGCAACCCTGACCTTAAACCTCGTCGGTGACCCACAATCTAAACCATGTGATATGGCCAAAGTGTGTGAAAGTTATGCCCAAAATGCTTGATGACTGAATATGACTTACCCTGTAGTTTGAAAATGACTTTATTTCTTAAAATTGGAAATAAGAAGATTCTTCAAGAAATTAAAAAAAAAATAATGAAGCAACCGAAAGATGCAGATTTTTCTAAATGATATATTGTCTTGTCAAAAGTTAAAATATCGGAGTTACTCTAAATTTTAGAAGGAACTAAAGTATCATATTAAAGTGCATTACCCTATGACGAGCATTGATTTAAATATAGAGGCGATATACTACAAAGAAATGTTTTACGTCAGTTCGAATTATTACTTAGAAACCTATATGTATTTTAAAAGCTAGGACGTTTTGATTATCGCTCAATCCATTGTCACAACCCGCCCGCTGTAAATACACTCTTCGTTTTCGCATTGGGTGGTTCGATGTTTTACTGTGGATGCAGCAACCGCGTCTTGTAGGAGAAATCTCATTTCTTTTAAAAGCAACGAAAAACCAAGTACATCACCAAATATTTGATTACAAAACATTTGCAGAACTATCAGGACTTATAGGATGATCGGCAAGTGTTACAGTTCGCTACTTTTTCAAAATACCACAGAAAGTAAAATTGAAAATATTTTTCAAAGAGCAGTGGAGATAAATGTTCAGTATAATGAAGAAATTTTTAAAGAATAGAAAAAGTGTGTTGGGCCAGTATAATTTTATATGAGTTAAAGAAGATCCTGACGATAATCTCGGCAGCACTCACAATAGAGCACCAAATTGAGCATCGAGGGACCCCTAGCAAGCTAGAGGTGGGACCAGGTGCCCGGGAGGAGTAATCAACACCTATTGGCTAGTCGCACCCGCCGTCGATTTACATGCACAAAAATGAAATTAATATATAAAGAATATATGCACTGTCTGTGATGTTGTCTATATAAAACAGCCTATGCAAATACACATAGCAGACATCCACAGAAATAGACACAAAAGGGACAAGAACACCAACAAACACCATAGAAACTTCAAACACAAAAGACTACATATAAACCAACGAGACCTATGGGCAACAGATGCCGAATTTTGACGGCAATCTGCCATGCAAGTAGCAGACGGTGTCATTATCCGGATTACTTGCGCACTTGTAAGTCTATCACTTTTCCGATTATCCAGAACTCTCGAAGAATGTACAATTGTGGTGTAAAATAACCTCCTCACTGTAAGACGAACATACAAACAGACAACATGACGCATGTCACAAGGACACACAGATGGATACTTCAATGAATATCTGCCGGCTGTAGCGAGCTCATGCATGTGATCACCCGAGAAGTCCGACCGACATTCAGAGATGACAGGTGACAGGCCCTGTCCAAACCTCTCAAGAGAAGACATGGAGTCATGTCGTCACAGTCAGTCAGAATGCAATTCTTAAGAATGCGCTGGTACAAGACTGTATATTGGTTCAGTACCAAGCCAAGTGTCCGTCTGTTAATAGATTGATCATATCCACAGTATAAATGGCGTTTGATGATTCTAACACAATTTCGGTGGTAAGTCTGTCTACCTTCTTATTTTGTGTATTATGTAACTATAAAATGCAGGTTGTTATATATTCTGTTGCTTGTATGGGTCCGATATTCAAAAGAAGTTGACAATATTTTTTGTAAGATTTCCTTGAAGTCTTTACTAGTTTGTGAAAGCGAAAACCTTGACCTAAAAGTTTTTAAGTATTTTGTAAATTTCTACTATGAAAATCCAAAAGAAATACGCAATTTAAAAGTAAAAAATAAATGGATAGAATTAACGCTCAATTCCTATACTGTAGGGCTGTCACGGTTCAGCCTTTAGTCGATTCGGTTCGGTTCAGGAAAATGAACAGCGGTTCTCGGGTTTTCGGTTCGGTTTGAGATTGTGTTGTTTAATTTCATAAAAGAGTGAAATAATGGTAAGAATAACAAATCAACAAGTACATGTAATTCTGTATCATTTTTTCTACGTTGAAAGCATTTTCTTCGAGATTTTATCAACATCCAACAAAATATTCAAACTGAAAAACTTAGAAGACTTCATAGACTCCACCTGTCAAACAAACAGGTGCACTTTTACTATCAAGAAGTGAAACAACCCATTTTATCGAGTGAAATACGACAAAGTACACAGTCTGTGTATCATACAAAATCGATATACTACTGATTACCAGATATAACAACAACAACAACAACAACAACAACAACAACAAAAAGAACTGAACCGAAATCCGAATCGAACCGGCCAAGCTAGAACCGCGTTTAACCAAATTCTCGGTTAACCGTGACAGCCCTACAGTATACTGTTAAATAACCCTTACGCACTGGACAGAAACTCTGCGATGTGGAATCATGAAATGGTCCATGACCCAGCGTTCTCTGACCGTCATCAGATGGCTAGGATTGTGACTTTGTATTCAAATCAATTGAGGTTAGTATACCACACCTTCAGACTCTGATGTAATTACATAAAAACGGGGAAATGGTGATACATCATATATAAGTATTTGTGACCTTTAAATGTAAATATTTTAAGAGAAAGGGAGAGGCATCTAACTGAGCAGAAATACAAACACATTCATATACGCTGCATATACGCTGCAGGTAGTGAAACATGAACTGTTAAATGGCAGTTGCATTCTCACTTGTATGACAATTATGATGAATATGAAGAAAATGTTTTTTGCATATTCATGTGATACAACCATATCATAATTCTGGTGCGCTTTATTCCCGTAAACGGTTTTCATACACGTATTTTTATGATCTTTGTGCTTTTTCCACGACATGTATGTTCTTCCTATACTTGACCCTCTTTCTTGTTCTGCTCGCCTTTTAGGAACACTAAAAACAAAAGACTACAAATAAACGAGACCAATGGGCAATCGGTATCAAAAACAAAATGTATGGTTATCGGGATTACGTGCGCACAACCCTTCTATTTTAACGGTTACCCAGAGGTATCGAAGAACGCATGATTGTAGTGTAAAGTAACCTCCTCAATGTAAGATGACCATAAAATTAAATCATCCAACTCATTTATCCAAGAAAAGGAGGGGATCTCCAACAACTCTAGGTTGCAGCACCCTCAACAAAACCCCAAAACACCCAATGCAAAAACACACACAAGCACAGAAAGAGACGTAAGGGATAAGGAACGTCAACGCACAACACAGAAACATCAAACACAAAGGACTACACATAAACCAACAAGACCAATGGGCAATCGGTGCCGACTTATAGGCCAAGCAAGGCACAGATGGATGACTAATATGGATAATGACCATATCTCTGTATACAGCACAAAATCGATAATTCAGAAAATCAGAAACCGAAGGCATACAAAATCAGGATAAAACAGGAACCAAAGCAAACAAACAAAAACCTCCACCATATGAAATGAAGCGAACTCCCGATGTGGGAGTGTGATCAGGTGCCCAGGAAGATATAGAGTACAATCTTTGGTTGGATGGATCAAATGGTCTATGACAGAATATCATCCACCGTTCTGGAGAGTGGGACATCATAGTGTATGACGAGTTCCCCATATCGACCGTAGAACTTCCTCAGTGACGATGTTAGTCGGTCACAAGCATATCCTAGACTGAGAAACTTATCTGACAGACGCTTAGCTCTCAGAACAAAATCTGTATATTTGGTACTTGCTCTGGCATAACGTATCCACTGAGATATGAACACGCCATAAGCAGGCGATGAAGGGATGTTGCTACTCAGAAAAGGAAAGTTTGTAATGCTGAAATTGAAATTATTTGTCTCTGTAGTTTTTTTGACTTCAAGCTCCGAAGGATATATACTGCTCAGGTAATCCGCGAATTTTGGATCATTGATGGACAACACATCGTCTATGTATCTGTAAGTGAAGTTGAAGTCAGAAGCTAAGTATCTTTTCCCTTAAGAGTCCAAAGATTGAATGAATTCAGCCTCGTACGAGTAAAGGAAAATGTAAATGTAAATGGATACTGTATACGTAGAATCATTCACGGTTCATTAACTTTAGCTATTTTCGCGGTCAACTTCCTAGCGCGAAAATTTATCTTAGCGATTTTGAATACCAAAAGCATAACTCAATATTGAAGGGTATATCCGCAAATTATTGTCCATGTTTTTCTCTTGTACAACCGCGAAGGAAAGTACTAGCGAATGATTCTATTTATACTGTATCTAAATGGATGAAAGAACAGAGGGCGTACGAAATACAGTACGTTCTCTGCCGAGCATCTAATAACAATGGAATTCTTTCTGATTAAATTGTTGTATAATATGTACAAATAAAATGTTATGTAAAAGAATTGTTATTTGGACATATAAATGAAAGTCCAAAAAACAAAATTTCTTTCAAAACATGTAAAGTAAATCAAACGAGTTAAATACAAAATGTTCACTTGTAATTTCAAATATTACGCGAGGCAACCGAAGTACAGTACATGTAATTATTGCTTAATTTGGTAAATGTGACTAGCCCAGATTGCCTATTGGTCTCATTGGTTTTATATGTAGTCATTTGTTTTTGATGTTTCTATGTGATCTGACGTTTCTTATACCATTTGCTCCCTTTCTGTGCTTGACTGCTTAGTGTTTTTTTTTTTGCAATGGGAGTTTTGGGGTTTTACTGTTGGTCCTGCAACCGGATGTTGCTTTTTAGCTTATTCAATCGGTAAATGTGACTTGCTTATTCAACAGACCACTAAGAAGACATTGAAGTCATGTCATTCATTAATATAATAAGACTGAGATACATAGTATTTCATTCGATGACTTTGTTCTACTTTTGAATGAGCCTCTAGGCCTACATCATATTGTACCAAATTGTACTCTGTTCCTTTACGGAAATTACATAAAAATCTACGAAGATTCTAAGGACCTATCAATTTCCGATACATATTCCCCAGATTACAGACTTCATGGACATTTCTACTTTTTGTTTATTTCAAGCAGTAAGATAAGAAAAATCAGAAAAGAAAACAAACCGCCCTTTCATTAAAGGAAGATTTGCAAACAAAGGTATTGATAAATTGATTCATGGTCAAACTTGATTCACAAAACTGTCACAGAAAAAAAATCTCACTATATTTCAAAGAAAAGAAACTCCTTTTATTTATAATAGCTACACACCAACAGTTGCATCTAACATGTACAATTATGAACGATTTCTGCAGTGTATTGATTTTAGTAATCCGTCACTAAATCCATTCACTTGCGAATGTTCTTCAACTGGTTTCAAGTACTCTTCTTGTGGACACGTTATTACTGGTGACCTGAGTAAATAGTCAAGATCGACAAGTTGAGAGAATTGTTAAAGAAGGGTCCCAAATACAGAGATATGAAATCCTTTACATAGAACCAGAATTTTAAAATTATCATGGACTCATGTGAGAAATATGCAAGACAAGACGTTGGGCTAAGAAAGAAGATGTACAGCATGACAACCTTTGCGAATGGACAAATTCCATCAAAGGGTAACAAGTAACAGCATGACGCAGGGGCCCGAGCATCACACAGATGAATAATGGATATTAAAAATAGAGGGTGTACGAAACATAGGCCGTGTTTTGCCGGCTGTAGCCAGCTCGCTCATGCATGTGATCACCCGATGAGTCCGTCCGACATTAAGAGAGGACAGGTGATCGGGGCTCTGTCTTCTCTAAAGAGGTTTGGACGAGGTCCGTCATGGAGTCATGTCGTCAGAGTCAGCCACAGTGCAATTCTTAAGAATGCGTTTATACAAGACTGTACATAGATCAAGTACCACTGATGAGGATTTAATATGCAAAAGCTGGTGCATTAAAACTTGTTTTAAAATTTCTCCGAGAAGGTAGAGTTTGAACACATCCATATTATTGATATCCTTTAATAATGTATGGTTTGTTTTCTACCGGTGTTATAAAGTAGTCTTTCCCCTTAGCCATCTTTCCCCCCGGAAAAATGGCTATGTAGTTTCTTTTCCTCCCGGAAAATCTGCTATATAGTATTTTTTTCCCCGGGGGAAATTCTGATAAATAGTAGACTTTCCCCAATTTTATAGTAGATTTTCCTTCGGGGAAAAACTGCTATATAGCCATTTTAGCCCCTCGAATGAATTCCGGAATGTGATTTAATCTATGTTGTGAAAAAGCACGACAATCATCCTCCATTTCCAAACACAGCATAACTAGGGAGAAAATTTGAAATAAGATATTGGTTTTGACATTGACCTTTATTTTGACATTGTCTTTGACGAATTTTATTTTTAGTTATGAAACACATGTATCATATTTGCTTGGATTAAGAAAACAATGAGTGAACTTCAAGATATCAAGTATTTTATGTATTGACCTTGACATAGACATATGATATTTTTTTTATTTCCTGATTATAATCTTTGTACCACTTGGTGAGTGTCACGGCTGCTGCATTCCCCGAGGGCACATGTAGCCAAGTTCGATAACTTAGGTTGATCGTTTTTTCGACACATTCGACATTTCTGTTATCAAAATTTCTTGAAATTTCGAAAACGTGGGTCCTGTTGCATCACATTCCACTTATGCTGCTACATGTTTCTACATTATAGCTTTCACACTCTCTAGCCAATCCAGATTAGACTGGGGATCACTGACGACGGATAAATACCCGAATGTGTATGTCTGGTTCATGCTGCAAATTTATGTTGTAAGATGATGCTCGTTCAACATTTGAACCTATTATAAAAACTTTTCAAATAACCCTAGATTGTAGGGATATCTTTATCCTCTATAAATTCGAATGACCCCAACTTGAACATTACATCCCAAGGAAAAATCCAAAAATTCACTTTTTACATTGTATATAAACATTCTTTAACGAAAAATATATTTGAAACCTGTATTAGCTTAATTCAACGGCAATGATATGAAAAGGAAATATGGGGTATCGATGCATAATTTTTACCAATTTTGGAGCAGATGTACAATCTACCTTATACTTGGCGATATATTTAAGCAGGTTGACCTGATATCATATATTACCCTTGACCATGAGATTTTACCTTGACCTATTTTAATACACTTTATTGTACCAAAACTTTATGAAATGTTACATTTACATAAAAATGTACAAAAACACATGATAAATTTCAGTATTGATCTTGACCTGGAGGATTGGTATTAAAAGCTTAAACCGTACCCACTTATTTGACCTTGAGCTTATTAAGAATTATTCAAAGACAGACAGTCTGCTTGAAAGAAAGGCAAACAGATATGAGTTAAAGAAGATCCTGATGATAATCTGAACAGCACGATATATAGATTAAACAGTAAATCAGACAGATAGATAGACACACACAGACAGACACATATACAGACGTTTAAAGACACAAAAGCAGGCACATAAATAAAGGTATATTAAGACTGACACATGAATAAAGGCACACGAAGTCAAATATGCAAGCATATAGAGATAAAGAGTCTTACAGACACACAGCGACAAAAATACAAAGATAAACAAACAAAAAGAGAGACAAATACAAAGACAGACAGTTGGTTGGATGGTTCAAATGGTATATGACAGAATATCATCCACCATTCTGGAGAGTGGGACATCATAGTGTATGACGAGTTCCCCATATCGACCGTAGAACTTCCTCAGTGACGATGTTAGTCGTTCACAAACATATCCCTGGCTGAGAAGCTTATCTGAAAGACGCCTAGCTCTCAGAACAAAATCCGTATATTTGGTACTTGCTCTGGCATAGCGTATCCACTGAGATATGAACACGTCATAAGCAGGCGATGAAGGGATATTGTTACTCAGAAAAGGAAAGTTTGTAATGCTGAAATTGAAGTCGTCACGTTTGTCATATAGTGAGGTGTCCATGTGACCATCAGTGTCGTAGGACAATATTATGTCCAAATAGGATGCTGAATTATTTGTCTCTGTAGTTTCTTTGATTTTAAGCCCCGAAAGATAGATACTGCTGAGGTCATCCGCGAATTTCGTATATGTATCTGTCAGTGAAGTTGAAGAAGGAAGCTAAGTATCTTTTCCCTTCAAATACCAAAGATTGAATGAATTCATCTTCGTACGATTAAAGGAAAATGTCGGCAGGGAGTAGGGCACAATTGGTCCCCACTGGAATTCCGACAATTTGCTGGAAGACCTTTCCTCCAAATACCACAAAAATGTTGTCGATCAGAAAGTTTAACATCTGAATAATATCTGTTTCAGTGTACTTATTTTCAGAATCGGACTTTTCTGTTACAAAGTAGGTTTTGTCATAGTTAACTACAATAAATTTGTATTTGCGATTGTAGTTCTTACTTGTAAACACATTACTTATAATTTTTGCGATTTTTTCTCTCAATTTAGAATGTGGGATTGTAGTGTAAAGTGTCGAAGTGTCAAAGGCTTTGATCGAATGGACTCTATTAAAATGAGTGGATTTCAGATGTTCTAAAAGTTCCTTCGAATTCTTTAAAATCTACATCTGGTTGATACCACTGCGAGAATATACTATCGAACAATATTTTTGAAGCCCAGATTTGATTTCAGATAAAACTTTGGTGAGTAAGATCGTTACAGATTTGGTAGAACATTTTGAGGAACCAGCGATGAAACGTTGTTTGTACGGATTCTTATGCATTTTAGGTATGCAGTATAAGTTTGGTAAATCTAAATCTAAAGTGTCGAAGCCAAAGGAAGCAAGAGCTGGTTTGTAGTAATCTATTATTTCAGAGGCAGAAAGATTTATTGGGGTGTAAGTGGGATTTCCAGGTGTCGATTTTAAACCCAACTCTTTAATATGGAATTTGAGAAATTCAAAATTCCTTTATTCCTATTTTTCATTAGGTGAAAAATACTTAAATCTGATTTCAGATTGGATGTTCTGAGGAAATTCCAAATGGATTTTGATATTAGACAAAGAAGTCCAAGGTAACGGCACATGTTGATAATTATCCATATTTATCTACAAAAGGGATAACGCGTTGTACTTATCACGTGTAAACCAAATAAGTGATGTAATGACCACTGTTTCACAAATTATTGGCAGTTGTCAATAGTAATAGCCATGAAAACAAAAACACAGCTAAACAACAATCCCATTCTCGAGAATATTTTATATAAACATCAAAGAAGTATATTGTACAAAGGAGGGGATCTCCAACAGCACAAGGTTGCAGCACCAACAGCAAATCTAACAAAACACCCAATGTAAGAACACAGAGCAGACACGCACAGAAAGAGACGCAAAAGTGACAAGGAACACCAACTCAAGACATAGAAACATCAAACACAAAAGACCACACATAAACCAACGAGACCAATGGGCAACGGGTGCCGACTTTGCACGGCCATCTGCCACGCAAGTAGTAGAATGTGTGGTTATCCGGATTACATGCGCACAGCCCTCCCACTTTTCCGATTACCCAAAGGTCTCGAAGAACGCACATTTGTGGTGTAAAATAACCTCCACACTGTGATGAACATACAAACAGACAACATGACGCATGGGTCCAAGAAACACACAGATGAATTTGTAAATGTATATAAAAACAGAAGGCATACGGAATACAGTCCATGCTCTGTCGACTGAGCGAGCTCATGCATGCGATCACTCGAGGAGTTCGACTGAAAATCAGAGAGGACAGGTGGTCGGAGCTCGTCATGGGGTCCTGTCGTCACAGTCAGAGTGCAATTCTTATGAATGCGCTGGCACAGGGCTGTAGATTGGTCCAGTACCAAGCCATGTGTTCGTCTGGTGACAGAAGGATCATATCCACGATATAAAAGGCGTTTGATGACTCTAACACAATTTCGATGGTAATTCTGTCTACCTTTTATCCTTCTTCTACTGGAGTTTCCATCCCGTTTGTCTTTCCGTCGGTCTGTCACACTTAGTTTTCCAGACTTTTTTTCGCTGTCGTTGCAGATATTGATCTCATATTTGGTATGTGAATTTATCTCAATGTGATACAGATCAATTTTGATTTTGGTTCCGATTGTCCTATTTTTACGAGGGTTATGGCCCCTGGACTTAGCAAATTTCATGAAATTCTTAGTTTTCCAGACTTTTTTTCGCTGGCGTTGCAGAAATTGATATCATTTTTGGTATGTGAGTTTATCTCAATGTGATATAGTTCAAGTTTGAGTTTGGTTCCGATTGATTGATTTTTTACAAGAGTGATGACCCCTGGACTTAGCAAATTTCATGAAATTCTCAGTTTTCCAGACTTTTTTTCGCTGTCGTTGCAGATATTGATCTCATGTTTGGTATGTGGGTTTATCTCAATGTGATACAGATGAAGTTTGAGTTTGGTTCTTATTGACCTATTTTTACAAGAGTTATGGCCCCTGGACTTAACAAATTTCACGAAATTCTTAGTTTTCCGATCTTTCTTCCAAGGTATTGCAGATATTAAAAAAAATGTATAGTGATTACATCTTAGTGTTATACAGCTCAAGATAGAGTTTGGTTCCGATTGACCTAATTTAACAATAGTTATTGCTTCTGGACTTAGGAAATTTAATGAAAAGTCCAGAAAATTTAATGAAATTCTAAGATTTCTGGACTTTTCTCGGCTGTTGTTATAGATATTGAAATAATTTATTATATGTGATTACATTTTAGTGTTATAAAGATCAAGTTCTGGTTCGGTAATTTCACAAGAGTTATGGCCCTTGGACTTAAGCAAATAACTTGAAATTCTCAGTTTTCCCGACTTTTCGTCCATGGTATTGCAGATATTGAAATCATTTTTGGTATGTGAATATATCTCAGTGTGATACAAATCAAGTTCGTGTTTCAATTTCATCATTGATCCATTTCTACAGGAGTTATGGCCCCTGGACTCAGCAAATTTCATGAACTTCTCAGTTTCCAGTCTTTACATGCCTGTTCTTGTAGATATTGAGCTGAGTTTTGGTATGCAGATACATTATAGTCTGATAAAAAATAAGTTGAAGTTGGGTTTTATTTATTTGTTCTTACAAAAGTTATGGCCTCATTGCAAATTTCATTAAATTTTCCTGTTTTTCAGACCTTTCTCTAAAACACAACTTATTTTGATGTTGGATTCATCTTTCGGTAAATACCGTATGACGGTAATCTCGGAACATCACCGTCAAGCCGGGGAGAGTCAGTATCTCCTGTTTGCATACAACGTCTTTATGTCTTTATGTCAATTCCTTTTCTTTCACTTCACTCAATACACTTTCTGTATTAATGTTTGACGCTGCTTACACCCTATTATCGCATGTTTTCGCTACTCCTCCCTTCTTTTGATTATGGTATTATTGTAGTTCTTTGTCACTAAGAGTTGCACCTGGTTTCCTGTATGAACTAATTCGTATCAACAACCAGTAACGGACATAAACGTAATGGGACATAGAATTTAAAATTTGAATCTGTTACACCGAAGCTTTAGCCAGGATTATGAGGATATTTTTGTTTAACCAAAATTAAGCGTGTTGCCTCATTTCATTCTTTTATGCTCAAGGCAGTATCCGAATAATCTCACAGCAAACTTACGCAAGCTACATTATGTTCATCATAGTAAAGTATATATTTCCCATTGTCATTTGATTTTCGTGACAAAATTTTGTGTTTGTTTTGATTATTGACATAAGACCCTTCAAACTGTACAGATATTCACCAAACAACGGACATAAAGGGCGTTGCGTTAGCAGAGGTTGCTAAATTTGCAAGTTTTAAAGTTTTGGAAAACAACGGTACCAAAACAGGCCTAACGTTCTCGTCCTGGTGATTCAGCAGATGCTATTTCCAACCGACTAGATCATATACTAAGAAAAAAAAATTTTAATGGTCTCACTTCGGAGAAGTGAGAGGGTTGTGCGCACGTAATCCAGGATAACCACACCATTTGCTACTTGCGTGACAGATGGCCGTCCAAATCGGCACCGGTTACCCATTGGTCTCGTCGGTTTATGTGTAGTCTTTTGTGTTTGATGTTTACATGTCGTGTGTCTCTTTTCCGTCTCGTGCTATACTCGTCTTTTGTGTTTTTGCATCGGGTGTTTTGGTGTTTTACTGTTGATGCTGCAACGGGGTCTTGTTGGAGATCTCCTACCTTCTTTTTCGGAATGTTGTTCATTCCGGGGTTTGCAACCGTTTCATTGGGAATTCTCACGATTTTGCCTTGCCTTCTCGACTTTGAGACTGAATAACTGTTAGGTACTTCTATGATGTTTATTTAAAAAGAGAAATTTTATGGTGTTATTGTATATTCTTTATTGTTGTCGGATGAAAAGTTGCAAAAATAAAAAGGAACTAGTAATTGCATAGATACTCCTTTCATTAGACACTTCCGTAAAAAAATTACGAAATAAAAAAATTCCGCCACTGAAAATCATTTGAGCTATTGTTTTTTTTTTCATGTAATGCCATTTCATTAACTTATATTTTTAATTTAAAATAGTTCATTACAGTTGAACGTCTTATCGTACAAAGTGTATATACCCATACAAGCAACAGTGTATGTTACTTTAGGTATTTCACAACCTGTATTTTATGGTGACATAATTAACAAAATAAGAAGGATCAAAGGTAGACAGCATATTTATCGAAAATGCGTCAGAGTCATCAAACGCCTTTTATACCGTGGATATTATCCTAATGTCACCAGACGGACACTAAGCTTGGTACTTGACCAATCTACAGTCTTGTAAGAGCGCATTCTTAAAACTTGCACTCTGACTGACTGTAACGACGGGACTCCATGACGGGCCCTGTCCAAAACCTCTCTAGAGAAGACAGGGCCCCGACCACCTGTCCTCTCTGAATGTCAGTCGGACTCCTCGGGTGATAACATACATGATCTCGCTACAACCGGCATAGTACATATTGTATTACGCATGCCCTCTTTTTATATCCATTTACATATTCATCTGTGCTGCTTGGGCCCCTGTGTTTTGCAGTCTTCGAGACCTCTGGGTAATCGGAAAAGTGGAAGGGTTGTGTGCACGTAATCGAGGAAAACCACAACTTCTGCTATTTCCGTGGCAGATGGCCTTCCTAAGTCGGCACCGGTTGCCCATTGGTCTCGTTGGTTTATTTGTAGTCCTTTGTGGTCGATGTTTCTGTGTTGTGCGTTGACGTTCCTTGTCCCTTTTGCGGCTCTTTCTGTGCTTGGCTGCTTTGTGTTTTTGCATTGTGTGTTTTTGAGTTTTGCTGTGGGACGCTGTACCTGGTGTTATTGGAGATCTCCTCCATTGTTTTATATATTTTCATAGCAGGATCCTCAGAAAAATAAAATTACAACGACTTAATTCTAAGAGCAAGTCAAGTAACCAACAAAATACACAGACATGTTTAGCATAATGTCAGATGTAAAAGGCTTTGGACAATAAATTTTCTCTGGATTTTTTGTTTTGGGAGTTCGTTTCTTTTCATATGGTGGAGGTTTTTCTTTGTTTGTTTTGGTTCTTGATTTATCCTGATTTTGCATGCCTTCGGTTTGTGATGTTCTGAATCATCTGTTTTGTTCTGTGTATTGGGTTATGGTCATTATCCATATTTGTCATTGAAAATATTCATCTCTTTAACTTCTAGTTGCAATAATTTTATAAGAAACTTGAGGTTAGAGCCATCCAAACACATACAATCACATGGTCTGACCTTATCTGCACGAATTATTGATGTTGCTTTCACACAGAGATGTTTGCTTTTCCAGGGCACCTGGTGTCTTCTCGACTGATGATTCACTTTAGCTCTATAACATAATTCTTTAGTCGTTTCGTTCATTTTTGTCATTTGTCATTGTTTTATTTGCTTCTTGGATTCTGATTTGGGTCTGACTTTCACACAATAATCAATTTAAAAACCAAGATCCTCTATAGAAAATGGTTTGTTTTGTTTCGCAGATTTTTAGTATAAAGAAATAGTAAAGGACACCCCATCATTGTCTCCAGTACTAACTAGATTATTTAATATCTTTAACAATAATCATTTCTGATAACAAATATTAACTAATCATTGACTATTATTGCATATTCCTCTAAATTCTATTGTAGAAACCTTTTCTCTGTGACCAACTAATGTGAAATAATAAAAAGTTACGAACAATTTAAATGTTTTTTTTTATATAGCTTAACAACAATCAATAATAATAATACAACACAATGATCAATTACTCTGTTACAACCTACAGAATCAGTAGATTATCGCAATGTCTAAAGATGGTATGGTCCATCAATTACCAAACAAATGTAAAAAGGGAAATAAATACCAGAATACCAGAAACAAAATATCTTTACTTAGATTTTTCAGATTGTGTTCAAGTCTCTCTTAGCTATCGACAATTATCATCGTCTACTTTGCCTTCCTCGTCATTATTACATAACGCCTGTAGAACTCACTATGTTTACGTGTGTATGCCACTTAAAACGGAGCTTTAATGAAAGTTTATATTCACCATTGGTCTTGTTGGTTTATGTGTAGTCGTTTGTGCTTGATGTTTCTTTGTTGTGTTGGTACTCCGTGTCCCTTTTATGTGTCTTATTGTTTTTTTTTTCTGCATGTGGTGTTTTGATATGGGAACTGCAATCGACTGTTGTTGGAGATCCCCTCCTTTTCTTTCACAAAATAGACTGACTAGGAACTGTGGTAATAACAGAACTTTTTGTGTTATTTAAAAAGAAATAAGAAAATTTAAGCTTTAAATGAGTTAAAGAAGATCCTGACGATAACCCCAACAACACTCACAGCAGAGCACAAAATTGATCATCGACGGATCCCTAGCAAGCTAGAGGTGGAACCAGGTTCGCGGGAAGAGTAAGCATGAGAAGATCCCAAAAATGACGAGGTAGAAGTTGCAGTGGAAAACACACGTCATTGTTCGTATATACAAGTTATTATTGGAAAAATACTTCATTTCCTAGGATGATCCAAATACACAGACTTCCATATTAGCATTGGATGTAGAGGGACGTAAGATAAAAAAAATGTTTTACCGAGACTTCATCAAATCTGAGCTCCAATTAGGACTTATTTGTATTTATAGCTCTCGGGAATCCTTCAATTGTCTATTTGTGTAACCTTATTTTGATTTATGGGTATGGACTGTAATGTAAATAAAAACAGGAAAAGGACAATCGGTTAACCTACAATAATTATTAGATATAATTGAATATAAACATGACTATTCATACCTCTTCATTACAATGTGATAATGGTTTCTTCTTCTTCTTCCGTTTGGTTTATTTTTCATTCTTTGGGTCAGCGATTGTTTACCTGTCTCGCGCAAAACAACTTTCGAGCAATTTTCGACATTAACACATTAACACGACCCCTCCTTTCTCTTACAAATATTATTTATTTTATTTCTAAAGGAGTGCATTTTGTCTTTCACAATTTCATTTCTCGCCTTTAATTTACGGCTACATCATAAAAGAAAGGAGGGGATCTCCAACAAGGCTCTCCAACAGTAACCACAGCAAAATACCAAAACCCCTATGTGAAAACACAAAACACTGAGCACTTTTACCATAACTTACTTTCTGATTCTGATCCCAATGACAAGTTTCTAATTCTAGACTTTCTCAAAGTATGAACAAGTTCGAAATATCTTCTATATAAAAATAAACTTGGACTACGAGATAGAAAATTGTGCTGTTATCCGGAATACGTGCGCAAACGCTTCAAAATTAGCTGGATACTCAAATTTCTCCAACGACGAACATTAGTATAATCGGACATAGGTTAGATAGGTACAACATTCTGTTGTAGAAATCTCAGATAACTGCTGTATGTTCTCTAATAAAAAGGATCGTTTTACAGCAATGCACCAAATTGAGCATAGATGGACCCCTAGCAAGCTAGAGGTGGAACCAGGTTCGCGGGAAGAGTAAGCATGAGAAGGTCCCAAAAATATGACGAGGTAGAAGTTGCAGTGGAAAACACACGTCATTGTTCGTATATCCAAGTTATTATTGGGAAAATACTTCATTTCCTAGGATGATCCAAATACACAGACTTCCATATTAGCATTGAATGTAGAGTGACGTAAGATAAAAAAAAGTTTGACCGAGACTTCATCAAATCTGAGCTCCAATTAGGACTTATTTGTATTGATAGCTCTCGGGAATCCTTCAATTGTGTATTTGTGTAACCTTATTTTGATTTATGGGTATGGACTGTAATGTAAAGAAAAACAGGAAAAGGACAATCGGTTAACCTAAAATAATTATCAAATATTATTGAATATAAACCTGACTAATGGTTTCTTCTTCTTCTTCCGTTTGGTTTATTTTTCATTCTTTGGGTCAGCGATTGTTTACCTGTCTCGCGTAAAACAACTTTCGGGCATTTTTCGACATTAACACATTAACACGACCCCTCCTTTCTCTTACAAATATTATTGATTTTATTTCTAAAGGAGTGCATTTTGTCTTTCACAATTTCATTTCTCGCCTTTAATTTACGGCTACATCATAAAAGAAAGGAGGTGATCTCCAACAAGGTTCTCCAACAGTAACCACAGCAAAATACCAAAACCCCTATGTGAAAACACAAAACACTGAGCACTTTTACCATAACTTACTTTGCATGTACTGATATTTTGGATTTTCACAGTAGAAATTTACAAATTACCAAAAAACTTTTAGGTCAAGGTTTCCGCTTTCATAAACTAGTTAAGACTTTCTGGAAATTTTACAAAAATTACAGTTAACTTCTTTTAAAATTCGGATCTATACATGCAACAGAG
Organism: Pinctada fucata; assembly: GCA_028142955.1. Classification (NCBI taxonomy): domain Eukaryota; kingdom Metazoa; phylum Mollusca; class Bivalvia; order Pterioida; family Pteriidae; genus Pinctada; species Pinctada fucata. The sequence continues at coordinate 47,272,727 of AP027113.1, read as the reverse complement.
TACATTACTATGAGTATTACACAACCTGTCTTTTATGGTGATATGATAAACAAAATAAAAAGGATCAAAGGTAGGCAGCATAACCATCGAAAATGCATCAGAATCATCAAACGCCTTTTATACCGTGGGTATGATCCTAATGTCACCAGACGGACGCTAGGCTTGGTACTTGACCAATCTACAGTCTTGTACAAGCGCATCCTTGAGACTTGCACTCTGACTGACTGTGACGACGGGACTCCATGAAGGGCCCTGTCCAAACCTCTTGAGAGAAGACAGGGCCCCAACCACCTGTCCTCTCTGAATGTCAGTCGGACTCCTCGGGTGATTACATACATGAGCTCGCTACAGCCGGCAGAGCACGGACTGTATTACGCATGCCCTCTTTTTATATCCATTTACATATCCATCTGTGTCTATGGGGCCTCTGCGTTTCGCGGTCTTGTTTGTGTGATGTCATCTTACAGTGAGGAGGTTGTTTTACACCACAATTGTACGTTCTTCGAGACCTCTGGATAATTGGAGAAGTGAGAGGGTTGTGCGCACGTAATCCAGGATAACCACACCATTTGCTACTTGCGTGACAGATGGCCGTCCAAAGTCGGCACCGGTTACCCATTGGTCTCGTCGGTTTATGTGTAGTCTTTTGTGTTTGGTGTTCACATGTCGTGTGTCTCTTTTCCGTCTCGTGCTGTACTCGTCTTTTGTGTTTTTGCATCGGGTGTTTTGGTGTTTTACTATTGATGCTGCAACGGGGTCTTGTTGGAGATCTCCTCCCTTCTTTTTCTGATTCTGATCCCAATGACAAGCTTCTAATTCTAGACTTTCTCAAAGTGTGAACAAGTTCGAAATATCTTCTATATAAAAATAAACTTGGACTACGAGATAGAAAATTGTGCTGTTATCCGGAATACATGCGCAAACGCTTCAAAATTAGCTGGATACTCAAATTTCTCCAACGACGAACATTAGTATAATCGGACATAGGTTACATAGGTACAACATTCTGTTGTAGAAATCTCAGATAACTGCTGTATGTTCTCTAATAAGAAGGATCGTTAACCGACAATTTCAATGAATGAAATCGAGGAAACCACCTACCAGTATTTTTGGATTTTTTTTTCGTGAGTTGAAAGGCAGCATAAACAAATTTTGACAACTCATTTATCACGGCTCTCTTGTTTTGGATAGAAAAAAGAGGTATTAAAAACAAAGGAGGGGAAAGCATGGAACCATTTGACCTATTGTATCCATTGGATGCAAACTTTTAAAGACACAAAACAAATCTAGGAAAAATAAATAATCTGAACCAGAATACTCTTGATGAAATAATCCGTAATTTCAGAATATTTGACCATAAAGCTTTGACGTTATTTCATACTTCTACTATAAAACTTCCAAAGTTCTAGCTTCACGTCGAGCAGAAAGTTTTGTGAGGAGCACTATGTTGTTTTTGCCGAATTACCTTCTATTTGATGTCACTGAACAGAGCAAAACAAAAGATGAATTGTACCACTTATCCCACCATGTGATAATGGCTTTAGTTAATGTTTTATTATTTGGGTCAAAAAGTGTTAACCTGTCTTTGGCAAAACAGCTTTTGACCATTTTTCGTCATTAATACATTAACGCGCATTTAGTATAATCACATTTTATAAGAATATCACATGAATCATAATTAAGTAGGATTTTATTTAAACGCGCATTTGATATGAAGTGACACGCCAAGGCACAAATCCTTAAAAAACTAGGTTTCGAAGCTGTAAACCCTAGTTTACGCTTGGGAAACCTAATTCTCCGAATGTTAACTAATGTTTGCGGATGGTCAAATTAAATCATTCTAAGCGTCACAAAAAATTTCTCATTCATTTGAATGCGAGCTGATGAATTAAAATAAGTGTTAACAAACATTTATTATAATTCACATTTACACAACCTGATTGACTAGCTGAACATACAATATATATTGTGGTGTAAAATAATCTCCTCACTGTAATATGACCATACAAACAAGACAGCATAACGCAGGGCCCAAGCAACACACAGATGGATATGTATAATTGGATATAAAAACTGATGACCTGATGACGGAATACTGTCCGGCTGTAGCGAGCTCATTGTTATGACCCGAGTAAACCGGCCGACATTCAGAGAGGACAGGTGGTCGGGGCCCTGTCTTCTCTAACAATGTTGGGACAGGGCACGACGTAGAGTCCTGTCGTCACAGCTGTAAACTCTTCTTTACGATCATGACAACTAGTTTATTGAGAAAAACCTGTTTTTACGAGCGTAAACCTAACTTAACACAGGGAATATCAATATTATCCATGTTTTTAGCAATTGTGAAAAAATACATCAGGTACTTCGGAAGAGGAAACCACTCCTGCATACTATCTGAATTTTAGCAATGAAAACTAGTTTAATGGTTGTGGCTTATTAAAAAATACATAACGTTCTCAAACACTGCAGACATATTTTTCCCTCCTTTTCGGTCTCGAGCATCACTGATGAGATGTTAAAATGCGCATATGGTGCACTGAAATATTACAGTAGAGCATATTTTTCAAAAGTCCCGTAACTCTGTAACGACAAATTGGGTAAACTCGAAAGGCGGCTTCCTCTCCTCAGTCTGACCACACTGTATATATATATCATAAAAATCTGTTGATGCAAGTTGAAGTCATTACATTCCTTGTGCCTATACTTTGCCTAAAGCTGAACATATATGTTCATATAACCCTCCCTCCAATTACACATAAATCTCAATTATTCAAAAAAAAATAAAATCGAGATGGTCGACCTGTTTCATTCTTTCTATCACAAGCACTGCGAACAAACTCGGAGACTTCTGGCGGCCGTCCTACTTTCAAACCAAAAGCAGTCGGATTATGTAATGTGTGGTTTTGTGCTGTACCGATAATTGGAGCTAATTCTGGCATACTAAGGTTACTGGAGTAAAAACGTAAATATCAGTCAAGATAAAGAAATACCAAGGGTTCATCTGATGCTCTCTTCCTTGTACTTCATTAAAAAGTGACATGGTGCCTAAATTTTTCATTTAACGAGGCCCTGGACAAAACGTGTGCGCATCGTTTCGCGCATTCCCGTAACCGGTTCAATCTTTTATCTCTACATCGCACCTAACGTACTGTCATACTATGACGTCACAATCAAATGACGCGACAAAGCATTTAACGCCGCGCTAAAAATCAATAGGCTAGTAATCTGTGTATGTTCGTAATAAACGAAGATTAATGCAAAGCATGGTTAGATGATGAGATCGTCGGACTAGGATTGACTCAAGGTTTTTAATATTATAATTATTTGGTGCACCTCCTCCCACTAAATAGTTATTTTATTTTATAACGGGGGCCTTTAGAAAAAAAAACAAGAAACAAATAGAAAAATAAATAGAACTTCTTCGATCAAAACTATTTTTAATTCATTAATTTTGTAAACAACAACAACAACATGTACTTTCCTTTTTTTCTTTTTTTTTTGCATCATAAATCATCGTATTATAATCTCAATGCATTGGGTGGGGTGGGGGGGGGGGGTGTGCTAGCTAGTAATACGCACGGCACGGAAGCACGTGTTTTCTCATCATCTTTTTTTTTTTTTGTTCAGAAATGGCTTGATGTTCCTTTTCGTCTAATCGAGAGAATTATCAGCCAAGTTGTAGCAAGTAAATCGTCTCACCTTGCTCGCAAATTTCATAATCAACAACGCTGACGAATCTTCATTTTACTTTAACTTCTTTTTTTTTTTCTCCCATGAGGTCGGATGGCATTGTTAAACTAGAAAATTTTGCGAGGGATCTACATACCTCTTATAATCGAGTAGAACATATTCAATTATTAAAGTTTTATATTGAATTATTTAAAGTATATTTTAAATATATCCTCGTAATACGTATGAAGGTAAGCAAATGTATTTTACATAGATATATGTCATTTTTTTCCAGGGGAAAAAAGGGGGAAGTACTCGGATTAAAGTCGCTACATGATTTTTTTTTCTCAAGGTTTCAAAAGCAATTTATAAATATAAGATATTAAATAAAGTACATTAATTCATTGAAACGAGGCGCTCCGGTCCTGCAATCAGAAAAAGTAGCTGTATAAATATATAGTATGCATTTTATTTTCAGGGTTTCATTCTCTGAAATTGAGCCGGAGCGAAAATTCACATTTACTTATAAGTTATAGAAGTTTCCGAGATATATATACATTTTCCGATTCTTCATTTTTGGGGGTTAATTTCAGTATAGATACATGAGCGGATTTTGAAGGGGGCGCAAGGGGCGCACGCCCCCCCCCCCCCCCCCTAAAATCATCGAAATAAGATATTTTGGGGGCTTAACCTTTATGTGTATACTCAATTTCAGGCTGTTTTGAGTCGAATGTCGGAAAGTTTTCGCTGGTTCGCTGCCGCTCGCCACCTTTCTCAATTTAGATTAACTTCACACCATTTGCTTAGCATGACCATTTCATGCTAAAATAGCCAGAATTATAAAGTGATACTACACCTTCCATACCTTTACTTTACTGTGACTATTTGGACGGTCTTTTTCTGACATATGTACTAAGATTTTAGTCAACAAACATGTACTCTTGCAGCAAAGGGGATGCCATTTGGGTTGTGTACCCCAACCCTCTCTAAAACAATTTTAGAAAGTTCGCTGGTTCGCTTCGCTCGCCAGATATATTCAATAATACATGGTTTCTACGTTTTTTGTATGAATTATACATTTTCCGTTCTGGTGGTCAAAGGAACCCAAAACATGACTTCGTCCTGGGCCCACTGGGGGAGGGAGGAAGCGGTCCCCAGACCCTTTGCCTTTTTGATATTCATGACGCCCTCCAAAACCCAAATCTTGTATCCGCCCCTGAGATAACCCTAACCAATATATAGTGCAGTTCAACCAGAGAATACTTTGTCCTACAGCATACTCCATTCCATAAATTATTATGACCACGATGATGGACGTAATCATTGTCTTCAACGTACATTTTAGCTCAGCGATCGGATAAAATTGCATGGAATAGAAATATATCAGAGAGGGGGAGAGGTGGTCAAGCTCGGTCATTTCAACTCATTGGTCCATTTTATGAATTGAAAAATATTATGCGCAATAATCGGGAAAAGAGGAAATAGGAGTCGCTCATAAACAACTCGACCCAATTTATTCCCGCGCATGGGGCTAGCCCTTTCCTTTTCCTTATTCTTTTGAATTTTACTTTACATTTGGTATCCATCCATGATTTTTTATCGTATTCGAATTATTTTTGCAATTTCGCGTGAGCATGCAATGCTAGACTTAATATTGACAGTGGCGTAGCTAGGGTGATTTCTATGTGGACGTCTAGAGAGGGATGGACCAAGTACATCAACTCCTACCTCGGAAGGGGGAGGGTCACTGATACTTGGGTGGGGGTCGTTTACGGGAGAGTATGGTTTTGGGTTCGGCCGCCTATATAGTATAGTTAAAACGCCTATAGAAACGCTTATAGATCCGAGACCTGTCGAGTACGCGATTCTGCAAGGGGAGCATGCAAAGTTTAAACATTAATGTGTTATCTGTGAGTTATCCATGTAACTTTTCAGACGTTTCCCCCAAAATACGATGTATTAAAATTTTAGAATAATGATATAGATATCGATATTGCTGAATCAAATTAGACAAAAGATAAGGCAATAAGAGAAAAACGCTTTGTTCATTTTATCTTCGAGACTTGCAAGTACAAGTTATATGTTTTAAAATTACACAAATTTGATTTGAGATTGTCCCTTACATACATTTTGTATTCTGGCGATAGCATTTGGCTGTCTTTCCCGAGAGGGATGTGATATGTCGTACTATCACGCCTCCAACTAATTTCAGCCAATGACGTCGCAGTATTACGGTCACATTGTGTCCTACCTTGACGCCGAGTTAGGTCAATAAATTTTCAAACGTTAAGAATTACACAGAAAACGTTACGAAATGGTTCTAGGTATGATTAATTCGTTATAGGGTTTGTTCCTGTCATACTTCCAACTCAAAGTACCTTGAGTAAGAAGTATGACAGGAACAAACCCTATAACTTTACGAGCACATTCGTTATTTATTCAAAATAAAGGGAAGATATGTTGAAAAATATGATTTTGAGATGTTCCCTGAAGCTCACACAAAACGACTGGACATCAAACTTGAAAGAACTTGATATATTCTGTCTTATGTTTCTCTTTATAATATATAAGAATATGCCATCAAATTCTCTGTTTCACTTTTTTTTTTAATTTCACTTTATATCTGCGAGTACAAGTTATGTGTAAAATTGCAAAAATATGCTTTTAAATGGTCCCTTACATATTTGGCAATATCATTTGGCTGTCTTTTTCTGGATAGATATATGCTAACGAATATGATATGCTATAATTAATAAATATGCGAGCACGTTCATCCTTTATGAGGCCTTCTTTCATAATAAAGGGCAAATACATGTATGCTAAAAATATGATTTTGAGATGTTCCCTGAAGCTCATAGAAGCGGTCAAAGTTGTACAGAACTTGATATATTCTGGCTTATGTTTCACTTTTCACTGTATGAACATGTCATCAAATTCTCTATTTCAGTTTTTTTTATAATTTCAATTGTACTGATAAAGACAGAGTACAAGTTATGTGTAAAATTGCAAAATATACTTTGAGATCGCCCCTGATATATTTTCACGATTGAATTTGCTGTCTTTTTCTAGAGAAATATATACTAACAAATATTATATGCCGCAAACAAGAACTATAAGGACATATTCATCCTTTATGATGTCTTTATTTTAAAATAAAGGGCAAATATGCTAAAAATATGATTTTGAGATGTTCCCTGAAGCTCACACAAGCGGTCAAAGTTGTACAGAACTTGATATATTCTGGCTTATGTTTCATTCTTCACTGTATGAACATGTCATCAAATTCTCTATTTCAGTTTTTTTATAATTTCAATTGAACTGATAAAGACAGAGTATAAGTTATGTGTAAAATTGCAAAATATGCTTTGAGATCGCCCCTGATATATTTTCACGATTGAATTTGCTGTCTTTTTCTAGAGAAATATATACTAACAAATATTATATGCCGCAAACAAGAACTATAAGGACATATTCATCCTTAACGATGTCTTTATTTCAAAATAAAGGGAAAATATGTAAAAATATGATTTTGAGATGTTCCCTGAAGCTCACACAGGCGGTCAAACTTCCACAGAACCTGATATTTTTTGTCTTATGTTTCTGTTTTCAACATATGATAATCCTATCAAATTTTCTATTTCAGTTTTTTTATAAATTGCAATTATAATGCAAAAAATCTTGTTTTTCTATGAAATCATATGGAGAAAACAAGGAAATCTTTGAGATGGTCCCCCCAAAAAACTAAGCGGTGAAATTGATTCATTTTTCACCAAACTCTTGTAAATAAGTAAATGACATTATGATATGAATTTAATCAAAATCTCTATTTCTGTTTTTGAGTTATCTTATTGTCCAGGGCCTCGTTAATGATTTTATTATCTTTAAACAGTGCTTATGATTGTTGTCTCAGTGTTTTAATGGTTGCTACGGGAACTTTACTGATATCAGTAATGAAATTGAAACCCCAAACCCAAATTCAGAATCCAAATGTTAAACGTATTCAAATTTAATAGCATCATTTAAGAACAGATAAATTAGCAGCATGGACAGACATTTACGTTTCGGGTATTTAACCCTCGTCAGTGATGCTAAATTTTAAAATGTAATATGACCAGAGTGTGAAAGATATACTCTCCAAAACTGTACCGAAAGACGTAGCGGAATGGGTGGGATATGATGCTATGTACAGGACCCACGTTTTCGAAAATTCAAGAACTTTTGATAACAGAAATTTTCGAATGCGTTGAAGAAAAGATCAACCGATCGAAGAATGTCCGTTCGTTCATCAAACTCTGAGCGTAATGGTCCCATATTGCTTGTTATTACTGATACGACGACGTCATTATTCAGAAACATTGGTGATCGACTTCTTTATTGTACCTAGAACATAGGTATCTGAACAACGAAGGACATGTGTGTGCACTCAGTAGGGGTAAGCAGTAAACAGACACTATATTGTCCGACAGTCAGGCGGTATATTCATTCATCTATAGGGTAATCAGTACAAGACCTAGTACATCACTCACCCATTAATGTTGTTTACCAGTTTATCATTGAAACGACAATTTCGTAGAATTAATATCATTCTTTCATTTCCATTATTTTGATTTTTTTTTCTTTTGAATGAATTAAGTCTTTGGGGTCGCTTCCAGAAAAAAAAAATGGAGAAAATAAAAAATAGAATTCTAACCTTTAAAAATAGCTCTGTATTTTATTTTGTTAAATGATCAGGAATTATTGCCGATTTTGCCTATTTCTGATCGGTGGAGACGCTGTTTGATAGAGTGTACCTCAGAGTGAGTTGACCGCTAACGCCCTAAAGCGGTCTATTCGGGACCAGCGCGTGCGATGATTTTTGTAGTGTTAGATCTTTGACTTCGCGTATCATTACAATGCAAATGTTAATAAAATCCTGATGATTTAATTAAACAGTTATTGACTTTTGATTTCGGTCTACTCGTGACTCTACAGACCTGGCGCAAGTTTTACTAAAGGTCGTAAATTTTTGCGTAAACCTAAGCGTAAACTTAGGCGTAAATCAAGTTACGACATTTTTTACGTTTGCGTAGTTGCGTCTTACGAAAGGTCGTAACTTTGCACGTAGACGTAAACTTAAGCGTAGACTTACGCATAACTTACGTGTGGAACTCTTTTGGTTGGAGACTGAAAAATCCTTGACAACGATGAATAATCCTGGGAAAAATCGCGTTTTGATTGATTTTATGTTTTGAAAAATGAAGAAAACTGAACATTTGTGGTAATAAAAGATGGAAAAGCTTATGAATCTGACGGAAAACTTTAAAGAATTTTGCAGTTCAACATTTTGCAGTTTATTCGTGCCGTTATACATGCATCCCTCCCCCTAACGAATAATTGAGTAAGAAAATACTATTATACACACAAAATAGGGGTATAATTTGTTAGATACTGCATGAATTAATATTAATCAATCTAAAGATATGCGTCGGTCAACCAATACCTGACCAGGTCTGTCTAGTCACGAGTAGACCTCATCAAAAGTCAATAATTGTATAGAATAATTTTTATAAAGGGATGCACTTTAACCACTCACTTATTATGAAGGGACTCTATAACGGTATACATTATATTTGTTTTTATACTGTCGTTCTTGTATCAAACGTTGTGCCAGTAAGTAATGTGTACTGCTGTAATAAAACTAATTTCATACAAACTTTATATAGTAAATGTACAAAATCTAAATTTTATGCAATAGTTGATAAAGGAAAGACTTAGTACTATCTAAATTTTGGTCTGACTTCATGGTGGATTGCACATGGCTCGCTTCAGTTTGCAGAGCATGGACTTTTTCATTTCTTCAATACATTAATTTTTATATTCATTTACAAATCTCTTTAGATTAGCGTGTTACTCTCTTGTTTATGAGACCACGTTATGTGTTTACACAGTAACAGTTACTGTGTTTTCATGAAAGTCCTCTATAAATGTGGACGAGTGGGAGGTATCTAGTCACACAATTTGGATAACTTCACCGACTATTTTTAAAAAACAGCAGATGATCGTGAAATGTCAGCTAAGAGCTAGTATATACTGATGTTCCTCTGTTTTTGTGTTTCCATTTTTTTCATATTGTCTTTGATCTATTGGATGTCAGCCCTCTTAATGTGAATTAAGTTGTCAATATTGAAATACCTGTTCTATTGTACCTATTTTATTGTACTAGACACGTGTTTCGGATATTGAAACCTCATCAGTAGTACTTCGAATTTTCGCAACGTCTTTCATGCAATCTCTTAATATTCTCTTGCAAAAATGAGGATGTATTCAGAAGCGTATTTAAGTGAAACATATGGCCAAAAAATCGTTGGAGGGGAGGCGCAAGGAGTTTAATTCAAAGCACGACCTTAAACATTATGCCGAAACCCTAGCTAAGGACAGAGCTATACAATAAGGGAGATACGGGAGATATGTTCCATAGTAGTAAAATATGTTCCATAGTAATATCATTCAGTGCTCTAGTTGCCTTGTGTCTGGTCCCAGAGGATGACTGTTGAACTTGCTGTCCATTATTTTTTTCATTCTTGTTTTTCTGTATTTTCAATGATCTTTTCTTATTAATGCTTGTTTTAGTCGATCAGGTAAATATTCCGTTTCCTTATTTATGATTGCATTGATATTTTATTTTCCTTTCGTACTCTTTTGTAATCTTTTGAATATGTTTTCACTGTTTGGATACTTACTGTTTCTGCTGTAGGATCAACGACGAGGGTTCTATACCCTACAGGTCTGGTCCATGTAGTAAATTTGACCTGTTTTAATTAATGACTCGATCACTTTGAATACTTGTTACATTTGCACCACTTGCTGGGTGTCACTGCTGGTGGACCAATAGTCCCCGAGAGCACATGTAGCCAAGTTTCGATTAATATATTTGATCGTGCTCCACATTAACATTCAAAATTCACTGATCATTAAATTTTATGATATTTAAAAAGCGGGTCCTTACGCATCCTATCCCATCCTACATTCCACTCTTTTGGGTTTTTTAAGACTTGTTACATTTAATCTATTTCATACACATCTGCATGCAGTTTTTGTATGTATAAAAGCATCTGATAACAAGACCATTATCTCTGATCTATCTTAGAAAACAAAATTTGTTACGGATATAACTATAAAAAGAGGAAAAATCAAATTATTTGGTCTTCGTTACGAATTCTGTGTCCACAACAGTAAAACGCTGGAGGCTTACTAAGAGATGCCAATCTATAAAATGCAATGCCCTGAAAATGGAACAAAAAAAAAAAAGAATTTCCAAGAATAAAGATATAGGGTTGTTTACTGAAAGGAAGCAAAATAACAGTTTTAAAAAGAATAACCAGCATTTCTGTCATGTAACCCACTAATTGGTATCATGACTGGTCATTTACGAGTCCAAAAAGCTGCTTTCAATATGTGTGGAAAGTAAATAGACTTCTTCACCCTATCAAAAGGGATATATCACTTTTGACGTATCGGTGGCCGTATCGTATCCAACAACGTATCGTGCCTATTCTCCAGTCAATAGCGGAGCGAAAATCGTGCAAATACAGTTCTAATGCGAAAATGCCGTCATGCATCAAATGTTAACAGTGAACGATGTTCACATCGACACTATTTCGTATTCAATAGAATCATACACAATAAACATGCAGTTTTAGACCGCTATGAGTAATCGTTTTAATGCTTTAGTTCGCAACTTTTATAGTATTGTAGTGTTTTCATGTCGCGTATGATGTCACATTCAGTCTAAAACAAGTTCTTTCTTTCCACAATTAAAGCCAAATTAATCAATTAATATTAAAATGAAAACCGAGTCCGGATTATTCCGTTTCGGTTGGAATATTAGACACGATACGTACCTGGATACGATACGGATACGTGAAAAGTGATATATCCCTTATGATAACACAAAACGTATATAATGCTAAATTCAGGACAATGTACCTAATGTAGCTATCATGTAAATGCATTGTATATAAAATATATAACTTCACTTCCAGATTAGAAATGCCTTCACCAGCATAAATGGAAGCATCGCTGATGAGGATTGTACTATCCGAAACACATGTCTGGTGCATTAAAATTGCTTTGAAATTTTCTTCAAGAAGTTAAAGAGTTGGAATCCTTCCGTATCACTGCTATATTAATAGTACAAAGTGTCATTATCCGATGTCATGCGTACAATTTTCCCAATGATCTAGATACAGAGGTGTCCAAAGTCGCACGATTTGAACAAATTGAACAGAATCAGTCCTTATCCGTCTCTTCTTTCTTAATAAGTTAATATCTTGTTTTCCCCATCCCACTCCAGTTGTAAACGTACATGGCACGCTAGGATAACAATACGTTACATGGAAACATGTTGTTTTCGAAACTATTATGAAAAGTGGATTTTCCATTTTTGCTGTAATATTTTATTTCTGGAAACCAAAAAGTATGCCGGACATGAGTGTGATGGGTCAGGTATCATGCCTGAAGTTTCAATCAATCGTTGAGTCAACCTGTCTTTTTATAACTACATGTATCTACATTCAGATAATTTTTGTCAAGATTTCTTTGTGACAAATGAGACACGTCTGATGTATTTCTATTTTGGCAAACCTAAGCATTTTGTATTCCTTTTCTGTAGTACTTCCTTGAAAGGTGGTTCTTCTCAGGCAAGAAGCTGTCTTACGAAATTTGATCATAAGGACATTTGGTTTACAGCTAGAACGTTACTAAGAATATATGTTGAAATCAATGATTTGTCATTGTTTTGTCTTCAATGGTAGGAGGAATCTTCATATTCACTATTTGAATTACCTCTCTTCCTTATTCTTAGCTTGATACATTAATTTGAAAGAAAGGAGGGGATCTCCAACAACACTAGGTTGCAGCATCCACAGTTAAACCCCAAAACACCCAATGCAAAAAAACACAGAACAGACACCCACAGAAAGAGACACAAAAGGGACAAGGAACACCAACTCACACCATAGAAACATTAAACATTAAATGCCACATAAACCAACGAGACCAATGAGCAACCGGTGCCGACTTAGGACGGCCATCTGCCACGCAAGTAGCAGACGGTATGGTTATCCTGGATTACGTGCGCACAACCCTCCCACTATTCCGATTTCCCAGAGGTCTCGAAGAACGTACAATCATGGTGTAAATTAAACAACCTCCTCACTGTAAGATGATCACTTACAAACAAGACCGTAAAACGCAGGGGTCCAAGCAACACAGATGAATATGTAAATGGATATAAAAAGAGGACGTGCGAAATACAGTCCGTGCTCTGCCGGCTGTAGCAAGATCATTTATTTCATCACCCGAGGAGTCCGACTGACATTCAGAGAGGACAGGTGGTCGGGGCCCTGTCTTCTCTAAAGATATTTGGACAGGACCCGTCATGAAGTCCCGTCATCACAGTCAGTCAGAGTGCACGTCTTAAGAATGCGCTTGTACAAGACTGTAGATTGGCCAAGTACCAAGCTTAGTGTTCTTCTGGTGACGTTAGGATCATATCCACGGTATAAAAGGCGTTTGATGACTCTGACGCATTTTCGATAATTATGCTGTCTACCTTTGATCCTTCTTATTTTGTTAATGATGTCTTCATAAAAACCAGGTTGTGAAATACCTAAAGTAATATACTCTGTTGCTTGTATTGGTCCGAATTTCAAAAGGAGTTGATCATAATTTTTGTTAAATTTCCATAGAGTCTTTACTAGTTTGTGAAAGCGAAAACCTTGACTTAAAAGTTTCTTTGAAATTTGTAAATTTCTACTATGAAAATCCAAAACATCAGTACATGCTCTAGCATACTGGATGAGCTGTGAAATGTAGATACCGTATGACGGTAATCTAGGGACATCACCGTCAAGCAAGGGGAAATTTACTACGTTGAATCCCAAATCATCTAGTTTGTCATACACACTTGTATGGATTTCTCCATTGACAATTTTGATATTAAGGTCAAAAAATGGTGTTTCTGTGTCTGTAACGTTTGCCTTGTTTAGAGTTAATTCTTGTGGATAAATAACATCTTTATACCTTTCAAAAACAGGATTATCGATAGTAAGAATATCATCCAGGTACCTAGAAGTACCAATGAGACATTTCAAATCATCATGTTTTCTTTGCTTTCGAAGATTTTGAATAAATTTTTTTTCATTTGTGTATAAAAATAAATCTGCAACATGAGGCGTACACTTTGTACCCATAGGAATCCCTACAACCTGCTTGTAGAGATTCTCATCAAATCTTACATAAATGTTGTCCAAAAGGAAGGACAAGGCACTACACAGATCGCTACATGTCCATGATTTGTATGATTTGTATTCTGTAGCGGAAAAGAAACCCTTTGAAAATAAAGAGTACTTCCCTCAAGACATAGCTCTGTCCTTAGCTGACTATTTGGCATACATTTTTAGAATTTTTTTCCATGCTTGTTTAGAATTTCGCTCTTCAGTGATGATACATCGTTTTTTTGTAAATGCGTATATGTTGCACTTAATTATAACGAAATAACATATATTTCAATATGATAATTGTACAAACAAGTGGAGTTCTACTCAATAGAAAGAACAATTATCTTTTATCATTATAATGCATAAATTCGAAAAAGAAGTTATTAGCATCGGCGTAGATAAGATACAAAATCTCATAATAGTGGCAGTCATTCTCGGAATCGAAGGAAGGTCTCTTAGACCACACCGTCTGCTACTTGCGTGGCAGATGGCCGTCCTAAGTCGGAACCGGTTGCCCATTGGTCTCGTTGGTTTATGTGGGGTTTTTTTTGTGTTTAATGTTTCTATGGTGTGAGTTCGTGTTCCCTGTCTCTTTTGCGCCTCTTTCTGTGTGTGTCTGTCCTTGCCTCATGTTTGAAAAGGATACCAATGTATTTGATATCCATTTACATAGTTATCTGTTTGGTTTGTACCCATGTTGTTTGTGTTGTCGTCTTACAGTGAGGGGGCTATTATACATAATAATATGGAAGTGTTCCAACTCTATACCTTCATGAAGAAAATTTCAAGGAATTTTTCTGCATCAGACACGTGTTTCGAATATTAAATTCTCATCAGTGATGCTTCCAGCGGAGCCCTCTACAATTGTGCGTTTTTGGAGACGACTGGGTAAACAGAAATGAGGACGGTTGACTGCACGTAATCTGAATAACTACATTATTTGCTATAAAGGTGGAAGATGAAGCAAAGTCGGTTGAGGGTTCTGGTATTTCTTCTTATAGCTGAAATTGACATTTTTTGTATTTTAAGGCATTGAACAAATCTATTGTCATATATCAACATTACTAGTAAATTCCCCATGTTGAACGCCCATTAGGCAACTAGAATTATATTCCAATAACTTGGGTTGCTATCGTGACGCCATGTGCAAGTTTTGCATGTATGGAGAATTTTCCAAAGCGACGATACATTTGACGCTGTTACAGGCAAAATGTGCGATGTTCATGCAAATAAAAATGACTGATAATTAGGATAAATGTAAATATAAGTAATGACTGTCTTACTTTTGGTGTTCATGGGTGTATCATTCTGGTTGGACACGTGCAAATTTTCCGAGAATCGCTTCGCGATTCACGGAATTTGCACGTGACCAACCAGAATTATACACCCATGAACACCAAAAGTAAGACAGTCATTTCTTAACTATACAACTGTAGGTTGATTTTTGGTCAAGATTTCTTTGTTAATGGTGAATATAAAATGCTCAAACACTTTTACTTTAGCAGTTCTTAGTATTCCTCATGTCTGTTTATCTAGAATTCTACATGATTTATTACGAAATTGCCTCATTAGAATATCGTTTTGTGTAACTGTTATTTCTAAGAATACATATTTAAATCGATATCTCGATAATTAGGAATTTGTCTTGAAAGTAGATGTAAGAAGATAGGGCAAAACAACTTGACCAAGATGATTTTACATACAAAAATGAAGGAATGAGTCTTTCCATGTGAAATATCAAAGCCCTACCTCTTATAGTTCAAGAGATATAGACCAGGTTAAAGTTTTGTCTACGGACGACGACAACGACGAAGTCGTCCTGGCGAGCTAAAAGGGGAAAACGGAAATAATTAGCATAGGAGTCGATGATGTACGAGTGGCGTGCGGATCTATCAAGCTTTTCTTTTGCTGAATTCTAGCGGAAGAACGTACGTCCTTTTGTTGTATTTAATGCTCTCTTGATTTATATGAAAAACGTGAGACATTTTTAACACGCTTGAACAGCCTTATTTGGTTGTATTGCTAACAAATGACATTTACGTCATATTTAAACACATCGACGAATTAAGCCCTTTGAGCAACAAACGAATGACCGTTACATGACGTTGTGGCCATCTCAGCTGAGACTAGACAAAGGGGGGCCATGTGTACACAGACGGGGATAACGGCAACTGAACATGCGCTCACAGACGGAGACGAGAACTGAAAATGAGCAAACAGACAAAGACAACGAGAACTGAACATGCGCACATAGACGAAGACAACGAATACTGAACATGCGCACACAGACGGAGACAACGAGAACTGACCATGCGCACACAGACGGAGATAACAAGAACTGAACATGCGCACATAGACGGAGACAACAAGAACTGAACATGCGCACACTGACGGAGACAACGAAAACTGAACATGCGCACATAGACGGAGACAACGAGAACTGAACATGCGCACACAGACGGAGACAACAAGAACTGAACATGCGCACATAGACGGAGACAGCAAGAACTGAACATGCGCACACAGACGGAGACAACAAGAACTGAACATGCGCACATAGACGGAGACAACAAGAACTGAACATGCGCACACAGACGGAGACAACGAGGACTATTATAACATAGCATTGTTACATGAAGGGCAACACTATATACTGAAGTATTTTATTCATACCCAAAGAGTCCCATGGTAAAGACAAAATTCGTTGAAGGTGACGAAACTGAATTGCGTGGGTTTCATTTGAAAGGTGCACCCTGTCCACGAGAAACAACTGTGTAGATATATATGAATAAATTTCTATCGATCAGTCTGTCCATACAAACAGGATACGCTGACTCTACCTAGGCACCTGCTCTGGCCCTCTCATTAATAGAAAATATTACCTACTTGTGTACTAGATATATCCTTTCGAGCTTCAGTACATTGCACGTTCTGCCTTGCATGAGAATGTGCATGTTT
Organism: Pinctada fucata; assembly: GCA_028142955.1. Taxonomy (NCBI): domain Eukaryota; kingdom Metazoa; phylum Mollusca; class Bivalvia; order Pterioida; family Pteriidae; genus Pinctada; species Pinctada fucata. The sequence continues at coordinate 47,255,841 of AP027113.1, read as the reverse complement.
ATTATGTACTTGTGTCCGGACGGAATTAGGGACGTACTGTCCCTTGTTACGTCTGGATACAAGTACATATTCGTGTATCCGGATGGCTCAAGGGATGTACTGTCCCTTCCGCTTGATTTAAACACGTTTAGCGTACTTTTTTTGCGCTTTTGCATTTTTTTCCAAGCGACGTGCATTCGCCTTTTATTGGATAGGTCTGAATAGTGAACGTGGTTGTTTTCACCCCTTTTGTGCTGTCTCTACATAGATACATGTACATATAAAGGTGATTTCTCATGGCTTGCCCGAATTCAAAATTTTTGAAGCTATTAATATGACCGGAAAACATTGAAGACTAGTATATACTCATAAACATAGTAGGAAACCATGGTCACACAGAAACCACACAAGCTAACAGTTAGAGACAACGAATACCACATAATAGACGAAGAAACAGTATGGAGACTTTTCTCTGAAAAATCGAAAGACACCAGATATAAGGAGAAACAAATTTGTATCCAGTGCCGATCTAGGACTGAAACCCACACAATATTCATAACAATAAGTGTTGTTATCGTGCACACAACCCTTCAATAATCCGAATACAAAGTGGTCTCACAAAACGCTCAATCGTTGTATACTCGCTATAAGGTTACAAACCAAACAAGACAGGTCATGAAGGGGCCAAAATAAAAATGGAGTTTTAGGGTCGTTTGAGAAAGGAAGGTTATATCATACATTTATGGCCCAGTTAGAAGGGAGACATGAGTATTTGTTCAACCAAGAAAAATCTTTCTAGATTAAACAAATACACATGTATCGCTTCCAACCGGGCATTAAATTGTATATCATACAGAAAGCTGATGAAAGGCCATTCTTTTAGCCTGCAGTAGTCAACGTAAGTAGAGAGGAAACTCTCACTGCAAATTAATGCTTGCTCAACGTAGAGTATTCAGGAGCGAGCTAATAGTTGCTCAATCCTTACCTTTTCCATATGTTTAGTCTGATCTGAACTTATTACTAAATATTGTTTAAACCAACGTAGAATGTGAGGTTAAGTGATGTCATGAGTCATGACGTAGCAGGAGGGTAATATGACGTCTCTGGAGGGAGACATGAAATTTTGTCCTACCACGTGACGTCTCTAGACCAATCTGATTTCTTTATTCGTTATATTAATAATACGAGGTATAACAATACCTTTGCCCCTCCGTGTTATTTGATAATTCAAGTTAACAACTTCATATGAAGATGGCCGAGAAAGTGGAATATTTCACATTGCATGATTCTGAACCAACCCCATCCGAAACACGTGTCTGCTGCATTAAAATTGTTTTGAAATACTTGCATTGTTCAGGGGGATGAGTTGGAACACTTCAAATTTTCTTGTATCGAAAGAGGTCAATCAAAGCTCTCTTATAAGCACCGGTAGGATGTTCCTATCAAAGAAAGGAGGGGATCTCCAACAACACTAGGTTGCAGCACCCACAGCAAAATCCCAAAACACCCATGCAAAAAACACAGAACAGATACCCACAGAAAGAGACGCAAAAGGGACAAGGAACACCAACTCACAACATAGAAACATGAAACACAAAAGACTACACATAAACCAACGAGACCAATGGGCAACCGGTGCCGACTTAGGACGGCCATCTGCCACGTAAATAGCAGACGGTGTGGTTATCCTGGATTACGTGCGCACAACCCTCCCACTATTCCGATTTCCCAGAGGTCTCGAAGAACGCACAGTTATGGTGTAAAACAACCTCCTCACTGTTAGGTGACCACACACAAACAAGACCGTAAAACACAGGGGTCCAAGCAACACAGATGAATATGTAAATGGATATAAAAAGAGGACGTGCGTAATACAGTCCGTGCTCTGCCGGCTGTAGCGAGCTCATATATGTTATCACCCGAGGAGTCCGACTGACATTCAGAGAGGACAGGTGGTCGGGGCCCTGTCTTCTCTAAAGAGGTTTGGACAGGGCCCGTCATGGAGTCCCGTCGTCACAGTCAGTCAGAGTGCAAGTCTTAAGAATGCGTTCGTACAAGACTGTATATTGGTCAAGTACCAAGCTTAGTGTCCGTCTGGTGACATTAGGATCATATCCACGGTATAAAAGGCGTTTGATGACTCTGACGCATTTTCGATACATATGCTGTCTACCTTTGATCCTTCTTATTTTGTTAATTATGTCACCATAAAATGCAGGTTGTGAAATACCCAAAGTAATATACTCCGTTGCTTGTATTGGTCCGAATTTCAAAAGAAGTTGATCATAATTTTTGTAAAATTTCCAGAAAGTCTTTACTAGTTTATGAAAGCGAAAACCTTGACCTAAAAGTTTCTTTGTAATTTGTAGATTTCTATTATGAAAATCCAAAACATCAGTACATGCTCTAGCATACCGGATGAGCTGTGAAATGTAGATACCGTATGACGGTAATCTAGGGACATCACCGTCAAGCCAGGGAAAATTTACTATGTTGAATCCAAAATCATCTCGTTTGTCATATACACTTGTATGAATTTCTCCATTGACAATTTTGATATTTAGGTCCAAAAATGGTGTTTCAGTGTCTGTAAAGTTTGCCTTGTTTAGAGTCAATTCTTGTGGATAAATAACATCATATCAAAATCAAAGTTACAAGTCTTCAAAATAATTGTATAATTTTAGAACAGATACTGCCTGCATGGACCAGACTTGCACGTTCCGGGTACTTTGCCCTCGTCTGTGATCCTTAATCCAAGCAATGAAATAAGTCAAAAGACGTGAACGTTATGTCTAAAAATACGAAAGAGTCGGTCCCGTGGTCTAGCGGATAGGGCGTCGGGCTAGTAATCTTAAGATTGCTGGTTCGAGCCTTGTTAGGACCATGGGTCGGCCGACATATACTCGTCAGTGTTCTGTGTTTATATACAAAAAAGTCCTTATCTATGTATTGTTTACATGTCTGTGGTGTTTAAAACAAAATACCGAATGACGCAGCAAGATCAGTTATAAAAATTTATTTTATAAAACTATAGATTAAAATAATTTTCATATTTTCTGTGACAAATATGGATAATGACCATATCCCCATACACAGTACAAAATTGATAATTCAGAAATTCATAAACCGAAGGCATACAAAATCAAGATAAAAAGGAACCAAAGCAAACAAAGAAAACCCTCCACCACATGAAAAGAAGCGAACCCCCAATATGGGGGTGAGACCAGGTGCCCATGATAAGCCAGCATCTCCTGCTTGCATGCAACAGCCGTTGCTTAAGTTCGGTGGAATTGTCACATCTGGTTACTTCCATTTCGGAAGATACAAGCATATTCTGTGGTTGTGCTAATTATAAGCCATTAGAAGTGAAATGAACACCTCACTCTATGACAAACGTGACGACTTCAATTTCAACATCACAAACGTTCATTTTCTGAGTAGCAACATACCTTCATCGTCTGCATATGGCGTGTTCATATTTCAGTTGATACACTATGCCAGAGCAAGTACCAAATATACAGATTTTGTTCTGAGAGCTAGGCGTCTTTCAAATAAGCTTCTCAGTTAGGGATACGTTTGTGGCCGACTAACATCGTCACTGAGGAAGTTCTACGGTCGATATTGGGAACTCGTCATACATTATGATGTTCCACTCTCCAGAATGGTGGACGATATTCTGTACTAGACCATTTGAACAATCCAATCACCGAATATACTTGTATCTTCCGAAATGGAAGTAATCGGATGTGACAATTCTATCGAATTGAAGTGACGGGTGTTGCATGCAAGCAGGAGATGCTGATTCTTCCTGGGCACCTGGTCTCACTCCCATATTTGGAGTTTGCTTCTTTTCATACTGTGGAGGTTTTTCTTTGTTTGTTTTGGTTCTTGTTTTATCCTGGTTTTGTATGCCTTCGGTTTATAATTTTCTGAATTATCGATTTGTACTAAGTATTGGAATATGGTCATTATCCATATTTGTCATGCACAGATGCTTCTCATAAGTAGGGTACTTAATGTCCGTCCTATGATTGTCCATATCAAAATATATGTTCTATCATAAAGTTTCAGTGCATCATATGCCCATTTGAACAAGTTATGTCTCATCAGTGATGCTCAAGGTCGAAATGGAGGAAACCTAAAAAATATGAAATTATGAAGAGCAGTAGTCTAAACTTGACCCAATTTTTCTGCAAAAGAGGCTGCTCCGGACAGAGCTATGCATTCAGGAAGATATCCCTTAGTTTAAGAAAATTTTCGTTATATTTTGTAACGGAGAATCAGGTCAAGCGCTGAAACACTGCAAAACTATATGACATGTATCAACGGGAATTAAGCAATCCACTAGCAAAGATACCAACCAAGTTGTTGAAATTGTCAGCATTGAAATATACCTATGGGGTGTTCCATAATATATGATACCATTTCAGAGTGATGTGACCGCCCACAATTTTTAAAAGAAGCATCTGATATAATCATTGAATGGAAGATGAGTGCATATACTTAAATTTTAAGCCAAAATTTAAAAAGCTTTGACATTTCAAAGGTATTATGATATGATGTCCTGAAAAACAAAGTAAAAACAAGGGTCTCAGTCTGTGTATTTTGATAAAATTAGGACGTCATGAGGTATAGAAGCTCAAATTCCGATTCTAGAGTTTAAAGATACCATGGTCTAATAAGATCTTTTGAATTTACTTCAGATGATTTGTTTTGTAGATTTTAACATTGGATGGAACCTTCAAATGATTCTGAATCAGTGATAATAATGACATTATGATAAAAGTTATCGGAATTGAATCAATAATAAAATTCAATAGATGACAGAAAAGCGCACAAAATTATAGAACTATTTCATATCCAGAGTTAAATGTAAAATAAATGAAAATATGAAGAACAATATGTATGTCTGATACTAACAAATATTCTACTGTCTTGTTCACTAAATCTAGAGCACCCTGTATTCCCGGTTTCCTCTAAAATATCATATTGTCATCTTCAAAAAGATATCAATTCTATGGTACTCCATTAGTCGCAAAAGAAAATACCATTGTTTTTGGCTGTAAGTGAATTTAGTTAGAAATAGGACGGAAAATAACAAGTTTCTGTAGTAAAATAACTGAAAATGCGTGACGTCGGACACTTTGACGTCACTGTTTACTATTGTTGACACGGAGAACAATATGGTGGCGGCTTGAAATTAACATGGAAATTTTCCTCGCGTAGACATGTTATTTTTCATATTGCGGTTTAAAGGCAGCTGAGAGGGTAAGTTGAAGTTTATTTCCAGTTATTACTAAAGGAGGTCAATTCTCGGAAACAATTATTAAAAGGAAAATTCTTCAGGCGACAGAATAAATCAGGGTGCTCTTGATTTAGTGGACAGGGCAGTAGATTGATATTTTAATATGACTTTAAGAACGTAATTTTGGCGCATGATGCTACAAATCCCCATTTTTATCTTTTGCATAAAAAATCATAAAACTATACACCATAAAACTTTAAAGTCTCCTAATTCAAAGAATGTATGAGATGTCTGCCTGTCTGTCTCTCATTATAACACAGTTATTGAAGATGAAATAGCATCATACATTATGGAACACTCTGTATTGTCAATATTGAAATGACAAACATGGATAATGACCATATCCCTGTATACAGCACAAAATCGATAATTCAGAAAATCAGAAACCGAAGGCATACAAAATCAGGATAAAACAGGAACCAAAGCAAACAAACAAAAACCTCAACCATATGAAAAGAAGCGAACTCCCGATATGGGAGTGAGACCAGGTGCCCAGGAAGAGTAAGCATCTCCTGCTTGCATGCAACACCCGCCGCTTCAATTCGGTAGAACTGTCACATCCGGTAACTTCCATTTTTGAAGACATAGAGTACAATCTTTGGTTGGATGGTTCAAATGGTCTATGACAGAATATCATCCACCATTCTTGAGAGTGGGACATCATAGTGTATGACGAGTTCCCCATATCGACCGTAGAACTTTCTCATTGACGATGTTAGTCGGTCACAAACATATCCCTGACTGAGGAGCTTATCTGAAAGACGCCTAGCTCTCAGAACAAAATCCGTATATTTCGTACTTGCTCTGGCATAGCGTATCAACTGAGATATGAACACGCCATAAGCAGGCGATGAAGGGATGTTGCTACTCAGAAAAGGAAAGTTTGTGATGCTGAAATTGAAGTCATCACGTTTGTCATAGAGTGAGGTGTTCATGTGACCATCAGTGTCGTAGGACAACATTATGTCCAAAAAGGATGATGAATTATTTGTCTCTGTAGTTTCTTTGACTTCAAGCTATGAAGGATAGATACTGCTCAGGTAATCCGCGAATTTCGGATTATTGATGGACAACACATCGTCTATATATCTGTAAGTGAAGTTGAAGTCAGAAGCTAAGTATCTTTTCCTTTCAGAGACCAGAGATTGAATGAATTCAGCTTCGTACGAGTAAAGGAAAATGTCGGCAAGGAGTGGGGCACAATTGATCCCCATTGTAATTCCGACAATTTGCTGGAAGACCTTTCCTCCAAACACCACAAAAATTGAAATATATGTTCTATAGTGCCAATGTATGTAATACTATAAGATTTCAGTGCACCGTATGCACATTTTAACAAGTTATGTCTCATCAGTGATGCTCGAGGCCGAAAAAGAGAAAACCCAGATAATATATAATTTGAATTTGGACTAACTTTCATACTAAGTAACTTACTAGGATTTCAAGAACCTTTATTCTAATGCATATAATTCACAATCTATATACAATGTCTCATCATTATGAGATGAGTAGTATGACATCATCAGCCGCCAGACAACTACACAATGCCCTCAGCATTTACACATGTGTGAATGTGATGTAAAGTTGCCAAATGTTACCTAGTTTAATTGGAGCACCTGGTATAATGTAAAATAAAGCTATTGTTTGATTAGTAATTGTCGTTACGGTTGCACGGTCACTGCTTTTCTGAAGGATCTGAAATGAAAGTTACCATAGCTTAGTAAACACAGTGACTATGGAAAGAAAAAAAAGCATTTAAATCAATACATGTTTATTTTCGTATTATGTAACTATCAATAAAATAAATCAAAGTAAGAGAGGATCTGTAAATTTAAAGGCGTTTTTATACTATCAAATATTCGATTAAATCTCGTGCGCTGCGTTTTCTTACTTTAACAACCTCAAAAGATCGTAAATTATCATTGATTTTATAAATATGACAAATGAGACAGTTGTTGCTCTTGCATGGTAAAAAAATCCTCATGTAAATAAATAATCTCGTGACTTGCAAACTTGGATTGAAATTAGTAAAGATAATTATTTAAAAAAATTCTAGGATCCCCGTTTATAATTAAAGCTCAAAGAGGTAAGGTTAAAAACTTCGGATCACGCCAAACTGGAGTAATTTTATTTCATAAATAGCCATTTCACGCTGCACAGAAAAAAGAAACTTTCTTATTTTAATAACTCCTCTCTGGTTTACCTTATCGAAAGAACCTCACAATTGATTGCCCAAGGAACTAACAGAAAAGAAAAAAACTTAGAACTACTTACTTTAACGCTTTAACGAAAACAAAGTACTGACAAATCAACGCACCGACCATTTTCTTATTTTGTTCTTGGGACAAAGTTCTCTCCCCTTACACAAATATATAACCCCACTTTCTTTTAAAGAAAAGAAAATGTGTTTTGCTGAGGCACAAACAACTATTTCCTTTTTACATTCTTTTTCCTATTTGATCACATACATTCTTTAATTTCCTCGATTCAGTCTAAATCGATGCATTTTACACCAGTCATTCATACCAATTATTAAAAACAGATCATATCGCACCGTGATAAAACAAAGTGATAAGGATCATTTTCAAGTGCTATAATAATACTCTATTGATGTAGGTATACACCTGAATAGTGAGAAAATAGCATCTGGTTTTCTGCGCTTAGTTACCTATGACTGTATACATACGTCATAAACCCTGCCAGGTGCCCGTCATGATGTAGAGATCCTACTTTGTGATTCAACCAATCAAATCACAATCATCCGTGTCATTTCGTCAGACTTGTGAGATGCTGTGATAGTATATAAACACACTGCAATGCCTAAAGTAATCAATACTTGCGATCGTGTAAGTTGGTACTAACAAATCTTACTTTTCGTGAGACACGGTATATGGTTTCAAATAAAGATATGGTAAAGGAAGAAGTCATGGATAGGAAATGCAGTCAAGTAGAAAGAGTAAAATCCGCTGTAGCAAGATTTATGGAACAAGAAATTTCGTTCGAACGCCAAGCCATTTCCGCGCCTAGCTCCAGATCTGCGTCTTTTAAGAAAAAAGGAAAGCGACTTGCAGAATGTGCTCATATTGCGAGAAGCAACAGTGAATCGGAAGCTTTGAACTGTCACAGTGGCAATGCAAAAGCCAAACAGATACATGATGTTAGACGAGTAAGGTCTTTCAAAACGACGAAGAAGGGTGTTGTCAACAAAGGGGATTTGGTCAGTAGTAGATCAAGCTTTTCTTCAGCTGGGAGCCTCAGACAAAGGAGGAAACGGTCACGCAGTGATGATTCAGACTCTAGCAGTATGAGCTGTGATAGTTGTTTTTCGAACTTTAACAATGGTTACTACACCGTGGCGGTATACGGAGCGCCGAGTGTAGGCAAAAAGTCCATCGTCAACCAGTTCATGACATCAGAATATATTGGAGGATACGATCCTATGTTAGGTAGGCATATATTTTGAGAAAAAATCACCAAGAATTAATTCAAAATGAATATATATTCAGAAAATAGCTGTTTGATTTTTTTTTCGTTTTTTAAAAGGTTGGAATGCTTTGTATATGACAATAAGTTTTTTACGGACTACTTCTCTTATTCCTCGAACTGTCTTTTTGTATGAGTTTTCATTTTCCGCTGACCTTTTCTGCGCTATTTAATTTAGAAGTAAAAATGATTCATTCTAGATAGAGGAAATTGATATGAGTAACGTAGGTATATAGATAGTTGCATTTAAAAAGAATCTACCTTTTGTGACTTATAATCATAGATTTTATTCTATATTCATTTCAGACCAACTTGAAGGCGAAAGTCAAGTCTCTGTGTTATTAGACGGCGAAGAGTCAACTCTTATGTTCTGTGATAATCTTGAACATCAGGTATGTGTCTGTATATTCCCGAATTTAAAATTTTCACTTGTTTTTTTTTTCCATCTTGAAGAAGTTTTCATCTTAAACTGATTTGTTGAATTTATCATGAACAGTTTCAGCGTAGACTTTCTAAAATGTCCTTCGTTTTATTCTTTTTATATTTCAAATTTGTGTTTTCTTTACAGTCCCAATTAGCCCAAATCCAAGCTGATGCATTTATAGTGGTATTCTCCATTGACGACGAGGAGTCTTTTTACGTTGCCAAGGATACCATCGGTTACCTTCGCAACGAAATGGATTCGGATAGAACAATAATTCTGGTTGCCAACAAAGTAGACTTGGTTCGACGACGACACATTTCACAAGATGGTATGTATTTTACTGCTATTTCCTAGAATAGAAAATGAAACTTATTAGAATTAACACCTATGTTGATTTTCAATTTCAATAATTTACACATTTTCACGTGTAAGGACACGCAATTTTCAAGATTTCATAATTTTTGCAAAACTTTGCCATTTCGTCTTAAAATTCACTTGTAAGTGAAACTTCATACGATGTTGATAAAACTAACACCTTATCGTTTTTTTTCGATGTCAAAGTCACTGGACAAGTTATATAAAACTAAGTTTATTCACACATTTTCACGTGTTTCACACTTTCTTCAGATGCCAGATGCGTCGCCTCTGACTACCACTGTAAATACATCGAGACTTCGGCTACTCTCAATCACCACGTGGACGAGCTATTAGTAGGCGTGCTCCGCCAAATCAGACTGTTGTTAGATCCTGACGTGTCATTCAAAGCAAGATATCGTATCCTCAAAGAGGAAAGGGATAATCACCGATCAAAAAAATCAAAGGGATTCCTCAGTAGACTCTTCCGAAAGAACGTTCAAGATGTATATAAATGTGAAAATTTATTTCAAATATGATTGTATTGACGATTGTTGCCTTATTGTTATATTTGTCATTAATTATATTAAATATGTATTTTTATATGAAATAAATGTACAAATCGAATATTGTTCTTGTATTCATTGTTACATTTAATCTTCATGAACCTTTATAAAGCTGCAGAAAAATCAACATAAATTATTTGACAGAATGTAGACCTGTGATAAACTGCTCAACGAAAGTCATGACCAGCAAGAACATAAAGTCTTTGGTCTCACTTTCTCTTTGACGTCAACATACAGGATGGAAAAATATTTTCCAACCGATACAAGTGGGCATATCAACAGGTCAATCACACGCACGAGACTATTCTTAATAAACCTTCGGTTGTTGGTACTGACGATTGTAATGTATCGGAATCTGGAATAGGGAATCAATGGGATTTAGTGTTAAATTACAAAGAATCTATAATACATATACTCAATGTTCCTAGTTGATCTCTGCATGAAGTGAAGAGGCTATCATAATTCGGTATGAGTGACCGATTGGTTATAGTTTGAAATATTCAAGAACTCGGATGAAAAGGGTACTACTCTGATGACTAATATATCATTATCTATTCAATAACCTATATTTCTGCCTTATTAATATGTTATTAATTAAATGTCAAGCGATTGCATCAGCGACGGTACGATCGATATTATGACCTTTCTGCTGTGTAATCATTAAAAGTCTCTGAGATGAGAGATAGAATTCTCACGAGTTCAGAATCCGAGGGATATAACAGATTTTTTTATTTCAAAAGAAGTACCAGACAAAATAAAAAAATCCTCTAATAAGATGATGAATGGGCAGCCGATGCTTGTCCATAAATTACTGGAAATTTGAAGACAACACACTTGCAACAAAGACCAAACATTTAGAAAGCATCAATTCGGTTAGAAGATCCTGATGATCACTATTGACCATCCGATTTTTCACTGCATTTTGAAAGTTACCCGTCTTCAAATTCAATAGCATCATTCAAGAAAAGATGAATTTGCAGCATGGACCGACATGCACGTTTCGGGCAATTAACTCTCTTCAGTGATCCTCAATCCAAAGAATGTAATATGGACAAAGAGTCCGATAATTATTATGGTAAAAATGTACCGAAAGACGTAGCAGGATGAGTGGGATATGATGCTATGTACAGGACCCACGTATAAGAAATTACATGAAATTTTGATCACAGAATTTTTGAATGCTTTGAAGAAACGGTCAACTGAAGTTGATCGAACTTGGCTACATGTGCCCTCGGGACTCCTAGTCCACAGCAGTGACACTCACCAAGTGGTACAAATGTTATACTCTTCAAATTCGATAGCATCATTTAATATAATACACTACTAGAACAAAAAGAATATTTATGAAATTCTTTTCTGATAGTATGAATTATTTATGAACCAAAAAACTCTCCTAGCTCCCCTACATAAAATAAATAAACAAATAAAGATAAAACTGAGATTAATAAAACAGGGATAATAAGTTACAATAATGACATGTAAGATATCGTTTTAAGAAATGTTCACTTGTTGATATATTGAAATATGGATTGGCGAATAAATAGTGGTATATTCTCATTCCGTTCTCTTGTCTTATATTTAGAACATTCTATAGAAGTAAATAATCGAACACGCATGAGGCAATGAGATTATACATCACACATGTAAATGAACATCACTGACGAAACAAAGAGGCACTTTGACGTTATGCTATCAGCTGAAATCATTTAGGATGAGTAGACAGTCATCCTGATCATAGAATGATCTCAAAAACGACTCATTCGGCACGTAAACTGCAAGTTGTTTACACAATTTCTGGTAAATTGAAATAAGAAACAGTCATTGTGGATTAAATGTGTGGTGCATCAAATCAAATTGGAACAAGAACGATTGCTACGGTTTAGGTGATTTTATTTGAGATGATGTGAGGGATCAAAGAATTTAAGATCCAACAATCGTTTGCTTCGAAACATCCTGGCTTTCACGAAGGGTTAATTGGTGTACTGAAAAATATATCGTTTTTAAAGGTATCGTAATTGTGAAAAGAAATCACACTATGCTGGTTCTAACCACTCATTTTATGTTTCCTTTACGAAACAAAATATTTGTTTGAAATATAGCATGATGTTTGCTAAATAAAGATCCTCCTTAAAATTATGAAAAATAATAAATAAAACTACTGAGAAGCAAAATTGAAATGATCAGAGGCGTTGAACGTTAATTAAAAGGTAGATGCAAGGCGTTTTGGCTTCCTTATACAGCAAAGACTAATCACCAGGAAAGACCAGCTACACTAATAAGGTGTATATGTCATCTTACCTCTCACATTACGGAAGGTTTCAGCCGTGTGGAAGCAGTAAATACTATTAACAACTGTGTAAGTAGACAGGCAAAGTATACAAGGATATGACCCGTCGTCCAAAATATGTATCATATTGTATCATCGTCTCACCCTCTCGTTCTTTGAGCCCTTCTCGCATGGAATAGTATTATAAAGTGTTAACTGTATGATTTGTTTGCCTTTTCTAAATTTAGTTCTTGTACGGATAACAATTCCAGTTAAAACGCCAAAGTACTTATAGAAAAGTCTTTTAATTGAAACTGTTTGTTAAGCAGGAAAAGTTTATATGTTGTAGGGATGGCTTCTTACAGGAGGACAGTCTGAGAGTGGCTAGATTAGTCCAAAACTAAATAAAGTTTACGTACTTACTTTCCAATACCCAAATTATGGTAAAAAAAAAAAAACAAGGATGAGAAAAACAGAATCTCGGTTTGAGGGAGGGATTTAAATCTAGATATGATTTGATATAGTTGTCGATCTAACCTCTTCTTGGTTCTCTACCTATAAAATCTATAATTATGTTCTCCGTTAGTGCCAACATTTTGAATTTCAAGACAAGCATATATTTATTTTAGAAAAAATAACTATAAGGACAGTAACTGGTACGGATGAACAATTCAACAATCGTACTTATTCATTTTTTTTTTCAATTTGCATACCTCTTAAGAGAAGACAGGGTCCCTACCACCTGTCCTCTCTGAATGTCAGTCGGACTCCTCGGATGATAACATACATGATCTCGCTACAGCCGGCAGAGCACGGACTGTATTACGTACGCCCTCTTTTGATATCCATTTACATATTCATCTGTGTTGCTTGGGCTCCTGCGTTTTGCGGTCTTGTTTGTGTTTGGTCTTCTGACAGTGAGGAGGTTGTTTTACACCATAATTGTAAGTTCTTTGAGACCTCTGGATAATCGGAAAAGTGGGAGGGTTGTGCGCACGTAATCCAGGATAATCACACCTTCTGCTATTTCCGTGGCAGATGGCCGTCCTAAGTCGGCACCGGTTGCCCATTGGTTTCGTTGGTTTATGTGTAATCCTTTGTGTTTGATGTTTCTGTGTTGTGTGTTGACGTTCCTTGTCCCATATGCGTCTCTTTCTGTGCTTGTCTGCTTTGTGTTTTGCATTTGGGGTTTTGCTGTGGGTGCTGCAACCTGGTGTTGTTGGAGATCCCCTCCTTTGTTTTGTAGCGTTTTTCTTCATTGAAGGATCGTCTTTTAATAACCGTTCGGTTTTTATTTCACCTCATTTCTTCATATTTTGGTTCTATCGAAAACACTCTTAGTATGAGAGGCTTGTCTGAATCATAAAGGTTAATGGTAGGCAGAAGATTAGAACCAAAGTCAAAAGCCACAAAAGTCTTGTCAAAGCAGTAAGTTGATAAAATCACTATATATATTACAATTGAATTGTCTTTATAGTACATCTTTTTGCACTAGGGTACCTCTTACTCATAGTGCTCTGTCGTAAACACCAGAGCCAAAAATAAGGGGCATCGTAATATGACTTTAATGTCCCTGTACCTAGTGATATTTACTCTGTTATCCAAGCAATCTTGTGTATCCACATTTATCTATTTTTTCCTGTGATACAGATGTTATCACTTTATATACATACACTGTAGTAATAATAAAAGAACTGCTGATCCTAGACTATTGTTTAACTGATATGAACCTTTGGTATCTTACAAACTATATATAAAGTCTCCGAATTATTTTGGCTTTAGATACCATCGGTGAAGAACTGCTGATCCTAGATTATTGTATTTAACTGATATGAACCTTTGGTATCTTAAAAACTATATAATAATGTCTCAGAATAATTTTGGCTTTAGATACCATCAATGAAAAGTCAAGATATGCTGAAAATATTTCTGAATAAGGTTGATTTTTAACATAAAATCATGCATGTCTGACAACTCTTACAAGACGCCTGTTCAGCGACAGCAGAATTTAGAAAAAAATTGTAGATATTATATTTATGTAATGCAGGCGGGTAGTCAGATTCTGGGGGTTCATGGTGGTTCCAAAAAAGCGCTTCCAATCGATAAGTAAACTGGCTACGCGCCTGTTATGAATGCGAAATGGAAACAACAACTTACATTTACATTTGTTATTTTTATTTTGACAATTTGAAATATGATAGTGAAAACACTTTTGGATAAATCGGCAACCTTCTTTCGATGTCAAAACTACGGTAACAATTTGAATTATGATGACATTTTTTCCCTAATTTTGATTGCACAGATAAGATTATTTGATTTTATTCTGAAGTATCATAGTGTATCTATGTGGCTCAAGGACCAACAAAAGGATGGAGCCAGAAAAACGAATGACGACACACACAAAAAATTAAAGAGACCAATATACATCTTCTTTCGACTTTGTATTGCCAATATTTGATATTACATGAATATAGATATTGAGGAAGTTCTACGGTCGATACGGGGAACTTGTCATACACTATGATGTCCAATTGTCCGGATTGGTAAATGATATTCTGTCTTAGATCATTTGAACCATCCAACCACAGAACATACTTGTATCTTCCTTAGTGGTAGTAACCAGATGTGACGTATCTGTCGAATTGAAGCGACGAGTCTTGAATGCAAGCAGGTGATGCTGACTCTTCCTGGGTCTTTTTGTTTGTTTGCTTTGGTTCATTAGTCTACATGTTTTATCATGATTTTGCATGCTTTTCGATTAATGATTTTCGAATCTTCCATTTTGCTCCCTACATTGGTATATGGTTCTTGTAAATATTTGTCATTGGTAGTAAATGTTGCGGCTATCAGGGTTGCGCAAATCATGGCAACATTGGGTCGACACCCTTACCATTCGGCCACGGCAAAAGAAGAGAGAGATCACAAAACAATGGTTCCATACTCATAGAGGTAATGTTTTTGGGTAACCATACGTTGACAAATTAGACATTTTCCTTTTTTAATTCTACTTAATTTGCCGGAAACCAGAAAAAAAATCAGTAGACATGAATGTAACGAAATCAATCATATCAGTACATATGAACTTAGCAATTTTGATAATGTTTAGAATGATTTATACACATCTTGCCCATTTTAACCGCCGTGTTTCATTTTAAAGCCACTCTTTTTCAGAAATTGTTCTATAAAGATCAATATGTCGCGTCAGGTAAACTAGTGATAAAACTGCAATCCTACCCATCCTATGTTGAAATTAAAAACGTTTTACCAATGTTGTGATACGGATATATCGGTAGTATTTCAATGTTTTATATTATAAACCGCTTTCGTCATTGATACGGGGAGTCCGGAAAGTAAATATTGTTAGGATTGACGAAACAGACTTTTTGTTACTGACGTAGGATATGTCATATTTCAGTGATTACGTATTTCATTCTTTTTTTCATTATCAAAATGTGTCATAAAATCTTTAGTAAATGACGCGGGGAACTTATATTCTATTTAGAAATACACATGTAGGACGTTTTGAATATTAACGTCAGTAACAATCGTCAAATGACAGCAAAATGATTCCCAGCTTAATGGATACGGAAAGGTCACCAGCTAGACCACCTTTCATCGACCTTAGCGGGACACGCCACCAGGACTCTTAACCCCCTCCCCCCCCCCCAAAAAAAAAACAAAACAAAACAAAAACACCCCCCCCCCAAACCGGATAATAGGTACACTACCAACCATAAATAAGTACCCAGTTAGTATGAAGTTTAGAAAATTCATGAAAAGATCATTGCAATATTTTCTCTTCTGATCTTAAAAATGCATGAAATTTTTCAATATATCGTTTGCATTATTTCTCTTCATACAAAAAAGGAGAAAATTTTCATTAATATTTCAGATTGTTTTCCCATCGAAACGTTTTATGAACAAATTGCTAAAAATTATAAAACAGAACTTTCGCCATGAAATTAACTTGAATTGATAGCAGCATGGTTAATCTTCAGATTATCAAAGCAGTGGATCCGGAACAAATATCTCTCAATTTTTGAAAAAAAGAAAAAAGTATATATTAGGTGGGTAGAAATTAAAAGATGGGTAGTGTAAAAGCGATATTTAATAATGCGTAGCCAAAGTATAATTCAAAGACTTGTTGGTACCGATTACCCTTTACTCTCGTTGGTTTATGTTTAGTCTTTTACGGTTGTATTTTGTGTTCCTTATCCCTTTTGCATCTTTAAATATCTTGCTACGTATTTTTTGTTCCTTTCCTTTTTGCTTCTTTTACTTTCTTGCTACGTATTTTGTGTTCCTTTCCCTGTTGCATCTTTTACTTTCGAGCTACGTATTTTGTGTTCCTTTCTATTTTGCTTCTTTCACTTTCTTGCTACATAATTTCCTTGTCCCTTTTGCGTCTTTAACTTTCTTTTGCTACGTATTTTGTATTTCTTTGTCCCTTAAGCGTCTTATACTTTCTTGCTATGTGTTTTGTATTCCTTATCCCTTTTGCGTCTTTTACTTTCTTGCTTCGTATCATGTGTTCCTTGTCCCTTTTGCGTCTCTTACCCTTCTTGCTACGTCTTCCGATATTGTAGGTTATAACTTTCACAGTCTTCGGCGATATTTCATTGCTTGGATTGAGTATCGCTGGCAATGGTTAAGTACCCGAAACGTACATGTCTGGCCCATGCTGCAAATTTATCTGTTCTTAAATGATGCTATGAATTTGAAGTGTAACATTTGTATTTCTTAATGTTTTGCTGTGGATGCCGCAACCGAGTCCTTTTGGAGATCCCTGCTTTCTTTTGTATCTATGTATAAGAAAGTTAAGGGAGATTTCTTCTTCAAGATTGTTGAAAATACAGATATGGAGATATTTGATAATTCTGATACATATCAGAGCTTTTTTAAAACAATTGATAGTTTTATTCGGAATGTTTTGTTACAAATGCAAATATACACATAAATTTTTACTTAAGATACGAAATATTTTTGGCTGCTTTGGTAGATTTTGCGGGTTCATAAAAGACAATTTCTGATAACAGAGGGAATTTTGTTGGATTGCGTAATTTCTCTTACCAGATGACACCAGGAATAATATCGTTCCTTTAATAATTGTCAATTCTTAGTTGTTATTCAACATACGTTTTATATGTTTTGTTAAAACACGTTAAGACATGTTACAAATGGAGAGATTAGAAGGGAAATAATTATATAAAGAAACAGAATAGTAAACAAAATTGACTCCATAACGGGTATCGCTTAGTATAATTTTTGGTCAATTATATAATTTGAGAGAACAATAACAATTTTAATTGGACAAAAACGTTCCGAGGATGCAAAATCATTATTTATTTAACGAAGCTTATTCTGACAAAAGATGTGTATAGTTTTAATTGGTTTTGTACTGAGATAAAGCAGATATATTTTCAGCTGAAGAACCAGATTTTGATATAAGCATAGCAAATCTAGTTAAGCAACTAGTTTGACAACACAACTTATGAATAAAACTATACATCTACGTCAATAATATATAATTTTGGCGTTCTTCATCATTTCCGTACTCAAAGTGACCTTACATTTCTTCACAGAAATAACATCAGCAGACTATATATGCAGACTCCAATAATACATTTTTTACACTTAATGTCATCTGAACATATAACATGCACTATAAAAACTGACATATCTCTTTTCATCATATAATAAACTGTCACTCTGAAAACGTGATACTGTGAAGCATGGAAGGGCATTAACTATCGGCGGCTTAATATTCATATTTACATAGTTCTAGTTTAGTCCCTCAGATTTTTTTTTCATTTTTTATCATTTTGGCTACAAATGTCACAATTGAGGATTTATTATCAGTAACATGCACTTTCTATATAGGCGAATCCACAGACAGTGCATGTATTTATATATTGTTTTCATTTCCTTGCATGAACATCGATGGCGGGTGCGGCTAGCCAACAGGGGATGCTTACTCCTCCCTGGCACCTGGTCCCACCTTTAGCTTGCTAAGGGTCCGTCGATGTTTCATTTTGTGCTCTATTGTAAGTGCTATTGAGATTATCGTCAGGATCTTCTTGAACTCATTTATGTCACACTTATGCCCTTTGCCGTGTGGAGCTCGTAAAAACGTTCCCCGTCAGACAGTGCATGAATTTTATATATTTTCACTTCCATGCTTCATTAACATCGACGGTGGGTGCGGCTAGCCAACAGGGGATGCTTACTCCTCCCGGGCGCCTGGTCCCACCTCTAGCTTGCTAGGGGTCCGTCGATGCTCAATTTGGTGCTCTATTGTGAGTGCTGTTGAGATTATCGTCAGGATCTTCTTCAACTCATTGGTGTCACACTTATGCCCTTTGCCGTGTGGAGCTCGTAAAAAAGTTCCCCGCGAGGGGTTTGACAGTAAGTGTTTTGAATATTTTCCCTCACATGGTTGCCATAGCACTTTCTATATAGGCTAATCCACAGACAGTGCATATATTTATATATTGTTTTCATTTCCTTGCATGAACATCGATGGCGGGTGCGGCTAGCCAACAGGGGATGCTTACTCCTCCCTGGCACCTGGTCCCACCTTTAGCTTGCTAAGGGTCCGTCGATGTTTCATTTTGTGCTCTATTGTAAGTGCTATTGAGATTATCGTCAGGATCTTCTTGAACTCATGCAGTCTGATACACCACAGAAATTTCTGTCCAGTGGGCTGCTTTCTTGCAGTAGAGTTAGGCCCTTCGTTTTTATTTTTTTAAAGTTTTTTTCTTGTGTCTTTGACTGAGTTAGATTAGCACATTTATTCATTCTGTCTGTCACAGCTGTTAGACATTGCGTAAACTTCGCACAAGATCTTGATGACTAAAGGTATAGATATATTTATATATATGTTATGATTATCTTCGAAGAACAGAGTCATAGGACAAAATCATTATCACTTGCATTTTTTAATAAGTTGGTGAATGTCTTAAATACACAATATTGTAAAGACAACAACTTACCCCCTCCCTTATCCAATTGAATAAATTAAGACAAAGTAAAGCCTTTGCGTTGACCTTCATAGAAATCAAGGTTAAATGACAAATGTGGACAACGGCCATATCCCAATACACAGTACAAAATTGATAATTCAGAAAATCATAAACCGAAGGCATATAAAATTAAGATAAAACAGGAGCCAAAGCAAATAAACAATGAACAGAAGCGAACTTTTAATATACCAGGTGCCCAGGAAGAGTCAGCATCTCCTGCTTGAATGCAATACCCATCGCTTCAATTCGGCAGAAATATCACATCGGTTACTTCCATTCCATTTAGGATATTTGTGTATCTAATGTTTTTTGAGAGACCTCAATATCATAAATATTATTCAAAAGGTTAACAAAAGAATCTATATAACAATTTCTTTCTGTATCTAAGAAATTAATATCAGTAAGCAAAAAAGTAGGGGGTCTCTAAGGACGCCTAGTCGCAGCACACACAATGAAAAACAAGAAACCACCATTAGAATAATTTACTACTGGACCAAAATTCAGAAGTTGATAAAACCAGAGCCCGATATTCAAAACTAATGGCAGCAATGTTTAAAAGGTTATATGGTATTATTATGAAAATAGGTCATGTCGCAGAACAATGATTGGATTGTAGGTTTCATTTTGTCTAGTCATACTTAATATGTAATTTGACGCATGCATTGACGATTTTTACGTGCATGACTAATACGATGACAATTAAATTGCCGAACTGAACTTTTATTTTTAAATGAAATAATTACATGGTAGACACACGAATTTGATGAAAAAAATGAGGCACGACCTGCTTGTGCAGAATATATAGAAAAAATTAGTTGATTAGTTCGGATGATGGATGAATGTAATCAACATCAAACTTGTACATTATTAACAAGTTGTTAACGGAATATTTTGTACTTAATAAGGATAACGTGAAGATCTCCAGCAAGGCAATGTGGTGCCAAAAACAGCGGAGCACACCCGCATGATTGTAAGAAATAGGACAATGGACTAAACATCTTGAACCTTTTGGAGTCTAGTCGTCACGATTGGTCGGGTTTGAAAGAAACTTATACTTTAGATAGGCCTAGTGTCATGATCACCTTAGATAGACCCAGTATCATTGTCAATATTGGAATATATGTTCTATTGTACCAATTTTGTTGTACTAGACACGTGTTTCGGATATCTTAATCCTCGTCAGTAGTACTTCATGCCAAACAGTTTAAATAAAGCCAAAGAAAATTTTCCTGGCGCCATCTACAAAACAGAGCTTCAATTTCCTCGTGCCAAAATGAGCGGCTCCAAATTTTGTGTAGGGTTTATTCAGAAGCGTATTTAAATGAATAATATGGCCAAAAATCGTTGGAGGATAGGCGCAATGAGCTTAAGGTATCCGTTGTACAATAGAGTCATTTTACATAGCGTTTTAATCATCTCCATTGTAAACTATGGTAAATTCTATGCCTGATAAGGTACTATAAACTATATATTTTCTGAAAGGTAATGATGCCCTGAGTACAGATATAAGACCCCCTGGTCTTAAAAATCAAAGGGGAAAAACTCTTGTACAACTTTTTATTTTGCATATGTTATATAGAGAAAATAGACAATTTAAATGCTTCATCAGTTATTCCCCATTGTTTTTCTGGCCCCAAAATTATTATTTCTGAACAGTGGGCATTATAACCTTTCAGAAAATATAAAGTTTATGGTACCTTACCAGGCATAGAAAAATGCCCAATTGTACATCGGATACCTTAATTCTAAATATGACCGAACAAAAAAATTATGCCGAAACCCAGCTAAGGACAGAGCTATGCAATGAGGGAGATACCCCTTAGCTTAAGAAATTTAGTTCTAATTTGATGACAGGAAATTTATGATATATTTCATGTTCACCTTAGATAGGCCCAGTGTCATGTTCACCTTAGATAGGCCCTGTGTCATGTACTAGATTAATGAGTTATTTTTGCAACCCTTGCGCCTATTATTCGATAGATTTTAATTGGGAATTTGTATGTCTACATCGATACGATCTATAATATATTGTTTAAAGAAAAAAGAAACAGGAGTCAATTATCATATTACTTAATGAAAATGAAATTTTGTTTCTGTCCCTGGCAGTTTTCTTTGTATTTATATATAGTTTTCATTTTTGTTTGCTTGTTTGTTTGGTTTGGTTTGGGGTTTTTTGTTTTCGTTCATCAGTAACTTTTTAGTTGAATGAAATTTTGTATTTGACGGAATGGTATTCATTCCGATGTTCGTAGCCGTTCCTGATAATTTTGCCTTGCTTTCTCGACTTTGAGACTAAATAACTAATCGGTAATTCTTTAATGTTAACAGATATACAGCGTAGCAAAATATTTCATAATATCTCTTTTCATAACATACAATGAATATTGATATTGGAAAAATTTTCGAGAATAATTTCAGAGAAGGAGTATATGAAATATACCGAGACAAAGCAACTGATGTTCTATTATTCAGATTATTTTATTTCATATTGAAACCAATGACAAATATGGGAAATGACCATATCCTAATATACATTACGAAATTGATAATTCAGAAAATCAAACCAAAGGCACACAAAATCAGGATAAAACATGAACCAGAGCAAACAAACGAATACTTCCAACACATGAAAAGAAGCGAAATCCCAATATTGAAGCGAGACTAGGTACCCAGGAAGAGTCAGTTTCTCCTGCTTGCATGTAACACCCGTCGCTTCAATTCGGTAGAAATATCACATCCGGTTACCTCCATTTCGGAAGATACAAGTATATTCTATAGCTGGGTGGTTAAAACTGTCTATGACAGAATATCATCCATAATTCTTGACAACTGGACATCATAGTGTATGACGAGTTCCCCGTATCGACCATAGAAGTTCCTCAGTGACGATGTAAGTCGATCACAAACGTATCCCTGACGCCTAGCCCTCAGACCAAAATCTGTATGTTTTTACTTGCTCTGGCATGACGTATCGGCTGAGATATGAACACGCCATTAGCAGGCGATGAAGGGATGTTGCTACACAGAAAAAGAAGGGTTGTGATGCTGAAACTGAAGTCGTCACATTTGTCATAGAGTGAGGTGTTCATATGCCTATCAAGCATTTTGAAGCAATATGTCCAAATAGGATGCTGAATTATTTCTCTCTGTAGTTTCTTTGACTTCAAGCTTCGATGGATAGATATTGCTAAGATAATCCGCGAATTATGGAATGTTAATGGACAGCACATCGTCTGTCTATCAGAAATTTAAGTGAAAGTCAGAAGCTAAGTATCTTTTCCTTTCAGGGACCAAAGATTGAATAAATTCATCTTCGTATTTGTATGTTTACAAATACAATCAGATAAAAGAAATGGAAACCTTCTTTCTAGGGAGTCTTAAACGTTAAAATGAATATAAATTTGATACAAATTTGAATTATGCTGCTTTTATTATTCTACATTCATTTGATGATTTGATTTATGATATATTTTTTTTATTTATTCATCTTCAGGTCATTGTCGTTTCGTCCTAAGTCGGCACCGGTTGCCCATTGGTCTCGTTGGTTTATGTGTAGTCCTTTGTGTTTGATGTTTCTGTGTTGTGCGTTGACGTTCCTTGTCCCTTGTGCGTCTCTTTTTGTGCTTGTCTGCTTTGTATTTTTGCATTGGGTGTTTTGCTGTGGGTGCTACAACTTGGTGTTGTTGGAGATCCCCTCCTTTGTTGATTATTTGAAAGAAGGGAGTGGATCTCCAACAAGACCCTGTTGCAGCAACATCAGCAAAACGCCAAAACACCCGATGCAAAAACACAAAAGACGAGCATACTATAAGACAGGAAAGAGACATACGACATTTAAACATAAAAACAAAAGACTACATATAAACCAACGACACCAATGGGCAACCGGTACCGACTTTGGACGGCCATTTGCAACGCAAGTAGCAAATGGTGTGGTTATCCTGGATTACATGCGCACAACCCTCTCACTTCTCCAATCACCCAGAGGTCTCGAAGAACGTACAATCAACCTCATCACTGTCAGGAATGAATTACGTATCTTCGTACCAAAAAAGCAATACCTAGATTTCTATTAATGTTTAATGTTCCATATGTAATAAAGGTAACTGAAACAAGATCTAGTGTTTATAGCTAATCTTTGACACGTTTAATCGCTAAATAGAATTCGTCAATAGGCGTTTCCCCCTTCCCTTCCATTTCATGTGCTATACACTTTGCACTTAGCTTAACCTGTATGTACATGAAAGGATGGGATCTCCAAGAAAGGAAGTTACATGTAACCCATCATCGCAATAGACAGAATTTCTCAATTGTGCGACAAAAGATTTTTTTAAATCCGTTACATATATAAAAGAACGACCCTTCTCCTTGAAGTATGAAAATTTTGGAATAAAAATCCACCAAAAATTGGTTTTCACAGTATAAGAAAAATTTAGTCCCATTTCTCTGTAATGAAAATCAGGTGACCATGAAAATTGAAAGGCGGCTTCCTCTTCAAACCCTAAACATAGTGTATGAATATCAGGAAAATCTCTTGACGCATATATATGTTATTGCGTTCCGTAAGCCGATGAACAAACGGGCTTTGCAATACCATAAAATGTTACATCGTCCTTAGTTGTCCCCGGTTGCCCATTGGTCTCGTTGATTTATGTGTGGTCTTTTGTGTTTCATGTTTCAATGGTGTGAGTTGGTCTCGTTGGTTTATGTGTGGTTTGTTGTGTTTCATGTTTCTATGATGTGAGTTGGTGTTCCTTGTCCCTTTTGTGTCTCTCTCTGTGCGTGTCTGCTCTTTGTTAGTTCATTGGGTGTTTTGGGGTTTTGCTATGGGTGCTGCAACCGTATGTTGGTTTTGTTGGATATCCCCTCCTTTCCATCAAATGACGAGCGTATAAATGAGTTAAAGAAGATCCTGACGATAATCTCAACAACACTCACAATAGAGCACAAAACGGAGCATCGACGGAACCTAGCAAGATAGAGGTTGGACCAGGTGCCCGGGAGAAGTAAGAATCCCCTGTTGGCTAGCCGCACCCGCCGTCGATGTTCACACATGAAAATGAAAACAATATCTAAAATACATGCACTGTCTGAGATTATGTCGATATAGAAAGTGCTATGGCTACCATGTCAGAGAATTATATTCAAAACACTTGTCAAACTCTCGCGGGGAACCTTTTTCACGAGCTGCACACGGAAAAGGGCATTAGTGTGACACAAATGAGTTAAAAAAGATCCTGACGATAATCTCATCAGCACTCACAATATAGCGCAAAACTGAGTATCGACGGACCCCTAGCAAGCTAGATGTGGGACCAGGTGCACGTGAGGAGTAAGCATTCCCTGTTGGCTAGCCGCGCTCGCCGTAGATGGTCACGCACAAATATGAACAATATATAAAATACATGCACACGTGAGTGAACTTTAAACACAACCAAAAATCTAAAATGCATGTATCATTATTAAAGTCGATAAACTTGAAAAATAGAAAACTAAAGTATGTTTTAATTATGTAAAACTGATTTCACCAAGGTTGGTAAATATCAGCTTCATACGTCATTTCAGTATTATCTTGGACACTAAATATTTTCCCTGGACCCGTATACTTTATTATATGTTAAACGTCTTTAAATTCAATAGCATCATTTAAAACCTGATAAATTTACAGCATGGACCAGACATGCACGTTTCGGGTACTTAACCCTCGTCAGTGATCCTCAGTCTAAACAATGTAATATGGCCAAAAGTATGAAAATTATTATGTCAAAAATTGTACCAAAAGACATAGCAGAATAAGTGGGATATGATGCTACAGGATTATATGTTGTCTAAAGAAGTCTTTTCATATCTAAGAACTAGAATATACATATATTTTTTATAAATCAATTGTCTCAAATTTTTTTTAAATTAAATGAATTTCAATATATCAAATAGATTTTCTTAAATTGAATATTTTTTTCTTTTTTAGTGCAAAGCTATTATAAATTTTATTTGCGCCTCTTTTAGATTGTGCATGTCTGGTCCATGTTGAAAATTCATCTGGTTTTAAATGATGCTATCGAATTTAAAGACGTTTAACACTCTTACCAATCAGTGTCTTTACATGATTACTGCGGAAAGTTGTCGATAGCTGAAAAGTAAGTGATCAAGAAGTTAACCACTTTGAACACTTCAATTTCCTTATAATCTACACTTTTTACGTTTGCATTTTTGAACTGAAAAATGAGAGGGTTGTGCGCACGTAATCCAGGATAACAATACCTTCTGCTATTTCCGTGGCAGATGGCCGTCCTAAGTCGGCACCGGTTGCCCATTGGTTTCGTTGGTTTATGTGTAGTCCTTTGTGTTTGATGTTTCTGTGTTGTGCGTTGACGTTCCTTGTCCCTTGCGCATCTCTTTTTGTGCTTGTCTGCTTTGTGTTTTTGCATTGGGTGTTTTGGGGTTTTGCTGTGGGTGCTACAACTTAGTGTTGTTGGAGATCCCCTCCTTTGCTGTATATACCGTTTAACCAGAAATTTTCGCAGGCATCAAATTTCGCGATTTTTTGGTAAAAAAGGAGGGCTTTATTTTCGCGTGTACATTTTTAGCGATTATTACATTACAAACAAATATGTACATATGATGTTACTGTTTTGTACCTTTCATTATTGAAGAGTTTCTTAGTTCTATCATGAGAACACATTCAATTCACATCTCTTTACGTCTAATCAGCGAAAATAAACAAGGACACATGGCAATATTAACAAATATAAAGGATATTCCAACTGATGATAATCCTTATCAAACGCATTTTTTCGTGAGAATAACTCGCGAAAATTTCTGGTTACACGGTAGTTATTTCATACCTACGTTGAGGAACAGTCTATTATTGTCCTGAGGTAAAGGAGAGAAGATCTGGGAAACTGTTACCCGAGGCCGAAGACATTTTATCATGTCTTCTCCACTACCTCTGGACAATAGTTGACTGTTCCCCAAGAAGCCATTAAATACCTTTTTTATTACCTAATTGATTGTTTGATTTATTTGCAAGGGCAACAGTTCGTCACGTGACTATGAAAATAGTTTTGATTATTATACCCTTAGATATTTCTCCTTTATAGTCTATACAAGAAAAAAGTCCAACATAATGACTGTTAGAAACAGCCGGTCCAATCGAACTGTTAAAATCGACTGTTGGACCGGTCACGTGACGAACTGTTGACCGGCAAGATAGTTTAGTGTTGTTATAACAAACAAGCTTCTTGTTTATTTCGGTAATTTTATTTATTTCATCACTTAAAGACGTTGAATAATGTAAATTTGATCATTTTCGGTAATTAATTGTATTTGAAAGAAGAAAGTTCCTCATGCGGGGTCCCTTAAAGGATCAAATATAGGAGTTATCTTCCCTAATCAGCTATTCATCGTTTCAAAATGGCAGCGAGTTGCTCCTGTGAGTGTGACGGAGGACATATTATTACACTTGTTAACACCCGCAATAAAATAATCAAACATTAAGAATGAACACTAAAATACTCAAATACATTTGCCTGCGTCGATCTTAAAATTACACCAAAAGCTGAAACAGACTGGCGGCCAATATTATTCGCAACACCTTTCTCTAAAAAGAAAAAATATGGAAACAGGAGCAACAGATACCTTGTCATAGGGCGGGAGGATACTTATTTCGTGAAAAAAGTATACCGAAGACGATATCATCCGGATGCTTATGTTTTTTTGATTGACAATTTTTGTGGTGTTTGCCGTATTCCAGCTAATAGTTGGCATCCCCATGGGTACCAATTGCGCCCACTGCTGGCTTCTTTGTCCAGACCTTGATCTCTGCTGGGCGAAAACACCTCGCATCTTATTTCAATTTTTACCTTTAGATACAAAGAGGACGTGTATTCCATCAATAATCCGAACTGTAGAGATCATCTCCTTGACATTTCTAAAACGTGGGTCCTGTAGCATCACATCCCATCCATTCTGCTACGCGTTTCGGTACATGTTTGGACATAATAATTTTCACACTTATTGGGCCATATTACATTTTTTAGACTGAGGATCACTGACGAGGGTTAAGTACTCGAAACGTGCATGTCTGGTCCATGCTACAAATTTATCTGGTCTTAAATGATGCTATTGAATTTGAAGACGTTTAACATCTATCCTCATGAACTGGAGATGAAGGAAACAATCGAGAGTAACAGATCCGCTTCGTACTTGGATATACGTCTATCTTTCGACGCAAACGGCCATTTGAACACATCATTGTATGACACGCGTGATTATATCAGCTTCCACATAACTAACATATGAGTAGCAACATTCCATATTCTCCTGCTTATCGCGATTTTGTTTCTCAGCTGATACGCTACGGGCATGTTCCAAATATGAAGATTTCATTGTTAGAGCCGGACGGTTTACAAGTAAGCTACTTGTTCATGTTTATATTGCATAACGGTTGAATTGTAGCCAAGGTCAATCAACTACGGTTGATAGTTTCTTTCTTAAAATTTCTAAAATGTGGGTCCTATTGCCTCGTATCCCACCCATCCTGCTACATCTTTCGGTACCTTTTTGGATATAATAACTTTCATACTCTTTGGCCAGATTTCAATGTTTAGATTGAGGATCACTGACGACAGTTAAGTACCAGAAACGTGCATGACTGTTCCATGCCGCCAATTCATCTGTTATTAAATGATGCTTTAGTATTTGAAGTTTAACATCATTATTGAGGAAGTTCTTCGGTCGCTACGGAGATGTAATAAAAGCATATTAGATCCCCCTTTCCAGAATCAGTGACATTCTGTATTGCTATTGGCTAGCTGTCATCGTCACCAAACAAGCAATATTCACCTGATATGTACATCAAGACAATCATTGAATTTGACAAGTTTTCATGGTGCTTTTGCGGCGGATGTTGCATGCAATCAGGAGACGCTGACTCTTCTCTAGCATGTGGTCTCATTTTGGAATGGTATTGCGGTTCGCAACTGTTCAAATGCAATTTTAATGGTTTTGTCTCGCCTTCTCGGCTGTGGGACTGACTATCTGATAGGTACTTCTTTGGTAATTATTTTCATAAAGTACCACTGGTGAGTATTCACTATCCGAGACATGTGTCTAGTGAATTGAAATTGTTTCGAAATTTTCATCAAGAAATTGACACTTAACTCTTATTAAGGAAGAATAACCACTTCTAATCACCCCAAAACAGCGTTAACGTTATAGATAAATTGATTCAAAATTCGTCATTGACGCAAATACCTTTTTGTTAATGATAAAAAGACTTATTTCAAAACCGTTTATCAAATGTGGTGACACTTTTAAAATTAAGGTGCGTGTAAGACGTAAGCATGGAGATAATTTTTTGATATAAATAAAATGACATTTTGCGACGAAGAAAACAGACTGAAATGACGCAAAACGTAAACCTCTGAACTCCTCACAGAGAGTACAAGGATAAAAGAAAAGTTTATCATTTCAGGACAATATCAACATTTCGAAAAGGGACATTTTCATTATTCAGCTTTGATATTGTTGAAGCAATATGTCGTTCCTCTGAATCGGTTTTTGTCAAGTAAAGGCACATGTAAGAGACCCCTCTCCCTCCAAAATAAATAAAGTCACTCATCATACATCAATTGAACGATTTGTTTTACAGACATTACATTTTCATTTCAAAGTAAACATGACAATCAGGACTTCAAAGTCTTTGGTAATATTAATCTATATTAACCCCTAATTTTACCTCTACCTTTTATCAATAATCCAATATTCGCGGGTTTCCTTAGCAGAATCAATCCATCGGAGCTTGAAGTCAAAGAAACTACAGAGACAAATTATTTAGCAACGTTTAACATAAGCAACCTATTTGGACATAATGCTCTCCTACGACACTGATGGTCAAACGAACACTTCACTCTACGACTTAAATTTCAGCATCACAAAATTTCCTTTTCTGAGTAGCAACATCCCTTCATCGCCTGCTTATGGCGTGTTCAAATCTCAATCGATACGTTATGCCAGAGCAAGTACCAAATATACAGATTTTGTTCTAGGAACTAAGCGTCTTTCAGATAAGCTTCTCAGTCAGGGATACGTTTGTGACGGACTAACATCGTCACTGAGAAAGTTCTACGGTCAATATGAGGAATTCGTCTTACACTATGATGTCCAATTGTCCAGAATGGTGGATTAAACTGGTATCTGTCTTAGACCACTTGGACCATCCAACCACAGAATATACTTGTGTCTTCCGAAATGGAAGTAACCGGATGTGACAATTGTGTCAAATTGAAGCGACGATTGTTGCATGCAAGCAGGAGATACTGCCTCTTCCTGGGCACCTGGTCTCACTCCCATCGGAAGTTCGCTTCTTTTCATTTGGTGGATGTTTTGTTTGTTTGATTTGGTTCCCGTTTTATCCTGATTTTGTATGCCTTCGGTTTACAATTTTCTAAATTATCGATTTTGTACTGTGTATTGGTTTATAGATATTTTTCATATTTGTCATCTGATATCTACTCAGGCAGAATATATTTTTAAAGTTATCATATATATTTGAGTTTTGATAGTATGACTGTTATTTAAATGCTTCCTATTTTTTATTTACACCGTTTTGAATGGTTACAGCCTAGTTATTTACGATGGTGCCACCTTAGAAGAATTGAAATAGAAATAAATTCTGTGGATCAAACTCATAGGAGAAGTCCTTTCGATCGAGTCGAACTGATGTTAATGTAAAAATGCAAATATGAAGGTAACCTCTTATGGTATTAAAGACAGCACTAAAGCTCCATAGCGCAAGATATTGATGTGCGGAATATATCAAATTTCAGGCATATACCGTCTTCAAATGCATTAGCATTATTTTAAAGCAGATAAATTTACAGCATGGACAAGACATGCACGTTTCGGTATATAACCCTCGTCAGTTATGCTCACTGTGTGCGATGTGATATATTTCCGTTCCCTCCGTCTTTTTTGTTTCCTTTTCTCCTTTTCCTGTGTGTGTGAGCGTCTGAGGGTGAGGGAGGCCGTATGTGTTTGTGTTATCCTATTATCACCGTATTGTCGTAATGTTTTGTGTCTCTTTATCTTTCAGCTTGGGTTAAATCATTATGGCTTAGCCAAAAATGGAACAAATCTTATATAGAGTGAAAATAAAACTACCGATCTGTCAATCGAACGAAGAAAATAATGTTTTAATACGAAAAAAGGAAATGACAGTTGCTTGCAGTCAGAGGACGTTCATTCTTCCCGGCCACCTGGTACTTCATCCATTAGGGGGTTCGCGATTACCTTGTTAATGGAGACTTTTTTCTATGCCTGGTAATGTACTATAAACTGTGAATTTTCTGAAAGGTTATAATACTAACTGCTTAGAAATAATATTTTTAGGGTCAGAAAAACAAAAGGGAATAACTGATGAAGCATTCAAATTGTCTATTTTCTCTGTATAACATATGCAAAATAACTAAGCTGTACAAGAGTTTTTCCCCTTTTATTTTAATAATACGGAAGTGTTTCAACTCCATACCTCCTTGAAGAAAAATTATAACCACTTGTCATGCACCAGACACGTCTTTCGGATATCAAATCCTCGTAAGTGATGCTTCCAGCCAAAGTGCTTTTCATAAGCCGCCAATATTCATTTCACATGGGAGTCTTATATCTGTACTCAGGGCATCATTACCTCTCAGAAAATATATAGTTTATAGTACCTTACCTGGCATAAAAATTATTATACTTTATAAAGGAGATAATCAAAACGCTATGTAAAATGACTTAAGATGTACTCTACTGTACAATGGATACCTTAAGCCATGATACTGGAATCTAAAAGACTTCATGGAAATGTCTTTAAAATTGGAACACTCGGGTGTTCACATACATGAGTTTGCCTTCTGTTTTTTATATCCATTTATTGCTTCTTGGGCCCCTGCGTCATGTTGTCTGTTTGTATGTCCATCTTACATTGAGGAGGTATTGTGCGTTCTTCGAGACCTATGGGTAATCGTAAAAGTGGGAGGGTTGTGCGCACGTTATCAGGATAAAAACATTTACTATTGCGTGGCAGATAGCCGTCAGTGAAGGACTAAGTCGGCAACGGTTGCCCATTGGTCTCGTTAGTGTATGTGTGTTCTTTTGTGTTTCATGTTTCTATGGTGTGAGTTGGTGTTCCTTGTCCCTTTTGCGTCTCTTTCTGTTGGCATCTGCTCGGTGTTTTTACATTGAGTGTCAAGGAATTTTACTGCTGGTGCTGCAACCGAGTGTTGTTGGGGGTCTCCATTCTTTTTGAACTTCTACAAGTATTGTACCAAAGATATAATGCGAAGGATAAAGTATAGATTAAGGTAGACCTATTTGCAATGGGCATCGGCCTTTGCAATAATAGATTATGGAGATTTAAATACATCCATGATAAATGTAACTCATTCATCGCATTTCATTAACTTGATATGAACGCTCTGAGAGCGTTACCTCAGACATGAACTTGACATGCTATTTTCGACTCAGGTTAGGTATTTAGGTACCAAAAGAACACGATCCGGTATAAATAGTAATACTATGTGCATGCTCTTGTGAAATCTAAGAGAATCTTTCTATATATATATATATATTTATATATACATATCATATTTGGGTATAAGAATCTTAAATCGCCTTAAATTCTATCAGCTCCAAATATCTTTACAGCGGCGTTGCCTTACTACGTTTAACTTGCAGTGAATTAAAACAAAATTAAGGTATTCAATGGTTAATGAAAGAAAGCATGTCAAAAATACTTAAATAAGGTGTATTTTTCTGTGCCATGTGATATTCTAAAAAGTTTTGTACTACACGTCAAAAATAAGGACTATTTTAATTAGGGTCATGTTTTGGACTAATGTCCTAACTGCACAAAAATCTTAGTGTAATATGTTTGATCTTTCATTTGCAACGTATTTCATGATCTGATACAACTTTTGTTTTGTCAAATAAACAATTGCTTTTTCGATAAGTGATCTAATACGTTTTAGAGCTATAGATACAATTTGCGTTTGTTGGAGCATCTATTTATGCAAGGTAAGGAAAACGAAATCAGTGACGTCCTTGTTCTTGGACACATTATTCAATTGATGTTTAAGTCGTCATATGTCACACCAGTACAAAAGCTTATCGCATATTTGACGTGAACATCGAAATATTTCACTGATTGATATGAATAATCAAAGTTTCATTTCAAACAATATGTACGTACAATTATCACTTAGACTTAAACATTTAGTTTTTAGAAAAAAATATTCTTCCAGGAAGTAAGCGGAAAACAGTTGAAATTTTTCATCATACATCTCTTAAATTTGAAGCACGAATGATGTATGGCTGCATTGTGTAGGAACCTATAATTCATAATTCGAAAAGTTAGCATGTATATGTATGTATGTAAGTGCCATAAAGGGGTTTAATATGATTCGTCATCTGACAATCCCCTCTATTCTGCACAGATTTTAATGTCGGGAAATTAATAATTCCCTTTCGCCATTTTCTCTCAGACAAATAGAAGCAAGCGGCATGCATTTATGAATGGACGAATAGAACTTGACAAAAGAAAACATCGTCTGAAGGGTACGCGAGTAGTTTACATATGAATTTGCAAATAGGGATATCATGGTCATTTCAAAATCAATTGTGAATTATAATCTTCAAAGACATTATGAGAACGGATGAAATCGTTTTCTCTGTCCATTCTGCATGCGACGAATTTGTCAATGCAAGTCGTGCAGTGTAGAATTTACTTACCTTTTCCTCATCATTGAATGGAAGATGGGCGCCCAAAGTCGACACCGATTCCCCATTGATCTCGTTGGTTCATGTGTTGTTTTTGTGCTTCATGTTTCTATGGTGTGAGTTGGTGTTTCTTATCTCTTTTGCGTCTCTTTCTGTGCCTGTCTGCTCTGTGATTTTGTATTGGGTGTATTAGAGTTTTGCGGTGGTTGCTGCAACCGAGTGTTATTGGAGATCCCCTCCTATATCAAACACAAATACCAATCATCACAATCAAAAGGCATACATCCTTTATGAAAAAAGATATATTACAGTACTTTCTCATTCGAAAAGAAAACAAGACAAACAGATGGAGATTATAAGAAAGCTTCATAAAAACGAAGAACAATTTTATCAGATGAACCATCTCCTGTTTCCAGTGCAAGTACGGGATGCAATGTAGGTGGCGATTTAAAATTGTTGTCATGCTTATAAGTAGAAATTAGATATATTCAAATATCACATATATGATGCAAGTTATAGTATCTATGTGAGTAGGACTAAAAAAAGGAAGTTTAATGCTTATTTATTTTTTCTCGCTTTAAATATTTAATGTAAAACACAAGGGGAGTTTCATTCATTCGTCGCGGTTTCAGATTAAGAAAAATAATAGCTAGTACCTAACAGTTGTAAGATATTCCAACTTAGAACATCTCAATGAAAAAAAATCAAATTCAAGGAATTGTGGTCCCCCGCTTTTGGGTGTTTGTCTTTAAAGGAATGCTTACAGACATCCCCCCATTCGTAAGTTTTAATAATATATCTCATATATTTATCAACATTCTAAATATGAAAGATTAACTCCAAGAAAAGGTCAAAAGGTCCAAACTTGTGTTTTGTTTCCAAGGGACAGGGCTTATGAAAAGGTATGCACATGTGAAATATTTAAGACCTATGATTTAAATTACCATCAAAAACTTATGGTCGAGGTTGAAGTTTTTAAATGTGGGTCAACCTCCATGGACAAGGTCACAAGGTCAGAATGTTATTACCAACAGAAAGGTCTCATCACAAGGAATACACATGTGAAATGTGAAAGCCCTATCATTTTCCATTAAAAAGTTATGGAAAAGGTTATAGTTTTTTGAAAAGTATGTCGAATTCAAAGGTCAAGGTCAAAAATTTTGGTATCCATGGAAAGGTCTTGTCACAAGGAATACACATGTGAAATATCAAAGCCCTATCACTTTCCATTCAAAAGTTATGGTCAAGGTTAAAGTTTTTAATAAGAAGGTCAAAGTCCAAGGTCAAGGTCACAAGGTCAAAAATTTTGGTATCCATGGAAAGGTCTTGTCACAAGGAATACACATGTGAAATATCAAAGCCCTATCACTTTCCATTCAAAAGTTATGGTCAAGGTTAAAGTTTTTAATAAGTAGGTCAAAGTCCAAGGTCAAGGTCACAAGGTCAAAAATTTTGGTATCCATGGAAAGGTCTTGTCACAAGGAATACACATGTGAAATATCAAAGCCCTATCACTTACCATTCAAAAGTTATGTACAAGGTTAAAGTTTTTGTGACTGACGGACAGACGGACGGACAGACGGACGGACGAACCGGTTTTAATGTCCCCGCGCTTTCGCGAAAGCGGGGGACAAAAATTGATGTAAACCACATTTAAACGTATACCAAACAAAATAATTACAAATGAAATCTGTTTTTAAAAAATACAAACAAAGGAAAGATCAAAGACCATCATAAAGAGTAAAAGCCAAGGAAAATATGTTCACAACAATTGATATAAAGCAACATGGTGCAAAGAAGCAAAAGTGAATCCCAAAATGGAGATTAGATCAGGCACCCGGGGAGAGTAAGCATTCCATGTTTGCTAGTAAAAACCCGTCTCTTTAAAAGCCGTAAAGAAAAGAAGTCATATCTTGTTAATTTGGTTTCAGGTAAGTATCCAGATTGTAACAATTCTGTGAAATAGTTGAAAAATAGTGGTTATTTTGACTTTATTCACAACGGAAATATTTCCTGACTCCCAAACTAGTGTTGTAAAATCGGAAATTTTTTACTATCGATTATCGGAGACTATCGTAGGAGTACAATCGATAGCACTATTGGAATAATCTGACTTTTATCTTGTTTAAAATTGTTGTATGTTTTGTATCTTTTCAGAAGGAGAATAGTCAGGGCGTGTGATTAAGAATCTGATTTTTATTCAAAATCATGGAAATAAATTAGATGTTTAACATTCCTTGTTCTTAATAACATGATCCCTAGGCTTGCTTTAGAAGGGGGGCCTTCCTTTTACTTTCTAAAGCCAAAATGGTCTCACACGGCGGACGTAGTGCGCCCGGGATATGCTCCTCCTCGACCGTTAACTCGCGCGTCTAGTTTTGCTTAGAATTATATCGAAGACGTTTCGCACTGAGATCATTTCGCGTCAAATTAACTTCAACAGCGACAATTAATTTTCAAAACCGTTATCGATAGTCGGCGACTTTCAAGTTTCAGCGACGATAGCGGTGACATCGGCGACTATCGGTATAGCACTATCCCAAACCCCTTGACAGAAGATATTGGACATTTCCTGCTAATGTAAATATCTCTTATTGATAAAATGTGTAAGTTTGCCTAAGTTACAATAATACCAGAATTATTATTCAGTAGCATACACCATCATATATAGATGAATATCATCCAAAAACTCACCAGGAAAATATCCAGAATGTTTATGCCGTCTATTTTTGCATATTTGTTTTTACTTTTTAGGAATGTCTAAAGATGGAACTCTTACAATTGGTCACTTTGTATTAGGAAGTAAAAAAATAATATATAATAAAGAATAAACACTTAACTTAGGATTCATACATTCGCTGAATTCAATGGCTCTACTATTTGAAATATAATTGAAAATATATATATATATATAAACTGACTCTAGATATTGGACGATGAGATAAAATTAATATTTTACGAAATAATAATTTGATCAACAAACGTAATAATAGTCGTGCTAAAAGCGGAATCATTGTGTCTTTTTATATTTATATCAAATGTAAAATTTCAATGGAGAACTGGTGTATTATATATCCACAATTAATCGTTATTACCTACGTCATATGATTATGTATAATAGAAAGTTGCTGTCTTGTTTGTGTGGTCATCTAACAAAAAGGAGAGGTATTTCACACTACGACTGTTCGTTCTTCGAGACATTTTGGTAACTGGAAAAGAGGGAAGGTTGTGCGCAGGTAATCTTGATAACCACACCATTTCTTGCTTGCGTAACAGATGGCCATCCTAAGTCGGCACTGGTTGCCCTTTGGTCTCGTTGGTTTATGTGTAGTGTTTCTATGTCGTGTGTCGTCTCTTGCTGTGTTCGTGTTCTCTGTGATTCGCATCGGGTGCTTTGCTGTTGATACTGCAACCGGGTCTGCTTGGAGATCCCCTCCATTCTTCTATGATTGTATATATAGAAAAAAATTCTTTTGTAAAATTCCGTGCACCATATGCGCATTTCAACAAGTTATGTCTCATCAGTGATGCTCGAGGCCGAAAAAGAGGAAATCCTAAAAACATAAAATAACAAAGGCCAAAAGTCTTAGCTAAGGACAGAGCTATTTCAATAGTGAGATACCCCTTAGTTTAGTAAATATTCATTTATTTTCAGGCGGAAAAGTTTCAAATATATTATTAGTTTAGTGCCGAAACACCTCGACACTGGGCGAACGATATTCTAGATTTCCAGGAGAGATTCCAACCAAGTGGTTGAAATTGTATCGAGAATAATCTGCCATATAACAACATAAGCGATCGAAAGAGGAACTTTGGGATAAATCCCAACCGTAAAGAAAACGGTAATAGATTTGTGAATGTTGAGCTTAATGAGGCTTTTCTCTTTTTCCAGTACCTGTTACCATAATTTTTCGGTACTTCTCTTCACACTGTATTCTTCATTATTTTCGAGATCCTTTTAGTGTAAGTGGTCAAGTCTTCTTCAAAATTTAAAGAATTTATATTCGAGATATTTCACGAAAAATTCTCTGCGATATTGTTTAAAGTATAAGCTCTCCGACATATTTGAGTGTTGCTTATTTTTTTGTCTCTGTGTATATATGTTTCATCGTAAAATTTAAAAATGATTATCATATTTAATTGTTCATATTATCTTTATTTGAATGTAGGTAGGATTTGTATGTTAGGGTAGTTGTTTGTAGTGATAGAAAAGAAAATCATTAGAACTGTAATGACGATTCCTCGAATTGTATAAAAGACCTATCGGACATTACATTTATTTGACGATGATGCTGAAAGGAAAAAATAAAACCTCATGTCTAAAAGGGATATATCCGTAGATTATTCCACGCCTCTGAAAATTGTTTGCATCATGAATTGATATAAATATCTCTGGTGCTAAAGCGTTAGGGTGACAATGACATAGGATTATGTTTGTGTCCTGACGAACTTCTTTGGGTGTGCCATAAATAAAATCGTTATGCTGAGAACGTGAATACGTTTACAATGCATAAAAGGTATCACGTCTTTCATTT
The DNA here is from genome assembly GCA_028142955.1 of Pinctada fucata. NCBI lineage: Eukaryota > Metazoa > Mollusca > Bivalvia > Pterioida > Pteriidae > Pinctada > Pinctada fucata. The sequence continues at coordinate 47,218,146 of AP027113.1, read as the reverse complement.
TTATTTATTTCAAAAGTTAAGGTTCATCGGATTTATCAAACCTTTTAAAAATACAATATTACAGTAACTAAGCGCAGTGTGTCCGGGCCTTAAATATGACAAATACACACAAAAAATTATTATGCATCGAGTCCTTTTTATGAGAATTATTCCGTTCTTCACATTACTTTTTTCTTGTTAATTATTCATTCTTTCTCTATCCATCGACCTGTTCACCATGACTAAAATTTTCGGAATAGAAGTGCAGCTTCTTATTTCATATTGCATGATCAGCTTTAAGTACCAAAAACGTGCATGTCTGGTCCATGCTGCAAATTTATCTGTCTTTAATGATGCTATCGAATTCCAATGACTTTTTATTCCATTACTAGGGCATTGCCCTACTATTGCCTGATACCACAGAACTGCCGTCAACGATAAGAGCAGGGAAGTTTGTAATCTGATTCAATTTGATGGATGCAGAACCTTCATTGAAGAAAACCTCAGCAAAGCATGATTCTTTCTCAACATATAATTATATATAAATTACATCAAATCTGTTTTAAAGAGTTTTACACAAAAATGTGGCTTTGCATAGGATTCAACTTGGCCAAATAATAATGTGATATGTGCTATCTTATTCAATTTGTGGATGCTGCCAGATATTACGTAAACTGAGATTAGAGTTTGAAACTTTATTTTCTGGGACATAATCAACCATTTTCACCAAAGGAACAAAAAGGATTCATGGGAAGGTATGTATTTACATAAAAACACATCTAAATCAAAGCAAGCAAAGTCTTAGTTACAAATAAGTAGACTAATGAACAGTCGAACGACACAAAATAATCATGATGTCTTATATCAAATGAAAGTTAAAATAAATTCCGTTTAAAAAAAAAAGAAATATATCCTTTTCCAATAGGTTTTCGATTACTTTTTGAAAATTTTACTTGCATTCAAACGTATCTGTTTTGTCACTAGATTTTGCAAAAAAAAAAGACCAAATAACAAAACATGTGGGTGTTTATAGCTGATAGACTTAAATCATAATATTCTTGGTGGTCATATTTCCGTTTCACATGATCAACTGAAATACGAGGAAGTGTAAAGTTCGATTACAAATTCATTGACATTTTCTTTCTATATATAATACATGTTCAAATTAATAAAAATTCATCGACATTTTCTTTCTATATATAATACATGTTATAAGTCAGGTACATGAAAATAAGTGATAGCAGACATATGTTAATTATTATGTTTGTTTTCATGTTTTCATTCTACGTCAAAATATAGTGACAATAACCAAATTTGATAAAAATTTGTCAACATAGATGCTGCTTTTTATTCAAAAAAATAAAACCAGAAGTCGCTACAGAAATACATTCGGCTGTGTCAGAAAATCACTTCGTTATTTATTTATTTATTTAAAAATAACAATTTTGGTCCTGTTCCTGCTAATATTTTGTGCTTTAAAAAGTAATCATACCGTGATTCTTGATACAAAAGACAAAATAATAAATATACCAACGAGACCCATCTATATCGATCTCGGACTGCCATCAGTAAAGCTAGTAACAAGTGATTAGGTTATTTGGATTTTTTGCGCACAACCCTCCAACTGGTCAAGTCACCTAGTGGTCACGGAAAAGTTTTATGATTTTATATTTTTCAACAACTTTGCTATTTGTAAAAATTCCTTCCATGTGCTTAAAAGCACCATGACTATATACTGAATTATCAAATTTCGAATAGAAAAATAAATGTATTGTATAGGTCTCAATATGTCCGACATTTGTATGATATGTAGTAAAACTCCAAATAAAACTGATTTAGAAATATAAGGCTAGCATTTCACAATCTGTCTCTGACAAAATGGATAGTTTTGCGGCTTTTCTCCCTTGCATATATAGAGTTTTTTTAGCCAGTTTCAAGCTGCATCGGTAGGGAGTTAATTTTTAGTGTAATGCTGATAGTTACAAGGCCAATGGCCGCTAAGACAAGTTTATCTTTTTATTCTCAATTGTGCTCTATTTAATTAATTATCTCGGTTTCTAATTATCGAGGTCCGGATTTCACCGAGTACGGTTTGGGCGTTTAATAGGAGACGAGAAAATTCGCACCAAAGCTCTTTCGTGCTGGGTAATTTCACGCCGGGTATTTTCGCATCACTTGGAGTAATCGCCCCAATTTTCACATAAGACGTATGTGACTGTAAAGGATTGTTCTTTCCATAATACCCGTGCATGCATGGGTTATTGTCTGATTTAAAACGATAAGAATCATTTCCTCAGAAATAACAGACCTTAAAACATCGACAATTAGCAGCTGATTTGTAATAATCTTCACATCTGACATCATATTATCATCATATATCATCATGATTTCAAAAGTTCACGTTTCATATTGCGTCTACATGACATTATATCTGCTCAAAAAGGGTAATACCTAAACGTGCACTTGACATTCCATTTTCGTTTCAGCTTACGTATTTACGTCTCACAGAAGCACGATCAAGTTCAGAAGAAAACTTCTACGTACATGTTGTTTCTTAGTATAGAATTGGTTATATGTCAGGTAGGATTATTTTTCAAGTGATTGACAGATCATGTTCTTCTTATCTAGAATAACCTCAAATTACTACAGTATGATATCCGATTTACCTTATTTGGTAATTCACTATACAAAATGATTGGAGAAAATATTCATTCATATTCGGAACCTCTCATGCTGTTAAAAGGGAGCCATGTCTTTTTTATATCTAGTCAAGAAAAAAAAAGGATATCTACCATGATGCCCATACAGCACGTTAAACACAACAAACAGGATTAAAGAAAGATATACCGTATTTCAGAATAACGAAAACCAAGGAATAGATAAAGTCATTTATTCTGAAAGAAGGCAAGCTTTTGTTTTCAAAGCTTTATTACGAAAGACATGTCTATTCATATGAATACGATATATGTTTAACGTCTTCAAATTCATAAAAAGAAGGGAGGAGATCTCCAACAAGACCCCGTTGCAGCATCAACAGTAAAACACCAAAACACCCGATGCAAAAACACAAAAGACGAGTACAGCACGAGACGGAAAAGAGACACACGACATGTAAACATCAAACACAAAAGACTACACATAAACCGACGAGACCAATGGGTAACCGGTACCGACTTTGGACGGCCATCTGTCACGCAAGTGTGGTTATCCTGGATTACGTGCGCACAACCCTCGCACTTCTACAGTACCAAGAGGTCTCGAAGAACGTACAAATGAGGTGTAAAACAACCTCCTCACTGTAAGATGACATCACACAAACAAGACCGCGAAACGCAGAGGCCCCAGAGACACAGATGAATATGTAAATGGATATAAAAAGAGGGCATGCGTAATACAGTCCGTGCTCTGCCGGCTGTAGCGAGCTCATGTATGTAATCACCCGAGGAGTCAGACTGACATTCAGAGAGGACAGGTGGTCGGGGCCCTGTCTTCTCTAAAGAGGTTTGGACAGGGCCCGTCATGGAGTCCCGTCGTCACAGTCAGTCAGAGTGCAAGTCTCAAGGGTGCGCTTGTACAAGACTGTAGATTGGTCAAGTACCAAGCCTAGTGTCCGTCTGGTGACATTAGGATCATATCCACGGTATAAAAGGCGTTTGATGATTCCGACGCATTTTCGATGGATATGCTGCCTACCTTTGATCCTTTTTATTTTGTTTATCATATCACCATAAAAGACAGGTTGTGTAATACCCATAGTAATGTACTCTGTTGCATGTATAGATCCGAATTTTAAAAGAAGTTGACTGTAATTTTTGTAAAATTTCCAGAAAGTCTTAACTAGTTTATGAAAGCGGATACCTTGACCTAAAAGTTTTTTGGTAATTTGTAAATTTCTACTGTGAAAATCCAAAATATCAGTACATGCTCTAGCGTACCGGATGAGCTGTGATATGTAAATGCCGTATGACGGTAATGTTGGAACATCACCGTCAAGCCAAGGGAAATTTACTATGTTGAATCCAAAATCATCCCTTTTGTCATATACACTTGTATGAATCTTTCCGTTTACAATTTTGATATTTAGGTCCAAAAAGGGTGTTTCTGTATTTGAAAGGTTTGCCTTGTTAAGGGTTAATTCTTGTGGATAAATTTCATTCTTATATAATTCAAAAGCTGGATTGTCAATGGTTAGAATATCATCCAGATACCTAGAAGTATTATTGAAACATTTCAGCTCATCAAATTTTCTTTGCATATGAAGATTTTGGATAAATTCTTTTTCATAAGTGTATAAAAATAAATCTGCAACAAGAGGCGCACAGTAAGTACCCATAGGAATTTCTACAACCTGCTTGTATAGATCCTCACCAAATCTAACATAAATATTGTCCAAGAGGAAGGACAAGGCATTACACAGGTCACTTCATGTCCATGATTTGTATGATTTGTAGTCTGTCGAGGAAAAGAAACCCTTCGATTCAGATGTACAAATGTAAGTTTTTCACTCTCGATCAAAACACCATTTAATGAGATTAGATAATCGATCATTAATTTTGTCATGAGGAAGTGTGGTGTACATATTAGAGAAGTCGTATGAAGAAATCGTATTGGCTTGGAAATTTCCAGATTTCATTTTTTCAATCACATCCCCTGAATTTTTAATAGACCAAAATAAATTTACATCGTTCCTGTTTAGAGCATCATTTAAAAGCAGATAAATTTACAGCATGAACCAGACATGCACGTTTCGGGTATTTAACCCTTGTCAGTGATCCTCAATCTAAACAAAGTAACATGGCCAAAATTTGTGAAAATTATGTCCTAAATATACCGAAAGACGTAGCAAGATGGCGGGGATATGATGCTACAGGACCCAGGTTTTAGAAATTTGAGAAAATTTTGTAAACAGAAATTTTCAAATGCGTTTGAAGAAACGACGGACCGAAATTGATCCAACTTGGCTACATGTGCCCTCGGGGACTTCTGGTTCACCAGCAGTGACACTCACCAAGTGGTACAAATGTTTAACGTCTTGAAATTCATTAGCTTCATTTAAAAGCAGATACATTTACAGCATGGACCAGACATGCACGTTTCCGGTATTTAACCCTCGTCAGCGATCCTCAATATAATCAATGTAATATGGCCAAAATCTGTGAAAATTATGTCCTAAATGTGTTAAACGTCTTCAAATATAATAGCATCATTTACATCTTAGCATCATCCCTCCAATGCTATTTTGAACATAGATTTATTTGGATATGCTACAGAATCGACCCTACAGGAAATTTGGAACCAGGTACTCTCTGTAAAGTAAAACAAAGGAGGTGATCTCCAACAACACCAGGTTGCAGCACCCACAGCAAAACCCCGAAACACCCAATGAAAACATAGAGCAGAAAAGCACAGGAAGAGACGCGACAGGGACAAGGAACGTCAACGCACAACACAGAAACATCAAATACAAAGGACTACACATACACCACAAGTTTAAATTCTTAAAATGAAATCAGAGTGAAATGAATTTGGGCGACTTCTGAAAAGTACTTTGGCTGGAAGCATCACTGATGAAAATTTAATATTCGAAAAACTTGTCTGGTGCATAATAAATTGGTTTGAATTTTTTTCAAGAAGGTATAGAGTCGGAACCCTTCCGCATTACTAAGAGCAGATAAATTTGCAGCATGGACCAGACATGCGCGTTTCCGATACTTAACCCTCGTCAATGATCCTCAATCTAAACGATGTAATATGACTAAAGAGTGTGAAAGTTATTATGTACAAAAGTGTACCGGAAGACGTAGGTGGGATATGATGCTACAGGACCCACGTTTGAGAAGTTTCAAGAAATTTAGTGTAAATCAAAAAGAGCATAAGCACAAAAATCTTCAACTGTATACAACATTTTGCAATATCAAGATATAACCAATGTGAATTAAAATTAACAGAATCGAAACCCTAAATATAAAAGGGACAAATGATAGTTATATATTTTTCCTTTTGCACTTGGTCATATTTTTTTTAACTTGAAATAATATGCCTCACTGAGGCTTATAGAATATTTCATAAGATGTACAATGATTTACTCTGATCAAGATATTTCTATGAAATAACATCATAAATATAGCTCCTTTTACCGCAGTAAGCAGGCAATTTGTAATAATTTTTATACCTGATCTCAAATTTTCATCATCTAGTCTGATGTCAAAAGTTCACGTTTTATGTTCCGCCTCCGTGACATTTTATTATACCAATAATCTGCGAGAAATGGAAGTACTTAGACTGAACTTGATATTCTTTTTTCGTCTCAGACAACGTATTTACGTGTAGATTGTAATATCAACGTACATGTTTCATCTATATATAGAAATGGTTATGTTTCAGATGGTATTATTTTTCTGGTAATCTACAGATCATGTTTCTCCTTAAATGGCATAGGTATTACACATTATTAACCCATATATGGTAATTATATGTTATTTACTTCCATTAATGGAAATATAGATTTCCTATTTTCATGTGGGAATTATAGGTAGATATCAGAGCTTCTCATAAATTTAAACCAACACAAAGTTTTTCATTTTGTCTAGAAAAAAAAATTAAAGGCATCCTGAATTTCTTCAACACATTACACACGCATACAGTCCACAGAATACAAAACATTACACAATCACACAAACAAATGTATTCATGTATCAAATATTGTGTGCTATTGAAACCCAGAACGAAATCCAACCAGGCTCAATAGAAAAAGGAAACAATGAGTTTAACAAATGGTTTAAACGATAAGATTGCAAAAAAACAGGGCTTTTGTTTCTCGAAACATAAATTGTAGGTAATCTAGAAAATCAATTTGGTAGCTTACAATGCAAATTTCAAATGAATGAGATAATACCGTAGGCAACGTCTTATTGAAGCATATTCTGTTTCCCATAAAGCTACATATGATGCAGAGAACACGAAACTTTGTGATGTATTACTGATACGGACCAGTAATATGTTAAAGATTACTGGTCCGAACCAATAACTAGTGGTCCGAAGAATTTTTACCTTTTTATTCTCAATATTCTCAATATTTAAGTTTAAATGTTACATTGTTGATTTTGATACCTGTGGATATATTTTCAGCAATACCGAGATAATACAACCAAAAAACGGATTCTAGCCTTTATTCTCTAGTAAACACATTGACAAATTGTCCCACACCCATATGTCATCCATGAAACCTTCCATAAAATTATCATCATCATTCATGTAATCTAAGTGTACTCTTGCCTCTTCCTCATTATAATCTACTTCTCTTTCCTCTTCTTCAGCCTCCACCTCCACTGTGACATCTACCACTTCAGGTTCTGTTTCTACAATCTGAGCAATGATCATATTATTGTGTATTCATGGTATTAAAACACAATAAAAAGTTTCTTAAAGTTGTTCAAATATATGGATACATGTCAAGTTATTTCAATAATATTGTACTTAAAATATGGTTGTTATAATTAATCAGACTGCACTACTTTGACATGTTTAATTTGAATAAAAGTAGTTTTACAATTTTTATGAAGATTATCTCCGGCTCGTTTGTTGTTTTTTGGTTCTTAGCTTTCCTCACATACCCTGGCCTTCGTCTTTGATGGGGGACATTCTATAAAGAAAAATAAAGCAAGCAATGTACCAATTTATTTGGAATTATTCTTAGAGTATTAGACTGTTCAAAATGAAAGTATGATCTTCTAAAACAAATTCAATTCATGGATAATTTTAAACATAATGGCCTTATTAACTTACCATCCACAAATCAATGGATGGTGTAGGGTCATATCTTTCAATATCTTCTGTTAGAAGCCTTACAGCCAGTAGGTTGTTCAGAGTGGTATTATTCAGCCTTGTCCTTCTGCTTGTTTTGATTAATTTCATGTGAGAGAATGTGGTCTCACATGAAACTGAAGTAGGAGGTATACATTGAAGTAGTTCTATGATAAGCATCATCATTGGATAATCTTGGTCGAATGCTTCTTCCAATTTCAATTCCTGCAGTTTGTCACCATGTCTGAATAAAATTATACCAAATTACAAAAATCAAGACATAATGTATTTTTGACTTTTATTGAACATAGTCAAGGAGAGCATAGACCAGCAAATTCAATTACTGAGATTGTGAAAAATTAAGTACTGATATTTCTTTTATAAATATCGAAATTCACAATAAAATGTGTGTATTATCTTGTAGAGGCTTTTTCAGCACTTTTAGCTCGTCTAGCGCATCCTCTTCCAGAAATTCAGGTTTTATCTTGTGCAAAGTGTCCTTGAAGTGACTTCACACATCTTTGACATCTTGGACAACAAATTCTGAGATAAATGTACATGTAAATTTAAACTGCTATGAACACATGTGGACTGACTTGATTACCATGCTTATGTTGATAAAGGTTACCATTAAAAGGAAATAATTGCATGTTACAGCATCTGTGATTCTTGAATAAAAATAAAGGATTAAATTTTACTGATATGATTCATTGCAAATTCATTTATAAATCCAGGAGTATAAAGTAAATTCAATTTACAAATGTCTATATGCCTTTATTTCTATAGGAGTTATTTTTGTTTGTTAGTAACAAAAAATCTGTTAGCAGGTTAGTGGGAACTAATAACTGAAAGATAAAATCACAAAATTTATGAAAATGTCTCAACTGAACTGTCACATGACATATTGCAAAGAACACAAAATTTTATCAAATTAAATTCATTTGATTCGAATTGAGTGTGACCTGAATCATCATTCTGCCAGTTCTTTAAATGTAGCAACTTAGTAGCATGTAAAACTTTCTTCTGTTGATCGTTCAATTCGAATCTTTCTGTCAACGCAGTTTTCAGCTCTGTTATAATTCGATCTCGATATGCCATTTTAGGAGTGGCACTCTTTAATTGTACACCATGAAATGTTCCTGTTTCAAGAACCTCTTTCAAGTCACTTGAATCCCTAAATGAACAGCCATATTAATTTGTATGTACCTCAGTGTGAATATCAACAATTTTGTTCTGACATTTATCATATCTAAGAATTATTTATGAACATGAGGAAGAAGTGGTTTAATCATTGACAGACAGATGTACATTTACTTAATGATCCGAACACTCATCCAATATCTTTATGCAAGCCTTCACCAAATCTAGATTATCTGCCACATTCATCCTGACCATCTGCATACTTAACGATAATTTCATCAGAGGTGTGATCACATCCTAACAAAAAGAAAAAAATTAAAGTACAAGTAGAGTGTGCCTTCAAGGCATTTATACTTTTTTCTTTAAAGTAGCATTGAATAGTCTTCAGGTTATCATTCCGAATGATATTTTTGAAAATATATACTAACCTTCAAGAATAAAACAAAAGCAATCAATTAGCTGTTTGTCAGCAGCTTGGCCATCCCCTCTGCCTTGGCATTTACATGGCTAGCTGATAGACTGGAGTTGCCTGCTCTTGCTTTGCTAACGCGTCGCGAAGATTTATATCTAGACACGCAATGCCAGTCTAGGCTAGCTGACGACAGGTGGGCCTCGTATGCTTGAAAAGTGCGCAGCAAACAGGATATACCTTTATTGAAAGAATGAAAGCAGAATAATGCTTCTGAATACTAAACAAAATTCTGTTTTTATGACACCAATTTATTAATGTGTGTCTGTGGTCAATAAAGGTATAGTGTAGCTAAGCAGATAACATTTGTAAATATTTTCTATCAGTATACAAACCTTTGTGAAGATGTGGTAACCACCTAGTACAAGTGGCCTTCTGGGGTAGTACACCATTCCTAGTGGCTTTTATTGCTTTCTGTTATCCTTTTTTTTTTTACTTTTGTAGGATTTCATGTAAAAGTAATAAAGCATTGTTAACAATGTGAGCAGCTTTTCGTAGACTTTATAGCCCTTTAATGAATCACGAAATGAAAGTTCTAGTCTATGGGCAAAGCAATGTATATTAATCATCTCAGTGTTGATTTCATTTCTTATCAGTGTTGCTAGCCCTCCTTTCCGCCCAGTCATATTTGATGCTCCATCACTTCCAAGGGCAACTAATTTTTCTAAAAGTAAATAAAAGATTAGAAATAAAAGTCTTTCGAATTCTCTGTCACATTATTTTTAATACAGTTATATTCATGTTATTAAGGGTGATTTTATTCATTATAGTGTAAACACTACTAAAATATTAGACACACAGATTGACCAAAAACAAGAAGCTAGCTGCTGAATATTTTATTTCGGGCATACAAAAAAAGAATTAAAATTGCAGAATAATCAAAAGCAAAGGTATGCATACGTGTGTCAACCCTAAGTTCTTTGAACATTTCTACAACAAACTTCTTCAGGTCCTTTGAGAAAGCGCTGTCAGGTGTACCCATTCCTCTTGTCAAGTTTACATAACCAAACATAATCACGAAATGGTCTACTATGTCTCAGAACGGAATGCGTATTCCTGAATAAAAATGACATTCTTTTGTGGTCTGCTTCTTGCATATTATCAGTGTCTTATGTGCTACTGAAGATGAAACACTATCATTACCACTCGATTTGGCTTTAGCAACTGATTCCGCATTTTGTGAGATGTTGTCTTTTCGTGATCCGAAACAGTTGAGAATCTAAAATTCTTACAGCCCTTTAGAAAGCTGTTCTGCCCTTTAAGATTATGAGACCCATGACTTTCACGGTATTGTGAGATGCAAACCAAACATGTCATTGTGTTCTCTCCTTAATTAAAATGGAGGCAAGGTCGCCCATCCTTCCAAGAAAGGTTAAATTTCCTTTCCCTTTGAGCGTCATAATTTTTTTTTTCAGATTTGGAGAGCTCTTCGGTTGTCTTTCTTTTAATGGGCTTTCCAGGGATTACCCCCTCTACGTATTTTTAATTTAACATACATGCCATCTACCGATTTCGCTAAATCATCTTACATGTTTACTTTCGATTTTACTTTCGGTTCCTAATATCAATATCAATGAAACACTTGAAAGTCAATAGCAAATTCTCGATCAATCAAACGTTTTTAAACTCACATGGCCAAATAAGTTGACCTATTTAGGCTTTTATCTTCGTTAAAAAGAAAGTGAAAACAGCTGGAAAATTGATAATGGCACGGAAAAGTTTTTTATTTAGATTTTTTTTACTACTTATTGAGAAAATATTTCTGGTCACTCGGACCGACAATCACAATAATTTCATCGGTCCGAGCAGATTTTTACCGGTCATGTCCGTTGGACCGACGAGGTTTCGGTTTCACTGATGATGCAGTTAAAGTCGTTCCCCGTGACTTAATGCCTGAAGTGCAGTAATTTCTTCTTTCCAGCTCTGTCGTCTGGAATAAGCTTTGTTTTGGCCTTTTATCGATTTGACATTTTATATGTTATTTTGCTATTTCGAAAACTTGTCATTTCATCCAAAAATAACATCGAAATCAAAGGAGGTTAACATCTGAGCGCCATCCCTCCAATGATATTTTGGTAATCGATTTCATGCAATTATGATACTGAATCGACCGACCCTACAGGAAATATGGCGCCGCACACTCTCTAAAAGTAAATTGCACAAATTTAAATTCAAAACCAGAAACCGGGGGGGGGGGGGGGGGGGGCTCCACTTAAATGAATTTTGGCTGTGTCTGAAAATCACTTGTAGGGATTCCAATGGATACTAATTGTGTGCCTCTTGTTGCAGATTTATTTTTATTTTTTATACACGTATGAAATGGAATTTATCCAAAATCTTCTAAAGCAAAGAAAAAATGATGACATGAAATGCTTCATTGGTACTTCTACAGTAAGTGTTTTGAATATACTTCCCTGGCGTTGTCGCCATGGCAATTCCTGTGTAGACATAACGTCAGACAGTGCATGAATGTTATATATTTTCATTTCCATGCTTCATTAACATCGACGGCGGGTGCGGCTAGCCAACAGGGGATGCTTACTCCTCCCGGGCACCTGGTCCCACCTCTAGCTTGCTAGGGGTCCGTCGATGTATAATTTTGTACTCTATTGTGAGTGCTGTTGGGATTATCGTCAGGATCTTCTTTGACTCATTCTAGGTACCTGGATGATATTCTTACTATCGACAATCCTGTTTTTGAAAAAATATAAAAATGTTATTTATCCAGAAGAATTGATTCTAAATAAGGCAAACGTTTCAAACACAGAAACACCATTTTGGGACCTAAATATCAAAATTGTTAACGGAGAGATCCATACAAGTGTGTATGACAAAAGAGATGATTTTGGATTTAACATAGTAAATTTCTCCTGGCTTGACGGTGATGTTCCTAGATTACCGTCCTATGGTATCTATATTTCACAGCTCATCCGGTATGCTAGAGCATGTACTGATGTTTTGGATTTACATAGTAGAAATTTACAATTTACTAAGAAACTTTAAGGACAAGGTTTTCGCTTTCATAAACTAGTAAAGACTTTCTAGAAATTTAACAAAAATTATTGTCAACTTCTTCTGAAATTCGGACCAATACAGGCAACAGAGTATATTACTTTGGGTATTTCACAACCTGCATTTTATGATGACATTATTAGCAAGATAAGAAGGATCAAAGATAGACAACATCACTATCGAAAATGCGTCAGAATCATCATACGCCTTTTATACCGTTGATATGATCCTAATGTCACCGGACGGACACTAGGCTTTGTACTTGACCAATCTACAGTCTTGTACAAGCGCATTCTTAAAACTTGCACTCTGACTGACTGTGACGACGGGACTCCATGACGGGCCCTGTCCAAACCTCTTTAACGAAGACAGGGCCCCGACCACCTGTCCTCTCTGAATGTCAGTCGGACTCCTCGGGTGATAACATACATGAGCTCGCGGCGGCAGAGCAAGGATTGTATTACGTACGCCCTCTTTTGATATCCATTTACATATTCATCTGTGTTGCTTGGGCCCCTGCGTTTTGCGGTCTTGTTTGTGATCTGACAGTGAGGAGGTTGTTTTAAACCACAATTGAACGTTCTTCGAGACCTCTGGGTAATCGGAAAAATGGGAGGGTTGTGCGAACGTAATCAAGGATAACCAAACCTTCTGCTATTTCCGTGGCAGATGGCTGTCCTAAGTCGGCACCGGTTGCCCATTTGCCTCGTTGGTTTATGTGTAGTCCTTTGTGTTTGATGTTTCTGTGTTGTGCGTTGACGTTACTTGTCCCTAATGCGTCTCTTTTCGTGCTTGTCTGCTTTGTGTTTTTGCATTGGGTGTTTTTGGGTTTTGCTGTGGGTGCTACAACCGGATGTTGTTGGAGATCCCCTCCTTTGTTCGGCTAGAAGCATCACTGATGAGGATTTACTAACCGAAACACGTGTCTGGTGCATTAAATTTGGTTTGAAAATTTCTTCAAGAAGGTAAAGAGTTGGAACACTTTCGTATTATATGTACAGTGTTAAACGTCTTCAAATTCAACAGCATCATTTGAGACCTGATAAATTTACAGCATGGACCAGACATGAACGTTTCGGGTACTAAACCCTCGTCAGTGATCCTAAGTCTAAACAATGTAATTTGGCCAAAAAGCATGAAAATTATTATGTCCAAAAATGTACCAAAAGACGTAGCAGAATGGGTGGGATGATACGAGTGTCTGATTAAAAATGTGATGATAAATTTCTTGTTATTCAAAATATATGCGAAATGTTATCTAATACATGTTTTTGTGTGTAATAATACTATTATTCACAGTTTTTTTAATGAAATGCTTCGTTACATCAATTTTCCAAAATTCCAAAATGGAACCTGATCAGTCTAAGAGTCATGTGGTCTCAAAAATATAGAAACTCGACTCCTAACGAAGAGTAAGAATAAAGTTCAATAAAGAAGATGAGCTAAAATTCGTTCCCTTTCAATTGGGGTTTTTCTTATCTTTATAGAAAAAAAAAATTGCATTTCATTGGTTGTCACGGCCACATGAGAAAAGTTGTTTTTGTGTTTCTCGTTTTTGTTCACTACTGTTTGTTGATCCCGATTTCGATGAAAAAAATAAACGTACTGGATGATATGCAAAAAGCATTACTAGAATGGAAGTGGACAAAATTAAAGAACATGTAAAAGCTGCAGAGAGCAAACTGAAAAGTACGAAGGATATTACAGTATTCCTAAATCATAAATATGATAGTATTCAGGAAGATGTCGCAGAATTGAAGGAATCCGGGAATAAAATTTTGTAAGGAGCATGGAACATTTTCTGAAATTGTAAATGATGATGCGATGGAAGTAAATAAGCTTATACGAGAAATGAGAGGCAATTCGGGATCTTGGCAAAAAAAACCCGGAATCAATGCTAAATGATTTCATTCAATCAGAGAATCTATTGAAACGAACACGTGCAGGTCTCCTCGACAGAAGGGAAATAGTGGCTTCCGTCAGAGAGCCGAGATGGTGGCTTCCCCAATAACACAAGTGGTGACACTCCAAATAACTGAATTGGTTACTCTCCTTAAGAACGTTCGAGAAGACACTAGGGGCGCCAAGATGAATCACGACTGAAATAATAAGTACAATGCACAATACTAGAAATGCATATATAGAACCTACACAAACTTGAAAGAGGACAATGAATTTAAACGTATTGCTTTTCACAAGAAAACATGGAAAAAAGTCTAAAAGAAACTTACGCTCTTGAAAACCCAAATTTACGGAAGGGTCGATTCAGTAGCATAGTTGAATCAGATCTATGGCATTAGAGGGATGATGCTATGGTATTAATATGTTAAACGTCTTAAAATTCAATAGCATCATTTAAAACCTGATAAATTTACAGCATGGACCAGACATGCAAGTTTCGGGTACTTAACCCTTGTCAGTGATCCTTAGTCTAAACTATGTAATATGGCCAAAAAGTATGACAATTATATGTCCAAAAATGTACCAAATGACGTAGCAGAATGGGTGGGATATGATGCTACAGGACCCACGTTTTCGAAATGTCAAGAAATTTGGTAACAGAAAATTTCAAATGCGTTGAAGAGACAGACGATCAACCGAAGTTGATCGAACTTGGCTACATGTGCCCTCGCGGACTCTTGGTCCACCATCAGTGACACTCACCAAGTAGTTAAAATGTTAAACGTCTTTAAATTCAATAGCATCATTTAAAACCGGATAAATTTATATTATCCTATTTTCTATGATATAAACATCGAAATAGTAAATGAATAATATCATAATTTTCTCCTTGTTGTGTACTTTTTGTGCTTTTATTATCTTTTCCCTATCAAAATTAGATTTACTTCTAAATTCCAAACAGGAAACACAAAGTATTAAATTTAAAAATTTTAAACAAATCTGACCCGAGAGGAGGAAAGCCTTAGTAAAGATAAGGGTCATACATTTTGATTTGACAAATTATTTCACAAGGAAGCTATATTTAACCATTAATATCAATCGAAATTTCATTTGAAATCAGAATAGCTTTACGTCAAACACGACAAGCATGGTTTCCATTGGCTCACTGAAAGTATTTCATTTTAGTGGACTACAAAATTATGAAATGTTCAAATTATAGCTCGTTTGTTCGCTGTTTGTCAATATTCTTGAAATTGAACTTCAGGAATTATAAAAGAGCAGTTATTAAAGTTTATAATTTAAAAATATTTTTCAATACTTTTTAATTCCTGTGTCATGTTCATATTTTATACAAAAATGGTCTGATTTATACGGAAGCCCGTAGGTGACAGGTATGAATTATAATTTATCTGGTGGCCGTCACATAATTATCTGGCGGCCGCCATTTTATTAGAGAGGTTGAGATTTCCTACGTATAACTTATACGTGTACTTGTATTCTGATCCGCTATTGCGACGTCATCATTTATTGCGTTTGACGTCATTTGCATTACAAGGTACATGTACACGTTGCCAGTGAACGTGTAAAGTGCGAGATACACGTAGGTCTTTACTTCAAGATTTTTCTTCCACTTTATTCTATCAAATAGTATAAAAAGCATGACATTCAATTTTGAATGATTTAAAGTTTCTATTTCAATATAGATTTAACCAAACTTAATGTTCCTTTTGAATTTATCTCAGATATCAAGTACGCGTAGTGGTCTTTGAAAAAATCTCAACAACAGTTACGTGTAGTTCAACTTGTACACTAGGCGTACCCGTTCAAGTTACACGTAGGAAATATCAACCTCTCTATTATCTGGCTGCCGCCACTTAATTTATCTTGCCGCCGCCACTTAAATATCTGGCGGCCGCCACATAATTACCTGGCGACGCCACATAATTATCTGGCGGCCGCCAGATAAATCTTTTGTTACATTTCATCTGGTTATGTTGCATCTGTCATTTAAAAAAAGAATGAAAGAGTGGATGAATTTAGCACCCTAGAGCAGAAAGACCATGTTATGCATAAATTATGTTTCTATCATTTGGAAATAATGTGGCGGCCGCCACTTAAATTATATGGCGGCCAACAGATAATTCTCTGGCCGCTGCCAGATAATTATTTGGCGGCCGCCAGATAAAGAATGTGGCGGCCACCAGATTTTAAGTGGCAGCCGCCAGTTAAATTATTATTCATACCTGTCACCTACGGGCTTCCGTAGTTATGTATTTTAAACACTTGTTATTTCTGTTTCGTATGTCAAACATGTTACTTTATTGATACACTGTGAAAGAAAAAAGATAAAAAGATCAAAAATGAGAAAGGTATGACAACTACTCGTTGATGTAATTACCGATTTTTTTTTCATTTCTGCTTCGCTTCTTTTACATATTTGACGTTTTATCTTCTGCTTCCTATTTCTTTGTATTCATATAAAATTTCATATTTCTCTCCGTTTTGAGGAAATGATATTTTTATCTATACATCATAGTTGTGTAAAATATAAAGTTCCTTGTTATCAGTCATTGATGTGTGTACCTAATCTTGATAACCACATCCTTAACTTTGCTTTGGGTGATTTGGGATTTTATTTGGTCATTTCGAAAAACTGGGTTACTTCCTAGTCATTGAATTTAATCTTACAGTGACTCACCATTGTTGGTCTATTTGTTAATTAAAGATACGTCAATACATTTTGTCACAGTTTGTTGTACCATTTTAAAGTGTGAATGACGTATTCAGTGACGTACGCAATTGATTTGAAATCATTAACGATGTTTTCAATTAGTAAAACGTTGTGTCTAGAAAAATGATGTGTTATCTTTTTACTCAGATTGAAATATATGATATTTTTTTCTAATCGTCAGAACAATGTTACAGTCGCAATTTATCCTACTCATATTTCGTTTTTCACAATTTCCACGTCACAAATATGTCATAAAAGACGCCATAGCCTATAGATACATACGAGGGCCGTTCAAAAAATTCGTGGACACATGCCTTAAAAATAACATTTGAAGTCTTATGCGAATGAAAATTCCTAGAAATAAAAAGGATACATTCAGAGAGAGAAAAAAAAATATCAGGCTAAAATGATAAACTATAAAAGCACAATTGTTATCTTTATACATGAAGGGTAGAGGTTACGGAGCAGTAAAATTTGGGTTGTTGAAATGAACCTATCCCTTTCGTTAAATTTCTAAATAAAATTAGAAAGAATATTTTATTCAGAAATCAAACTTTCTAGATCACTAATACTATAATTTGTTATGACAACAAAGTTTTAACAAAATTAGACCAGATTTACGAATTTTGTAATGATTTATGCTTGATATTGTTGAACAATTCAACCAAACATTTATGACGTCAGCGTTCTTTACGGAGCACCAGACAGTCATTCAGTTTTGAATTTCTATTGAATAAAACAGACGGAGACTTAATAGCTGATGGATGCATTTTGATATGGACCAAAGACATAAAAACTAATGTTATTAAAATAGAAGAATTTCGTTTTATGATGAATAGATACATAAACACGCGATTTCGGTTGTAGTTGAACAAAAAAGTAAACAAATAAAAGTAAAGAGATGCCATTTTCTCCCTTAATGGTAACCTGACTTTCAGTAATTCAAAGATGAAAGTACACTATGATATAGAGATAGAAATCTTCCTTATCAAAATACATGAAAAGATATTTAAATTCAAATAAGAGGTGTTTGATTTCTTTTAAAATGTCAAATTCATGCTGGACATTTGACGACGTCGTTACTTTTTCTTAGCTGCTCCGTGACCTAGAACCTTGCGTTGTTCAAAAGGGGATTTGAAAGGTTCTTATTGGCCAGTCTTAATGAAAAGTCGTACATGTATATGTATTCCAAATAATCTGTATTATAACGAAATCAACATGGTTTTTATCAAATTCTACAGATCTTTCCGTAAATGGTGTTGTCCATGAACTTTCGGAACAGCCTTCGTATAAGAGGAAACTCAAAGGAACGAGTGGCTAGAGAGAACAAGTAATAATAAACATATCCTATTATGATTCTCAGTTTGTTAGAATCGATGCGGATGAAAACATATCATTTCATTCTATTTCATGTTCTAACAATTTAAGAATAAATTAACTTATTTGAAATATATAGATACTTTATTCAGAGGAAGACTTTTTTCAGTTTGAATAGATTAATTGCTTTGGACATAGACATAGACATTTCAAAGTCTGGCTTTTGCATTTGTGACTTCGTTTTAATCGTAATATTACTATAATATAATAGAATATGACTCTTTTTGGGCACCTGGTCTCACTTCCATTTTGACCGGGAGTTCGCTTCTTTTATGTGGTAGAGGTCTTTCTTTATTTGATTTACTTCCTGTCTTATCTTGATTTTGTATGCCTTCGGTTTATGATTTTCTGAATTGTCGATTTTGTGCTGTTTATAGGGATATGGTCATTATCCATATTTGTCATTTATATTGCTTCATATAATTCTGTTCACAATTCGCCAATTTTTATTTTCTGCAAGGTATTTTCAAAAACATATAAAGCTATTTGAAGGAATCCTCTATGATTCGACAAAAATAAACATAAATCTCAATATAAATTTATTTAAATGTATATACTCACTTGTCTACTATCGAATCAAAGTTCCAAAGCGTTTCTAGTGGCAAAATAACATATCAAAATAATGTACTTCAGGAAGTAAGGAGGTATTGAACACTTGGGCGCCAATTCAATTTTTCTCAAAATTTCTGAAATTATTATTTCTAGTATGTCATTGATTATGCAAAATTACTCAATTCTATCCACAGGAAAATTTTCTATGAAACTTTAACATATGCGTTAATTCCGTGATGACGTTATGCTATTAAAAGTACCATTCTGGTTCTTGTAAAGCTATAGGATATTAAGCTTTTAAACTTACCTTCCAAAATATTCATATGTGCATTGCTCTTTCATATTGAAAAGATGAAAAGGAATGTCTTTCGTACAAAGGCAGGATACTTGAATAAACATCAAAGAAGTACCTAACAGTTATTCAGTCTCAAAGTCGAGAAGGCAAGGCAAAATCGTAAGAATTCCCATCGAAACGGTTGTGAACCCCGGAATGAATAACATTCCGAGGTGAGATCAGGTGCCCGGGGAGAGTCAGCGTCTCCTGATTGCATGCAACACCCGTCGCAACAGCTTCATGGAGACCTGTCAAATTTGGTGATAGTCTCGATGTACATTTTGATTTACAGATCAGGTAAGTATGTCTTGTTTGGTGATGACGACAACCATTCAATCACAATGTAGAATGTCACTGATCATTCTGGAAAGGGGGATCTGGTATGTTTTTATAATATCCCCGTAGCGACCGAAGAGCTTCTGCAATGATGATTTCAGCCGTTGTGTGATATAACCCTGAACAAGTATCTTACATGCAAGCCTTCTTGCTCTTATGATGAAATCTTCATATTTGGAACATGCCCTGGCGTACCGTATCAGCTGAGAAACAAAAACGCCATAAGCAGGAGAAGACGGAATGTTGCTTCTCATGAAAGGGAAGTTAGTTGTGCGCACGTAATCCAGGATAACCACACCTTCCGCTATTTCCGTGGCAGATGGCCGTCCTAAGTCGGCACCGGTTGTCCATTGGTCTAGTTAGTTTATGTGTAGTCCTTTGGGTTTGATGTTTCTGTGTTGTGCGTTGACGTTCCTTGTCCCTTTTACGTCTCTTTCTGTGCTTGTTTGCTCTGTGTTTTTGAGGTTTTGCTGTGGGTGCTGCAACCTGGTGTTGTTGGAGATCCCCTCCTTTGTTTAATTATATGGAAGCTGAATTCGTCACGCTTGTCATACACTGAGGTATTCAAATGGCCGTTTGCTTCGAAAGATAGAAGTATATCCAAGTACGAAGTGGATCTGTCGCTCTCTGATGTTTCCTTGATCTCTAGTTAATGAGGATATATTTCATGTAGATGGTCCTTAAAATGTAAGTCCGCAAGCAGTGGGGCGCAATTGGTACCCATTGGGATTCCGACTATCTGCTGGAATACGGTTCCTCCAAACACAACAAAAATGTTGTCAATAAAAAACTCAAGCATCCGGACGATATCGTCTTCGGTATACTTTTTTCTCTGAATCAGAGTGTTCCTTCACGAAATACGTATCCTTACGCCCTATGACGCGGTAGTTGTGTCTCTTATTACCATTTTTTGAAAGAAAGGTGTTGCGAATAATATTGGCAAGTCTAGCTGTTTTTGAGTTTTTGGTGTGGGATTGTAGTGTAGACCGTGGAGTAGTCGAAAGACTTTATGCTGGTTATATGATTGAAATTGGTGGCTTTTAAATTTTCCGAAATTCCTTAGAAATTTTTTAGGACCCACATCTGATTGATTCCAGTTCTGGAATAAGTTGGCTTGCAGTATGTTTGAAGACCTTGCTTGATGCGAGTTAATGTTTTGTGAAAGGTGGTGTACATCTAGACGTTTCAAATTTTGTTAATAACTAAATCTTTTGGAAGCAACGGATTATGTATATGTGTAGGAAATGCAAGGCGACTCCTGGTATTAAAAATAAGGAGGGATTTTATCCTTAACAGAACTGTTATTTAGAATGTTGCTGAAACGCAGAGCATAGATCCCCTTATTTGCAATGACAAACATGGATACTGACCATATCCCTGTATACAGCACAAAATCGATAATTTAGAAAATCAGAAACCGAAGGCATACAAATTAGGATAAAACAGGAACCAAAGCAAACAAACAAAAACCTCCACAATATGAAAAGAAGCGAACTCCCGATATGGGAGTGAGACCAGGTGCCCAGGAAGAGTAAGCATCTCCTGCTTGCATGCAACACCCGCCACTTTAATTCGGTAGAACTGTCACATCCGGCTACTTCCATTTCGGAAGACGTAGAGTACAATCTTTGGTTGGATGGTTCAAGTGGTCTATGACAGAATATCATCACCATTCCGGAGAGTGCGACATCATAGTGTATGACGAGTTCCCAATATCGACCGTAGAACTTCCTCAATGACGATGTTAGTCGATCACATACATATCCCTGACTGAGAAACTTATCTGAAAGACGCCTAGCTCTCAGATCAAAATTCGTATATTTGGTACTTGCTCTGGCATAGCGTATCAACTAAGATATGAACACGCCATAAGCAGGCAACGAAGGGATGTTGCTACTCAGAAAGGGAAAGTTTGTAATGCTGAAATTGAAGCCGTCACGTTTGTCATAGAGTGAGGTGTTCATGTGACCATCAGTGTCGTAGGACAACTTTATGTCCAAATAGGATGCTGAATTATTTTTCGCTGTAGTTTCTTTGACTTCAATGATAGATACTACTGAGGTAATCCGCGAATTTTGGATTATTGATGGACAACACATCGTCTATATCTGTAAGTGAAGTTAAAGTCAGAAGCTATGTATCTTTTCCCTTCAGAGACCAAAGATTGAATGAATTCAGCTTCGTACGAGTAAAGGAAAATGTCGGCAAGTAGTGGGGCACAAT
The DNA here is from genome assembly GCA_028142955.1 of Pinctada fucata. Classification (NCBI taxonomy): domain Eukaryota; kingdom Metazoa; phylum Mollusca; class Bivalvia; order Pterioida; family Pteriidae; genus Pinctada; species Pinctada fucata. The sequence continues at coordinate 47,196,288 of AP027113.1, read as the reverse complement.
TGGCCCCCGTTGGAATTCCGACAATTTGCTGGAAGACCTTTCCTCCAAACACCACAAAAATGTTGTCGATCAGAAAGTTTGAAAGGTTGAACATCTGAATAATATCTGTTTCAATGTACTTATTTTCTGAATCGGACTTTTCTTTACAAAATAAAAACAATAAATTTGTATTTGCGTTTGCCGTTCTTACTTGTAAACGCATTACTTATATATACTTATCACTGATGAGAATTTGATATTCGAAACACGTGTCTGGTGTATGTAAATTGATTTGGAATTTTCTTCGAGAAGGTAGAGAGTTGGAACCCTTCGACATTATTATAATTTTTGCGAGTCTTTCTTTCAATTTAAAATGTGGGATTGTAGTGTAAAGTGTCGAAAATTAAAGGCTTTGATCGAATGGACTCTACTAAAATGAGTGCATTTCAGATGTTCTAAAAGTTCCTTCGAATTCTTTAAAATCCACATCTGGTTGATACCACCGCGAGAATATATACTGTCGAACAATATTTTTGAAGCCCAGATTTCATTTCAGATAAAACTTTAGTGAGTAAGATCGATACAGATTTGGTAGAACATTTTGAGGAACCAGCGATGAAACGTTGTTTATACGGTTTCTTATGCATTTTAAATATGCAGTAAAAGTATGGTAAATCTAAATCTAAATTGTTAGTGTCGAAGCCAAGGAAGCAAGAGCTGATTTGTGGTTATCTATTATTTCAGAGGCAGAAAGGTTTATTGGTGTGTAAGTGGGATTTCCAGGTGTCGAATTTAAACCCAACTCTTTAACTAGACTGTCGAAAAAGTACTTTTTGCAAGTAAATGTGTAATTATTTGAGTCTTTGTTTGCTGGTGTGATGACATAATGTTCTTGGAGGTAGGCAAGCTCTGTGATAACATCAAGGTCTTTAAATATAGACTCGAATCTGGTGTTCACAGTTGATTTAAATCGGTAAATTCTAGATAAAAGTAACCCTCTGATGGATTTAATGCATTCGGAGAGGGTATTGAACTGTACATCCTCTTTCTTTGCCCAACGTCTTGCCTATTCCTCACAAGAGTCCATGATAATTTTGAAATTTTGGTATCATGTAAAGGAAATACTTTCTCTGTATTTGGGACCCTTTTTTGTCTTGTCGTTCTTGACTAAACTAAGGTCACCAGTAATAACGTGTCCACAAGGAGAGTAGTTGAAATCCGATGAAGAACATTCGCAAGGAAGTGGATGCAGTGAGGGATTACGTAAATCAAGACACTGCAAGAATCTTTTGTAATTGTAAATTTTAGATATGCAACTGTTGGTGTGTAGCTATAGGAAATACAAGGAGTTTCTTTTCTTTTGAAATATGGTGGGATTTTTTCTGTGACGGTTATGTGATTCAAAATTTGACCTGAACATTTGTACGAATATAATGCAGGTCTAGAGGCTCATTCAAAAATGGTACCAAGCCATCGAAGGAGAAACTATGTATCTTATGCCTATTGTATTTACGAATGCCATGACTTCGAGGTCTTCTTTGTGGTCTGTTGAATAAGCTAGTCACATTTACCGATTGACAACCGGGACTTGTTAAGTTTCCTATGCTGCTGATATTATCGTTGCACCCATAGGGTGCTGCAGTTTTAAGATTTTTTTTATCTATAACTCTTCTTTGTTGCGACTGAAAGGTGTGCTCAAATTGGGATTGTTTGTGGGGTGATATATTTTCTCCGGGATTCTGACTCTCATATAAAAAAGAATGATCGGCCTGGTCAAAATGCCGATAAAGAAGTTGACTTCCTTTATTATTTATTTCTGACCGATGTTCTGACATTCGGGTTCGCAGTTGACCTTTTGTTTCACCCACATAAATCAATCCACAAAGTGAGCACTCTATTCCTTAGATAACATTATATGTCTTACAGTTAAGGTTTTCAAAACAATGCGTGTTAAATGTTTGTTTTGTGAGATTACTTGAGTGTCTGTTATGAGGATGTTACAAGTTTTGTAGTTCTTCGTGTCGCACTTAGAAATTGAGCAATCGCTTGGTGAGAATTGGTGCTCTTTTAGTATATCGACCACTTCAATCCTACAGGGCTTGATTTTAATATTCCCATCTTTGTAGGTCTCCTGAATACTATCCATTTAAGCAAAAGACTGCCCGACAAGTGCCCTCGGGGACAATTTGTCCCCCAGCAGTGACTCAAGAACAGTGGTAAAAATGACAAAAATGGATAATGACCATATCCCTGTATACAGTACAGAATCGATGATTCAGAAAATCAGAAACCGAAGGCATACAAAATCAGGATAAAACAAGAACCAAAGCAAACAAACAAAAACCTCCACCATATGAAAAGAAGCGAACTCCCGATATGGGAGTGAGAAATTTGATCTTAGGGAAGGGATGATTTTCACTGCCAACAGATATGTCAGCTTTGACGGCCTTAAAAAGTCTGTTTTACCAGATGTCCAGAATAATACTTTGTAGGCGATATTCTGATGAATCGGTGTCGGTAAAATGTAAGATAATTGATCATTTGTACAAGTTATGCAATTTCTTTAAAGGAAGAGAGTACTAAAAAAATGACACTGTCGCTAAAGAAATTTCATTTTTGAGTCAATTAGATGCAATATTGATAAATAATTATCCTTTTCAAAAACAAACTAACAAAAAGATAAACAAAGCCCAGAAACGAGAAAAATGAAACTTAGGATTGAAATATAGCAAGGCTTTACATTTCCGAAAAAAATCCTAATGTCTTTTTACAGGAAAGGGTACCTACCAGAAAATTATCGTAATGAAAAATTAACTATTTTATTTACTACGTTCTTATAATAGTTACTGTTGTATATTTACACCTAGTAATGTGCATAGTCAATCTAGAGTGTATATTGTATAATTGCTTTTTTAATTCATATACAAACTGCAGTTTGTAAGTCAGATAACCCACGTTATGTTCTGTGTGAAGGTCAGATGTTCACGGAGAGAACAGGGTGGCTTTAATAGACCGAGACCAAAGGTTCTCTCCTAGGATATCTTGTCTTCATAAAGACCTCAATCAGATCTTGGTTTCCACCTTCATTTTAGATTTCCTTTATGTTGACCTACAGATGATTCAGATACATTAAGTGCTACTGGTAATATTTTATCGGGTACACTAGGTCTGTTATTTTAAATCAAGCATATGAAGAAATCCTCTGCGATTTGACAATTCTCAACATCTGATGCAATTTATATTTTCATTTACGTATTCATTTGTCTACTGTCGAATTAAAGCGCGAAAGCTTTTCTAGTGGCATTTTTTCATATCAAAAGAAGAATACATTCAAGGTGTTAAATAAAGAGAATAACTGTCATTGGTACATGGAATTTATTTGATTCTGGATTGGTCAGAACTTTGCGTAACTTGAAACAATATAATGTTCCATATTGAATTTTCATAGACGTCTGATGTCTGAAAATTATGTAAAATTAGGTTACGAAATCTTATCGTTTAATAGGCTAAAGAAAAGGGAATTAACCCCATTGCTAGTAGGATTTTAGGCCATATTCTGCGGGTAAGCTTTGTGAAAAATTACAAAACTAGCTTCCATGTTAATGTTATGTGACAAAAAGATGAAACGAATATCCGGTTCACCAAATTAAGAGCATCCTGTTCTGGATATTTACTCTGCCATCTTAGGAATTTTCCAATTATTTATTGTCTCCGTAAATTGGCCTCCTTTAGTCGTAACAGGTATGTGCATGAACTCACCTATTCTACTTCCATGCTTATTTGAAACTGCTATCATATTTGTCCTCCGTTTCAAGAATGGTAACAGTGACTTCATGGTGTCTGACGTCACTCATTTTAGTTATCTTTATCATAGAAAATCCTCGTAGACATTTTATTTTCCGTCGTATTTTTTAACTAAGCTGCAAAAAACTAAAAGGGATTTATTTTCTGTTACGACTAAAATGATGTCAGTTTTAAAGATGACTGGGGTATCATTTTATAAGATGACTGTTTATTTCGGAGAAAATCGCCAAAGCAGAGTGCTCAGCATTGTTTTAAAAAAAATAAGTTGTGAATGAAAATTCTTTGGCTTGAAGTACCATTGCTGAGAATTTGTTATCCGAAACACGTGTTTGGTGCATTAATATTGGTTTGAAAATTTTATTCAAAAAGTTAACGATTTAGGACACTGATTTTCTTTTGTAGTGTGGAGCAGTTAAACACGTTCCCCTCGAGTGAATGTTTCAGTGTATTAATTTCTTTTTTTCAGGTCCTTGACCAAATGAAGCTTTCTCAAGGCCTTTTTGAAAATCAATTATACATTATATATCACGTTCCTATATTATTGACTTCCTAAAGTATTATAATAAAATAGGCGGTTAACTTCCTACCTAGCACAATCCATCCAATGCTCTTTTGTAATGTTTTATCAAATTCAATCAATGTAATTCCCTGAGATGAAACTATTGAAAGGAACATGTATTCATTTCGCATGAAAACGCTTGTAACGTCAGCATGCATAAGATCTAAAGAAACATGCCGCGACGGACGACTGTTCTAATGACAAATATGGATAATGACCATATCCCTGTCTACAGTGCAAAAACGATAATTCAGAAAATCAGAAACCGAAGGCATACAAAATCAGGATAAAACAGGAACCAAAGCAAACAGAAACAAAAACCTCCACCATATGAAAAGAAGCGAACTCCCGATATGAGAGTGAGACCAGGTGCCCAGGAAGAGTAAGCATCTCCTGCTTGCATGCAACACCCGTCGCTTCAATTAACCTGCGAACGGAACCCACGGTGACCTGAATTTTAAAGTCATCTTTTTTTTACCCCCCAAAAAAGAGATTTCAGAAATCAAGAATGAAACAGACAACTGTGATGTATATATATAGAATAAATATAATCATTTGTGTATTGTTACGGATTAAACACACATCAAGTGCATCTATCGCATGAAATGCGCTAGTTCACATTGCTTCTACGATAAATGCACTTGCTGTTTGTTGCATATCCGTAACAAAACACAAACTAAGATACTCTATCTTTATGCTACTGCCATTGTCGCCGTGGCTCTTTCTATATAGACATAACCTCATACAGCGTATGTTTTTGATATATTGTTTCATTTTCGTGCGTGAACATCGACGGCGAGTGAGGCTAGCCAACAGGGGATGCTTCTCCTCCCAGGCACCTGGTCCAATCCCAAGCTCGCTAGGGGTCCGTCGATGCTCAATTTTGGGGCTCTATTGTGAGTGCTGTTGAGATCTTCTTTAACTACTGAATGGACTCTGCATGGAATTTTTGCAACTGCCCTCTCTTTAAAGAGTAGACACACAAAATTCAAAAAGTTGAAACAAGAGGGTGCTACTTAAATAGATTTGGCTGTGTCTGAATATCACTTTGGCTTGAAATCCTGCCGATGATCATATTGAATTTGAAGATGTTTAACATTTGTACCACTTGGTGAGTGTCACTGGTGGTGGACCAGAAGTCCCCGAGGGCACATGTAACCAAGTTCGATCAAATTTTGTTATCGTCTCATCTGCGCATTCGAACATTTCTGTTATCAAAATTTCTTGAAATTTCTAAAACGTGGATTCTGTAGCATCATATCCCATCCATCATGCTACGTCTTTTGCTACAATTTTTGACATAATAATTTTCACACTATATTACAAATTGGCCATACTACGAGAGTTTCGTATCCGATACGTGCATGTCTGGTTCATGCTGCATTTATCTGTTCCTAAATGATGTTATTTAATTTGAAGACGTTTAACATATACTCTCCGAGGCAATTGCCTGTTACATTAACATTGGTTTGAAATTTTATTCAAGAAGGTGACTGGTTGGAACACTTTACTTTTCTTTTAATTATAAGAATGATTAATGATGAGAACGTCATTTTAATGACTCTAAAAGTTGTTAAAACATTTATAAGTCACGGTATGTCTTAAAAGAAAGGATGGGATCTTCAACGACACTCGGTTGCAGAACCCACATCAAAACTCCAAAATTGTTAATTAATAACTCAATTTGTAGATTGGTCTCTTTTATTAATGTGCTGTTATCTATGATTCAGATGTGTGTTTTGATTGGGTTGTTGATCCTGTGTTCACTTGTTATTCTTGTTGTCTCCTATTGTGCGATGGTTTAGTTTAAACATATTTTATTTCATAACTGAAATGGGATTGGGCACAAGTTTAAACAACATTATGAAAGCCCTTTCCCAACAAGTATTACGATATGAATGTGTTGCATGCAAGCAGGAGATGCTTACTCTTCCTGGGCACCTGATCTCACTCTCATATCGGGAGTTCGCTTCTTTTCATATGGTGGAGGTTTTTGTTTTTGTTTGCTTTGGTTCCTGTTTTATCCTGATTTTGTATGCCTTCGGTTTCTGTTTTTCTGAATTATCGATTTTGTACTGTAGACAGGGATATGGTCATTATCCATATTTGTCATTTGAAACAGAATTATGTGTTGTATTGTAAGAGAGAGAGAGAGAGAGAGAGAGAGAGAGAGAGAGAGAGAGAGAGAGAGAGAGAGAGCTAAGTTGGGATCTCTTTGTATCCCTGAGAAACTTTTGCGTTGTGTGCATCAACATTTCATTTTCTTGTGTAGATAATATTGGATCTCCGTACAAGAGCTTTTCCAGATTTGAAGGATAGTACGGATTTAGTATTTAAAAAAAAGACTTTCTTCGATTGGTGTAAGTTTGGCATTCGAAAAGGAAATGATTTGCATCTTCTATGACATTTCCACAATCACACAAATGTGCGATGGTAAGGTTGGTTGTTACTCACCGTGCATAAAGCATCTCTGTCGTGTGTCCTTATCATGACTTATTTTAAACTTGCTTGATGTTTATTCGTTAATTACGTTTGTGTCAAGAGCATAACAAGACAAACTAGAAGTTAAAAAGGGAATGATCTCCAGCATGACCACCCTGTATTCACCCAGCGAAATAAACCCACAAGAAAGTGACTCATAAATGACATCATACAAATTTCAAGTCGCAAAAAGACACAACAATCACTAGAACATCATACAAAACCATCGTAAAAGGCGTATAGAATCATATAACATTGATGACAACACATAAAAGGAAGGAGACCAATGTACACCCGGCGCCGACTTTGGACGGCCATCTGCTATTAGCAAATGATGTGGTTATCCGGATTACGTTCGCACAACCCTCCCACTTATCCGGATACACAGAGGTCTCCATAGACACACAATTGTTGTATAAACATAAAACTTTTCACTTTAAGGTGACATAATAAACAAAATAGATAAACGCAGCGGCCTCTTGTAACACAGATTCTTTGTAAATGGTTCTAAAAAATTCTATGGCATGCGTGTACCAGTCTGTGCTCTGCTTGCTGAAGCGAGCTCAAGATCAATCACTCGAGAAGTCTGACCAACTTTTGGATATGATATAAAATTAAGACCAATTCTTCTCTGAGGTGATTTCAACAAGGCCCACCATGAAGTCCCGTCGTTAAGGTTGACCAGTGTGCAACGTTGGAAAAGACACTGGTAAAAACTCTAGAATGGTTCAGTGCCATGCTCAGTGTTTTGTGATGACTTTAGGATCACATCCTCGATAAAGCAGGCGACCGACTATTTTCTTACATTTTCGGTTGAAGTTTGATCTCCCTTTGATCCTTCTGATATTGTTTATAAGGTCACCGTAAAATGAAGGCAAGGAAATTTCCAATGATACATACTCTGATGCCGGAGTCGTCCGAAATTTTGAGAGAGGTTTATAATATTTATTGTAGAATTTCCAAAAAGATTTTACAAGTTTATTATATCTAAATCCTTGACTGATAAGATGTTTTTTTTTTGTAATTTGTATATTTTTGTTTTAGAAGTACGAGACATGGGAGCACGCTCTAGCGTATCTGATGAGCTGAGAGATGTTAATGCCGTGCGATGGCAATCTTGGAACATCGCAATCAAACCAAGGAAAAATAACGATTTCGAAGCCAAAGTCTTCCCTTTGTCGTGTATCTTTATTTGAATTTCTCCTTTTTTAATTTTGATATCAAGATCCAAAAATGGTGTAGCTTTATCATTTGTGTTAATGTTGTTGTTTAATGACAAATATGGATAATGACCATATCCCTGTATACAGCACAAAATCGATAATTCAGAAAATTAGATACCGAAGGCATACAAAATCAGGACAAAACAGGAACCAAAGCAAACAAACAAAAACCTCCACCACATGAAAAGAAGCGAACTCCCGATATGGGAGTGAGACCAGGTGCCCAGGAAAAGTAAGCATCTCCTGCTTGCATGCAACACCCGCCGCTTCAGTTCGGTAGAACTGTCACGACTGTCAAATGTTAAATCTGGAGGACAAATTTAATTTTGTAATGGTCAAAATGTTGGTCATCAATATTCAAAATGTCATCAAGATACCTAGAGGTGCCGTTGAAACATTTCGAAGAATTACTTACCCTTCCACAGATATGAGCTAAATGTGCTTTCGAGACCAACAGGATATATCAGTTATATATTTGTTATAAATCAGTGTTATTCGACACTCTCAATAAGTGCAAGAGAATTTTATCTGATCAATGAGATAAAGAAGATCCTGACGACAATCTCAACAACACTCACAATAGACCACCAAATTGAACATAGACGGACCCCTAGCCAGCTAGAGGTGGGACCAGGTGCTCGGGAGGAGTAAGCATCCCCTGTTCGGCTAGCCGCACCCGCTGTCGATGTTCACGCACGGAAATGAAAAGAATGCCTTCAAAGCATGCACTGTCTGGGGTTATGTCTATATAGAATGTGTTATGTTAATCACAGTTTAATAAATACCAAGACGCTAATGGTCTCTCGTTTGTAAGGTACGTGAAGGCAGATTATCTGATAACCATTGCTTACGAAAGAACAATGACCTGTTTGTCTATTTTGTTAAAGTCTCCGTTACTATGTAAATGTATATATATATATATCCAATTACTATAGTGACTCGCTTGTTAGATGATTGCCCTTTGTGTTTCCTTGTTTTTCTCTTTACGACATGTCCTTTTTATAAAGGTCATCATCATGATCATCAGACTTTGTTAAAACGAAAACAGAAGCTTAGCGTACAGCACCATACGGTCTTAATTTTAGGGCACTGAACCAGCGAGTGATCGCCTCTGCTAAAAGTGATAAAACTCAACAAGTATTTTTCTAGGGAATTATGAAACTAACGTTAACGTTATGCAGCATAAAATATTTCTTATTTATTTTCATTTTATAATTGCTTAAATGCTCCTTAAATCGGAGGTCTTTATTCATGTATATTGTGTACGTCTACAACAATCGAATCTTTGGCTAAAAAAGAGTGTGTAAAGGTAATAAACATAATTGAAATCAGAGTTCAAAAACGAAGCAAAGCAAACAATTCCTTGTGAAAATAAATCGTGAATTGAATTGTGATCATCCGCCAGCTGAGAGTAAGCATCTCCTGCTTTTAATGAAGACCTTCTACTTAAATTTTGCAGATCTAAACTGATGAGGAACATATGCATATAGGTATTTGATTATTAACCATATAAATAAACAAGTATAAAAGTGAGCGTATTATTCAAATGTTGCATTTTATTGTTGTGGCACAAAGATTGTTATATTGATTAAGTTTTTATTTATCTTGGAAGATTTTTGCTGCTCGTTTTTTGTATATTAATACGCAAGAAAGACATTTCCAAAATCATAAACAATTAACAGACATTTGAATATGGTTCGCTTTTTCTAATTTCCTTATTTTTGCATTGGGTGTTTTGGCGTTTTGCTGTTGGTGCTGCATCCGAGTGTTGTTGGAGATCCCCTCCTTTCTTAAAAAAAAAAACGAGGGTGCTACTGAAATGAATTGTGGCTGTGTCTGAAAATAATTTTGGCTGGAAGCATCACTGATAAGGATTTACTAACCGAAATACCTGTCTGGTACATTTATAAAAAATGCATTGGAAATTTTCTTCAAGAAGATAAAGAGCTAGAACACTTATATTTCACTCTAGTGAAAATAATTACGCCTCTAGACACACCCTACTCAAAATTTGGACCCGCTCAATAGTTACAAAATAGATTGATGAAGTGTTCAAATTACACAAAGGGCACTTCACATATTTTTTTATTGTAAATTTGGAATCATTTAATTTCCATTGTCATTTTCAAGAAACGAAGATTCTGATTGGCTGAGAAATTTTGTTGATACATCGATCAACACAATTTTTCACGGAAGTCTATTTATAGCACTATTTTTAGAACTGGGGGTTCCCTCAAACACGAATGAACTCGTTGCTGAAAATACAATTTGTTGATGTTTGCTTATCATTTCTAGGGTACCATTTCTTTTCTACTTACTCAAAAATTAACAGTGCATGTAGAATTTGCTCAAACTGGTCCTTATCCCAAAGATATAGAGAGACGATCGTTCGCTGTTTGAATCATGGCGGCTGCCATAACTTGTTTTGGCAGACGTATCACTGCAAAACCTTCCGACTTACGAAATATAGTGCGGTGATTTATTGTTTTTAGATCAAAGAAAACAGTCTGTGTTCCATAATTAAATGATAAGAAATGAATCTTATATTTTTTCTACGCGCATTGATGCAGTTTTCTGTCCAATTTTTCGGGTGATACCTGCATCAACAGAAAAAATATAAGATTTATTTCTTAAATCAATTTGGATTCAAGTACCACTGATGAGGATCAATTAACCGAAACATGTATGTCTGATACATCTCATTTAGACATATCTGTCTAGAAGGCTGCTCTCTGGTGGAAGAGCCGGACACTTCAATTTTTCTTTTTTATCAGCGCTTTGAGTTACTTGAAGCATATTGCACTGAACGTGTAACATATATACGTATGTTCTAAATCTAGGAAATAAACTATACCTTGCACTGACTTCTTTTATTAATGCTGATGACTGAATAACAGTGAAATAGATCTAAAAGTGAACCAAGAACATGTTTCATAACACTTGTCATATAATGGAAATGAACCGATAAATCGGAATGAACTGATGTAAGCGCAGTAACTCTATTGGCCTTTCAATGTTATTTGGGGCGTTGACTGTGTAATGATTTTTCTCTAATTATATTTGATCGGTTGATATAACTATCTTTCAGATTGTAAATTAATATACATTTTAAGCAGTGCAGTAGAACAGAGCCTAGATTGTACTTCTGTGTAATTAACACTTTATATATCTGTCTGTGCTCTTTAAAGGTATTACACGAACACCAGGTTCTTTAGTTCAATCGTTTTAAAACTTTTGATTTCAAATAGTATAGAAACTTATAATACAAAATTTATAGATTTAATGCCAGTTAAACTTTCAAATTGAAAATTGTACAAATACGTAGACTATATTTATCTATAACGTGTCAAATATTTGAGTATAAAATAATTAGGTGTATGATTATTTATTTAACTCAGACAAAGTATAAATATAAATAATTGAATAAACGTAAGGGCAAAAACATTGCATGGAGGGAAGTCAATAAAGCCACTATTATACAGAAATACGAAACAAGTTATCAAATCATTGTAGTATAAACAGTGTACATATGAACTGACCAGTAATCACGGGAACTGACTTCGGACAGTCATAAATCATAACTCAAATGAACTCAAAAAGACATAGGTCTCAATCAACTCTTATTGAAAAAAATTCGCCGTATTAAAAGTCAGCTGCAATGATGGACCATGTCCAAGTACCGCCATAAGAGCAGTCTAAGCAATCTCTGAAAGTAAGTTGGACCGTTTTTGTTATTACATACATGAGCTCGGACTGTTTTTCCGTACGCCAGAATTCTTTTAATATCATGATAAAAAATTTACAAATTCATCTTTTTGTTTCCTGTGCCTCTTCGTTTAATTTCGTTATCTGAGTTAAAGAAGATCCTGACGATAATCTCAACAACATCCACAATGGAGCACAAAACTGAACATCGACGGACCCCTAGCAAGCTAGAGGTAAGACCAGGTGTCCGGGAGGAGTAAGCATCCCCTGTTTGGCTATCCGCATCCGTCGTCGATGTTCATGCACGAAAATGAAAACATAATCTATGAGGGAGGAGGCGACTGTACACAACAATTGTGCTATTGTGATCACTGATCACTGTGCAATGATCACTGTGATCAATGAGTTAACCAACAAAAGAGAGGGTAGTGCGTAAATAATCCGGTTACTACACCGTTTGCTACTAGCGCAGCAGATGGTCGTCTTAATTATCCATTTGTATCGATGGTTACTGTATAAATGTTCCTATTGTATTGGTATTTTCATGTCGTCTTCTGTGTCCAATGATGTGCTTGTCTTCTCTTTATTTTCTCATCTGTATGATTCTGTGTTTTGCTGCGGTTGCTAGAACCATGTCCTGTTTTTGATCCCCTACTTTCTTTCTTTCATAAGCTTCATTCAATTGTACCTAAAGATTTCAAGAATTATCAAATTGCATGTTTGACTAACAGAAAAGGGGATGATCTCCAGCATGACCACCCTGTGCTCACCCAGCGAAACAAACCCAAAAGAAAGTGATATATAAATGACATCAGACAAAACTACAAACCATAAAAATACACGACAATAATCACTAGAACATCATACAAGACAATCGAAACAGACGCACAGAAATATCAAACATTAATGACAACACATAAAAGGCACAGCCCTACCATTTATCCGGATACACAGTGGTCTCAATAGACGTACAATAGTTGTACAAACATAAAACTTCTCACTGTAAGGTGACGCCAAAAACAAGACAGTTAAACGAAGCGGCCTTTTGTAACACAAATTCTATGTAAAAGGATATAAAAAAAATTCTATGGCATACGTATAACAGTCTGTGCTCTGCTGGCTGAAGCGAGTTCAAGATCAATCACCCGAGAAGTATCACAAACTTTCAGAAAGGACAGAGAATCAGGACCCAGTCTTCTCTGACGAGATTTAAACAAGGCTCGTCATTGAGTCCCGTCGTCACGGTTTGCCAGTGTGCAACGTCGGGTAAGACACTGGTACAAAACTGTAGATTGGTCTAGTAGCATGCCCATTGTTATTTTGATGACGTTGGGATCATATCCTCGGTAAAGCAGGCGACCGACAATTTTCTTACATTTGTGGTTGAAGTTTGATACGTCTTTGATCCTTCTGATTTTGTTTACTAAGTCACCGTAAAATGAAGGTAATGAAATTCCCAATGATACATACTCTGATGCTGTAGTCGTCCCAAATTTTGAAAGAAGAGAAGGAAATATGGCCCTTTAAAGTTTTTCCCGGTCGAGGAAATCATATTCATTTTTGTTAAAAGTAGAAGTGCAGGTGTGAGGAACCTATGAAAAATATCTGCAGTAACGAGTAACTGAAACAAGGAACTGTTTGCGTGTCCTCGTGTCCCATCCTGTATGACGTGGTTGATTGACCACTTGCCCATATTGTGATAATAAACAACATCAAAATAAGAGTAGTGCCAAAACAGACAGTGGTATTATACAATTAATCAATTATTGTCAATTCAAGACGCAATTAATCACTGAACGGCTTCCTACAAGTGCCAGATTGATCTCCGTCAATGTCAGTTGAGTTGTTTATGTATAAGCAGATCCTGCATTAAGGAAATTGGATGAGTTGGTGCAAAGAAATTTGCGACTGAGGTGAGTAAATGATTGAGGGGTTACAATGGAGAGCACTTCCAACCGCATGAAGAAGATTGTTATGCATTTGCACAAGTTTGACAGATGTATTCCCTCCTGAGTTCATTTTCGCCTATTGTATTCTTGATATACGTCTCTTTCCATCCAAAAGATAAAGAAATTAATTCGATATAAACGAAACAATTCTTATAATTGCCTCATAATTGTAGTGCAGTAAAAACAAAAAAAAGTGTTCCAACTCTATTCCTTCTTGAGGAAATTTTCAAAAAATAAAGGGTTTGATCTTCTACGTGAGAATTATTCATCCATGTGAAAAAAACAAAAATCATTTTATTCTAGACGTCTGGTACCATTACGGTATGGTAAAAACAATACATTGTCCAATTCAAGTTGGTCAAACGAAGGATGACAATCTCATGTTCTTTTTCAAGGCTTATTATTATTTTTATCTCCAACAGGACTTGGTTCCTGTTTATCTCTTAACTCAATTTGGTTGTCATATCTTCAAATTCGTAAACTAACAGATATACTTCTTTTGTATTGTCTGGTGCATGGTGAGTGTCACTGCTGGTGGACCAGGAGTTCCGGAGGGCACATGTAGCCAAGTTCGATCAATTTGTGTTGATCGTCTCTTTAACGCATTCGAAAAATTATGTCATCAAAATGTCTTGAAATTTCTAAAATGTGGGTCCTGTTGCATAATATCCCGACAGTCCTGCTACGTCTTTCGCTAAAGTTTTGGACATGATAATTTTCATACTCTTTGCATCTCTGGTCCAATCCTAAAATGTATCTGTTCCTAAATGATGCTATTGAATTTGAAGACGTTTCGCACTGTTAATACATAGACATTACACATATGCCCTACAGAAAAAAGAAACGCACATCATATTATATAGTGATTTTTTTTCCAATGGATCATGAATATTAAGTTAAACATTTGATTATAGTTTTCTTTTTCCAGCACTTGAATTATCGGGGATATAAGAAATTGTAATCGTTTATTCGCAACATATCTCAATGATAATGCTGAATTAAGCGTGTTGTTTCTAGCTTCTGTTGCATGGCCGCAGTTTTGGTATCCTTCGGAGATTATGTTGTATGACCACGTTCAGCATATTTTCAGTAAAAATGTAGATCAATACTGGTTTCTCTTCAAATGTAGTCAAAATATGCCAATTAATCTGACAATTTAATGTCTTAGTGGAAATTTCCGTATATTAGGGTATGTTTAACAACGAAGAATACCATTATTTTGCAATTCTGATCACAAACGAACATTAATTTTGTTTACAGAATGATTATTTATCTGGTGGAGATTTATGTTCGACGTCGCATTGAAATAATCAAATAAAGTACCAGAATAGCTTAAAACTCACCAACACAAAACCACTGAAAATGCACATTGAATATGACCAGTCAAAATCGAGGTATTGTTTCTGAAAACTATGATTGCCAAAAGAAATGTAAGATACTAGCTGTAGTAGGGTAATTGTGTGCTGTGTGACACATATAAGGGCACAAAAATCAATCCACGGACTTACTTTTCGAAAGAGTTATTCTTTTTTTTTGACGTTTCGTCAAATTCAGATTGTCTGTATGATGACGTCATTTGAAGCAACTGAATGAATTTCTATTCAGGGAAAATTGTTAGTCATCATTGAACAAAAGAAATCGCAATGTGTACAGGTTTGCGTTTTGAACCAAGTGTCTTTATCTTGACGCTGTGCCTGATCATGAAGACGGATTTGTTTGGCGTACGTTCGACAGAAGACGTCACTCGTACTTTATGATGGAAAGAAGGGAGGAGATCTCCAACAAGTCCCCGTTGCAGCATCAACAGCAAAACACCAATACACCCGATGCAAAAACACAAAAGACGAGTACAGCACGAGACGGAAAAGAGACACACGACATGTAAACATCAAACATCAAACATAAAAGACTACACATAAACCGACGAGACCATGAAGGAATAGAATACCTATAGATAACATCATACACATTATAGAATAAATATTGAGTGGTGCATTTCTCTTTTTTTTTTTGACTGACATTGTTGGATCGTATACAGGATTTATCTAAATATTTGCATTTCTTAGAATCAGTCTAATACGGAACAAATGGAAAGCATACACCAAACGCATGTGAAGAATTCTAAGGGTCTTCTTTTTACTCCTTAGAGCCTTGACCCTTTTTTGAACTGGTCTCCTAATCGACGTAACTATGAATGTCTGCTTCTTGATGTAATTGCATAATTGATTTCGTTTTCAAACATAACGATGATTGCTATCCTCCTTTATGGCGGGAAAATTTAATTACCTCCGACCTTTAATATTCTTTATTTGTGCTAATATTTTGTTTTTCGTCCATTCAGCAGGAAATTATGAATGGTAAAGATGGGGTAACAGTGTCGATTACAATTTGTAGAGGGAAAATTACTACTCGTTCAATATTCCGTGACAAAAATTGAATTTTGAAGTTTTATTTAAAGTTAGTTTGATTCTTAAAACATACATTGATAATTAGAGTGTCAGTGATGCTTAATATGCTTCAATTATGATTTCAATTATTCTGATAGTAAAATTTAAGTAGCCCTAGTTCTAAGGTATTGCAGTCATTGATCGGTTTAAAAATCATGAATTCTTAGGCATTATGATGAAGCATCTTTTAATTCCAAATACATGTTAGAAAGATATTGAAGAAAGGATGGGATCTCTTTCAAGACCTGATTGTAGCTCCCTCAGCAAAACAAATAAACACCCCAATTGAACACACAGTGAAGACATACACTGCAAGAGACACAAAAGGGACAATGAACACCAAACACGAAATCACAAACTAATGAGACTAATGTAGGTAGAGGATCAGATTGCAGTGTTAAAGGCAAAAACACACGGACATATGTGACGAGTAAAAGGGGAACACACAAACGGAAAAGTGAACATTTGCATTTTTTCGAAAGACGAATCATAGTACAATAGCGTTCTTCGTCGTATCCAATAGACGATCAAATATATAGTGAATGTGTCCTTGGCATTCTTAAGTATGACCAGGTTGGGTATCCTTGAATGTTTTCTTGTACTTTACAAATAGTACACGTGATCCTTCACCTGTCTGGTTCTCTTAGAAAAAATACGAAGAGAAAGAATGAAAGTTCAGTCAGTAACGTGGATCCCGATCGTGTGATCACTAATTGAATTATCCGTCCAGGAGAACACAATACATAGTGACCAGAGCTAGGCCTATTGAAAAATTGTTTCCATATCTGTGAATGTTCCTGATTGATATTCTTGTATCTTTTGTAGATATTTCTCTTGTTCAAACAAAGCAAAAAATATAAATCGAAAAAATTGTTTATCGGGTCTTGGATGTTATAATATGACCATGGCCATAAAGGTGCCAATGACAACCACAAATCACATTTGTATTTATGTATTAAGGCAATCACTCACCTCCAAATTTGTCTTTCTTTAAAAGACTCATAATGACAAATATGGATAATGACCATATCCCTATTTACAGCACAAAATCGATGATTCAGAAAATAATAAACCGAAGGCATACAAAATCGGGAGAAAACAGGAAACAAAGCAAACAAACAAAAACCTCTATCATATGAAAAGAAGCGAACTCCCAATATGGAAGTGAGACCAGGTGCCCAGGAAGAGTCAGCATCTCCTGCTTGCATGCACCACCCGTCATAACCATCATAACCATCATAACCATCATAAGTTTGCTAATCATGGAAGTTTTGTTGCGGGTCTTCTTGTCCCCTTTTTTTTGCTGTGAATGATAAGTCCGGTGTTTATTACATCCTGTGGGTGTATTACGCTGCGATTAGAGAAGAATAGCCTTTCTAGATATATTGCCAGTGTTCTGTTTTTATTGTCAAGCAAGTGCTCTTGCTATTAGGATGTATTTATATTTTTCAACACATGATGTCTATCATCTTCTACATTTTAGGTAAAATAAAAATAATCTGTGTTCACGTAAGATCTTCGAGAATATTAAAAAAAGAAAACATTCCATTACAAATAATTTAAATGTATTCCAATTTCGTGCTTTATGTTAATTGTCCTGCATGGATTTTTTTTTTTTTTTTTTTTTTGTAATTTTCAAGATCGTATTAATTTGATACCTTCTTTTTTCAATGTGAAATTAAGAAAATTATCGCCATCATGTCCTGATTCTACCACAATGTATTTTTAATACTGATAACTAAAGTATTGTAATTTTATCCCTGAATTTTTTAACATTATGAAACACTGGTTTGTCATCAGCAACATTGTTCTTCAGTGTGTGAATGTAGAAAAAAAACCCCAAAATGTCTAGTAACTATTATCACATAACAATGAATGTAGTAGTTTGGGAATAAAAAATAAAAAAATAAAAAAACATTGTGCTGTAATCAAATTTAGTACATACATAAATTTGTACTCGAAACTCTTATGACAATATAGCATTACCTTATTTATGGGCAATGAACCAATGGTACATCGTACATTATCATTAAGAATCGATTGCTTCTCTTAATTAGCGTAGCTGCAAAAGAATGTGAAGATATTTGCACTACTATTCAAAATTCCTGAACCCGTAAAAACACTACAATGAAGGAGGGAGGTGTGAAACATAAAAGATTCATAATGACATGTATCATAAATGACTCTAAAGCTGGCTTTTCAGACATAGATCCAGCTTACTTATTGTGACACATAGTACTGTTTTGAACTCAAACCAGAGAAGAAGTATCAACCATAGTTCAGGAGTCCAATATCCAGGGGAATATGGCATAAGTGGCTAAGTCTCATAAACAAGGAAATGGCGAACCCCCGAACGGAGGCAGGATCATTCGAATGGAGGCAGGACCATTCAAATGGAGGATCATTTGGAATAAGTGTCTATGTCTCCTAAACAAGGAAATCGCGAACTTGCACACAAGAATGTCCTTAATCATCCTAGATTGGCAAATGTCGAAGTGTACAACAAGTTCTTCCTAGCGACCATAAAACTTCTTCAGTGATTTCTTAAACCGTTCCACTAAGTAACCTTGAGCCGGCAGCTTACTGACCAGTCTATTTGCCCTCAGCATGAAGTTTTCGTACTTAGAACAACGTTTTATAGCAAAGCGTTTGAGTTGTAAAATGAATACACCATAGGTAAGCAAAGAGGGGGTATTGCTGCACATGAAGGGAAAATTTGTGATGGTGAAATTAAAATCTTCACGTTTGTCATTGTGATCAAACTAAGATCATATACATACAATTTGAAAAATCCCGCTGTCAAGCCCTGGCCATAGCCCGCCCTGTTTGATTTTTATTTTCGGACGTGCGTGTTTGGAAAGGCTA
Organism: Pinctada fucata; assembly: GCA_028142955.1. Lineage (NCBI taxonomy): Eukaryota > Metazoa > Mollusca > Bivalvia > Pterioida > Pteriidae > Pinctada > Pinctada fucata. The sequence continues at coordinate 47,177,276 of AP027113.1, read as the reverse complement.
CGTGCGCTATGTTTTTCTGAAGACGCAAGGAAGGAAGTGTTAAGAGTGCAAAAGGAGTGGTCAACGTACGGTTATATGGAGTGATTACATGCATCATATCCTGCTCACGTGACAAGTACGTCATACATGCAGAAAACGTGCGTTCAACTTGCTTACAACGTACGATCTCCGTACGTCTTCCGCATTATCGTATGGGTGTTGTACTTACACGTACTGCTAACGCAGGGGTTCCCAACTCCCTTTCGCGACAAGTGCGTTGCATGTACTTACAACGTACCCACAATGTGCGTGTCGTTCTTCTTGATGAATCGGTAGTCCGAACGCAGACAGGACGCAGTGAAAGTTCTGCATGTACCAAAACTGCTACGTCCTGTCTGCGTGTTCCCAGATCCGTACAGTGGCCGTACAGACCACGTACTGATAACGCACAGATACCGTGCGGATCCCCAAGGTTTGCCTACGTTTTTTTCATGCAGACACCACGTACTTGCACATGCGGCGGGTTGTGACCACTTCTTTAACTGTCTTCAAACATTATTATTACTTTTTATATTAGTAAGAAGTGAGATTCAAACGAAGACGTATTTGCAACGAGGATATCAAAATACAGAAAAAAGAAAACGTTTATAGACAACATATCACACTGCAACATAAGATAGCAATGTATTATTATATAAATTGGTCACACTGCAACGTAACTTAGCAATATATTATTATATAATTTGTCAAATATTCGATTGTTTGAGACAAACTCACTGGAGTATAACTATATTAAGATTAAATGCATACTGTATAAATTATCATAATATACAATGTTTCCTTTGCTGTCTTATTGTTATTAAACTTACCCAGTACACATATTTGTATGCGAAAATCTTATGACAGCGTAACATTGCGTTATATATTGTTAATGAACCAACGGTACCTCGTACGTTATCATAGAGAATCCATAGCTTCTCTTAATTAACATGATTAACGTACCACCACAAGAATGTGAAGATATTCGCACTTACTATTCGAAATTCCTGAACCCGTAAAACCACTACAATGAAGAAGAGAGGTGTGAAACATAAAAGATTCATAAAGACATGCACCACATCTGACTTGTATCAGTTGTACAAGTACAGATTTTCTTGTGACATTTTGTGTCACATATTACTGTTTTGAACCCAAACTGAACCAAAAAATCATTGGTCTTACACTCTTTCTCATCTGAACAATAATTCATCTTAATTTGCACTTTACATCCATGAAGAATATTTAACTAATAATGAACTCATATTTTAGATGAAAATCGTATTCTTCCCTTTTTCATATAGACATTTGTGACCATGAAAATATTTTGTAGCACTTGGCAAAACGCAATATTTGATACTCTAAGAGACACGTCGCTTTGCATACAAAACAACTTTACAAATGGGATTGTCAACTTTTAAAGGTTGCAGCGTTAATCAAGGTGATGTGAAACCTGTGAGCTATGAGCAACACCATACTAATTATATGAAATTGATCAGTCCAAGAGATTAAGCTGAAATATACTCCAGCACTAGTTATGTAACGTAAATATAAACAACTTCTGATCGCATTTGCACATTTTTAGTGACGTTAAAACGTTTGATTTCCTATATGTTGGTACTAGTCAAAAGCCACTAAACAACAAGTGAAATATGATGATAATGGGAAATTAGAGAAAAATTCATTAGATATAAAGGCGGAAATTAAATACACGTGTATTACTACAGTAGTAGTACAAAATTCGACAGAGATTATGTTGACAATATCCTCTAAAATTGTTTTGATATTTTGACTTTGGCTGGTAAAAATTTGTCTGGCAAGTTCACACTGACAGCCACTTAACCAAACTGGCTAATCTTCTGACGAATTAAGTTTTGGGAGCGTTTTGAAATGTTTCTACCAACAACGAAGGGAATTTTAAAGAATTCGTTCTTTACATCGAATATTGCCAACGCGGTGGAATGCTCAACTAGACAGGTTCTATATCTCGTTAGTGTGCCTGATGCACACATGGTATCTGCTATTTTCACGTAAATTGCAGGAAATTAAGATTTCCTGCTAGGTGTTTATTCTATGGAGGTAATTTAAAATTCATGCAGAGATTTATCATTTCCTGTATGAAATTAGTGGTATATTTAAGAAGGATAATATTTTGAGTACTAGGTGAATACTCCATTCATCTCAGGTGTAGATTGATGTTGATTTACGCTTAAGAAAGAAAATCAAAGGTGCAATCAGAATATCAAGAGGAACAGAAGAATTGACAATTACATGTAAAAATGTTTCATCGACACCTCCAGTTAGAATTAAAAGCTAGCTATGAATAGGCTGCACCACTATTAAAAGCATTTATAAAGGTATAAGATATAACAAACGAGCTTAGCTTCAATAAAGTAAACTGTCATTCAGTCATTGGCCTTTTGGTGTTGTTCAAAGATTGCGGGGATTAAATGCCATTATACAGCATTTTCATTCTCTTCCAACAGTGCCTGTTCAAAACTCACAAAAGAAGCCTGGGTCCTGAACATTGATGGAACTTCTCGTGTGATTTTTCGTGAGCTAGCTTCAGCCAGCAGAGCATGTACTGTTTTTCCCATGCCCATCGCTTCTGATATCTATGTACACAGCTTTTATATAACAAAGGGCACCTGTGTATAACAGATTTGTTCGTGATCTCTTACAGTGAAAAGATTTTAAATTTATGCATTATTTGTACGTATCGAACAACCTCTGTGTATCCAGGTAAGTGGGAGGATTGTGCTTACGTCATCCGGATAACCATACCATTTGCTATCATATTGCAGATGGCCGTCCAAAGTCGGCGCCGATTGCACACACGTCTTCCCCACTTATGTGTTGTCATTCGTATTTTATGTTTTGGTGCATCTGCTTTGATTGTTCGTTTGACCTGTCTGTGTCGGTACTGTTTGTACCCTAATGTCCCCTGTTGTTTATTGACGTAATTTTGTCTGATGGTTCATTACATTATGTGGTTGTGTTCCGCTGTGGTTGATGCAGGTTAGTCTTGCTGGGAATCTTTTAAATGTTTTTACATCGTGTAATTGTAGCTTTTGACTAAATGAGCGATAATGAATTTTTAATTTAGAATCATTATCATTATTTTTATTAGAAAATGTTTTCTCACTGATCTTTTTGATCGATTAACATCAAACAGAAAATCATTACGAGAGAAGGGAAAAAAGGTCAAATATTGGATTGGTGTTTTATATCTGTGTCGTTTCACAAATTAATAGGTCGACTTAATTGTATAGCTATATCGCTCCGGGAAAAGGTCGGTGATTGAGTTTTGTTATGGTATAAATCTTCAATATCAGATTTTCAGGAAAGAGCTTTTGCTAGCTCCGATGACAAACTAATTGATCTAAAGTTCAAGAAAAGTGCCGTTTTACCATATAAGGAAGATTTGCACTTATTCTCAGAATACATCGACTTTTATTTAGTAACGTTTTATCATACCATATTTGTACTTGGTATGTTACTCCAAGATATTTGACTTCGAGGTGACGCAGTACTGACATATTTTTTGCAATATATTGATTTTTTAAAATTATTTTTGTAGTAATATAGCTTGAAAAAATGAATAAATTCATATTCATAACAAAATTCAACTCATGGATTATAAATGATTAATATACGTAAGAACTAAAGATTAGATATTCTTCCAAAAGCATGTGTAGATGAACAAAATCCTGGCCATGTCGGATGTATGATTCTAGTGCAAGTAAAATCTTATCGGTGGGATCAATTATTTTTCTCTGAACAGGAAGTGAATCTGTGGTAACATTTTTGCCGATTTTTTTTAGATTGAGCAATCTGCTACACCATTTTTTTTTTCTGGAGCAGGAAATAAAGAGTTACAGTTACCGATAATTCTGGTAACAAAGTTTTTTATGACAATATTTTTATATAGATGGCTCGGGACTGATTAATTTTACAGCGCCCTCAAATTTTAATTTTTGAATTTAAATTAGTACATACATCCACTTTGCGAAGAGTGCGCGACTCTAAACTAGGGTCCATTAAGCGGCATAGTTTAAAAATGATAAAATCCATGACCAAAATAACATCGGAGGGACGATGCCAGGATATACTTAAATCTAGTGAACATATTTTTTATAACATGTATAATGTGAAGTAAATAAGAGGGTTTTTTTTTTTTTTTTTTTTTTTTTTTTTTGGCATTTGGCATTTGGTTAACCTATTGTAAATAAAAATGCATATGCGTCTGAATATAGCATAAATAAAACGAAACCTATCCTAGAACCCCGTTTGATGTGACGATTGTGAACATACGTTGAAAACTATACAACATGAAAAAGTAGCTATATTAAATTCATATTGACCACCTTTGACACTGAGTGTGGAAAAGATTTGTCCTCTTGCCATGCTTTGTTATCCCCCGAAAGCATTAGATATGTAAATTGTCAATATGTGATGAATTCCAAGAATTGCATAGTAGCACGTTGTAATTCGAAGAGGATCAATATTACAATTTCTATAAGTACACTTTGCCCGCCAAAGTAAATTCACTATAGACACAATTACCCTCACGTGCGATGTGAAAAATGTGGATGTTGCAATAGATAAAGCTAATGGAAACATCATACATGTAAATATTTTTTGGTTATTCAGGTAAAATTCTATTCAGGATTACTACGGACGTCAATACCGTGTACTTTAGCACACCTCAAGTCACAATAAGAATCTGTGCAGAAATAGAAACTGTAAATATTTACACTTGAAAGAAAACAGATTTAAATCGAAGTTATCTCCAATAGTATTTACCTCTAAAATCAGAAGCTTCCTGATCATAAGGGGAGTGAATCGTTAATGCATTTTTAAGGTTAATGCTTCATGAATATGCTTCAGACGTGAATACATGTAGTAGAAAAGACAAAATAACAATATTAAAATCATACAACCTTCCAGAAGTGTTTCTTGTAGGGAGATGGTACTGTACATCAGTGAATGGAAGTCAAACACGAAGCAAAATAATTTTCAAGGTGAATCACGAAGGCTTAAAACCACAAAAACTAAAATACCAGAAACCAGAATGCCTCATTATTTGTACCGCTTCAAACCACAAAAACTAAAATGTTCTGTACAGAATGCCTCATTATTTGTACCTGGTTGTTTCTGTGTATGGTATTGTTGCTACGTGTGTTGTCCATTGTTTATATCGTTATGTTCTGTGTTTGTTCCGCTGTGGACAATGGTATTATTTCGTGGTCTCTTAATTGATTTTACACCGTCCGAACAATTTGGCAAATTGATTTCCTACTTTGAATCGGGGGTGGGGGGAATCCGACAGTATACATTCGTTAAATCTGTCTATTTAAACGTTTATTTGGTTATATTTCCATTGCAGAGGAATCCCCATGTTAAGCGCCCGTTAGGCAAACGGATTTATAAACTATAATTCTGGTTGCCTACTATGACGTCACGCTTTAGTTTTGAAAGTGCGGAGAATTTACCAACGTTCAGATACTTTTGACGTTATAACATACAATAGGCTCATTATTAATGCTAAACAGGGTGTCTGATATTTAGTACAAATGGAAATATAAGTAATGACTGTCTTACTTTGGGTGTTCATGGTAGTATAATTCTGGTTGGACACGTGCAAATTTTCCGAGAATCGCTTCGCGATTCACGGAATTTGCACGTGACCAACCAGAATTATACTACCATGAACACCCAAAGTAAGACAGTCATTTCTTAAGTATTTCAGTGGCGCCATCTACAATGATATTCGCTAAAGGAAGTCTGCGGCTTCCCTCCCTTTTATTGTTTTTCTTCGAGGTTCTAATGAGGAATAAATGTGATAAACACTTCCTTTTTTTCTTAGCATTGTTTGTTGGTCGTTTTTTGTGTAATAGTTCATTGTTTCTGTTTGTTGACGTCATAGATTTTAATTTTATATCCAGAACCCTCATCCCAACTCCACCTTTCCTCTGCTCCGTGTGTGTTCCGCTGTGCCACTGCATGTCAGTATTTTTCTTTATTTCACTACATGTATTTTCAGATGGGATTAAGATGTACAGTCATTCTTGCATGTATATCAAATGATATATCGTTCTTGTGAATGGATTTCGTGCTGTTTTATGTATTTGTCCTGTTTAACTCTTATAATGCTACAAAAGTATTTTCTTATCTCGAATAATATTTACCCGTAAATTCATAAAGGTATTCCAAAAATCCCTCAACTTGAGTGCTTGTCTTTTCTTATTACATTTTCAGGAATGAAGCATTATACCTTTGAAATTTCGGTAGGTAAACAACAACACTATGAAAATTGTTATGAATGGCAATTATGAGACGTTAATTTTGATTTATTCAAATTTAACTCAAATCCAATTAACACAGAAAGAGATGAGGAGAGAAAAATCAGCTATTAAAAACGTGTTCTACTTTTCCTGAAGAGGTTAATGGATGAACGAGTTTTTGAACGAATAAACAAACAAAATGCTTACAAGAAATTTAGAGCAACTAACAAGGCTAAGAATTTGGACTTCGTGACCACAGAGAAACGAAACGTACATATTCGTTCATCAGAAATGCTAAATTCATGGATCGAGCATGAATATCTCAGATAAATATTTACATACATAAGTCAAACACCCAAAAGGCGAGTGGAATCATAATCCAATAATTATGGCTGTCTATTGTGACGTCACGTTAAGGTTTTGAATTCAAGGAGATTCCCAAAATTAACATACTTTTGACGTCATTATATATGATAAGCAGAATCATTAAAATTTATGTGAAATCGGACGCATGCGCTAGAAATTTATTTGTGCTTATTTGGATGTCTAATTTTTAGGACATTTTTGTAAATAAAAGTTTCGCAATTCTCGGAAATTTTGCACCCGACAATCTATGAGCACCCAGAATAAACAGTTCTTTAAAAAACAAAAAGTTCAGTTGCGAAAGATAGAGATCTTATAAGAAACATAACTATCTGAGAGAAATTTTGAGCTGAATGGGATGCTGCTGGAATCATATAGATCGTGGTTCGCTTGATGAAAGGCTGTTATACTGACTTGTCTCTACATTTATTTATTTCAAGTAATGGTTAAAGAAAAAAATGAATTTGGAATAAAATGGAATAATAAGTTTGATTAGATGAAGATTGGCGAAGTGACTAACAACATTGAAAAGGTTAAAGAAATAGGATTGGTAGAAAGCTGATTCTTCAAATAAAATATCATATTCTATATACTCTATAATGCGTATATCTATTTTATTTTTTTCATATTCTTTTTTTAATTTCACCACTTGAATATTGACCAAAAATTAGATTCGTAACATCGCAGTAAAGGAAAGGTTGCTGAATTATACATTTTCCTTGCCACTTCCAAAAATCCAAAGAATAATGGTTCAGATTTTTTTTTTTTTTTTTTTGGCAAGCAATTAATTATTAAAAACTACCAAAACACCAAAAAATAATAAAACATTGCGATCACGCAGCGTTTCACACAATATACATCAGTGCCTATTGTGAGTAGACAGATTGCTGGGAAGCAGGCACCTGGCTATTTACATATATTTGATCTTAAGTGCTGTCGTCATTATAAGTAGATATTGATGCCAGGAATTTCCCCGTTTTTATGGAACAACTGGGTACACTTCGTCAACTAGTTCGTCATTTCAAGATATGAGAGCCTGAGTAACAATAACAGAGAGGAGCAGGCTATAAAAGCGCCAGAGTTAAGACTAAAATCAATACACCAGCTTATCCTTCACCAATGGCAGATGCTGGAGACTCGGAATAATTGTATATATTTTTTTTAGTCAAGTTTGAAGAAAATTTGATCATCTTTTAACTTTGAAAGCAAAGTGATTTGAAAATGGATATTCATACGCCGCAGTCGGATTTTTCATGTGCTCTAGATAAAATTAACTGTGCAGCGATAAGTCTTTTGAGAAAAGAAGCTTTTATTGAACGTAATGCGTTCGCATCGGCGCCAAATTCTAGATCTGCTTCTTTTAAAAATCCAAGATGTAGACGTTCATCACAAAGAAAACATGTCAGACGAAACAGTGTTCCAGATTCCTTGAATGTTTGCAATGAACAACAAAACGGAGATATCAAAACTGAGGGTGAATCTTTCAGACGTGTTAGGTCTTTCAAAATGACCAAAAAAGGTTTAATAAACAGAGGAGACTCGTATAGTAGTAAAGGGAGCTTAAGTTCTACAGGAAGTTTGAAAAGACGGGAAAGAATTCCAAGTGACAATTCAGAAACGAGCGTGACAACCACGTGTAGTGGTACTTCCAGCCAAAATACCGGATATTACAGGATAGCTGTATTTGGTAGATCCGGAGTGGGGAAACAATCTTTAGTAAATCAGTTGATGACATCTGATTACGTAGGTGGATTGGGCTCATTACAAGGTAAAAATAATGAACAAAAAAAAAACTTTCCGCATTTCATAGATTTAGTTTGAAATATTAAAATGACTCTCAAAAAAGAAAATATATATGCATGTTATACTCTGTGAAAAGTATGAAATTGAAACGATACATGCGAAAAAAAAAACCCAGAAAAAAGAAAACAGAAATAGTAATAGGAAATTTTCGGAATTGTGGCTTAAAATTTTCAAATTAAATAGTTTCGAAATTATGCCATGCATTACTTACTAGATGTAGTGTAACGGAAGCCCTTTAGTGAAGTAAATGGCAAATTATGATCATGATACTGCTCTCTTGAGGACTATAAGAAAGTTAAAAGCCTCGCCGTCCGTACGACTAGCATCACTTTACCATACATTTATGATGAAACTTAGCACAATATTACATTTAGAGTGGCCATCCAAAAGTTGGCTTCGGAAACCCATTATATTTTCCTTAAACTTAGCTTCTTTTTAATGCAATGGCGTAGCTCTGCTTGAAAAAGTGGAGGGGCACAACATCCCAAAATTTCTAACAAGCAAAAAAAAAAAAAAAAAAAAAAAAAAAAAAAGGGGGGGAGGGTAGGAAGAGGAAGAGATTAAAAAATAAATATTGGGTTTTCATGTTCTGTATGCACAAATTTTAACATTTCTGGTGCAATTCTAAATTTTAAGTACATGAATATAAATGGCTGGCGAGCGGTAGCGAGCCAGGAATTTTTTTAAGCAAAATATTGACTAATCAGAAAATACTGTCTGTGTCCTCTATCATTAACATATACATGTAATGATATTCTATATAGTTTGAGTTAAAGGTATTTTGCAGTTTTTTTATATCTGTATGACCAAAAATTACGTCAAAAAGTGTGGGGGGGGGGGGGGCACAAACATACTTATGCCCCCCCACTTTCAAAAGGTTTCCCTTATTCGGCTTAACGAATTTACATCTTTTTTCAGATTTATCAAATAATGAAAAGTGTGTGTCTGTATTACTGGACGGGGAAGAATCAACACTTGAATTTCGAGATTTACTTCACGAGAAGGTAATTTCTTATAATGAATCATGACTTTTTTTATTCAGGAACACAAATACATACAATAAATTCTTATCAAGAACTCTTTTTCATTTTCTAGCTTCTTTCATCCAATTTACATGAACTTTTCCGTTCTTGAATTATTTGCTATGCAGAGAATATTTATTTTTCGCTATCTCTCAGACTCTTATTGTGCATGGAATGTATTCCAATCCAAAGAAAAAGAAAGGATCGTTTTAACAGTGAACAGAAGCAGCCTTATCAATGTGATAATTTATTTATTAAAGGAATCCATATCCCAGATTCCAGCGGATGCCTACGTAATAGTATTTTCTGTAGACGACAAGAGATCGTTCTGTGACGCCAGGGATACTGTGACGTACCTACGTAACGACTTGGGGTCTGATAGAGCTATTGTCCTTGTCGCCAACAAGATTGACCTGGTCAGGAAAAGACAGGTCACAGCTGCCGGTGAGTAAGATATGATTTAAAAAAAAATATCTTTTCTTTCTTTTCTTTTCTTTTTTTCTGGTTTTATGCAACACTTTGACAAACTTAAATACATCATAAAATCTCAAAAACATGACATGGACAGGAAGGCAGTGCGTTCTTGAATTTAGTACGTAGACATAGCGAGTGAACTAGGAGAAACATATAAAAACAAGATTTCATTTCGATAATGATATTATATTGCAAGTAAGGGGTAATAGAGACTAGACGTATTGATATTAATGTGATTTAATGTCAATTGCTTATTGAACATGTTGAGACCATGAAGTTCCTTTAGTATATTTTACAAATTGAAAGTAAGAAAAAGGCAATATGATAAAAAAAAAAATGGCTCGGGATTAAGATAATCTTACACCACAGTAAGGGAGGGATGGCGATTTCTCAACCCGAGTGTGCAATTTTTGCAAGTCCATGACGAGGCTTGCCGAGACATGGACAAGCAAAATTTTTATATCATGTAGGTATTTGATTTTTTTCTTCCACGTTGTCTACTAGGGAAAACGGCTTATAATGTATGTTAGAATAACCTGATTGTTTCCTTTCTTCCATAACGTTGCTTTGGTAGCGATGACGTCAGAGGATGAGACCGATGACGTCAGAGGGTGAGATCGACTTATCTCACCCTAGAAAAATTTTAGAGTTCTCACCTTAACTTGTCCTCCGTAAGCCGAAGGTGGGATAAATAAAAAGATATCAAAGTAGTCTCAATACAGAAAAAGAAATGCTAGAAAAATTATTAAATCAAAGGAAAGAATCGAGATAAAGACAATTCACATTGTAACCAAATCCTTTTGATTCCCTTGATGTACCTTTATTCACAAAAAGAGCGCTGATAGCCACGTGTCAAACACACGTGATGATATAGCTCCCCTGATTCTGAATTCTTGGTAGAAATATTTGACGTTAATCTAGCATACTTGACAACTGTGTCTATAATTGAGGATTAATGTGCCAATACACTACAAACAGTATGATAATAATGAAGTATATAACAGCAAATAGCAGGTAAAAAATCCTCATTTAACGAGTTTTGTGTTGAGTTTGGCTCGATAGGAGCATTATATAGCAAATAAAATGTAACGTCGCCCGAATGATTTTTTCTCTGACGCGAAAACAAACTTGATTATATCTTTTGCAAACAAACGAGCCGTATTCATCGACAATTTCACAGCTAATATATCTTGAAATCGGTATTTAATTCCGACCTCCTGGGGTCTGCTTGGTTAACTGCCTTATTGTCCTTGATGCAAATTATTGAATCAATATACCAATTTTCTTTCTGTTAATCCGCTACCGTGAGTAAATGATCATCGATATTCTATGACGTAAAAGATTTTACCGTCTTTGAAGGTCATTATGATTTTCTTACAGGATAATTTTCCGGGCCAAATTAGGAAAAGAATGATAATTTCCTTATATAGAAATAACTACAGAGGGGGTCGACGGAGCAAATGGTACTGCATCATGTTATGATTGGGACTGGTTTATGAGTAGAATTGGTTTCGCACGGCAATGAGCAGCTTTGCGCAATTTGTTTGAGCATTAATCACCTGCATCCCCAAGTCTCGTTTAAATCTTTGAGATAACATCTATTAATGTACAAAAATTGCACATTTAACAGCACGTCTATTCAGGTACAAATAAGGCACACTGTTAAACTTAGCAACATGTATTGAGATGACGTATTCGTTATTAAAGAGGATGAGCAACAGAAAGCTAATTACCTCATCTTTTGCTTCTTAATATAAAACAACACGTCTATTCAGGCTCAAATATGGCACAAATTGTATTAGCTCAACAATAAACATAGCAACATGTATCGAGATGACACGTTTTTAAAAAAGGAAGGATAGCAATAAGCTTATGACAACATATTTACTAAACGGCATGTCTATTCACGTACAAATATGGCACTAATTGTATTTTGCCAAGAATTTTTGCAACGTGTTTGGAAATGAAGTGTGTTTTCAAAGAGGATATATCCAGGCACGTGTACATCAATTTACTAAGCAGCGCATCTATTAAGGAACAAATATGGCACTATATATATTTGCTCAACCATAAAAGCACGAAATACATTGTGAGTTTGGGTTTTTAAAGAGGATGGGTAGCAAAAAGCTTCTAACAACATGTTTTCATTCCAGATGCCAAGACCGTCGCTGTAGCTTACAACTGTAAATACATCGAGACGTCAGCGACCCTGAACCACCAGGTCGATGAACTGCTAGTCTGTGTTTTACGTCAAATTAGACTCCTCCTTGATCCATCAATTTGCTCGTCTTCATTGAACAAACCAATCAAAAACGACAAAAAACATTCTGGACTTCGCAAGTCGAAAGGATTTCTCAGCAGGTTCTTCCGAAAGAATGCCACTGACTCCAGGTCCTGTGACAATCTGTTTGAGTTATGAGTGTTTCGTTTTGTAAATTATGTATTGATGAAGGGGATGAGTTATAATTCATGTTCATTCAATTTACATTCTGAGTTATAATTGAAGATTGTTTTGAAAAACCATTCTTCCAAATGTCGGTTGTGTATGAAATAGAACTTAACTTTCCAATGTGTAATTATGAATATAGAATGTATACAAATAAATTTTCTAATATATAGACTTTATCTTCTACCTTGGTATCAGTTTTATTTTGTTTGAAAATCATAAAACTGTCAAAAACAAAACTTTAATGACATCCGAAATAAAGAGATCATCAGCAAGAAAACATCGCAGGATGTAACATCGAACAAAACGACTTAACAAACAAGATAACAGGAGACTCACCAGATAATAAAAACAGACACACAGCAACATGAACTCGGGAAGACCAATGTTGGCAACTTTTGGGAGCCATCCACTATATTGTATAATAGCGAATGGTTTAGTTATCCGAATTTCGCACGCACAACCCTCCCAATCGCTCGGATACACGGAGTTCATCCAAAATGCACAACTGTTGTATAGACACCAGTCTCCGGCAGATGTGGTAGGATTAATTGCTGTCTTTTCTTTGGGTCACGTGAGTGTGTGTTCCGCTGCGATCAGCGCAGTATTGTCCTGTTAGATATCTCCCTCGTTCCTTTTTTTTTTTTTTTTGGCAAAACAATGAGTATTCAATTTATGCTTATTATCCATTTGATTAATTTTCTGTTGCATATTTAGTTTTTGTCAACATCGTCAGAACATTCTTAAGTTTGCTTTTTTTGATACCGACTCGTAATATTTATAATGCAGATACGATAAATGCCAAATGGAATACAAGTTTTCTTGTTCGCATGCACATTCAGTTAGACTTCAGAACGTCAATTTCTGTCCATTCAGATCTGACCTGTCTCAAAATATTTAGCCGATATAACTCTTTTTTAACATTTCTTTTACTTACACTTTCTTTTTTCTTTAGAACCGAATCTATTATAAGTGATTCAATATGAGTATGATGAAAGAAAAGGGGCTGTAGCTCCCACGGCAAACACACCGAAACACCCTTAGTGAAAACACAGAGTAGACATACGCCGACGTAAAAGGGACAAGGAATACCAGATATGATAAAAACATGAAACACAAAAGACGTTTAACATCAACCAATGCAACTAGAAGAATGATGACCAATTAGACGAAACAAACATACCGGGTGAAGATCTCCATATACATTTTATCCATTAAGGTTGTGATCTGACAGCGGAGTTGGAACTTTGAAAGGGGAAGGTGTTCTTCTTTTCTTTTCTTTTCTTTGTTTCTTTGTTTCTTTGTTTGTATGATGTTTTATTTGTGATTAATAGTTTTACTTAAATTAACTTGACAGGAAAGAAAGGTTACAATAGCATAAATCGTTGACATCAAAACCTCCCAAAAGCTGACGTCATTTACTGACTTAATATAAATGGCTTATATAGAAAGTGATGTATCAAAAGAAAGAACATTTCCTGTATATTTCATTGGTACTAAATGATATATACCTTTCCGATACCATTGTCACTTTGACAACGAAAGTGAAAGTGAAAATAGGGAATTTTGACATGTCAATCAGATGGACTTTGGTCCCATTTTGACCATTGTTCCAATTTTTTTCTTAAAATAAAAATTATGCTAATTTGAAGGCAATATCTGTCTAAATAAATATATGAACTTTATTTAGTTTAATTTATTTTCATTAATTGAAGAATTTCCATACAAAACATAAAAACTCTTTAATTTGAGGTATTTTTCTTTAAAAGAATCGCAGTTTGTACGTAACGGTATTCAATGTTTTCAATTTTTTACCCATGAATTGTCATCTTTGGCATTAATTATAACGTAGACGAAACCCTGGCATCGAAACCGAAACTATATTTGTAAGGCTTTATTCCAAGAACGAAAACGTCATTGAAATTAAATTATATTCCGACAGGATAAATGATAAGCCAGTTTGGTATATTACAAAGTGTTATGAGCTGCAATGGAGGTTCGAGGCTTAGTTTGCTCACTTTTTATCTCATACAAGCAGCACTTCCCTATAATAAAGATAACTGATGATCTTTCAAAAACGAACAGTAAGGAACAGAAAACCTAAGTGTGCAGAATTTCAACGTGTAAGACCTCGAGACGACATACAAAATGCAAATCCAAGAACATCAAGTTCGGTGTACAAAAATAGAAATCAGACAGACTATAGTAACAATTATAGTTCACCATATGCGTATTTACATGTAAGGCGGTGTAATCTTTGCACAATTGTAACAGTAACTTGTGTCATTTCATCCTAAAAAATCATCGAAATTAAAAGAGGTTTACATCTCAGCATCATCCCTCCAATGGTATTTGGTCATATATTTTATTTAACTATTCCACTAAATCGACCCTATCAGAAACGCGCACTCTTTACAACGTAGAAACACAAATTTCAAAAACATCAAACTAGAGGGCGCTACAATCGCTTTGCCTTGAGGTACCACTTCGGAGGATTTACTATCCGAAACACGTGTCTGGTTGCATTAAAATTGGCTGGAAATTATTTTCAATAATAAATATCAAAGAAGTACCTATCCGTTATTCAGTCTCAAAGTAAAGAAGGTAAGAAAAAATCATTAAAATTTCCATTGAAACAGTTACGAACGTCGGAATTAACTACATTCCGAAGTGAGACCAGGTGCCCGGGTAGAGTCAGCGTCTCTCGTTTGCATGCAACATCCGTCGCAACAGCTCCTTGAAAACTTGTCAAATTCGATGATTGTCCCGATTTACATATTGATGTACATATCAGGTAATGATGTCTTGTTTGGTGATGATGACAGCCATTCAATCGCAATCCATAATGTCACTGATCATTCTTCGAAGAGGGATCTGATATGCTTTTAAAATATCACCGTAGCGACCGAAGAACTTCCTCATTATGATTTCAGACGTTGTGTAATATAGCCCTGAACAAGTAGCTTGCTTGCAAGCCGTCTGGCTCTAACAATGAAATCTTCAAATTTCGAACATATCCTGGCATACCATGTTTATCTCCATCTTCTTTATATACACAGGAAGACCCGAAATAGCTCATCTGTACTTCCAGCGTGCAGTTTTCTGGACAAGCATTGTGTGTTTCCGATTTTTATCCCCATCAGTGGTACCAAAAACCAAACTAAATCATAAAAACAAATCAATCTAGTTAAACTCTTCAAATTTAATAGCATCATTTAAGAACAGATAAATTTGAAGCATGGACCAGACATGCACGTACTCTCGTCAGTGATCCTCAATCTAAACAATGAAATATGGCCAAAGAGTGTGAAAATATTATGTCAAAAATGTACCGAAAGACGTAGCAGGATGGATGGGATATGATGCTACAGGACCCACGTTTAGAAATTTCAAGAAATTTTGATAACAGAAATTTTCGAATGCGTTGAAGAGACAGACGATATGGGATATGATGCTACAGGACCCACGTTTTAGAAATTTCGTTTTTGATGATAAATTTCTTGTACATTGTACTGATTTGTCTCGAAGAAAAATACAGCGAGATAAGAACGTTAAAAGGACCGCTGAAAGCTTCACACCATGGCGATAAGAATCATAAACAATGTTACAGAATTAGAAGACAATTCACTTTATCTCTAGGGACTCCCCCAAGATGAGGTCTCAACACAATGTGCTTCAAACACGTAACCCGAACAGAAGTACTTTCCGATTGAATAACTTGATATAACATTAGTTTCCTCCTCCTTTTCATGTGATATCTTTTAGTGTTTTAGTGAAAAAGGCTTCAAGTTGCCTTGTTTTTTCGTCTATTATGTGGACGTGTTTCGATTGTCTCTGTTGGACAGCTTGTTGCATGCCAGTATTTTGTTGTTCTGTTTATGATTTGATAGTCACCAAACTTCGACAAGATATGGAAAAAGTCACAATTTTTCATATGTAAATGCTTATTCTTCATGGGCACCTGGTCTCACTCCCATATCGGGAGTTCGCTTCTTTTCATGTGGTGGAGGTTCTTGTTTGTTTGCTTTGGTTCCTGTTTTATCCTGATTTTGTATGCCTTCGGTGTCTGATTTTCTGAATTATCGATTTAGTGCTGTATACAGGGGTGTGGTTATTATCCATATTTGTCATTGTATCTAATGGACAGTATACAGCCTCTAGATTGACTATACTCATACATGTATTTAATATTCCTAGTTTCTACATTCCAAGTAGATATTCATTTAAGAAATGACAGTCTTACTTTTGGTGTTTATGAGTGTATAATTCTGGTTGGTCACGTGCAAATTCCGTGAATCGCGAAGCGTTTAAATCACGAGGGGATATAGAAAAGCCTGAATCAGCAATCGTAATATTGAGTAAATTAAACATTAGTTTGTTTTACTTAAGATGTCACTGAGGAAGCTACAAAGAACTTATTGCACATTTCGACATTTGCCTTCGAAAATGATTAAGGACATTATTGAAAGGAAGGGAGGAGATCTCCAACAAGACCCCGTTGCAGCATCAACAGTAAAACACCAAAACACCCGATGCAAAAACACAAAAGACGAGTACAGCACGAGACGGAAAAGAGACACACGACATGTAAACATCAAACACAAATGACTACATCTAAACCGACGAGACCAATGGGTAACCGGTGCCGACTTTGGACGGCCATCTGTCACGCAAGTAGCAAATGGTGTGGTTATCCTGGATTACGTGCGCACAACCCTCTCACTTCTCCAATTACCCAGAGGTCTCGAAGAACGTACAATTGTGGTGTAAAACAACCTCCTCACTGTAAGATGACATCATACAAACAAGACCGCGAAACGCAGAGGCCCCATAGACACAGATGAATATGTAAATGGATATAAAAAGAGGGCGTGCGTAATACAGTCCGTGCTCTGCCATCTGTAGCGAGCTCATGTATGTAATCACCCGAGGAGTTCGACTGACATTCAGAGTGGACAGATGGTCGGGGCCCTGTCTTCTCTAAAGAGGTTTGGACAGGGCCCATCATGGAGTCCCGTCGTCACAGTCAGTCAGAGTGCAAGTCTCAAGGATGCGCTTGTACAAGACTGTAGATTGGTCAAGTACCAAGCCTAGTGTCCGTCTGGTGACATTAGGATCATACCCACGGTATAAAAGGCGTTTGATGATTCTGACGCATTTTCGATGGTTATGCTGCCTACCTTTGATCCTTTTTATTTTGTTTATCATATCACCATAAAAGACAGGTTGTGTAATACCCATAGTAATGTACTCTGTTGCATGTATAGATCCGAATTTTAAAAGAAGTTGACTGTAATTTTTGTAAAATTTCCAGAAAGTCTTAACTAGTTTATGAAAGCGGAAACCTACACCTAAAAGTTTTTTGGTAATTTGTAAATTACCAAAAATTGTAAATTACCAAAAAACAGTACTGCCGTTTGTAAATTAATTACTAAAAACAGTACTGCCGTTTGTAAATTACGTTTACTGCCGTTTGTAAATTTGTAAATTACCAAAAACAGTACTGCCGTTTCAATTTACCCGTTTTTTACCTATTCGGGCATAACCGGATTTGACACGTTTCTATTTGGCATTCGCGGCGAATGTTGCATACAGCCAGAGGACGCTTACTCCTCCCGGACACCTGGTCCTGCCTCCAGTCGGGGGTTCGGGATTGCCTTGATAATGGAGACTTACACAACTTTCCATTTCCCCCTTGGTCTTTGATTCCTGTACTACGATTAGGTCTACATTGCCGGTATACCTTAAAAGTTTGTTTGATTGAATACTTTCATATGAAATTATGTGATTGGCATTTTCCCCTTTTACGATTAGTAGAACGTGAGAGTATTTCGCAAAAAAAGTCTTAACAGCTAAAATAATCTGTTTTGCTCTTAAAAGGAAAATCAAATATAGATACTAATTTCCATAAAATCAAAAACGAAAATGACATTTTACTACGTTGCATTTTCTTTTTCTTACGAAATATATCACTTCGTCACTTTGATTTTCTTTAGTTCATTACTCCCAAGTTGCTCCTATTAAACTGAATTATTTTATGCTTGTCTGCAAGGAAATCCTGATCGAATACCTTTTAATGAGGTCGAAGTGACAGAAATTCACTTGAGGCAGTATTGCTTAAGGTTGTTGCGTTTATCCACGGAATCCGAAGACTTAAAAATTTCTCTTATCAAATGTAAGGCTACAAAAATGTTCTCATTGTTCTCCTAAAATGTATAATCATCCCTGTATCTGTCTTAATTTGATATCAAAGCCTGCGAATTTACAACAAAGGATAAGAATGCCTTTCGCTCTGGAGGTAGGATACAAACTGTAATACATTTATCTCGAAGAATACCTTTTTAGTACATAACCTCTACACTGATTTCAACTTATTGTGACAGAATTGATAAATCGGGGAATGAACGACCATGGTACGAAAGACTTTCCATAAATGAAAGATATTCCTAGGTTAAGAAACGCATATGGAGATATATTCTTCGAAACTCTTTAACAAGTAAAGTCATATAATTATGCTTAAAGCCCCTTGAATGCCAATACAAATACACATATACACATTGAATAATATTAAGGGTGACAACCGGCCATGATGATAGGGCTTTGTACAAATTATTAATAATTGTAATTTAGTTGCTATCACCAAAGAAACCAGGGACTAAAGAATACGAAATTAATTTCATAATGATTTTCCTGGACATCGATGGGTAACCGAACAAGTATGAGAGTTATGCGCACAATATCCGGATAACACGCCATTCGCTTCTAACGAAGCAGATGGCCGATCTATGTCGTCAGCAATTTTTCGTTTGTTTCGTTGGTTTATTTGTAGTCATTGTGTTTAGAAATCGATGTCCTTTTAGGTGTTTCGTCTCCATTATCCCTTTATGCGTCTCTTGTTATGGCTTTCGCATTTGGGTTTGTATTTTGTGTCTTGCTGTGGGTGCTGTAAAATAGTCATGTTGGAGATCCATTTTTCTTTCAAAAAATAGGAAACCAATCAGATGATGATATGAGCTACGTTTAGTTCAAATTTTCAAAGTTGGAATTGTAAGTGGTATGGACTTCGGACTTGAAAATGAAGGACGTTTAGGAGGTGGACAGTAGTCTGGATCAGAATCTGTGTGGGGAGGAGATGTGACTGTTACTTGAGGGGTTACTTTACTGCAGAACTTTAGAGATGAAGGTAACATAATAGCTTGCTTCAGTCAGCAGAAGACAGATCAGACATCAAAAGGAGATATCGGTGCACTAGCAATCCGGATTACTACATGGAAACATATGACGAAACGCGTTAAATTGAGTTTAGTTTAGTTTTTTTGGAGGTCTATGGTTATATTGATTCAAGCATTTTAAGCATTTTTGGTTACATCTGAACTACGAATATTGATAGAATGTTAAAAAAGTGTATCGGGGAACATACAAATCCAGATATTGGTAAGAAATCAAGAAATTACACAATTACTGAGATTTTAGAACAAATTGAGAGCTTCTAACTCTCTAGATACGAAAACCCTGTGATAACATGGTTGCATTTCTAAAGAAATTTTATTCAATCGAAACTCAAACGTTTTCATATTCGGCTTAGTTTATCAAAAAAGCAAAAACATAACAATACTGAGAAATTGTTTTGTTTTTTTTTAATGTCAGTTCCCGGTTTGTGTTACATGTTATCTCGCGAGAATGAGAAAACCCATTTTCCGACCGATATTGGTTTTTCGTAGAATCACGTTTTCCTCTCGTAACAAATTACGAAGGTTCGCTCATTATTTATTAGGATTGTCTGACCGTCTCTTGTAGTTAATCACCTCGTTACTTCCTCAGAAACTGGAGCATAAAAAAACTAGGTAGAAATGAGTAGGTATTGTAGGCAATCGGAAACGTAAATGTTGTTATTAGACAAGGCGTTTATTCAATTATGCTCTTTTTATCATATTCGCAGTTTCATTGCTTTTCTACTGCAACCTACCATAAAGTATGTAATGAAGTAATGACTATTGTCAACGATATGGCCTATCCCTTCAAAAAAGTAGCTAGGTGGAGACATGATTATTATATTCATAAGACTATGAAAACAATCTCTAATAAGATCACATAGCAATTATCACAACGGAACACAAATGTGTTTGGTTTTTATTGGGGGTTTTTGTTTGTCTGTTGAAATTATGCTATCAAATCCTCTTCAAATGCAATATTCGCTGAAAATCAGGCTGAAGATGACAATTAAACAGGTATAGAATTCTGTGATTATCTTTCATTCACAAGAAATATCCGTTGTAGGCACGTTATCCGGATTAACTGACCATTTGCTGCTCATGGATGTCCCAAATCGACACCGATTGCCTATTGGTCTGTTTGGTTTATGTATAGACTTTTGTTTGGTGTTTTGATGCTGTATTTTGTATTCCCTGTCCCTTTTGTGTCTCTCTTGCTGTGTATGTCCACTCTGTGTTGTCTCATGGGGTGTATCAGTGTTTTGCTGTTGGTGCTGCAACCGAGTCATGTTGGAGATCCTCTCCTTTCTCTCGTGTGATAATGAGAATCTCAAATGATGTTAATACCTCATACAGTATTTATGAAACTTTAACCCCCTCGCCAAGGGGATTTTAAACTTACACAAATCGTTTCATAAATATCATATAAAATAGAAAATCAGTTGAGATCCTCTACTTATGATCAATAATGATAGTTTTAGTGCACCAAATGCGCATAATGTCTTTTCGGTCCTACTCTTTGTAGAAATAGAGGATAATGTCTTATAAGTAATGCACTATGCCGGAATGGATCTCGATTGAAGTACCAATAGCAAAACAAGAGCACCTTAATGGTAATACAGCTGAAGGCAGAACTATGCATGAAGACCATGCGTCTTAGGTTTAGAATATATAACTTTAGTCAGACACAGAGAACTGAATTAGTTCTAGCATTCTAAACACAAACGATTGCAAACTTATTATATACAACAACGTCATTTGCTATGAAATCTTCTGAATTTATTAAATCATTTGTTGTTTTGTTACCTTCTTATTATTCCTTTATTTCTATAGAGATTCTCACTATTTCAGAAGAGGAGTTGAGACTACTTGTTTGTAGTAACCTACCTTGATCTCTTATACTTGAGTAGATATATCGTTAGAGGGAGATATATTGAATTTGTGTTTAGCATGCTCGGATTTAGCATACTTTTCAAAGGGGTGGGAGTTTCACCTTTGTCGAAGAGACTTCGTCTCAGATTCTAAGAAAAATCCATGAACAGGAGAAAATCAACGGAAGTAAGACAAGACAATAGCTTGGGATTATGATATTAAATTATTGACAGATTCAAACAAAAATCCCAAGACATCATGATCATACAAAATGAATACTAATAAGCAAGCCAAACACACTGCCCTACCAGACGTAGAATTTGAAAAGAGTTTTTGTAATAAAGTCATTGCACGTGTACAGTAACCTATATAACTTGGCTGCTACACAACACATCCCTTGACATTACAGTAGCATCGGTGATTCTATTGAGAGCAGCACAGGTGTTATCCCAAATGGTAAAAGTTTAATTTTCCTGCAGCTTTTAGAATAATTACTGATACACGTTAGGCAGCGTTATTTTCAGTTGATTATTTGAATATATCCTTCACGCCCTACAAATGACTGATTGTTACGATCTCTGTCGAAGCTAAATACGGAATAATTAAAATGTTTACAGAGTAATCTCAAATGATCGCATTTAATCATCGAATTTATTTGAGAAGCAAACTAAAACATTTTGAGTGCGATCGTTGTTGATGCGATTACTTGTATGGTGTTATCGCAAAAGATAAAATCAAATTAAGGATGATTCTGCGTTTAAGCAGTCTAGAAGTTCGTATTCGCATCAAGAAAGTGCATTTCACAAACTGAAATTTAGTCACGATTCTGATTTCACGTTTTCAATGCAAAAACATTATCTACTAGAGAGCAAATGTCTTTTTCAGACGACTAATTCAATTCTTCGACAATCGACTGTTTTTATCCTTTTCCAGGCAATTCTTGATAAATTGAACGTCCAAATAAAAGTACAGCTGTGATTTGATTCCAGTGATTCGACGCTCGTTTCCAAAAATCTTTTACAATTTTTAGACTTGATTGTCAGTTAGGTGATTCTGCTTTGTATGGGCTAGATAATAAAGTTTGCTGTCTACCTTCAGAACATTTTAAAGTATAATTTAATTGAGTAAAATATGCATTCATCCAGCACATTTTATATTTGAATTTGATATTTTATTTTAACATATTAAATATTTATACGACGCCATAACAAAGGCGTCATCGTTTCTACAATGGACTGGATATTATTCATTAAGACAGTGTTGTCCTTCGTGTTCTATGGTGTGATGTTATTGTCTGTGTGTGTGTTTGTCGGCTTTTTTTTGTCTAATGAGAGTATATTCCGCTGTTTTCACTGATTTGGATCTCATCCAAACTTTGTTTGGTTTAATTTTATTTTTCGAGAATTTGCATGCCTATCGTCTGTGATTTTGGGTTATGGTTTGACTTCCTTTATGAGCAGGTGAATGGTTGTTTTTTTTTAAGAAGAATATGGAAGAGATCTCCAGTAAGACTACCCCGACTGTCTTCAGCGAAACACACTCACATAATGTAACAAACAACAGATAGAACAACTTCAAAACATCATTCTTATAAATAGATTAAAAGGAGATCTTTAACATGACAACGATGTATTGATAACAGCGGAACACACACATGTAACAATAAAAGGGAACAACTTTCAGTGTCTTAAGAGTTACAAAACTAAAATGCTTTTGTTTTGTCATCATAGTTTGATGATAATTATGGAATATACCTACCTTACAGTATAGTAATCTAACAGGTCTGATGTCGAGGATTATTCTTAGAAAGATTGATTACTTGCAAACACAGTAATGGGTGGAACTGGCTTGTAATTTCAAAATCGAGAAAAGCGGAACTGAAATCTGACAAGGATAATGCATCTGAAGAGGAAACTCATACATTCTAACGACCAAATTAATTAACGTACTAATCATCAGTTATGGAAAAGTTACCCTAAGGCCGTTCATACTGGACATACCACGGCTGAGGATAGCCTTTTTGAAAAAGGAGTATAAAATTCTGAACTTCGTTTTGTAAATTCGAACATTGAAGTGTTATAGAACAACTTATATCCAGTAATTGGACATTCAGCAATTACGATTGACTGATATGCCATATTTGACTTATGTTTTGGTACATGAAATGGACAGGTGTCGGAAAGTGCTATTTAGAAATGCTGTTTTGAGAAGGAAATATCCAGACTTTTGATCAAGATTTCCTGCTTCTACACTTTAAGAAGCATAAGAAATATACAAAATGCTTCGTCGTAAAAAAAAAAAACATCTAGAAAATCTAAATTGTCCACGATTTTCAGAGCGCCATCTTGTATGCATTCCAAATTTTTGCCCTTGAGAGTTCGTCATCAACAGCCAACTGACATACATATTTCGATAGTTTTCAGTCGGTTTTGGTACAAAATCAAGTACCTAACATACCTATCAAACATTAGAAACGTATCGCTGAAAATTATACGCATGTCCTTCTTATTAAGTCAGACCGGCACATTTGTTATGTTTCCATAGGCGCTGCCATAATGTTTTCGAACCTTCTCTTCGTATGCCTCAGGTCGATTCTGATTGGTCCAGTGTACCTCAAACTGGAGCCAATGAAACCGGCGAATTCATAGTGGCGAGTAATACGTTTAACATCCGATAAGGAGCAGTAAGATATTACGTACACTTGTCTCGAGAAGATGTAAAAAGCATGAAGAGAGAAATTACAAGAAACTATTTCAACCAAAGTAGGACAAATCCAAGTCATTCATAAACAAGGAAAGCTGTAACATTACTTTAACAATGTAACTATGAAAGTTTCATGATTTGATGAATGATTAAAAAAAACATCGGTTATCTACATGGGTAGGGTGCCCTTGACAATCGGAATGAAAATAAAGAGTATAAACCTTGACCAAAGGAAACTCCACAACAAAATTTGATAAAAAATACATCGAATTTCTACATAGAATGAGGTTCACTTGAATTCAGTTGAACATGTTGCATGGTTTTCATAAAGTTTGCATTCTCATTTTATTACACGTTTGCTTAAGCGACGCAATAGAAGCTGTAAAATAAACTAAAGTGAAGCTTAGTCCGCCATTATTGACCTTAGGGAAGAGACAGCAGAGACTGGGCTTACATGTATGGCCCGAAATATTACATAACGATATTAAACGTCTTCAAATTCGATAGTATCATTTAAGAACAGATAAATTTGCAGCATGGACCAGACATGCATTTTTCGGTTACTTCACCCTAGTCAGTGATCCTCAATCTAAACAATGTAATATGGCCAAAGAGTGTGAAAATTATTACACTGTATGTTCAAAATGTACCGAAGGACAAGCAGGAGTGGTAGGATATGATGCTACAGAACCCACATTTTTGAAATTTCAAAAAATTTGGTGACAGAAATATTCGAATGCATTGAGACAGATGATTAACCGAAGTTGATCGAACTTGGCTACATGTGCCATCGCTCCACCAGCAGTGACACTCAACAAGTAGTACAAATGATAAGCGTCTTCAAATTCAATAGCATCATTTAAGAACAAATAAATTTGCAGCAACGACCAGACATGCACGTTTCGGGTACTTAACCCTCGTCGGTGATCCTCAATCTAAACAAGTGTCAATATTGAAATATATATAATAAATGTAATAAGATGTTGCATAACACTTAGCCCATGAATATTATTCATGAGAATAGTCAACAATGAATAGATATTTCATGAATGTTTATCCACCACTGTCCTTCCGTTCTAGAAAAAGGTCAATAAGTCAAAATACTATTACTTGAACATAAAAACATAAGGCATCAAAATATTTTGACGGTGACAAACGAGCAAATAATGCGTCTCTAGATTCATGGACAAATTGGTGGAAATTAATTGCAAAATTGATATGATAAACACATCTATGAAGATAAGAAGTAATATTTCAGATAAAAGTTCGGTGCATACGAAGGGCAAGTATCAATATAATTTACTTAAGGGATAGCTCAGGAAGAGAAATAGATTGATTGAAATTTCTTGTATTGAATTAAAAGTACTTGTATTTTATTCCTGGTAATAATGTATTAAGTGTGAGAGTTTGTATAAGAGATTATCTGTTGCATAACTGAATGAAAAGAAAGAAGACTGACAATGACAGAATCTAATCATATGTGTGTTATTATTTTAATAAGGCAAACCTACTGACACAAAATAAACCCAAAATGACTCTTCTTTATTTCCTTTCTTTTGACAAGGAAATGTGATTATCGAGAAAACAAATTCATTGGAGAATTCTTATCCCTGCTGTCACATGTACATACATGTTAAGCATGTCGAATTGTTAATTCTATATACCATAATGATTGATAAAGCAATGTATGGACATTTATATCCTGTAGACTTATCATTTTAAAAATGGTTCCTTGAACATTTGAATAAAAAAAAAGAATTTCTGATGGGTCAGACATGTATATTTCGTATAAATTCACTTATTATCAGGGATACTCAAGGCCTAAAAACAAAACATGCCACACTTATTATAAATCTTTCCTACTACGTTATACGACTTTTTTTTAAACATGTGAGCAAAATATAAAAAAGAAATTAAACATGTCAGCAAAATAAAACAAAAACATTAAAAATAGGGAAACGCGTTCAATGAAAGACATATCTAAGATAAATGAAAACAAAAACCTTAGTGCTTGGTGTTTTGATGTCGTTTGTGTGTGTGTGTTTGGTCTTCTTTGTCCCTTCTGTGTTTCTTGTTTTGCCTGTGCAATGTGTTTCCACATTTGCGTTGTTGGTGTTTCGCTGTAGGTGCTGCCATCGAGTCCTGTTGGAAATTCCCTGTTTTCTTGAAAGTCTGTAAAAAGCGGATTTAGTCAAGAAAAATAACATAGTAGTCATCTAAAAATTACAGTGGTTAAAAGCCTCCCCGTAAATGAAAGAATCAGAAACTTTGTCAGGCAAGAGTTATCTCTCTTACGGCACTTTCATGTTACAGGTATATCAACTGAATTCGTTGTCTGAACAGTTGCACTATTGGTTTCATTATGATGCTGTCAACTTTACCGTACTTAATAATACTGAACATTTTTTTTTCAATAATAAAAGGATAATGTGATTGTAGAACTTGTACAATCAAATGTAGAATAAAAAATCTAAGAATTTATCGACAGTTGTGGATGTCGAAGTACCGATTAATTTCATTCAATTTCCGACGAAATTTAAAAGTATAATTAATAAGATATTGAATCATTTGAAAATTTATTAAGATCATTAAGAAATTAAGATACTTAAATTTAGATTCCACATACAGGAATCCGATCTTTCAGGACATTTTGTTTATACTGTCTTTTTTCTAACTTTCAATTAATTCTGAATTCTGAAAAGTGAGTACATGACTACTAATCGTTGACTGTGCTCATAGTCTATACTTTGTACAAATGATATAGTGCAATCAACCAAAGGACAATGAGATAGTTATCTGAGAAACAACTCTCGTATTCATATCAATAGTCCTTCATGAATGCAAACTCCCTAGACAGCTTTATCACCGTGAAGATGTTGAGACCTTTGTTTACTAGTATTTTCTATCAGTATATTTCCGTTAATAAGTTAAATACATGTACTAAACAAAATCACTTTCTACTTCGAAAAAATATTACCGAATAAGTAAAGGAGATAAAAAATAAACGAAGATTTTGCCTTTAAAAGCCAATATTTAGCAAAGTATTAGTGCTACATGTTCCAAACTTACATATTGGATGTATCATTGATCAAACTTCCAGAAAATGACCTTGACCTGCTTATTCGGCTTGAGTGATTTTTCCTTTTTAAAAAGTCAATATTGAGCAAAGTATAAGTGCTACATTTACCAAACTTACATGTTGGATGTATCTTTCATCAAACTTTCCTAAAATGAACTTGACCTGCTTTTCTGCTTGAGTAATTTTGCCTTTTAAAGCCAATATTGAGCAAAGCATAAATGCAACATGCATCAAACTTACATGCGTCTTCAAATTCGATAGCATCATTTAAGAACAGATCAATTTACAGCATGGACCAGTAAAGCACGTATCGGGTACTTAATCCTCGTCAGTGATCCTCAATCTAAACAATTAAATATGACCAAAGAGTGTGAAAAATACTATATCCAAAAATGTACCAAAAAAGTAACAGGATGGATGGGATATGATGCTACAGGACCCACGTTTTAGAAATTTCAAGAGTTTTTGATTACAGAAATTTTCCAATGCGTTGAAGAGACAGACAATCAACCGAAGTTGATCGAACTTGGCTGCATGTGCCCTCGGGGATGTATTTTTGATCAAACTTTCATAAAATGACATTGACCTACTTTTCCCGCTTGAGTGAGTTTGCCTTTAAAGGCCAATATTGAGCAAAGTATGTGTTCTACATTAGTTTACTATCGTGTACATTGTATATGTAAATTGAGAAAAAAGGTGAGCTGAAGAAATTGGCTGTCATTAAAGGCATTATGCTATGTAGTCGAGCATTAGGTGACTCTGGCAACATTTTTTTGTCTTGTGTGAAGTAATAGCTAGACTCTGATCGAAGAACATTGATAATGGCAAGTTGTTTCTTTGAGGTTAAGCCTTGGTTTAAAAACACTCAACATGTGACCAATTGGCGATCGACGCCGACTTAGGACAACCGTCCGCCACGTTAGAAGCAGATGACGTGCGTACAACACTTTCACTTCTCCGGTTACCAAGACGTTTAGATTAACGCACAATCATTATGTTAAATAGCCTCCTCATTGTGGGATGGCGTCACCTGTCAAACAAGATATCAAAACACAAAGGAAACCATATAACCAATTTGGTAGCTGTGGTTGCTGCAACCGAGTGCTGTTGGAAATCACCTCCTTTCTTATTGCTATCCTTGTCTCTCGCTGTTTGTTCACGAATCTGTTTTACCTGCTTCTATCTTCTCCTTTTTTTATATTTTCATATATTACATTTGTGATCATTATAACTTCGGTAATTGAATTTATCCACTTGCACTTGAAACAATATTTTTTATGCTTTCAGTTTTTATTACCTAAAAACTGATACGACTAACATATTTTAATATCGTACGCTATCAATTATGCTATTGTTGTTTGGGAGCATAACGACACAATATATAGAATAATGGACAAGCTAGTGCTAATGGTGATCTTCAAGAATACTCCCTGACTTTGTATCGTTCTTTGACTCTCATATCTCTTCAGTGATGCTATTATTTTGAGTTGTCTTTTCTGAGGTTACTATAAAGCAAACAAAAATGAAATTTGCTCTGTTGTAATTTTTATTTAGATAATCCATATCAAATTATTTAATACATATGAAGAAATTTCTTGTAAACAGAAACATAATTCTCGACCGAGAGGATATACATAAATCAATGAATGAATCAATTCAATGTTTGCGAATGCCCTCATTCCATCAGCATCTTGTGCCTTAAAAAGAGAAAATAATTGATATCATTGGAACACACAAAGAATGTGAAACCCCAGTATCTTGATTTCAATGACATTTCCTTTCTTTCCATGGTGTATGAATAGAACTATGTGTTTATATTCCGTACAACAATAAACATAATTCTTTAAATATACGTTTATTCATAACTTAAAAGTTAGTTTGTTGCAGAAAAATAGGAAGGTAATTAAGATATAAGTCTCTTATTTGTAATGTTTAACGTTTTGTCTACATGAAACAAATATACTAGGTCTAATACATTTGTAACAGAAATTCAAAAGGAAGTGGCACCATGTGCAAAGCAAATATTTTGATATGAATAGTCCCATATACATTGCATTATGTGAAACACATTATTTTATGATTTTGAAAATCTTTTAAATCAAATTTAGAATATGCTTTTCTTCGAATAAAATTATACCAAAAAGAATAAAACGTGTAAGACATATGCCAATTTCGAGTTGTGGTGAGTAGTTGCTTTTTTGAGCTGGTTTAATTCTGCTGATGATTTCTAAGAAAATGTCAATATTGAAATATATGTTCTATAGTACCAATGTTATTGTACTAGACACGTGTTTCGGATATTTGAATCTTCGTCAGTAGTACTTTATGCCAAACAGTTTAAATAAAGCCGAAGTGAATTTTCTGGCGCCATCTACAATGCAGAGTTTTAATTTTCTCTTGCCGAAATGAGCGGCTCCAAATTTTGTGTAGGGTTTATTCAGAAGCGTATCTAAGTGAAAAATATGGTCAAAAATCGTTGGAGGGTAGGCGCAAGGACCTTTGCTCTAAATATAACCGAAAAAAATATGCCGAAACAAAGGTAAGGACAGAGCTATGCAATGAGGGAGATACCCCTAATATATTTCAATGCAGTGCGTAAACACTAAAGCTAGGTGAGCGATACCCTCGGGGACTTAAAGTCCACAAGCAGCGATACCAGCCAAGTGGTTGAAATTGGCAATATTGAAATATATGTTCTATAGTACCAATTTTATTGTACTAAACACGTGTTTCGGATATTTTAATCCTCGTCAGTAGTGCTTTATGCCAAATGGAAAAGATATTTCTAAAGACTTCTGAAAATGATATTCGAAAATTTCTGTTATCAAATATTTCTTGAATTTTCTTAAACGTGGGTCTTGTAGCATCATATCCCACCCATCCTGCTACGTCTTTCCGTATATTTTTGGACATAATAAGTTTCACACCTTATGGCCATATCACATTATTTAGATTGAGGACCACTGACGAGGGTAAAGTACCCGAAACGTACATGCATGTCTGGTCCATGCTGCAAATTTATGTTCTTAATGATGCTATTGAATTTGAAGACGTTGAACATTGGCAAAGTATTAATCCCGTCGCGTAGAATCTTGGGTGTGAAATAGATCAAAAGTGAAGAACCCACAAATTAGTACGCAACTGCACAATATCGAGGCAAAAAAATTCAGTAGTTTTACTGTAATTGCCGTGATGATTTTACAAGTAAAGAGATGATAATTATGGATATATAATCAATGATATTTTATTTACTCTTTCACAAAAAAAAATCTTTCAAATAAAACAACATACGATTAGTTATACAGAAATACAAAAATAGATATTGATACAAATTATATCTTTACAAATAATCCATGAACAATTCATGATTTCATGTATATTCGAATACATCAAGTCCGCCATCCAATAATATAGACGAAACAAATGTCAGAGATCTCTTTATATAAACATCATAGCAACAAAAGAACAGAACACAATGCATGCGCGGATCAAAGGCGAAGGGCTTCATCAATTTATTAAAATTGTTTTTTTTTCTTTTTATACGCATAATTTACTTAAAAGCAAATATCAAACTCCATCCCCATTCTGGAAATTCAGATCCGCGCATGCAATATAAAATGCTAAAACACATATTCAAGAAAATGATTGTTTAGCTTCCGACTTGGATTTCCTACTTCCTCGTCCGAAAAGTCTACTCAGGAAGTGTCTTGGTCCTTTAAAAGAAGGCATTTTGGACACTGATTTCTTGGCCTGGACACGCAGAACGGGTTCCGGGAGGGAGGGATTCAGTTTAAATCTGATCTGATTCAACATGCCTACCAACAGTTCGTCCACATTGTGGTTCAGGGCCGCTGATGTTTCTGTGTATTTGGCGTCATACTGCAATGCCGCATCAAGGGCTTCTGGAATTTAAAGAAGGAAAGTTTAGTTTGGTACAACTCATGGCCAAAGTGTGCGACGAAATGTCGAAAAACAACGCTAAAATGAGTACACACGTTCACAAAAAAAACCACACAAGATAAATACGAACGAAAGAACAACTGTAAGAAAATCAAAGGAAATTAGATGTGTAGCGTGTCCAACTTAAACAAGACGTCGTAAATTGAGGGAACATACAATTGAAACGACAGTAGGATTCGTCAAAATTAAAACTTTGAAGAAAGGTTCTTTTCAATTTTCGTTAAACTTTCTTTAACAACGTTTCACAAACAAGTTACACATCTTATATAGGTGTCTCACGTTGGCTCAGATGTTGGCGTGAGGGGGTCCGAGGAGCAGGAGGAAACCGGAGTACCCGGAGAACCCCCCCCCCTGTAGAGACATGGGTGGGAGACCACCTACCCTCCCACATAGGACCCTTCGCCGAATCTGGGATTCGAACCCGGGACCTTAGAGGTGAGAAGCGAGCGCGCTACCCTTGCGCTAACCCAAGTTTCTTTACCAAACATATGGCAACAATTACACAATTAAAGGTACTTTTTGATAATGTTATGTTCATTGCTCCTTTTGTATGATATTTCTGATTGTTGGTGTCTTCGAGTTTTTCAATGTGTAAGCATGACTGTATATTAAACTTGTTAACTATAATATCATTTTAATTCATGGGGTCTCCTCGTATATATGAATTTATATATTTTTTTGTTTCTGAAATTAATTCAAAACAATTATTGAAAAAAAAATACAATTTGAATAAAGCTTTTTCGGTTCTTTTTCTTTAATGTCTTGTCTCCACAGTGTGTCACATTTTATGAAGACCCAGAATTTCTTGGAACTACTAAAGAATACATTATTAAATTGTCGTAATTCCTTACATATTTTTTTCAACGTTTGCTCCATCTGACACATAAACGAAACGAACCGCTTTAACAGAGCAACTGACATTCTGTGATGAGCTCTAAAATAATCTAATGGTTAAGATTACTGGAACAAAGTATAACACTATTAACTAAGATGACGGAGCTCAGTAATATAGCTTGGCAATGATATGGATGATATAGGTAATTGTTAGGGTGATAACCTCTGCGAAAACGCAAAACGATTTCAATAGATTTTTATGAAAATTGATCAGCCTGCCAAGTGTTTACTTGTAATTTCTGTGAGAAACTGCGCAGTTTCTCACAGATATATAATGCAAGCTTTGTGATAAGAATATTTCTTATTACATTTTTAATTTGAAAAAAGCAGCTACGTGCAAGTAGGCCTTCAACCTTGAAATGACAGACTACATATGAAGAACAAATATACAATTGTTATATAACTCATTTAAACGAAGGAGACAAGTAAACAACAATACTTTGACTATATGATGCATTGCATATCATATTAATTTTCTCTGATTATGATCTCGTTCCATGCTTGAGAGTTCTTTACGGCGCACAAGGTTGACACTGTTTTTTTTTTCTATGCAGAGCCTTGCTAGATATTGCATTTATTAAATGATTCTTGTTATTTGTTTTCGGATTAATCTTTCCTTATTATTATTATTTGGTTTCATCAATTGTTTGCAGTTCCACGTAAAAAATGAAAATATTTTTCGTTGCGTTCAAGACTATTTCTTTACCCACCCTACCAAAATTTGAAATATCATGGTATGGCAATAAAGTCTTATCGTGGTAAGAAAAAGCTCAAACTTTAAAAAATAATCTTAATGCCCACGTGGTGACAAATTAAATTTTCTGTAAAACGTATCTAATGTATGTTTGGTGTCCATATAAACACAGTAAACCAAAACTTTATAACTACGAAAAAGACACAATACCTTCTATAGCAAGTGTCAAAGAGATAAGCCACGACTATTCTAATTCTAAGAAAACTTCAGGATATTCATTTGCTGCACAGGAAAGAAATTCGGTCTCTATACCCTAAGTGCACTGTTGCTTTTCTATTGTTTTCTTTCTTTTATGTGACATTTCTTATGCATTATATTACTTATTTATTC
Source organism: Pinctada fucata (assembly GCA_028142955.1). Classification (NCBI taxonomy): domain Eukaryota; kingdom Metazoa; phylum Mollusca; class Bivalvia; order Pterioida; family Pteriidae; genus Pinctada; species Pinctada fucata. The sequence goes on along the minus strand of AP027113.1, from coordinate 47,144,063 downwards.
GGGCATGTGCATGACAGTGATAAATAAGGGGTAAGTGCAGAGCAATTCAACACTGCCAAGTTATATTTTAACAAGTCGTAAGACATAGATTTCTCTCTCTTGGACAAGAAGCAGATTGGTAAATTTATTGCAAACACCAACAGTTTTTAGCCTGGTAATGACGTCAAAGGAGGTGAAAATGGGGCTAATGGGTGATAGACTTGTCCCGAATATGTTCCATAATCACATGTGATATTTGCTGTTCGTTTTACGAACTGAAGAGGCTGTCAAAGATGGAGGGTCTTAAATCAAAATTTTATCTCCGTGTTAATAAAATGTAACAGAAACTTGCTGTTTGTATTATTCATTTATCAGAGGGAAATGCATTTAAACGTATGGTAGTTAACAGGTTAATCACTACCACTAATGGTCTTAAAAGTACCTTCATAGTACGCATATCAAAGGAAACAGTGCACGTTACCTTGGCATTTTTCTCCGTTGTAAGATGGACACTATAAGACCTTTTCATGGTATTCACTGAAAAATACATTTGTTCAACCATAGGGGTCTCAAAATCATGTAAAACCCGAGGCTTGTCGAGTGTTTTGCAAAATTGTGCAATCGCGAGGTTGGAAACGATGTATCGTTCTTAGAAGAACATGAAACAGTAATTTTCTCTCATATCTAAGGACCAAAGTCAAAACTGAAATAAAAGAGACGAAATTTGAAAAAAAATATCTAGTTGTTCAAATCGCAAAAAAAAATTACGATATTCTATACAAATAAACTAGGAATATTAAGCTTTTCAAAATTTAACACAAGAATATTTGAAAAACGATAAAAAAATCGATGTTTTATTTCCACGTTGCCGCTTCGTGTAGCTTGTTTGTTTTGCGGGCTGAAATCATGACATGACAATAACGTAAACAATCGGATCAATAACGTCACGTAATATGTGATACAGCTAACTCGTAATATGTGATACAGCTGCCACGTGATATGTGATACAACAGTCACGTGATATGTGATTTAGATGCAGCTCACATAGCTGTATTTCATGGGTCTTCTCTATAACATATACGCTTTTGTTAATACATCATAATAAACAATTTGCACATTAGTGAAACAAGACAACCATAAAAACAAATTCACATACATACATAAGATGCAATGCAAAGATAATCACAAAACATATATATACATATTACAGATATAAATACACATATAAGACACCCTGCTTTCCTGTGCAAAGACTTATAAGTTGTGACCTGGCTCGTTTCTGTTTTGTGAGTGTGTCTTCAGTTAATATCACTTCAACATGATCTTGTTTAGCAATTTCTCTTGTTCCTTTTTTAATTCCATACAAACATAAAAAAGTAAACGTAATCAAATCGAAGTACAAATTCTTACCTTCCGTTTTAACTTTTCTCTTCCGGACGAGATCAGCCTTATTTCCTACGAGTATAGTTGCCCGGTCAGTGCCTATATCCAGCAGTAGTTCGGCCAGAAGGTCCACCGCTGTGTCAAAAGTATCCCTGTGGGCAATTGAGAAGACCACCATATAAGCATCGGCCTTTACTTCATGTAGGTCAACCTGAAAATATTTCATAGCCTTTAAGTTCTTTTGTTATTGTCTGCTTACCTGGTATATAACTTAAAAATTTAATTCCTGATCGGAAATTGTGCTACCTAAGAAAAAAGAAATGTCAAAATCTTGTCAGTGTACAGGTACTGGAAAATTGTTAAAGAGACAGATTCCTTTTTCATTCTTCGTGAATTGATCTGCATATGTACAAAAATCGAGAATTGCGTTTTAATACAGTTTGATTGCGTTCTCAATAAAAACTTTTCTCTCGTACAATATTCAAACATTCAGTCATATTATTTACTATTATTTACTGAAAAAGGATTACAGTTCCTATGATTGTTTTTATTTTCTTTGAACAAGACAATGTCCTTTTTCACTCTGATAAACACGATTAATGGATAGAAGATTGTTTTGCATGTATTATTACAAATGTAATTGTATGGATAAAACCTCTACAAAATCACTAAACCAAGAATGAAACCAAAGTTCTTCCTGGCTAGTCTATGCTGGAAAAAACGAAACTGGTTACAATAAACGTAGGTGGACAACATCACTAATAGCCAAATTCCTCATGCAGAACGTTAATAGATATTATTAGATAGGAAAAATAGTCTTAGTAGTGGAATTGTACACAAGGAACATTTCCAAATGATTGAAGATGATGGATATTTTAAGTTACTGATTGAAGCTGCGCAGATAAAGAAGACGGTACTCAATTTTGTTGTCTTCCTACACTACTTGACACCGCTCCATCGTCATTGACGTCTTGTTGGCGTGCATTATTCTCTAGTTTTCTGTATCATTCTACTTGATTCAATGATTGAAACTCTGGCTTTTATGTTTTATCTTGATATGAATTTATAATCCTCTAAATTCCAAGAGAAAAGACTTCTGGCGTCGTCTAAATTGTTGCTTCACGACTTTATTTCGATTCTACTCGATGGAATTTAAAGATGAAATGGAAAACAGTCATATCAGGCCTCTAGTATCTTTCACATAAATTGTTCTTTTGTATCAAACAACAGACAGTCCGTCCAATATGACACCATGGAAGCAAATCAGGACATATGTTAAAAAAAAGTTTATGATGTAATTTGAGCCTTATCTGATCTTCTATTTACATGTAGCCATGGTGTATGCTGTTTGTGTTTTTGTCTCGTACGTCCGTACACGTCCATGTGTCTTGCATGGCTCGCATGGTTTGCTAATTACTTTGTCGCTTATTTTCTTCGTACTATGGTGGCATTTGTGAGATTTGCTCCTTTTATGTTTATCCAAGAAGTTTTTTTTTCTATGTATGGTAGGACTATAGAAAAGATTTCACATTTAAACATCATTAATATTGATTTTATGAGAAGATAGGATTCTCTTGAAGTTTAAGTGAAATAGGTGTTTGCTCGGTTAACAAAATTTACAACACCAATTCAATCAAAATTTACACAGGACAACTAGTGTTCTGAAATAAATCAGTTTATACTATTTCCTTCTCTTATAAATGTAGCATATTTGCAATTGCATATGACAGCTTAGAAGTTATCTTATAAAATGGATTATACATTTTATTAATTTTAAGGGAGCATATCTAATTATATCTATTATGTTCCATAATGCGCGTTAGCATCAAATCAAGCCAAGTTACTATGACGTCATAGTACAAACCACGCCACTGCGGTTATACTCCTATAATTACAGTGTAAATTCTATACATATGAATGGGCATATGTAAATATTTATAGAATAACTGTCTTTTGGAATGTGATTATACTGTGATAACCTACAATGGATCCAGGAATTATGTTCCATAACGCGCATTATGGAACATAATTCCTGGATCCATTGTAGGTTATCACAGTATAATCACATTCCAAAAGACAGTTATTCTATAAATAATCACGGTGTAAATTCTATACAAATGAATGGGCATATGTAAATATTGTAAGATAATGCGCATGTGCTGCTGTACATTTTTGCTTCATTTACATTATAACTCGTACTACCGATCTGTTAAAAAATAACAATACCCCAGGACATTAACCACATCATTGTTGCTATATCAAGTCTCAAATTACCCTGGAACTGAAAATAGTAGCGCACGAAAGACAATACGAAACCAAAGGAAGTAATGGATAATAATATTAGAACCTGAATTAGATTACTTAGAAAGAAGGGGACTCAACACTCGGCTGCAGCACTTACAGCAAAATCCCAAAACACCCGTTAAAAAACTCAGATCAGACACGCACAGAAAGAGACGCAAAAGGGACAAGGAACACCAACTCACATCTTAAAAACATGAAACGAGTAACGTGAAGACAAAAGGATAAGCAAAATTGTATGCAACAGGCATGGATGTTTGTTATATTCAGTCTTTATCAGTTTCTGTGATATTATAAAGCAAATACAGAGGTCACCATAAAAAGTGTCACAATAGATCGTTTCCATGACTGCAGATCAGTCATTAACCTAATTAAGCTTCAACTTGAGAATATTATAAGAGGATGTTCAATAGTGGAGTATCCGGACTAAAAGTCTATGCGGGAAGCATAGATTTATGAAAAGGCAAGATACATGAATGAATGAAATCTTTCGATAAAATATGAGTCTGCGGTGTATGAAAATCACATATCATTTTTATTCCACCTTTACCGCGTCACGTGTATACATGCAGTGTGGAATGTATGTTTTTAGAAATACCTTGTTAACAATATAGAAATAACAGGAAGCTTCTAACTGGTCAAACTCCGTTCGTGAACCTCTCTTATTGGAAAATCATCTTTGTGATTTGATTTCGGAGTCTTTATCATCTCCAGACATAGGACTGATGATATTTGATATCAGTGGAATGAGATTTTGACCCTTAAATCAAGAGTGGACACACGACTTTTCATACTAATTATATGTATTAGACATCTAAGTTCATACTAGGAATCATGGCAGTATACTGATGATTTAGTTTTGACGTCTGAATCAAAGCAAGACTTAGTTTTGACTGGGTTGATGGATTTATGATATGAAATATAAAACATTCAAAGTCTCTTTGGTTTATGTTCCATTATTTGACATTTTTGTGTGCTGGTTTTGTAATTTTTTTCTTCTGATTTGTTTGTTTCGGGGGGGGGGGGGGGTAGGATTTTGGGAGTAGTTTTGGTTTTGTTTCATCTTGTTTTGTTCTATGCTTTGTAGTGGTTGATGTTTTTGTTTCATTTGACAATCAAGCAAAGCATGCCAACGCAATTCTAAAATGACCCGGTGACATTCATGTAACATTTATCTGCCAATGATCTGAACAAACCTCATTTTCAGCGTCCAGGAACTCCATAGTGGATTCCTCCCCATTGAGAAGCACCGATACCGTGTACTCGCGTTCACTCTGCTCTGAAACAGAAAAATTCACATAAGGTATTGATAAGGCCAAAAGAAGGTGAGATAACCTAGGATGTTAACACGACACTACAAAGCTTTTCAATCAGAGAGCAGTTTTTACATCCATCGGCGTTAAGCTAATGGATAAGGATTCTGCTTAAAGAATCTCACTTACAATGATATCCTTAATTTGTTATTTTAAACAAGAGAATAAGACAGCTTGTTATCAATGACGCTGATTGGGCGTTTCAACAGCAGTATTGTCTTAAATTCTCTTGTTTGACTACTTTTAAAAACGCACGACAAAGGTGCCAGCAGGAGATGCCTACCATAGCTGGCTCCTTATATCGGTTTCCTCTGTTCATTTATTGAATAATTATAGGTTAACTACTCATTATTACATGTGGCGATGCCATTTGCTTATTTTTTCCTGAACTCTTTTATATTGTTTGACACCAATGCTTTGTGAAAACTTTGGAAGGTGTTCGTTTAATCAAACATTTCTAATGAATATTTTCGATATATACATATATCATTATATGTATTATGCAACTGATCGGTACTTCTTTAACGTTTATATTAAATGAGGATTATTTTGTCTGAATTGATCCAAACCTACGTAGTGCAGTCTTTAGTTCTCTTTGTTTTGCAATATCAACACCAGAACACTTCAACTCATTCGAACGTTAATTTCCGGTTTTCACAAACATTGCCGACATTCAAAACCAACTTACGGTTTATTCCTTATTACGAGAATGTAGCGTCATCTACAATTTTTTCTATCAGCTGAATTGTTCTCTCAAGATGTTATTATTTTCAAGATTCATTTAATGATGTGTCTTTTTGTTGTTTTTTTTTGCTTTTGCTTTTTAATTGCAATTTTATGTGAAACATTCGGCCATCACTGTGCCCAATGCAAAGTAGTATTTTTTTTTTAATTTCAGCGCTACATTTATTTTGTTCAGTTATACTCCTTCAGTTATAAGTCAAGCTTCAATCATAACCTATTTCAGTACTATATGGTAAATTATCGACAAATCCATATAATTTCTCATAGAGCTACTTCCTTTCAGTGCCAGGAGCCAATCGTGTAACGTCCTTCTCTATCTGTTTGTTTCATTTTAACCTTGATCCATCACTGAACCTTAGAAATTAGGGTCTGCACAAGGAATCATTGCTTTTCTAGACATCGTAATTTATCTTTTTTGACCTGATATCGTTAGTTTATGACGCATCAATTATTCTTTTCTATGACGTTATCTTCCATATATCATACAAAGAATGCATGTAGTCAAGTCAAAGTGTGTAAAACTCGGAGAAAAACATTTTTCATAATTACGTCCTAGCGTCAAGGATCCAAGAGAGCTGTTCTAACTGTGGTCGACGTTGGCGTGCGTTTGTTTTTCTTCAATTATTACGTTGTGGGCTTTTCGTGGTTGTAGTCTTGTTTTCTTCTCATTTTTTCGTAATGGCTGAATTATCTTTGTTGTCTTCTCTGTAAAGGGGAGGGGTCTTCTTCTTGGTGTCATCAAGAATGAGTGAATAAAGCAACGCCTACTCTTTAAAAAAAATCAGAAAAAAAACTAATGGCAACTCAATGTGTCTGCTTCAATGTACTTTTTGTATAAACTCAAAGACATCGGTGCTAATGGAGTCGGAAAAAGTGACAGTCAAATCCATTAGATACGACTTCACACACTTTCCTGTTATAATTCCAAAACGAAGTTGACCCAGAGTGTCTAAGAAACTCCATTTAAATGGTACGAATTCCCAAGAAATATCTCCATGACCACGGTTCTTTCTAAATCTTTGATACAGTACAAGAAATAGAATCGTCCTTGTTGACCTTGTAGCTTACAAGAATCACTGATGAGAGCTATTTCTACATCATTTGCCTACGTTCACAGATTACCCTTGGTTATACTTTCTTGTAAACTGTATAATAGACATTTGATTGAATAATCGGAAATACTGTGCTTTTCTTCAAGCGAAAGGAAATAGAAATCTTTTGTATTATATTTAATTTTTCCGCCGTTTTGTTGATGTACATTAGTAACAATTTTTCATTTGCTTTGCAATTTTCTTATTTCTTATCTCCGTTGGAGACACAGTGGGCATTACTGATTTAGAACAAACAACAAAGTGCATTCGGTATACTATAGGTTTAGGATCCTTAAGTACCATTTTGACTCCTGTACTTTTCTCTATTGATATTTTGCGAATGGATATGATATTAGGAGATAAATTGCTAATGAACGAAAACAGGAAATACATACTCCTCCCGACCGATGCACTTGCTTAGTTCTTTTTTAGTTTATGTAATGAAGATATGAAAGATTATCAAGGAGATGGCTTGTTTGTAAATCCATTTTGCAGTGAAAAGGCTTTATGTTAATAAAACCCCTGTGTGTGTTGGGAAACCTATGTATCCAGAAAAATGGACGGGTTGTGTTAATTAAACTCCTGTGTGTGTTGGGAAACCTATGTATCGAGAAAAATGGACGGGTTGTGTTAATTAAACTCCTGTGTGTGTTGGGAAACCTATGTATACAAATAAATGGACAGGTTGTGTTAATTAAACTCCTGTGTGTGTTGGGAAACCTATGTATCCAGAAAAATGGACGGGTTGTGTTAATTAAACTCCTGTGTGTGTTGGGAAACCTATGTATCGAGAAAAATGGACGGGTTGTGTTAATTAAACTCCTGTGTGTGTTGGGAAACCTATGTATCCAGAAAAATGGACGGGTTGTGTTAATTAAACTCCTGTGTGAGTTGGGAAACCTATGTATCCAGAAAAATGGACGGGTTGTGTTAATTAAACTCCTGTGTGTGTTGGGAAACCTATGTATCCAGAAAAATGGACGGGTTGTGTTAATTAAACTCCTGTGTGTGTTGGGAAACCTATGTATCCAGAAAAATGGACGGGTTGTGTTAATTAAACTCCTGTGTGTGTTGGGAAACCTATGTATCCAGAAAAATGGACGGGTTGTGTTAATAAAACTCCTGTGTGTGTTGGGAAACCTATGTATCCAGAAAAATGGACGGGTTGTGTTAATTAAACTCCTGTGTGTGTTGGGAAACCTATGTATCCAGAAAAATGGACGGGTTGTGTTAATTAAACTCCTGTGTGTGTTGGGAAACCTATGTATACAAATAAATGGACGGGTTGTGTTAATTAAACTCCTGTGTTTGTTGGGAAACCTATGTATCCAGAAAAATGGACGGGTTGTGTTAATTAAACTCCTGTGTGTGTTGGGAAACCTATGTATCCAGAAAAATGGACGGGTTGTGTTTATTAACCTCCTGTGTGCGTTTGGAAACCTATGTATCCAGAAAAATGGACGGGTTGTGTTAATTAAACTCCTGTGTGTGTTGGGAAACCTATGTATCCAGAAACATGGACGGGTTGTGTTAATTAAACTCCTGTGTGTGTTTGGAAACCTATGTATCCAGAAAAATGGACGGGTTGTGTTAATTAAACTCCTGTGTGTGCTGGGAAACCTATGTATCCAGAAAATGGACGGGTTGTGTTAATTAAACTCCTGTGTGTGTTGGGAAACCTATGTATCCAGAAACATGGACGGGTTGTGTTAATTAAACTCCTGTGTGTGTTGGGAAACCTATGTATCCAGAAAAATGGACGGGTTGTGTTAATTAAACTCCTGTGTGTGCTGGGAAACCTATGTATCCAGAAAAATGGACGGGTTGTGTTAATTAAACTCCTGTGTGTGTTGGGAAACCTATGTATCCAAATAAATGGACGGGTTGTGTTAATTTAACTCCTGTGTGTGTTGGGAAACCTATGTATCCAAATAAATGGACGGGTTGTGTTAATTAAACTCCTGTGTGCGTTGGGAAATCTATGTATCCAAATAAATGGACGGGTTGTGTTAATTAAACTCCTGTGTGTGTTGGGAAACCTATGTATACAAATAAATGGACGGGTTGTGTTAATTAAACTCCTGTGTGTGTTGGGAAACCTATGTATCCAGATAAATGGACGGTTTGTGTTAATGAAACTCCTGTGTGTGTTGGGAAACCTATGTATCCAAATAAATGGACGGGTTGTGTTAATTAAACTCCTGTGTGTGTTGGGAAACCTATGTATACAAATAAATGGACGGGTTGTGTTAATTAAACTCCTGTGTGTGTTGGGAAACCTATGTATCCAGATAAATGGACGGTTTGTGTTAATGAAACTCCTGTGTGTGTTGGGAAACCTATGTATCCAAATAAATGGACGGGTTGTGTTAATTAAACTCCTGTGTATGTTGGGAAACCTATGTATTCAGATAAATGGACGGGTTGTGTGCAATGTATCCGAATAAGCACATAATTTGCTGTGAATATCGAAGAAGCGGTCTAAAATCGGCACCGGTGCAAAGTGGTCTCCCTCCAAGCTTTAATGTTTTGTTCTTTGTGTTTCGTGTACAATATTTTCTGTGTTCGGTTTAGCTTGCAGGTTGGTGCTGTTGGTGTTGAACTTCTATCCTCTTGTTCTCCTAATCTACATAGCGATGATTACAAGTGTGGTTAATCGTTCTGTTGATCGTTTCTTCAAACGCATCTGAAAATTTCTGTTCACAAAAATTTCTCGAAATTTCTAAAAAATGGGCCCTATAGCATTATATCCCATCCATCCTGCTACGTCTATCGTTTGGTTTTTTTTTTAATTTTTTGAGGGGGGGTCATAACTTTCACAGTATTTCGCCATATTTCATTATTTGGATTGAAGATCACATCCCTGACGCGGGTAAAAAAAACCGAAACGTGCATGTCTAGTTCATGCTGCAAATTCATCTGTGTTTATTCAGTTAAATAAAGATATTGAATTTGAAGACGTGTATTATCTATGTGGCTTCTATTGTTTGTTGTAATATTGTGTGATAGTGTGTTTCGCTGTGATCACAGCAACATTGTTCTGTTTGAGAATAAAGCTTTTCTTTCAATATTCTATCAAGAAACTGTCTTCAATGGATCATCTCATCCATGATAATCTGTTTTGCAACTTAGGTATGTTTTACATATTAATTTTATCTGACTGAAAAAAAAATGATACAAGTACTGAGCACCACAAACATCACCATTTCCTTATATAAGTTCCCAAAACAAGGATACACCGAGTTGAATAGGAACAAACCCTATATCTATAGATGATACGTCTGTATGAAATGAAAATTGAAATATACCGTTGTTGATGATAAATTGGAAAATACGGCAGGGACTATATTTTTCACCCCATGATATGTGTTTATCATTTACTATCCTTTCACCATATTACTTGTAGCCCATCATGTCACAGAAGTCTGCCATTGAAAAACCATTGCTGTCTTCGAAATGTAGTAGGGCTTGGACGATACTGCAACCAGCCGATCCGATACGTATAACGATACCTGATCATATCCGATACGATACGTAACGTGATATTAAGTTGATTAATAAAACCTTCTCAAAAAGTTATTTGATAGTATTTACATGCATCATATAAGTAGCTTTTTTATTCAACATATTATATTTATTCAACACTAACTTTCTGTCTAGAATAAAGATTAAAAAATAAATAAATAAACGGTTTGTTATTTTTTTTTTTTTTTTTTTTTTTTTTGGTGCGGTCGGGGAGGGGGGGGGGGGTTTAACGATACTTGGATCGCGAATAAAAAAATTTTGCGATGCATCGGAGTATCGTCCCAGCCCTAAAATGTAGTCACTTTTTGTGATTGTCATATATGAATTTGTCAAATATTTTGGTTTCAAAGTTGGGCGGTATTTTTTATTCAAAAGCCATTAATTTTGCTCACTTTCTTCCAATTTTCGTTATTTTTTTTCATTCAAAATTTGCTTATTATGCGAAACTTAGACTGAAAGTTATAATCACGTTAATCGGCCGCACCCATTCTTTTATTCTCAATTCTATCTTCATTTTGCTCCGCTCCATTGACTTTTGGCAATGAAGACACTAACACAGAGAAAGGAAAGATGAACTTGCAGAGGAAATGATTTGTACAGGTGCATACTTTCTATATATAGTACCATAATGACTTTACCTGTGTTCTCTCCTCATTATTTCAGAAAATCGCTTCAGTTTTTCAGCTTCTTAACCGTCAATAGATTATTAAAATGCAATACAAAAAACTTCATTCATACCCAAGTACGAGGTAGACATATACTTCTTCCGTTTATTCCTGTAAAAAAAATTACGACCTCTCTTACATGAACGAATGAGAGAGTGAACGAACGAAATGAATACATATTCTTTTTATTAGGACCATACCGTTTTTCAGAAACAAGTATTCCGAAGACCTCGAGATGTCATTACAAAATGCATGGGTATTCATCTTGATTTTTACTGATGATATAATTATACATGTAATCATTTGGTAGTAAGAGTTTCAATAGGCTGACTTCTCTAAAAATGGATAGCATGTTTGTAATAATTTATTAAAATCTATTCCTTTTAATTTTATAATTAAGGAATAAGTATCTTATTTTTGCGTTCATGGCTTTTACACTCTGGTTCGACAGGCGCAAATTTCATGAACCGCGTAGAGGTTTTCGAACAATTTGCGCCTGTCGAACCAGAGTGTAAAAGCCATGAACGCAAAAAATAAGACACTCATTGCTTATATTTACATTCAGAGACATTCAAATGTAAAATATCTTTGAAAACATTCTCCAATTTTCATAGAGATTGAGTGAAAATCGACATCTGAATGTTTCACGTATGTCAATTCTCCCTACCTGGACGGACAAGAAATATTCCATGGCAAAGGATCAAAACATAGGTAAGAATAACTGACCTTTTTTATTTAAATTTTTTTTTCACGATGAGATTCAATTTGAAGAAAACAAGGCCTTATTTACAATAAGAGTAGTCGGTGCTGCATAAATTTATTTCGGTTGCGCCATCTACATCGAAGTTCATATTTACAAATATGCTGTTAAAACGTTTTCACAGTGTAAATACATGTTGTAAGTATCTATTGAAACGTTTTCACGATAATTTTAACCGTTTATAAACAATTAGAAGAAAATAAAACCTTATTCTATAAGAGCAGTCAGAGCCGCATAAATTCATTTCGGTAGTGCCATCTACATTGATGCTCAATTGGACTCTTATACATAGAGTTGTTTTCACATTTCAATGTTTTGAGGGAATTATTTTGATTGTCCCAGTCTGTTTCTTCATTTTTTATAGTCTCATTCACCATTGACATGTTGGGAATCTCCTTCTGCTCGCAAGTTTGAAATTCGTGCGCGCACGCACGTAATGTGATTGGGGTCAACCAGTGTTCATCGTGAAATGAACGTCAAAATTGAATAGAAGTTTAACATAGGAAATCAACTTGCAATGTAAATATTTTAACTTCAAATTATGATTTACTCATAAATCACTTACTATCCAATTCTAATAACAACAAAGAACATGTAGATCGTAAGACAGCCAGTGACTAGTGAATGCCAAAACATTACGTAAAACAATGTTTTGTACTAATTATAAGTGACTTGTACATAACTTCACGCTGCATTTCAGAAATGCAATAATCTGGTAGACATAGCGTAAAGCTTTGTGAGTAACCGTAGAAACGCGCGGATTATGTCATTTTGACATTATGCTTTGATATGATTGCCTCCGCCCCTACAATTATTCGCAAAATTAATCTCATTATAGAGGAAACTTTCGATCTTACAATAGTTCGAGATATATCCCCCTATACTGATAAATCTGCCGACAAAGTAGCCAAAATTCAATTTTTCGATTTCCGAAGTGAATTGTGCGCCCAGGAATAACATTTTGTCATCATTTGAATATTAATATGTACATTTTGTACAAGACTCAAGTATCTGACATTTTTTCTTTTAATTAATATCAAAAGGAAAAGCGCAATTGGTGTATTTTCTTGAAATGGAATATACAGGTACAGTTGTTGTGAATATACATAAACCATCCGATAAGACCACCGTTATCAAAGAAATGGATAATCCTGAACAATTTATTTTCCCTTCCGTAATCATTTGGTTGTTCGCCAGTTGTTAAGTACAAAAAGTAGAAAGGTGGTTTCTATGAAACATAACAACTCGATTTCCGTGAATATTCTTCTATACGCCTAATATTTATTTGATGGGAAATGATAATTTTAAAATGATAATATCGAATTATGAGTATTCATTGTACCCTCTCAACCCTTTTAGCTTAAGTTGTAAACTTGTTTGTTTTTCTTTTCTGGACTTCGTGATTTCTAGATCCAACAGTATCATTTTAACATAGAAAGATCGGAAGAAATCAACCGGCAACATTTTCCTTGATTATAAGGGATCCTCCCCTCCCAATCCCTTTTTATTATAAGGGTCCTCCCTTCCCAATCCCTTAAAGTAAATATTAAATCCAAATCGCGCTCAAAGAAGTTATTGACTTTTCATATTCCTTTTCACAGATTGGAACTTTTCAACATTATATATACAAGATATAATACTGGGGCAACTTGTTGCATATCAACCTGGGGAAAAACTGATGAGATGTAACATGTAATAGGTAGAGTATTTCTACAGTTCCGATTCCACTCGAAATCTAATAACATTTAAATGGCAATCTTACACGAAATCACTCTAGCATTACGATGGAAAAAGGATATTGAAGATTTCTTATGGAAACATTCAACTTGTTAATATGGTTAATGAACATAATCATAATTGCTTTGTTCCTTTTATTTTCCGTTCCTTCAATTATATGGGTTTTCTTTTTCTTTCGTTCTTATAGCAAATATGCATGCAGTTTTCGAAATATTATATATTTAATTAGTTTGTACACATTTGAATTTTTCAACAGCAAATGTACTTGATATACTACCTAAAGGCAATTTGTTGAATATCAACCGGAAATAACATGAAAAAGTGCTGTTTTTGTCTTTGAAATCTACTTTCACTGGCGGATAGCCATTTAATCGCTTTACATCATACATCCAGCTTGTAATTTGTGCTCATTCTGACGTCATTATAATCTATGAAAATCAGGTTCAATGACTAATTCTCTCTGTAGCCTATTTTTGTTTCTGATTATTGACAGCTATCAGTAACCTTTATCACGTGATAATCTTAGATTCTATTTACAGCCACGTGATCTGATATGCTACGGGAATTTTTCTCACCGTATATCAGACATATTTTGTACCTCTTCCTTAATCTTCGTCATTTTCCTCTTTCAATATTACTCTTTAGCCTCACCATGATGCTTATTTCATCAGATTCTCCCCTGTTAAAGACTTCATACAATGTATCTCAGTTTTTTATTATTTGAAATAGCTGAATTATTCTGAAGAAACTGTGTATAATTCATAATACATGTAATAACATCGTTTTCCTATGTGCGAGTTAAAAACAAATGCCGACACACACACAAAAAAAAACCCCGATAGCAAATGAAGTTGAAATTACCCAAAATTGCCCAACCAAACTAAAAATAACAAATTGGTTTAACCTTGTTTTGATTAAAACGAGGAGAAGATAATTACCCAGAATTCTCCATCGATGTTGTAGACAAAGATCATGTCAAGAATGTTAATTACACACCGTGGTCCAATAATGTCAGAAACGAGAAATCCGGTAAAAAAACGTAGTTGAATTATCATGGGCGAACATTACTGTCATAACGACTCGGAATGAAGCATTCGGCGTACGTTTGTAGATCCTTATCATAAAGGAAGCATGTTGTCCTTAGACATGTTAAGAGAGAAAAATAAAGGTAGCAAGTGAATAATCACAGTAAAACAAAGATAATTTTGTTGATTATGACCCACATGTATCAACTTTCAGATATCCAAGGTCAAAATTTTACTATTTATTACTACATGTATTTCTTCTATTCTATACAAGGACGATTGCTCTTATACAGAAAAGTTTTAAGAATTACCAATGATATCAATGAAAGAAAAACAAAGAGTATTGTTACAGTTCTGCGGAAAGAGGTATTTCAACTTAATTTTAAAAGAAATCGAGAATCCCTAATAAAATATAGCAGCTATTTTTTACACTTGCGAATTATGACCACTATTTCATTACTACTGTATGCAAAAATATAAACCATACAATATAGTCTGAAAAAATAATAAAACCGAATCAGTTCATTCATCCCACACACCAACCTCCCCCCCCCCCCCCTTTTTTTTATATTTTCCCGCTGGTCAATATTTGAAAGTGAAAATAGAATCTTACCAGTTGATGTGTCGAATGCGATATACTCTGAGGTCATGAACTGATGAGTCAAGGTCGACTTTCCAACTCCGGGGGCACCAAGCACCACAACTTTAAAATACGAAGAATTTGCCTCCGGTTCGGGAATTTTTATCGTCTTTGGAAGGGGAGGAAGTGGACTACCACTCGGTGTGGCACCAGGGGGCGTTGTTCTTCCTGTTCCGCTTAATCTCCCACCTCTCTTCCGGAATGAGTCTCCACGATTTACTACGCCTTTTGATGTCGTTTTAAAAGATCGTACGCGTCGAATAGACGAGTCTTTTTGTCCTTCAGGCTCTCTAACATCTTCGTATGAAATAGAAAGTAAGTTCGGGGAACTCTGTGGAACACTACCTCTTTGAGAGTCTTTCCTTTCTAGGTTTTTTGATTTACTTTTGCGAGCATGTTTTCTCAATTCAACTGGCTCTCTGAAGGAACCAGCGCGTTGAAGGATTAAAAATTCAGAGTTTGGGTCTAACACGGACCACTGATCCCGGGTACCCGATGGCGATTTGGGCGCCTTCTTGTGAACCGAAGTTGTTTCTCTAAAACTTGAAGATCTCTGTGCAGGTGCCCCAGAAACGGGTCTATTGGGATCGAGGAACGAACCACACGCTTCTTCCATTGACACATTTGAAGAATAAGAAGAGACACTTGGCCCACGATCACTTGACATGACTACCCTTTCCTCTATTGTCATATTTCCTAGTCTATAAACTTAATAACGCCACTTACTTCTCGATTATCTATAAAAATCCTCGGAAGATAATTTATCTTCACTGCTCCAATTCTCATATGTCATATTTCAGTGTTTAAATTCCTTCCTGCAAAATTTTTATTTCAAGAAAAATGTAGTACATCCTGAACGTGCATCTCATGTGCAAATGTGACTCATCCTGTAAGAGAGCGAATTATTGTGTGGTCGAAACAACTCCAAGATACGCGGTGTCTGCGTTGTTTAGAGACGTTTCCTTGTTTTAAATAAGCATAGAGCGCTGGTAATTTGTATTATTGCTTAGCAGTTAGAAATTACCGAAAACCGTGAATTTAACGTACTCTCTGGAAAACCTCAAAGAGCAAAAAACGCTGCGGCAGTATACAATACTCTAGACTTAGACGAAATTCGAGCAGAATAGGCAAGCACTTCTTACAAGTGTTCAGTAATTGCTCTCGACAAATACTGATGATAAAGATAAGAGGGATGTATCTAGAGATGTTACTATCTCTCTATATCTTTCCTTCAAAGATAAAAAATCGATCTCTATCCTTAACATTAAGAATGTATCAGTACGATAATTATTTTGCTCACAATTTTCACAGTATGGATGGCCTTTAGCGTGAGGTCTGACTACACACTTTTTCCTTCATAATGCTTTGAAATGTTCATTAGCATCATTATTGGAATGGAATGTCAAGACCTATGATCGTGACGCCGTCAACCCCCACAAAGGACATCAGAGACACTGTAAAAACCTCTGACAAATCTAATTCCTCTCTCTAACCACTGATATTTTGACCGCAGGAATCCTAATTGATTTTTGGAGAGCATAACGTAAAACTAAGTGTTCGGTGATCGTTTGGCTTTTGCCTCTCACGTCATTACAAATTAATACACACTAATGATAAGCACCCCTCATTGACGTCCATAAACATCTTTCAGATTTCACCGCCTGATCGAAGAAACATGTCAAGAGGCTATTGTCATTTTCTTGTAAAATAAATCAATGCTGAATTGTCTTTATGTAAGGCAAATTATTGACCATCCATAATTTGTTTAGCGTTTGCGAACTTTTCACCCAAAAATTTATTGTAAATTTTGCAAATTACATCTCCGGAATCTGACGTTTCCCAGACTTTATTAGAGGTAATGAAATGTATGACGCTACCGAGTAGAGTCTGATCTTACAATAGCACGTCATGCTTCCGGTATAATTTAATTTGTTCCTGTCATACTTCGTAGATTGGTGACGTCCTTCATAAAAATCAGCTGGAATTTTTCCTGCTTCAGAACTATGATCCCTTTTATGGCTGCTAGGAAGCCATTCTCTCTGAAATGTCAAAGATTGTTGTCTATAAAGACTTATATGACCTTAAATATTACATCTATCTCTCCCTCTTCTTCTTCTTTCTCTTGTATTTCTTTTTTCGTACACTTTCTGAAGTGTCAATGATTGTCGTTTCTAAAGATTAAGAGTAAACATAAAAACATAATAATCTCTCTCTCTCTCTCTCTCTCTCTCTCTCTCTCTCTAATTGTTAGTACTGCTTAGTAGTCAATTTCTCCGAAATGTCAAAATAAAACTTATATTATAAACATTCTCTGTCTGTCTGTCTGTCTGTCTGTCTCTCTCTCTCTCTCTCTCTCTCTCTCTCTCTCTCTCTCTCTCTCTCTCTCTCTCTCTCTCTCTTTGTCTATTTGTTTTCGACTCGATTGCCCCAAATTCTGGATAAAATAATTCAATAGCTAAGACCATCAGAACTTAGAAATCAAAGTACCTAAGTAATCTAAAAGTGTTATATTTAGCATTTCAAGTTTAAGATGAAAGGTACTCAATGTTATGGATTACAAATGTTTACATCGTTAAATCGGATTACGAAATGGAAGTAGAAATTTTATGACTAATTAAGATTTCATAAAGACACGAGAAACACAGCTGTTGTGTATTACCTAAATCAAAAAGATCTCCTCAATGTGTGATTTGACGATCATCCTTAGTTCTAAAGTAAGCTTTTAAACACATGCTTCACTGCCTAGAAAAACAGATCATTCTCCCTGATTCACACTTACATATTGTTTCTTTCATTTTATCTCTACCGAATTTAGCATGCTTCATTTGCATTGTGTCGGTTTCCCCCAAATGTTTTATTCCATCTGATATTTTTTTCTGATTTACTGGCATTTATAAAGCACTCAATGATACTCACTGACGTAAGCATTTCTTTGTTTCATGGAGTAAAAGTCATATACAAAATCCAAAATCTCAACGATCATAAATCATGATCTATGTGCATACAAAGCGATGGAAATTGCAAATACCAAACAAAACAACTGTAGGATCAAAGGAGATGAAATCAGATACCCGGGAAGTGAAATCATTTCCTGTTTGCAAACAACATATTCTTTCCTGCACTGCAGAAAAAGTCAATGCCTGTGCATATATCGAAGTTTACGTTTATTTATGGGTCTGACCTTAATTTATTTCTGAATATTGTAGTCATTTTATTATTTATATATATAGATATATGTTCTATCGGTATAATTTTGTGCACCGTATGCACATTTCAACAAATGATATATTATCAGTGATGTCTGAGAGCAAATCGAAATAGCGTATATATATAAAGAGCGAGGTTCTAAACATGGCCCAAAGTGCATGCCGACAGAGCCAGCTAAGGGCAAAACCCTGTCATCATGGAAACACCCTTGTCGATATCCACTCCTGATGCACTTGAATTACAGATTTATGTCAAATACTTTATTGTTGTAAGCAATATACAGTATGTACAAATTTATAATAATTTTATTAATTTACATATTACATGTATTTTGATTAATAGTCGAGTGCACTCTTAATTGCATTTGAACAAGCCATGTCTCACATCATTGATATATAGCTAATTCGAGGCCAAATGACAAATATATAATGTGAAAATATTTGAAGAGTTTTAAGAGTTCCAAATATGAACACGTGATCCCCCCTCCCCCCCCCCCCCCCCAAAAAAAGAACCAATAGATGCATTTTTGACACTATTTTTGTCGAACATGGCTTTCTCTAATGGGGAGTTTGAAAAAGCCTTGATTATCAGGATCAAGTTCCAGACACTAGTCATAAAACCCAATGATCTCCATGAGGGATGTTTTACTACAACTCTGACGGACAGTAATGACCAATTGAACAATCAAATAAACCTCATTAACGCTTTCACACCTGTTCACGGCGGAGAGGATGCCCGTATGTACACCAGAATGTATCATTGGGAACTTGAAGCATCATGTATAATTGGCAAATGATCACTATGGCTTTACCACTAAGCTCTTGATAAAAGGCGGAGGTATATAGGTAATACTTTATAAAAGACGAGAAGGAAATGTTACCAGGTACGAAGCTTCTATAGGGTGTTTACGCCAACTTCCCACCTTCAATCCAGGTTGTTTATTTCACACTTGTGTCGTGTCTGCCACGTGGCTCTTACATCAAGGTGCCCCTTTCTCTGTTCTTGTACTTATTCCTCCTGATGTACGACCCCAGCCACATTGTAAGATCATGTGGTTTCATGGAGGATTCAGACGTTATTACGGTATAAAGAGGAAGGCTTAGTGGAGTGATCTCTTCTCTTGAACATAAATCACGTCTTGTTGTCTGAGTGTATTTATCAAAATGATTCTATAATCGCTCTTTACTTCCAGAAAATGGTTATTCAAGAGGTCGTATATTGAACCAAGTCCGACATTGTTTATGTCGAAAGTATTATATAAAACCCTAAATTTAGATTTGGAAAAAACAGGGCAATGGATCACATACATTTGTATAGTTCAGTTCAATTTCTTCAGATTATCCAACTTAATGGAATACAGAACATATATATACATTCTACACACCTTTTCAAATTGTATATGAGCTCGAATGTTATTGGACATTAATGTACACAAGTTTCAACTGTTGTATAATTTGTACTCTTTGAAAACTATGTATATACAAGTGCTTCAGATAAGAAATCCATCAATAAACTTCGTTCTGATCACTTTGCCTTTGTCTATGAAGTTCCACCCAGTTCAATCAAAATAAAGCCTTAATTTCGAGTAGCAATGAATGATACAATTCTAAACGATATGACGTCATTTGAATATAATGTAATAAAGCGTCATAGGAATAATACAGCTTATCCTGAAAACACATCTTCTCGGTATTCATTGCAGAGAGTTATAAAATATCCCAGGATCTACGTTCATCTTGTATATCTTCCCGAATCTGATGTATGTGATTCAATTTTCATGTTCGCAATTTTTCATTATCACTGCTTTCATCAGATTTACTGACAGAAAAAAAAAATCATTATTAATTTATTAAATTAGTTTCCATGGAGCTGTTGCCATGGGTGTTGCATGCAGTCAGGAGACGCTGGCTCTCCCCGGGCACCTGGTCTCACTTCGGAATGTTGTTCATTCCGGGATTCGCAACCGTTTCGATGGGAATTCTCACGATTTTGAATTGCCTTATCGACTTTGAGACTGAATGACGGTTAGGTACTTTTTTGATGTTTATTTCTTGCGCATTGAAAAAGAAAGATAACATAATATTTATAATGTCTTTCCCTCACGCTCAGTTCAGTTCTTTGAAGGTCTTGAATTTTTTTCCTGACCGTTTATTTACCGGACTTATAATCAATGCTTCTCACTGCGACTTATGATCTTGTTTTTAAAAGAAAGGAGGAGATATCCAACAACACTTGGTCGCAGCACCCACAGCAAAACACCCAATGCAAATACACGGAGCACCCACAGAAGGATACGCAAAAGTGCCAACTTCCAATGAGAAGGCTTTGAGTTAATTATCTATGTGTGCCTCAGAATATCTTTGTGTATCTAAATAAATGGAAAGGTTGTTAGATGCATGCTATGTACCAACATCGGGTCCGGATGCACATTTGTCTTCGTTGTTTTATGTAAATGTCATTCAAGGTGTCTTTCAAGGCTGGAAGCATCACTGATGAGAATTTAATATTCGAAAATTTTCATGCACCAGACACGTGTTTCGAATATTAAATTCTCATCAGTGAGGCTTCCAGCCAAAGAGCTTTTCATACGCCACCCAAATTCATTTCACTCTTGTGTTACTTTTAGAATTTAAATTTCTGCACACGCTCCGTGGATTAACGCACGCTCCGTGGAAATAAGGGCTTACTAACTCAGGAGAACAATTGTAATACGCGTTATTTATCTTTGATCTTTATGTCAAACTAATGCATATTATATCATCTTACTTTTTAAGATAGCAACTTGATTTCAAGGAAAATTTAATACAAGAGATACTTTTGATCCTCAATCCCATTTAAATGAATATATAAAACTCTATGTAAAGTTTTTGTCAATAAATACTGTTTAAAGCAACAGTCACAAACAAGTTACATTATATTTTCGCATAATTATATGAAATCTTTTTAAAGGTTTTACAAGTTTTCTTCGTTAACAAACACTTTCTATATCAAATGTGATTGCAATCATGTAAGAGAATATATATGCCATTTTGGGCCTCTTGTTTCGTGTTTTGTATGTGTATCTGGGTTTAAATTATTTTTCTACAAATCAATTTTCCAAAGATTCCTTTTGTACATAGTTCTGTCATACGATCATAGTTCTTTAGCATCTTTGATGCAGATCATAGTTTGCTTGCTTCTTATAAACCTATACCTTGGTTTCAAATATCCACCTCCCAAATCACAGTTCAGAGACATGAATGGGGGAAAATGCACTTACTACACTTAAGTACAGGTCCACGTAAAGATCAGGCAGTTAAAAAACCTTAAAATTTTTGCTGAACTTTTTTTCCTTTGAAATGTGACAATATCAGCCTGTATATGGATGTTCTTAGGGATTTTCCTCATACTTAGTTGGTGAAGAAAGTTATAGGGGTAGCAAATTTGATTGCATTGTATAGGGATAATTTTCCCGCCATTTTTTCTCTTCATAATCCTTTATAGAATATGAAGTGAATATCTCGCTTCACCATCCGAGCCTTGAGAAATGAATTTCATTCTGTTTGTTCGTACCACCCATATGTCTCAAAATAGGAATAAAAAGTTCTGCAAAAAAATCATGCATCACCCCTGCCTTATTCTTACGTGGACCTGTACTTAAAGTAGCACGTTCCACCTTCTGACGAAAATATGCTTCATAAAAAATACGTAGGGCAAATCTCTATTTTTCCTGGATGGTAGAAGTTATAAACTTTCCGTTAATACCAAAATTGTTAACCAAAAGGTCCTTAATGTTATCATAATAAATGAATTTTTAAAAAAATGTGGCGCCATAAAAATTGCCCATGTTTGGGATAGATCTGCCCTAACGCGTGCGCGATACGGCTCGTCGTGTTGTACAAATCAAAACAAACATGGCGAGTAGCGTACACTTTCAATGGAAAAGAGGGGGAATATATATTGATACTCGGATTTGGATAGAGAAAGAAATTAAGAGAAGACAGGGAGTGAAAGATTAATATGGAAAGTATATATTACAGACCAAATGAATATATAACATGTCTGGTCCGTGCTGCAATTTTATCCGTTTATAAATGATGCTATTGAATTTGAAGACGTTTAACATTCAGTGAAAAATGAGTTAAATCTCGTCACACGCCACGAAGGAGCTGAAATTTTGCTGGACATGTAACTTGTAAGTCAGATTAGATAAAATCGGTCTTAAATCGTTTGATACACATTATTTCATCGTTACTGCTGTATGAAAGAAACATACGATGTCTATTTCACCTCTCGCTGTTTAGAATAATCATCGAAATAGCCTACTTAGTTCCTTGGAGCTCTCCTGTTCATTAATATTCATGAAGAACCCGTATATATTTTATTTGGATATGCTACTGATTCGAACCTACAGGAAATATGGAACCACACTCTCTGTAATGTTACTGTACAAATCTAAATTCAAAAAATTAAAGAGGGCGCTACTGAAATGATTTTGGTGGCTCCGCAAGAAGCATCAATGATGAAAATTTAATATTATTATTATTTCACGTTGCAGTGTGGAGCAGTTTAAATCGCTCCCCGTGACCTGATGTTTGTCAAGTGTATTAATTACTTCTTTCCAGCTCTGTCACCTGAAAGAAGCTTTGTTTTGGCCTTTTATCAAAGTGACATCATATATATATATATGCACAGCCAATGTAATTCCCTGAGATGTTACTATTGAAAAGAACGTGCTGCAATTCGTGTATTAACACTCGTGACGTCACAATGCACAAGATCTAAAGAAACATGCCGCGACGGCTGTTCTAACCTACAAACTGAACCCGCGGTGACCTGAATGTTAATGTCACTTTTTTACGTGGAAAAACGAGATTTCAGAAAACAAGAATGGAACGGACAACTGTGGTGCATATATATAGAATAAATGTCATAATTTGTGTTTTGTTACGGGTATGCAACACACAGCAAGTGCATTTATCGCATGAAATGCGCTAACGCGCATTACATGTACGATAAATGCACTTGCTGTGTGTTGCATACCCGTAACAAAACACAAATTAAGACACTTATTCTCTATTTAGTGCATCACATGATAAATCCACGGAATTTCATTGGTTAAGCACGCGGGGACTATGAGAGAATAGTGCCCGGCACCCGGGCACTATTGCTTTTTGCTTAACAGAGTTACGTCCCTTAGGAAGTATTATGACGTCATGAACAATGCATGAATGTAAATAGCAATAAGCGATGTAGGGGGAAAGAAAGAACACTTTTCTTTGATATCTCGTGAAAATTGTAATTGATTAATTAATTAATTGATTGATTGTACAGTCATGTGATGCACTAAACCCATTAATGCCCGTTTGTGTGGGTACTATTCTCTCATAGTGTTGCTTTTAGAAGGTAAATAGTGCCATTTCGGAAACTAGCCATTTCACCGATAAATATCATCGAAATGAAAGGAGTTTAACATCTTAGCACCATCCCTCCAATGCTATTTTGAACATAGATTATATTTGGATATGCTACTGATTCGACCCTACAAGAAATATGGAGCCGCGCACTCTCTGTAATGTATATGTACAAATCTAAATTCACAAAATTAACGAGGGCGCTACTGAAATGATTTTTGGTGGCTCCGCAAGAAGCATCACTGATGAGAATTTAATATTCGAAACACGTGTCTGGTGCATGGAAATTGGTTTGAAATTTTCTTCGAGAAGGTATAGAGTTGGAACCCTTCGACATTATTTATATCTCTTACGGGGGAGTTATCGGATTTGATACTTGGTACACCGATGCATGACCATAATATGGAACAAGCTTTGTTAAGATATATGTATTAGAAACATCCAGAAGTCGGAATATGCTGCTTTAAGTAATTATTCGAAATACTTATGAAATGTATAGCTTTGCGTATTTTAAATTTTGAACTTTTAGTATATGAAATTTTGAATTCGGTCAGTTATGAATTGGCGTATCCTTTCATTTATGTATATCATTGCCTTGCGTATAAGTTAATTCGACAATTTTTAATTTCGCAATATACAGGAAATAATAAGTGCCAATCGATTAATTTACTAGAGTATGTTTTTCAATGCTTATTATTTTACCAATATGCTGATAGAATGTCATAGTATTATTTCAATTTGGAAAGGGAAATCGTGAAACCATCATGAAAGATAACAATAAAATACCTTATAAATATATAAAACGTGATACATGAAATATAAACCTATTGTCTCAAATGGAGAATGATTGGACACTAAAATAATCTGTTGCAGAGATGATATATTTTTCATCCACACAATGACGTATATTGGTTTTAATATCTTCATGTATTAAGTCACGACGAGCAAGAATACGTACCCGAAAACAATTATTATTACACTCAAGATGGCCAAGAATGTCTTTAATATAATGAAAAAGCTAATAACGAAGCATGACCCTATGGTTAATTAATTGAATCGCTGTAGACAAATTTCACCCATCACTGATTCAGCCTACCTTATCTTCAGCTTGAGATATTTAATAAAGAATCTTTTCGTTACAAAAGACGGACAGCGTAACTAAACTAAAATCGATGAATTGACGGTAATTTGACGGTAGAATGACATAGGATTATTTCACGATTAAAAGAGAAATTGTAAAACTATCATGATAAATAAACATAAAATACCTCTACATATGTAAAACTTAATACATGTAATATAAACCAATTGTGTCAGGTGAAAAACATGATTGAACATTGAAAGAATCTGTTAAAGAGGTTATGTATTTCAATCGCTTAATGACGCAGATTCATTTTAATACGTTTACATGTACGCATATAGTCACTTCGTGATAAGTAAGACACCCAAGAAGTCTTTAATATAATGAAAAAGCTTATAACAAAGCATGACCCTGCGTTTTATTAATGAAAAAGCATGAAAACATCTAACCCATATATACATGCTTCATCTTGTAGACTTTGAATAAAGAATGTTAAACGTCTTCAAATCCATTAGCATCATTTTAGAGCAGATGAATTTACAGCATTGGCCAGACATGCACGTTTCGAAACTATTATTTAACAATAGTGATATATGACCAAAATCTGTGAAAATTATGTCCTAAATATACCGAAAGACGTAGCGAGATGGCTAGATATGATGCTACAGGACCCAGGTTTTAGAAATTTGAGAAAATTTTGTAAACAGAAATTTTGAAATGCGTTTGAAAAAACGACCAATCAAAATTAATCGAACTTGGCTACAAGTGCCCTCGGGGACTCATGGTCCACCAGCAGTGACACTCATTAAGTGGTACAAACTCACCAAAGAAGGAAACGCACCTAAACTCTAAAGAATGAATATCCCTACCGCGTTTTATTTTATACTAAGACACCAAACCAACTGCACTGCAATTTTCGATAAACACAAGAACCTATCACGTGACATTAGAACATACGCGGATTAATTTCTCATAAAATGCCCGTTCTATTTATTGCTTTGACGCAGATTCAAAATTCCATCATGGATCGACGCCGCCTACAGAGAGCAAACCTTAAATATTAAAATAACGGGAAACTATAAACATCAAGGTGTTTCATTTTTGAGTATTTGCATGTATCCTGTCTTTAACTCTTCTGAATTTGTATAGTTTCTTTAACAATCTTTAAATCCATTCATAAAACGCAGATAAACCCGAAAATATTTTCGACAAAGGCATGTAGAAACATAACAAGCGATTTCTAAAATAATTTGGAAACTGACTAAATGAAAATAATAGAAGGGCAGGGATCTCCAACAAGACCCTGTTGCAGCACCAACAGCAAACCACGAAAACACCTGATGCGAAAACACTAAAGACGAGCATACCAAGAGACGGAAAAGAAACACAGGACATATAAACATGAAACACAAAAGACTACACATAAACCGACGAGACCATACACATAAACCGACGAGACCAATGGGTTTGGATTGGACGGCCATTTTGCCACGCAAGTAGCAAATGGTGTGGTTATCCTGGATTACGTGCGCACAACCCTCCCACTTCTCGAATTACCCAGAGGTATCCTCATTGTTAGATGACCACACACAAACAAGACCACAAAACGCAGGGGCCCAACAACACAGATGAATATGAAAATGGATATAAAAAGAGGGCATACGTAATGCAGTCCGTGCTCTGCCGGCTGTAGCGAGCTCATGTATATAATCACCCGAGGAGTCCAACTGAAATTCAGAGAGGACAGGTGGTTGTTAAATAACGATGTAATATCTTCTTTCAAAGCCGAATCCAAAAGCGAAACAAATGTTAAAAGATGGGGACACTGGAACCGAAGCAGTCGACCTTATTCATGATTATTAAATAGTCTATTTCTATCTCATTTGCTGAACACTGACACGTGACGAGTAAATATCACATCGTATTGACCTGTGAAGGTCGATTTCATTAAATAACACTACCGCTGACGCCTCGGTCAATATTTTCAAATTAAGAAAATATCACACCATATTCACCTTGTTTAAAGTCCAAAAAACTATAAATACAGATGCCATATCTCATTTATTTTTCTTTGATATGTAATGACGTTTTTTGTTTGCTATTTTTCTAATCTCCGTGAAGTAATTCTGTTTCGTCGTCTCCCCTTGTTTCTTTGTTGATTTCTGTACCAAATCTTATCCATAAACTTGTTATTCGAAAAAAATAATGTTAGAATTGGATACATTACTCTATTTTACTCTAAAGAATTTAACTATGACGAAGGTCTGTTTACGTATATGCAACCTTGCCTATCGGTCTTTACCATGATTATTAAGCATACGCAATGATACTTAAAGACAATTACCCTTGCTCTGGTGACATTTGCATTTATTGACTATACATAAGAGAGGAAGGAAATTGAAAGGGAAGCAATTTACTCCTCAGAATGCATCCTTTTCTTCAGTAACTAAGAGAGTTTATGTCTTCTTTTACGACTTGACATTGGCATGGGGCATGCTTGGTAGATTTCCATTATGGAAATCGGAGATATATTATTCCTCCTTCGTGCAGATCCTTTGACATTCCTGAAGCTAGCGGTCGTTAATCTTAACATTTCCTATCTATAAGGACTTCTTCAAGGGTCTGGTGGTTTTATAGCGTATCAGAGTGATTATAATTTAAGTAAATGTAACTTTAAAACGGGATAAATGATATCCGAGAAGTCATATAAACATCAATATCGCCTATGTATGAAAAGCAATATATACGAGGGCTGATTGATATGTTGTGAACCTATGTTTTCTGGGATGCAGATGGTATTCAGCTGATAGATTTTCTCCAAAAAGGACAAACAATCAATGGCACATACTATGCTTCATTTCTGACACAATTACGGGAAAATATAAAACTTCAGCGCCACGGATATTTCACTAGTTAAAGGTGTGCTGTTCCATCAGGACAATGCTCCTGTTGACAAGTCTTTCACTGCCATGGTTGTCATTCATGATTGTGACGTTAATTTATTGAGCATCCGCCTTATTCACCTGATCTTTCTCCATCAGAGACTTTAATCTATTCCCAAACTGAAAGTAACTATTTCTGTCACCGACTTTCAGTCCGATGATGATGTCATACTTGCAGTGGATGGCTTTTTTGCCAGCCAGGATAATGAGTTCTTTAAAAGTGGTATTAAGGCCCTTAAACACCGGTAGCAAAAGTTTATAGATACTGAAGGTGATTATGTAGAAAGATAATGCAGCATGTCTGATAAAATTCAAATTCCTCAATACGAGGCTCACAACATATCCATCAGCCATCGTACCAGTTAGGTTTCTGAAGAAGTCAATGGAGAATTGTAGTCGCTTCAATGCGGTCATTTACCATTTGGATGGCAAATGATGTCAATGTAAAACGTCTTCAAATTCAATAGAATCATTTAAAAACAGATAGATTTTAGCATGGACCAGATATACACGTTTCGTGTACTTAACACTCGTCAGTGATCCTCAATCTTGAAAATGTAATACCCGATATGGCCAAGTGTGAAAGTTATGTCCGAAAATGTAACGAAAGACGTAGCAGGATGGGTGGGATATGATGCTACATGACCTATACTTAAGAAATTTCAAGAAATTTTGATAACAGATATTTTCGAATGCGTTGAAGAAACGATCAACGCTTATCCAAAGTTCCTGCACAGAACTCTCCAAATCGACAAATATGGAGAAGATATTACATAACTTGGGTATGTAAGCTGTCTTTCAATGTTAAACGTCTTCAAATTCAATAGCATCATTTAAGACAATTAAAGGAAAGGAATTGGAAACAAATAAAAATCTACATAATTCAATATCGCAAGAATAGAGCTCATGCGCATAACAATAGTGCTTCGCATGCTGGAGAGGACTCAACTTGATATTTCTTAATTCTGGAAATGTATGTTTACAAAACTTTCTCAAATTTATGAAACCTGGGTCCTGTAGCATCATATCCCAGCCATCTTGCTTCGTCTTTACATAATTTTCGCAGACTTTGGCCATATTTCATTGTTTGAATTGAGGATCACTTTACGAGGGTTAAATACCCGAAACAAGCATGTCTCGTCCATGCTGTAAATTTATCTGCTTTGAAATGATGCTAATGAATTTGAAGACCTTTAGATGTTAAACGTCTTCAAATTCATTCAAATTGGATCTTGGAGTCTCAGAAACTAAAAAAAAGGATATTGCCGAATTGAAGCGACGGGTGTTGCATGAAAGCAGGAGATGCTGACTCTTCCTGGGCACCTGGTCTCACTCCTAATTGGGAGTTCGCCTCTTTTCATGTGGTGAAGGTTTTTGTTTGTTTGCTTTGGTTCCTGTTTTATCCTGATTTCGTATGCCTTCGGTTTGTGATTTCCTGAATTATCGATTTTGTACTGTGTATTGGTATATGGTCATTGTCCATATTTTTAATAAGCGTTCAGGATCTTGTTTTAGTTATGATTAGATAGAAGAACCTTTCATTGATACACGACCAAAAGGTATGACAATGTAGAAATTTCGGTTGGTCGTTTCTTCAAACGCATTTGAAAATTTCTGTTTACAAAATTTTCACAAAGGGGTAGGGCCACGAGACACCTAAATCGGCCCTCGTTTTTTCTCTAGAAATAAATTTCATGGGGAATACTTGATATCTCTCATGAAGGTCAATGACTGTGAATGGATCAAGCACTCTGACAACCATGAATTTTTATTTCAAACAGAGTTTGGAGCGATTTGTTTGATTTAAACTCAAAATCATTGATTCATATTATCATTAATTTTTATCTAAAAAACAAAATCAGACACACAAGACCATTTCTACAAGTATTGAATTAATGCAACTTAATGCCCAAAAATGCAATGGCCATAGAAAAAAAAACTCACAAGAGTACCAACAAAGATCAACAAAACTCAATGGCAAAATCTTCAACGTGACTTCACCACAATTACCTTAGATGAATACACACGTATGGTTACAACATTAACAAAGCACATTTAATGAACTTGAAGACGTTAAACATTTGTACCACTTGGTGAGTGTCACTGCTGGTGGACCAAGAGTCCCCGAGGGCACATGTAGCCAAGTTGGATCAATTTCGGTTGGTCGTTTCTTCAAACGCATTTGAAAATTTCTGTTTACAAAATTTTCACAAAGGGGTAGGGCCACGAGACACCTAAATCGGCCCTCGTTTTTTCTCTAGAAATGAATTTCATGGGGAATACTTGATATCTCTCATGTAAATACACGAATGTCTACCGCTCTTAATGAAAAGAAAAATACCACCAAACTTAGTGTCATTTAACTGTAATGACGTCATGAAGTGACGTCATTTTGACGTTATTGACAAAATATGGCGAAAATTGCTTGACATTTTGTCTTTTGTGGAAAAATTCAATGTGGCCGCATGCTTTAACTGAGATAAAATGTTTATGACAAAAGGATATAATGATAATCTTTCACAAAAATTTTTTTATCCTAGTTAATGCATGCGACCATTACTAATTTTATAGAAATATGTAGTTTTTGCATCAATTTCGCAGAATATGATCAATTTTGGTGTTTTCAAAGGGCTAAAAGGTATTGATAAACGCAATGTTTACAAAAGACAGATTCGTGATTCAGTAGAAAATGATTCAAAATTTCAAATCACAGTTGTAAATTTTATGAAGTACTATGTTCAAAATTAGGGCCAATATCGGGCTTTGTGGCCCTACCCCTTTCTAAAACCTGGGTCCTGTAGCATCATATCCCAGCCATTTTGCTACGTCTTTCGGTTTATTTAGGACATAATTATCACAGATTTTGGTCATATTACATTGCTTAGATTGAGGATAACTGACGAAGGTTAAATACCCGAAACGTGCATGTATGGTCCATGCTGTAAATTTATCTGTTCTAAAAGGACGCTAATAAATTTGAAGATGTTAAACATTTGTACCACTTGGTGAGTGTCACTGCTGGTAGACCAAGAGTCCCCGAGGGCACATGTAGCCACGTTCCATCAATTTCGGTTGGTTCTTTCTTCAAATGCATCTCAAAATTTCTGTTTACAAAATTTTCAAAAAAATTCTCAAACATGGGTCCTGTAGCATCATATCCCAGCCATTTTGATACGTCTCTCGGTTTATTCAGGACATAATTTTCACAGATTTTGGTCATATTACATTGTTTAGATTGAGGATCACTGACGAGGGTTAAATACCCGAAACGTGCATGTCTGGTCCATGCTGTAAATGTATCTGCTCTAAAATGATGCTAATGAATTTGAAGACGTGAAACATTAGAAGCAGACCGACACCTTTAAAAAAGAAGACCATAAACATCAAAGAATTACCGATCAGGTATTCAGACTCAAAGTCGAGAAGGCAAGGCCAAATCGTGAGAATTCCCATCGGAACGGCTGCGAACTCCTGAATGAACAGCACTCCGAAATGAGACAAGGTGCCCGGGGAGAGTCAGCGTCTACACGTGCAACCAGTGCTCAAAGGTCCCTGCAGAAGCACAGTTGATGTAACAACATACTGTACGTGTACCTAACATCGAAATTACTGAGCACCATCCATTCAATGGTAATTTGGTCATCGATTCTATTAAACTATGCCACTGAATCGAAATTTGGAGCCGCGTACTCTCTGCAAAGATTTGCAGAAATTTAGATTCAAAATAATGAAACCAGAGGGCGCTATTGATATGAATTTTGGCTATATCTGAAAATCACTTTGGCTGGAAGCATAATTGATGAGAATTTAATATCCAAAACACGTGTCTGGTGTATTTGAAATTAGTTTGAAATTTTCTTCAAGAAGGTAAAGAGTTGGAACTTTTCCGTATAATTATTTTAGATCAACCAAATTTTAGTGGAAGCAGGATAAAATCCGACATGGAGACATAATCATGAATAAGAGCATTTGATTCGTTCTCCATTATTATCTATGACAGATAAAGTATTCAAAGTAGTTTGTAATTAGCGCACTCTCGATGGCGCTAAATCCGCTTAAATATGAATCCCGCTAAATTAAGTACATATACAGTAAAATCTTTCATCGCTAGGCGACATTTTATATACATGTACTTTTTAAAATATTTAATTTGCTGCTGGCTGACGGGTAACTTTGATATTGAAAATATATGTTCTTTAGGCTATGATAATTGATATGGTGCACCATATGTGCATTTCTCATTATAATGATCTAGGTCGAAATGGAGGCAATTCAAGTAGTGAACATATGAAAAGAAAATTATAAAAGTACCTGAAAGGTATGCCAAAGTGTCAGTAATTGATATAACTATGCATTGACGAAAGTATATCGAAGGTCAAACAATAAGGGATGGCGCATTTTCCTTTAAGAGGACACTTCACAACGTGTAACAATGTACGGCGAGGTGTTCAAAGTCACTTTGGGAAGAAGTAATATAATTTCTATTTTGAAATCAAAGAAAGATAATTAAACGAACAAACCTCGTTGAAATTTGTTGGGAATCAGCCGATTCTAATTTATGACAATGTATCGCTAAATGCGTTTCAAGTGAGATCACTTCTTTATCCCCTAAGAACTAAGGCAGTTAACTCGTTTATTGTAGCAAATGGAGCTATGAGAACATTTGTCTTGAAGCAAACACTAGAAAGAGTCATTATGAAACAGTGATTGATTCTTTCGGGAAATTAAAACTAAGATAAACAGAGGAAATTACATCTGGTAGCATCATTTCGAAGACAGTTATTGATGGATTGGTAATTTATTTTCTTGGAATGACCGATAGTATCAAATTTGGTCAAGAGGGTGAGATCGCTGCCAAGATATTTCTCAAGATATATTGTCTTTCCAAGAAAATTACAAGCTTAGGGCTTTAAAAAAGAAGAGGATCTCACCTAAGCCTTGAAATAGTAATTATGATTTATCCCTTACAGTTTTAACAACGAGGAAAGAAATAAAATAAAATAAAACATCATATAAAATACGTCAACATACAATCATTAAGGCAAATCGGCTACGGATATTTTTCCTATAGGAATAGACTAAGTACGAACTTGATGTTGGCATTTGATATGAATGCGAGTATGCCGAGATAAAAGAAAACTAATGACCAATAAAATATCTTTATCTGTTGTGAGGAGGGTATTACGTATTCTATATTACATCGCAATTTACCGAGGAGACAGGTATAATCTGTATTTCTACAGACGCCATAGATACACTTTTTGCTTAATTTAGCTTGCCTTCCGGTCGGTGAAATGACTCTTAATATTTATATTATATGTACCAATGCATGAAATTCAAATACAATATTATATGAACCTTCTCTCTGATACTTTGAAGGATAAAGAAAGTATTCTCTTTTCAGACCTCATTGCAGTGATAACTGCGGAACATACGCACACTAGATTAGAACAAACACTAGGAAAACAACCATACACATAAAGAGACGAAAGAAGAAGTGACAAATATGGATAATGACCATATCCCTGTATACAGCACAAAATCGATAATTCAGAAAACCAGAAACCGAAGGCATACAAAATCAGGATAAACAGGAACCAAAGCAAACAAACAAAAACCTCCATCATATGAAAAGAAGCGAACTCCCAATATGGGATTGAGACCAGATGCCCAGGAAGAGTAAGCATCTCCTGCTGAAGACTTACTCCAAGAAGACGAATAAAAGAAAATAGGGGATCTCCAGCAACACCACATACGGAGAAATAATGCCACTCTGACATCGCGTCATGGCTCGCAGCCAGATTTGAAATTACTGTTGTCGTATATGGGCATCACTGTAACGAAGATTGTTTTACGGTTGGTGGGCATTGGATATGATACTCCGCTATTTTCTGAAGAAATTGATGTAAAAAAACTTTATTTTCCGTGTTAAATTCGCGGTTCCTACAAGAGTTGAAAATTAGTCAGATTCCGCCAATAGGCTGTACAGTAATTTCATAGGAAGACAGCATGATTTGGCTAGTTTTGGCAACTTCAATGTCCGTTTTCTTAGGTTTCTAGTGTATAAATTTGTGTTCCGGGCATCGCGACTGAAAGTTTATAACAAATACATGAAGTCAGGTATCTTCGTTTTTTTTTTTCGGACAACTGATTTTGGCGGTTCGCATGTATTTTAAAACTTCCTTCTTTCTACGAAATTTCCTCTATTTTCTAGTATAAAATCATTATGTTTTCTTATAGAATTGAAAATAGGTCATGAATCATCGTTACATAACAAATTGAAAATAATATGAATGACAGAAATTAAATAAAACGAAGATTTAACGGAGAAAAGCTACTAACTTATTTTAATTGGAGTTTCGCCGAACTCCGTCACGTGACTGAGAGAAGCGACATCATTTCTCCACATGAGCACCCGCAGCAAAACATCAAACTGCTCATGAAAAACACAGAGCAGACATGCACAGGAATAGACACAAAAGGGACAAGGAACACCAAATCATATTATAGAAAAATAAAACACAAATGACCACACATAGACCAATGGGCTTATCCGACTTAAGACGGCCACTTGCCACGCCAGTGGTAGGCGGTGTGGTTATCCGGATGACGTGCACACAACCCTCCAACATTTCAGATTACCTAGAGGCCTCGAAGAACGAACAATTGTAGTGTAAATAACCTCCTCAGTGCAATGATGCAGGGGTCCAAGAAACACATAGATGGATATGTAAATGTATATAGAAATTAAAAACCGTACGAAATGCAGTCTGTGCTCTGCTGGCTGTAGCGAAACATGCATGTTATCACCCGAGTTTGTGTAAGAAGCATCAAATTCCGTTTATACCGTGGATATCATCCTTCTGTATTTGACTGTTGTCGATGTTGGAGAACATTCCCTTGCTTTCATTCCATTTACAAAGAATTAAGATGTCCATTACTCGAGACGATGTTCGTCTTTCCTTTATCTTGTTTGACATTTCTTATTAAAAATTTCATAAAGAGTTATTTCGTCGAGGGAAATGCCCCTCTCTTGTGTCACTTACTATCCTTATTTCAGTTTACACCACTTGCAGTAAATGTGGATTTCTAGGACATTGGCTAACTGCGAGTGCACAATTCAATAACATAACACTATGTAGAATACCTTGTCGATTTGTTTGGTTAACTGTCATTATTTTTACTTGATAAATTACTTCTTAGATATACTACTAAGAGTATTACTGTACCGCAACTTTATTTACCGTATACTAACACGTTATATCTCAGTCACACCTAGCCGGATAAAAGGCGACCGGACGAGTAACGGATACCAAAATGTTCAATCCGTTGGTCTCCGGTTGCAACCGTTGCTCATACATCAGTCTCCGTTTTATTCGTTACTCGTTCGGTGATGTTGGCAATAATGCGGAAGGGTTCCAACTCTAGACCTTCTTGAAGAAAATTTCAAACCAATTTTCATGCACAAGACAAGTGTTTCGAATATTAAAATCTCATCAGTGATGCTTCCAGCCAAAGTGCTTTTTATAAGTTGTCCAGATTAATTTCACTAGCGCCCTCTTGTGTTATTTTTAGAATTTAAATTTCTGCATTTACTTTACAGAGAGTGCGCGGCTCAATCAGTAGCAGATCCAAATAAAATATATGTTAAAAAATGGCAAGTTTTGAGCATGCTCTTTTACTTTCCATGCTCCGATACCAAAGGGTCTGATAGGGGTATTAAGTTTTGTCGACGAGAAAAAATTCTAATTTTGTCTCAGCATCTCTACCAGGATAAACACAGAAAGATGAAATTTTCGGTAGCTTTTGAAATTTTCAGTAATTTTTTTCCCAAAATTCTCAGCAATGAGGAAACATTTGAATTTATTGACAAATGAGTTTAAGAAGATCCTGACGATAATCTCAACAGCACTCACAATAGAGCACATAATTAAGCATCGACGGACCCCTAGCTAGCTAGAGGTGTGACCAGGTGCCCGGGAGGAGTAAGCATCCCCTTTTGGCTAGCCGCACCCGCCGTCGATGTTTAAGCACGAAAAAGAAAACAAGATATAAAATTCGCGCACTGTCTGACGTTATGTCTATATAGAAAGTGCTATGGCGACAATGTCAGGGAAACATATTTAAAACACTTACTGTCAAACCCCTCGCGGGGAACTTTTTTACGAGCTCCACACGGCAAAGGGCATAAGTGTGACACAAATAAGTTAAAGAAGATCCTGACGATTATCTCAACAGCACTCACAATAGAGCACATAATTAAGTACTGTTAGTTTTAAAAGAAATACGAAACTCTCCTTGAAGCATCGAAATTTTCGTACCGTATTATTCAAGAAAAAAGAATTGTCGTTTCTGCAAACACATTTGAAAATTTTTGTTTACAAAATTATCTCAAATTTCTAAAACCTTGGTCCTGTAGCATCATATCCCAGTGATCTTGCTACGTCTTTCGGTATATTTAGGACATAATTTTCACAGATTTTGGTCATATTACATTGTTTAGATTGAGGATCACTGACGAGGGTTAAATACCGGAAACGTGCATGTCTGGTCCATGCTGTAAATTTATCTGCTCTAAAATGATGCTAATGAATTTGAAAACGTTAAACAATTGATAAGAATTGATAAACTTAGATTTTGGACAATTTCTTAGAAAAATTACTCTTTTTCAAACGACTGGTAACTAAAAGGAAAACAAAATGAAATCAAATCGAAATCAGATTCATCTGGAGGTATCTTCAATCAAACATGGAAGATTAATTCAATTTATATATAATATATCATTTATCTGCCTTTAAGTAATGCTTATGCATTTGAAGACGTTGAACATAAATATATATCTTTTCAAATCTTCCAACAGAACAAGATGACTATTAGCATAATAATGAACGGAAATTCATGTGGTGCAATATTTTTTGAGTAGTATATTACAACCTCTATTGCAGACTTGGACATGAAACTATAATTTTACTACAAAGCAGCTTGTTTTTGCACCTGGAAATAATAAAACATGTGCATGTGAAATGATGTCATCTTTCTTATCTTTGATCAATGGTACACCGGTCTATAAAACCACAAATTAACAATTTTTTACATGGCAAATTAATTAAACCCCCATTTTATATAGAGCAGTAGATTACACATTAACCATCCTACGATCATTATCTATAATAATTACGTAACTTATTGGCTGGGAAAATGGCATGTTCCCTTTGATCGCATAAAAAGTTGTAAATAAAGAAATTTGAAAATGAAAGATAAACAAATATTAAATGCAATTATCGGATATGGGAGATTTTTCTCCATTACCCTCTACGATTATTTCTAGAACAAATGTTGATAGAGAATACAATTGTATGAACATATGCAACGAACATATATAAAAAAAGTGTTGTAACGGCGACATTAAGGTCTTAACAAATTCAAGACAATATTGTAAAAAAAAACTTGGAGTGGACTTTAACTTTATATCTACATTTGCTTTCGGAGATGGGTCTATGTGGGTCTGATATGGATCTCTAACCGGGTCTGGTTGGTGATCCACTCCCTTCTTCTGAATATGGAACAGTTGCCCCTCTTTGCTATAGCATTTGAACTCTAGAACAATCTATACATCTATTAAAGAAATATCGTCAAAGAACACGATGTTTTGGCTATAAAACTTGCTTTAGTCAAATGCAACGAGTTTCAACGATTTCCTTCTTCCGATCTTTTCTGAGTAATATTATACGGAAGGGTTCCAACTCTATACCTTCTTGAAGAAAATTTCAAACCAATTTTCATGCACCAGAATACAATTGTATGAACATATGCAACGAACATATATAAAAAAAGTGTTGTATCGGCGACATTAAGGTCTTAACAAATTCAAGACAATATTGTAA
Source organism: Pinctada fucata (assembly GCA_028142955.1). Classification (NCBI taxonomy): domain Eukaryota; kingdom Metazoa; phylum Mollusca; class Bivalvia; order Pterioida; family Pteriidae; genus Pinctada; species Pinctada fucata. The sequence goes on along the minus strand of AP027113.1, from coordinate 47,106,393 downwards.
AAAAAAAACTTGGAGTGGTCTTTAACTTTATATCTACATTTGCTTTCGGAGATGGGTCTATGTGGGTCTGATATGGATCTCTAACCGGGTCTGGTTGGTGATCCACTCCCTTCTTCTGAATATGGAACAGTTGCCCCTCTTTGCTATAGCATTTGAACTCTAGAACAATCTATACATCTATTGAAGAAATATCGTCAAAGAACACGATGTTTTGGCTATAAAACTTGCTTTAGTCAAATGCAACGAATTTCAACGATTTCCTTCTTCGCATCTTTTCTGAGTAATATTATACGGAAGGGTTCCAACTCTATACCTTCTTGAAGAAAATTTCAATTTTCATGCACCAGACACATGTTTCCAATATTAAATTCTCATCAGTTATGCTTCCAGCCAAAGTGATTTACATAAGCCGCCCAAAGTGCCATCTGGTTTTCTTAAGTCATTTATAAAATAAACCATATTCATGTTTGTTTCTTCTTTGTCTTATTATTTTGGGGTTTTTTGTGTCAATATAATGTTGGAGTTGTCCCTTGTTGGTTTTTTATGTTCCTGATTCTTTAAATAATAGCATTTGCTTGTTTTCAATATGCGAATGGCATGGTCTCGTACTTACAATGTTAAACTCCTTCAAATTCAATAGCATCATTTAAGAACAGATTAAATTGCAGCATGGACCAGACATGCACGTTTCGGGTACTTAACCCTCGTCAGTGAACCTCAATCTAAGCAATGTAATGTGACAAAATTATTATTTCCAAAAATGTACCGAAAGACGTAGCAGGATGGGTGGGATATGATGCTACAGGACCCACGTTTTAGAAATTTCAAGAAATTTTGATAATAGAAATATTTGAATGCGTTGAAGAGACAGGCAATTGATCTGATTTTTTTTTGGGGGGGGGGGGTTACCTCATACTTGAGATGCAATTATTCTTGTGTGTCCGGCTCTTTGTACCCTTTTCCCCGACACATTCGTGTGTGATCACTGCAAAGTCTTCATGTTTATCTCTAGTTAAGTACCTGATACGTACATGTCTGGTACATTCTGCAAATTTATCTGTTCTTAAATTGTACTATTGAATTTGAAGACATTAAACATTTAATAGTTATGATGAGGATACATTTCTTGCACACTGACATGCACACACACACATGTAGGTTTTTCGATTAGTTCCTGTAAGTTCTCAAAAAAGAAGAAAAAATTTACACTCAATGAAAAATAATTTTACGGTGTAAGAACACATCGATGGGTTAATGCCACAACCTCGTACATTGTACCACCATAAATCATACTTTGGGGAAAATTATGTTCTTCCTATACCCGAGGGTCTGAAAGGAGTATTAAATTTTAAAGACGAGTAAAATTCCATTTTTACAGGATAAATACAGAAAGATGAAACTTTCGGTAGCTTTTTAAATTTTCAGTATTTTTAAAAAAATTCTCAGCAGCGAAGATTCATTAGAATTTATTTACAATTACTGATAAGTGTAAAAAAAATACGACGCTCTCTCTTTGAAGTCTCGAGTTTAGCTTAATCTCTGTATTTGCTTTCGGATATTGGTCTGATATGGATCTCTTACAGGGTCTGGTTGGGGATCCCCTCCCTTTTTCCGAATATGGAACAGTTCCACCTCTTTCTTAAAGCAATTGGAATCTAGAACAATCTATGACAAAAAGCTCGTCAAAGAACACGATGTTTTGGCTTCAAAATAATACGGAAGTGTTCCAACTTTATACCTTCATGAAGGAAATTCCAAACCAATTTTTCTTGCGCCAGACGCGTGTTTCGAATATTGAATTCCCATCAGTGATGCTTCCAGCGGAGCCACCAAAATTGATTTCAATAGCGCTCTCTTTATTGTTTTGAATGTACAGAGAGTGTGCGGCTCCATATTTCCTGTAGGGTCATTCAGTAGCATATCCAAATAAAATATATGTTCAAAATAGCATAGGAGGAATGGTGCTAAGATGTTTCCCCCCTTTAATTTCGGTGATAATTTGGAATGGAATGACATGTTTTTGAAATAAAAATAAAATCTATGATGTCAAATCGATAAAGGGCCAAAACAAAGCTTCTTTCAGCCGACAGAGCTGGAAAGAAGTAATTAACACACTTCTAAACATCAGGTCACGGGGAAAGATTTAACTGCTCCACACTGCAATATGAAATAAGTGTTTATAATAATAACACGGAAGTGTTCCTACTCTATACTTTCATGAAGAAAATTCCAAACCAATTTTTCCTCAACCAGACACGTGTCTTGAGTATTAATAGCAGTTCTCTGTAAGGACCAAAATAATTTCAATAGCACGTGGAACTAGCATGTCTCCAATTTTGGAGATTTTTGGTTTGGAAGGTGTATATGATGTACTGAGACAAAAATAAACTTCCTTTTTACAAATTAAGTTTTCGTTGCCATGGAAACCATGTTTGAAATTTTACGCATTAGTAGAATACTTGTGACATGTCATTTTCACAGGGCTCGTTTCCATGGTAACAGCTATCATAGTCAACTGATATTTCCTTAAATTTTCTCTTTATATCTTTCATTATATGAATACTACACAAGAAGTATGCTTCCGCTCGCTATTCTTTTTGTCAGTATGCTTAAAATGTAAGCAAAAACCTGCTTTGAAGAGGCCCTTTTTAAGACCGAAAAAGCTCCTAATTTAACATGATTTTTCTCAGTTTTAAGGGCAAATAATCTGAAATGTCAGGCTAACTTGATTTATACTGCCAATTATCTTTTAAGTTTAGTCCTCGATCTTTAAGAAAATGTTAAAATTTGAGTGGGACCTCTTCACAATTTTACTCAAAAGGGTATAAAAAATGGCTACCATGGTGACATTCTGTTCAGTGCTATTACACATAGAGTAATTTACTGGTAAATTTTAAGCTATCCGTTAAATATTTTTAAGCATTTTCATCAGTGCATATAAAATAGCATTATTGATTAAAAATCACCTTAAAAGTTTTCAAGGTCACAGGACCCAATATCAAGGTCATCTTGAATGCAATTCACAAAATTTGGCAAAATTCTGTGATTTTTGAAAAATATGAGAGGCAGTTTCTCATATATCATGTGGTATTGGGTAAAACAAACACATACATAGAGATTTTGGATATATTCCCTGCTTATTGACCAAAGTTGCAAAAATCTCAAAATCAATGACATCCTTGATTTGTAGCTAATATTTCATGCATACATATAAAAAATGTGAGATTATCATGATTTTTGTCTGGGGCTTGTTTTTTTAGGAGAAATGTTCTGAACTAAAAATTGTAATGTTTTCCCACCTATTGGTCCTAATTTCAGAAAAAAAGTATTTTGGATACAAATATATGACATTCAAGCCTAATATAAGTAACAATAAATGACAACATAAATGCAAATTTTATTGAAATTGGAACCTATATTTTGAATTGACCTTGAACTTAGAGTCAATGACCTTGACAAATTTTGGAAGTGCTCAAATAAAGAATAACTTCTTCTGTTGTCCCTACATAAAGCTTAAGCAATATAAGTTATTTAAACCATGATAACAATCAATTTGAAAATATATAGTCATCATGTGTCAAATGAAAAGTTGCCATGGCAACCATTTTTGACCTCAAAATGTAGGAAATGAAAACAAGGTCCCACTTATTTTTTTAAGTGATTATATTTGTCACATGAAATCCATTATGTTCTGAAAATAGTGATGGTATTATCAGCCTGACATTTTGTGTTATTTTTGCTTAAAAATGTTAAAAAATGAACAAAAATAGGCCTTAATTTTGACCTTATTTCATGGCAATTTAAAACTGATTTTTATTTGATATAATTCGGCTAATTGAAAGAAATTTCAAAAAATGGTTAATTTTTCTAAAATTAGAGGTTTTAAAGATTATAAGTTGTTAATACCAATTTACTCTTACTATGGTTTCCATGGCAACATAATTATTTGACCATTTTTATAATGCTATAAATAGACAGACCTCGTTTCCATGGCAACCGGAATATTTATTTTCAAAAAATTGTTATTTTTGTATTCAAGGCATTATACATACCAATTATAGAGAAAATCATAAAAATCCGTGACATGCTGTTTCCAAAATATTTTGGTCCTTACAGAGAATTTATATTATATTCTCATCAGTGAAAAACTATTCAAATGCAATAAATTTCAACGATTTACTTCTTCCGCTTATTTTGGGAGTAATTCACCTATAAATAAACTAATTTCATGTTTGAAGGTTTCTTCTTTATTTTTGTTTTTTTTTTTGGGGGGGGAGGGGAGTGTCAGTTTAATTATAGAGTTCTCATGTGTTTTGCTCGCGGCGGCAGAGCACGGATTGTACATTACGTACGCCCTCTTTTTATATCCATTAACATATTCATCTGTATTGCTTGTACAATTTCTTAACAAAAACATGTGTTAAATGACCTTGACCTTGGTAACATGACCTTCGGTCAAGGTGATGAGAAATCTTTGAGTCATAAGCAACAAAGTACTAAAATATGAAAGTGATCTGGTAAAAGTTTCAGGAAAAAACCCGGACATGTACATGTACAATTTCATTAAAAATGTACTAAGTGACCTTGACTTTGGTCACATGACCTTGGGTCAAAATGATGTGAAACCTTTAGACCATAAGCAACAACATACTAAAATATGAAAGTGATCGGATAAACGGTTCAGGAAGTATAGCACGGACAGGAATGTAAGTACAATGGCATTAAAATGTACTAAGTGACCTTGGTCATATGACCTTGGGTCAAGATGATGTGAAACCTTTGGGTCATAAGCAACAACATACTAAAATATGAAAGTGATTGGGCAAACGGTACAGGAGATATAGCCCGGACACAACGTGTGACAGACTGACGGACGGACATGAAGGCAAGAACAATGTCTCCTACACGTTGGGGAGGGGGTAGGGCATAATAATAACTGTCTTTTGGAATGCGATTATACTGTGATAACCTACAATTGATCCAGGAATTATAGCGCGCATTATTTAACCTAATTGATGGATCCATTGTAGGATATCACAGTATATTTTTAAATCACATTCCAAAAGACAGTTATTATGTTAATATTTATGATGAGATGACATCTCTTGCATAATGACATGCACGCAGCAAACTTAAAGATAGAGCGTCCCTGAAAATATCTTTTATTGAAAACGTAAAATTTATTTCGAAGGGTCTAGATTGAGAAAAATGGAGCCATTAAAAAGCTTTAGTTGAAAATACGCAGTAACGACCATAATATTGTCGAATTTGTGTAAAAATCTCCATATATCTCTATTGTAAAACCGCAATGCATTGTAGGTGGCGCTAGTGGAAAGAATAAGCGCTGCACACCCCAAGTTCAAAATGACGTTTTCAAAAGTCTAAACAACGAATGTGTGCTATAGATTCGCCTGAAAATTTGAATTTATATCAATAAGAATGTAAACTTTCAAATGAAAAGAATGATTTTGCATTATAAAATGTTGTGACATTATTAATTTTCAGGGACATCGTACCTTTTTAAAGATATACATGTACACATGTAGGTTTTCGGATATTTCGTTCTGAAAATAGAAGAAGTTACAAAAAAACTTTTTACTGTGTAAGAACACGTGTTCTAATTCTTTTGTTTTTATTTCTTATTTAACATGACCATTCGTGGTTTTATTCTTCGATTTAGAAAAAGATAACCGAGTTTCTGGATGTGTGATAATCATCGGTATTTTCGTCATGCAGTATACCTTACCGCGAGAACAGCAAACTGTCATTTCCAGATAAGTAAATCTTGATTTCAAATTTTGATAAAGACGGAGGTGAAGGCTTCGTTAAATAAGAGTAAAAATATATTAGAAACTTAAAACCATGCTCTCAATCAATAAATGAAATTTTGTTGATTACTTAAGCACAATATATCTTGTATATGAACTAGAGGTAAAAAATCGTCTTGCATCACATCGTCATAGGTTCACTCCACTACGTTGCACGGAATGAGATGCGCCTTGGAGACCAAGATGGTAAAAAATACCACCGTTAACATAGTCTCTGCTTCATATCTTTATTTATTTTCACCTGCATACTTCAATATATGACAAACCTGACGACCTCAACCTACAAAATTTCAAGTAGTAACATTCCTTTCGTCAACTGTCTTTGGTGTAATCATATTGCAAATGATACTAGTCTAGTTGCCAAAATGGCCATTTTTGGAGGGAACCCAAAATTTGGTACACACAAAATGTATTTGCGCATTCTTAACACTTGACTCTGAGTATGACGACGGGACTCCATGACAGGCCCAGCTAAACCTCTGTATAGAAGACAGGGCCCAGAACACCTGTCCTCTCTGAATGTCAGTCGGACTCCTCGGGTGATAACATACATGAGCTCGTTACAGTCGGTGTAAAGACGAATAATGACCCCCGTTGAATAATGACCGGGGGGTTATTATTCTACGTAGAAAAATGACTCCCTAGCCGTCGAATAATGAGTCAAACCGTAGAATAAATGCCCGGGTGTCATATTTTCTACATGTTAGATCTATAGGAAAATGACCCCATCGAAAAATGACCCCATATTGTACATTACATACTACAATAATAATAATATTTTATATTTTGCACAACAAGATGTGTCTGTGAAACACTATACCCCGATGGCAACAAAGTCTGAAAAGCTAGTAAGCAATAAGTGATAGAGTCATTGACCCTGGTGTCATTTGAAACGGTTCCATTAGTTGAGTATGCATGCTAAATATGAACTCCATCTCTGACGATAAAAAAAAATTAAAAAAAAATATGGCGAAAGTTAAAGTTTATAACAGGCAGGCAGACTCCCGCCTCGCCACTCCGATTGAATATCTCCCACTTCCAAGTCGGTTATCGAGGGATAATCGTTAAAGCTATACAACCACTATCTTTGGTAAAGATATACTGCACCGATTTCAGTTCGACGCCAAATTTGATACATCTTACTTTATGTCAACTGAACCCTATGATTCGGATGAATGTCATGCTTGATTTAATATGTATGGGCTGCAACACTGTGTGGCGTCACCATACCATCCGCAAACGGGTGGTCACACAGAACGATACAACAGGACATTGTGTGACATGCTTTTAAATTAGGTAAACGGCAGACAGACCAATTGGGATACGAAATTATCATCCATGCTGTTTGTGTATAGAACCGCCGTTCATGACTCAACAAGGATCAGTCCATTTTACTTAGTATACGGTAGGCAAGCCAGATTGCCCGTGGACTTAGACTTATCAGTAGAAGTAGATCCAAACGAATCTTTCGAAAACGTTTTACTGAGAAGATTTGATGCTTTTGTTGCCTTGAATTACAACAGGGAAGAGGCGGCTGCAAACATAAAAAGGCACAAAAAAACCCAGAAGAGAAACCATGACAAACGAACCTCTGAAACTGATTTTAATGTTGGCGATCTAGTACTGGTCCACAATACAAGAAAAACCCCAAGGAAGGGCGGGAAACTTGAAAAGAAATGGAAAGGTCCATACACGGTCAAAGAAGTCCTGCGAAAGGAACTTACAATGACAAATATGGATAATGACCATATCCCTGTCTACAGTACAAAATCGATAATTCAGAAAATCAGAAACCGAAGGCATACAAAATCAGGATAAAACAGGAACGAAAGCAAACAAAAACAAAAACCTCCACCATATGAAAAGAAGCGAACTCCCGATATGAGGAAATAAAGAATGCAGTTAATGGCAGCCATTAAAACTGTACCAGGTTAGAGAAGAGTTTCAGGGTGTATCCAGATATGGCATTAAAAAGAGAAAGACAACAAGGAAAGAAGCGGAGAAACCCAGACATGTGTTTTTCGACTCTGAAACCGGTGGCGATTATGGTGCTCAAAGTTGTTTTCCAAAAGAAGACACATGTAGATTTCGGGACCCAAGTGCGTGTAGTGAAAGTGACAGTGACACCATCATTATTGGAGAGGAGAACGATCAGGGTAATTCCAGAGATGGTGGTAAAAAGGGAAAGAAGGCTAACAAAGAAGAGATAAAACCCAAACATGTGTTTTTGGACTCTGAGACAGATAACGAATATGAAGCTCAAACTCGTTTGCCAAAAGAAGATACATGTAGATCTCGCGGCTCCAGTGCATGTAGTGAAAGTGACAGTGACACCATCATTATTGGAGAGGAGGAGGGCGTCAATTTGATAAATTTTCGTCCGATTACAGGAGAGTGAAATTTGAGTTTTCTCTCTGCCACTCTCCTGTAATCGGACGAAAATTGATTTAACCGTGAAAAATGAATACATCAGTGGCAGAGAAAGTAAAATAAAGTTAAAATTATAAACAACAAAAGTGATTTATATGAGGGGTGACGGAAACTGTCCTTTTCGAACATTCATTTTCGTTTTATCAGACGTACAGTCGTTTCATAAAATGTAAGGGACTCAATCGTATCCTATATGGAGGAAAACGATGACATCTTTTCTAGGATCGAAAATACTCCAATGGAGCAATATCTTTCGACATAAAATATGAAAAACCTTGGAACCTGTGGAACTGAGTTGGAGATAATTGCCTTTTCATCGATCTGCAATACCCCTGTCAAGTCTTCTGTGAAGCTGGCCGTGGACAGTACAAATGGTTAGTCTACAAGCCTGTAAGTGGAGAAAGCTCATCTAATCGTTCTATCTTTCTGCAGAATATTCGTGGGCATTTCGAACCAGTTCTAGATGTAAGCGAAGAGGTGTACACTAGAATGCCGTATCTTAAAATCACAGATTACATTGACAAACGTCTGCAGAATTACGTTCCACAAGACATCCTGGAGTCTGCATTAGTTAAATCGAATGTAGACGAGATGAAGGTGAGATCTATCGAGGACATGGAACCTTCCTGCGTGATAACAAGAAAGTTCACCGACAAATTCTGCACCAATTGCAGATTCAAAATCGATTCGAACATCTTTAACATCCTTTGTGATTTGGCCGACTTTGACCAGCTTATGGACTGCAGGAGATGCTTACTCTTCCTGGGCACCTGGTCTCACTCTCATATCGGGAGTTCGCTTCTTTTCATATGGTGGAGGTTTTTGTTTTTGTTTGCTTTGGTTCCTGTTTTATCCTGATTTTGTATGCCTTCGGTTTCTGATTTTCTGAATTATCGATTTTGTACTGTAGACAGGGATATGGTCATTATCCATATTTGTCAATTTGACCAGCTTTTATGGGATGTATCCATTTTCAACAGGAGCTGCAAAGGTTTCCTTATAGACATATCCTCAGGCAGTGCATGTATTTTATATAATTTGATCATTTTCGTGCATGAACATCGACGGCGGGTGCGGCTAGCCAACAGGGGATGCTTACTCATGAGCACCTGGTCCCACCTCTAGCCAGCTAGGGGTCCGTCGATGCTCAATTTGGTGTTCTATCGTGAGTGCTCTTGAGATCTTCGTCAGGATCTTCTTTATCTCATTATCAAGAGATGTGATGTCTTTCTTTAAAAAGTAACATTTGATTGAAAGCGTTAAGGACGCACTGGAAAACGTGAACAAGCAGTTCGGTTTAATACGACATGTAATGCATGAAACATACAATGTTAAATTATGTTTCCTTTACTTTTTTTTTATTATTATCTAAACTGGCATATGTGTCTAAGGAATGAGTTAAAGAAGATCCTGACGATAATCAGGACACGTACAAGGTGGAATTTGCCAAAGCTTAAAATTATTTACTTTATGATAGACATTGCTTGATTTTGTTCAGTATTGGACTTATGGGGTCACGTATTTGCCAAAACTTATTTGGTTGAATTAAACAACATTCATATTTACGCTAACCTATTTTGTTTCTTAATATAAATATAAGACTTTGACCTTTGCAACAATTCACTCGCTGTGTTTAATACCATGATTAAAATTTGTTAAAAGTATAAATCTGTGGTGTCCTTCATTGGGAAGAAGATCGAATAAATGTTAAAACAAACACTCTGTTTGCAAATTTTCGGCCACGCGGCCTTTATCAAGCATAATTGAAAAACAATTTCTGTTAGTTATTTTACATCCATGTTAACACGCTGATGGCTTCAGCGCTAAAGTCAACAAACTAACGTAAAACTCATTTGTGTCACACTTATGCCCTTTGCCGTGTGGAGCTCGTAAAAAAGTTCCCCGCGAGGGGTTTGACAGTAAGTGTTTTGAATATACTTCCCTGACATTGTCGCCATAGCACTTTCTATATAGACATAACGTCAGACAGTGCATGAATTTTATATATTGTCATTTCCATGCTTCATAAACATCGACGGCGGGTGCGGCTAGCCAACAGGGGATGCTTACTCCTCCCGGGCACCTGGTCCCACCTCTAGCTTGCTAGGGGTCCGTCGATATTTACTTTTGCGCTCTATTGTGAGTGCTGTTGAGATTATCGTCAGGATCTTCTTTAACTCATAATAGACATTGTATTCCTCTTCGGCTTGATAAAGGCCGCGTGGCTAGAAATTTGCAAAAAAAGAGTTTGTTTTATTATGTTTAAAGTTAAATCATGTGATGTTTTGATTTTGTGATATATATATACTTTAGTATATAGTGTCCATAAATTTCACAGAGACATTATTTGGTGTTCCCTTAAACTAAGAACACTATATGTGCAAATGGGAATGCAAGGTTTTTCAGAGTTATATATATGTATTTTCAGAGTCAAAACAACTGGTAAAATGGTCAGCCCTCACAACAAATAGAGAAGGAGAACTTACCAATAATGAGACATTGTCTACTATTTTCGAGTACAAAAAATGGCATAGCTTATTGGTACGCTTCACATTGAAATCCGTGGTGTTCTCAACATGGGTGTCAGTTTCATGTGACCCCCCCCCCCCCCTGTATGAAACTGAGGTCTATGGTCCTCAATAGGGAAGCAAGTTGAATAAATAAATCAAACACAAATGTATGTTTAATATACATCAATGCTGCTACCATTGTAAAATGGCTTCAGTGTTATCTTCTTAATATCCTGTTTTGCTTAATATAGGCCGCGTAGCCAAAAATATACAAAGCGCGTTTGCTTCATTTGTCTAGATTAATTTTACATTAGAATTATGCACATTGCAAGGAATTTCATGACGAAAATTCACGCAACGCCAGGGAGCATGGCTGTCAAGTTTGAATTGACTGCGAAAACAGTTTTGAATGTTTGGTGTGACTGGACACACAATTCAAGTGTTACCATTATGATAGAAAATGCATGCCCATTGGTTCGAATCTTTTACCTATGGAATCACGTCCTAAATAATGTAACTAAGCATATGACAATAATTACCTTATTTGAATAAATTCAAATGTGTTAGTAGTAATAATGTCGATTTTTACATTTACATTACGGAGAGTGCGCGGCTCCAAATTTCCTGTAGGGTCGATTCAGTAGCATATCCAAATAAAATCTATGTTCAAAATAGCATTGGAGGGATGGTGCTAAGATGTTAAACTCCTTAAATTTCGATGATATTTATCGGTGAAATGGATAGTTTCCGAAATAGCAAAACAATATATATGATGTCACATTGATAAAAGGCCAAACAAAGTAAAACATAGTAGAACAGATGCAAGTCCCAAATGGGATGGGACTAGGTGTCCGGAGGAATCAGCGCCCCCTGCCGGCTAGCCATACCCGTCGCACATATTCAGTTTAGACCTGTCAAATTCGGTGATGTCAAGTTTGGTTAAATTGTCAAATTTGATGATGTCAAGTTCGGTGATTGTGGTTTCCACCTGAGAAACTGCTAAACCAGGTGTCCGGAAGGAGTTAGCGTCCCCTGTCGGCTAGGCACACCCGTCGCAAATGTTGTATGGAAACCTCTCTGAATCGGTGAAAATGTCATTTTTGGTAAGGTCATGATTAGGTGTAATGTCTGATTGATTCAGGGTTTTTACTGTTTATTGTCATGCCCCAGAATGTCATTCAACATTCGGGAGAGGGGGACTTCATATTGTGTTGTAAGATCCACGTATCAATCGTAAAACTTCCTTAGTGACGATAATAATGACGTAAATTTACAGGGGAGCTTAATTAGTAATGCAAATTATCCCTTAATTAAGCATATTATTCTTTTGGAGTTATTAAATGTCCTGGAGTGTGGAAAAAGGTTTTTTTTTTTACTCCTGTCTTAATGTAAGGCCCATTTATTTCTAGACCGACGAAAGAGTTCTCTTTTCCTACACCACGAGTGCAAACTCAATTGTCATTTTATGAACATCTCCGGAGGATAATCTGCATACTTTAGGGAATATTTGTTTGACTTAGCGCTCCTAGGCGTAAATCAGAATCCCGGTATAACCCAAATTAGTTAAAGAGGATCCTGAGTCAATTAAGTGCTCCTGTAGATTCGGAAGACTCGGAACGGCTTGTCCATGGACATGTATGGGTCTATAATACACAATAGCCTTATAAATGTTTTAACATCCGATAAGTCACAAAAATTAAGTGGTATCCGGGTTTCGAAGGTCATTAGATTTATTTTTTAGAATTTATGAATCGGAATTAACAAATGAGTAGGTTGAAAATAATCGCAAAAATGCAAACTAGTGTTATCTGAAGTATAAGCGTCAACATGCGCTATATCTACGAACTTTCAGAACACCGTCGTACATATATAAAAAGAGTACATATTAATAACATTTATCGAGAAATCAAGTCGGTTTATAAGGGGGTCATTATTCTATGGGGGTCAATATTTTTCACGAGGAGTTTGCAATTTTTGGGGCTGGTGCCACTTATTCTACGGTCGAATAATGACCCCCTAAGTCGTCGAATAATGACCGGGGGGTCATTTTTCTACGTAGAATAATGACCCCCGGTCATTATTCGACGGGGGTCTTTATTCGTCTTTACACCGGCAGAACAAGGACTGTATTACGTTCGCCCTCTCTTTATATCCATTTACATATTCATCTGCTTTGCTTGGGTCACTGCATTTGCGGTCTTGTTTGTGTGTGGTCATCTTACAGTGAGGAGGTTGTTTTACACCACAATTGTGCGTTCTTCGATACCTCTGGGTAATCGGAATAGTGGGAGGGATGTGCGTACGTAATCCAGGATAACCACACCTTCTGCTACTGACATGGCAGATGGCCGTCCTAAGTCGTCCCCGATTGCCGATTGGTCTCGTTGGTTTATGTGTAGTCATTATATACTCATGATGTAGTTGTAGATGTCTTCCCATGAAGCAGATTCAGACTATTAATGTGTAGAAAAAGATCTTTTATTATATCGTGATTTGATATACGGACCCATTGCACGAGAAACTGACAAATTTGGCACTCCTTATCATATCTAATACTTTCCCCCTCTCAATATGTACAATTACTGTAACGCACGCCATTGTCGCAATGTCATTACAATATGTCTCCCCAATCCAAATATCAAGCCCTTTAGCTTTGTCCAGACTACATATAAACCTGAAGTCATAAAAGCTTTTGTCATGCTTTGCAAGAGCATGAGCAGTCTTATATTTACTTTGTTATTTTTTCTTGTCATGTTTAATGCAGTTCAATGCTTCAGGTTCTTCTCCCTTTTGTTGGTACTTCGGTGCATAATACATGAGCAATCTTGTTGTCAATAGTTTCAATAATACGGAAGTGTTCCAAATCTATACCTTCTTGAAGAAAACTTTTAAACCAATTTTCATGCACCAGATACGCGTTTCGGTTATTAAATCCTCATCAATTATGCTTCCAGCCAAAGTGCTTTTCATAAGCTTCCAAAATTCATTTCACTTACACACTCTTTTGTGCATTTACTTTACAGAGAGTATGCGGCTCCAATTTTCCTGAGGGATCGATTCAGTAGCATATCCAAATAAAATCTATGTTCAAAATAACGTCGGGGGGTTTGTGCCAAGATGTTAACCTCCTTTAATTTTGATGATATTTTTCGATGAGATGGCAAGTTTCCAAAATAGCAAAAAAATATATAAGATGTCAAATTCATAAATGGCGAAAACAAAGCTTCTTTCAGGCGACAGATCTGGAAAGAAGTAATTAAAACACTTAACAAACATCAAGTCACCATGAACGATTTTAATTGCTCCACACCGCATCAAGAAATAAGTGTTTATATTAAAAATACGGAAGTGTTCCAGCTCTATACCCCTTTGAAGAAAAATTTCAAACCAATTTTCATGCACCAGACACGTGTTTCGGATATTAAATCCTTATCAGTAATGCTTCCAGCCAAAGTGCTTTTCATAAACCGCCAAAATTCATTTCACTAGCATCCTCTGGGTTTATTTTTAGAATTTAAATTTGTGCAATGTCAAGCTTAGAATTATGTCTCTCTCAAAAAAAAAATTTGAGTCTACTTTATTTTTCATTTTTTTTTTGGGGGGGGGGGGGGCAACTTTTCATCATAACATAATTATCCCCTCCCCATTTCGGAACTCAACTCCTCTTTTTGGTTTGTTTGGTTTGTTTTTGCCGATACAGACCCCTCTTTAGATGCTTCGGCTTTCCGTTTGCTTCGTTGCAAAAGCAAGTCGATAGCAATCGTTTTCCTTTTCACTCTACTTTCATTTTGTTCATCTCATTCAAATGAAAGTTTAAAGAAACAAAATCTTTTAGAATGAAAAACAAAGCGTCTTATACGGTTCATCACAATATACATTTTCCTTTTTGTTGCAATGGCATGATACGAATGTCCCCGTTGTCACCGTCTGTGCGCTACTTTTGTCTTGTTATGAGTGTACGGTCCGCTGTTAACAATGCAACATGTTAATGTTGGAGATGTTTATCATAAATGAGTTTTATCATAAAGTTTTCGATCATAAATGAATTTTATCATATTTTTTTTATCATAAATGAGTGTTATCATGAAGTTTCGTTTGTTTTTTCTTTAAAGTCGTTTGTACTCCACTTGTATTTTTGTTAAAAAAGTATAATAAAGATTCGTATATACTTTTTTCTTTCTTTAAATTGATAACTGAAGTACATAATAGATTTAAGGTTTCTCTTCATTAAATCTTTGTTTTATTTGAATAGCAAAATACAATCTTCAAAAATGCACAAACATTGTATCCTTGAAAATAAATGCACTTTAAGGCTTAATTACCATAAAATAAGTTAGATTCTATTTCATGGAAACGTACCATTATTAGATTTTAAAGTTTACGTGAAACGATGTTCCAAGACTAATTTAACGAGCTAAAGATGTTGCAAGTATCGATTTTGTCACTTCTAAATTAAAATGCTTTGACTTTTATTTTGATTACCCAATCTAGTTTTAGGTAGTTCAATTTAAAGTACATTTGTTTAAACAAGGGTTTCCAGACGGACCAAAATTGTATACCTATGTATGGATTAGTTGCTTGCTATAATGTGAAATAAAAAGAATTTTAAAAAGAAAAAAGCGGATCTCCATAAACACTCGGTTGCAGCTTCCACAGCAAAACTCCAAAACACCCAATGCAAAACAAGAGCAGACATCCACAGACTAAGTGTTGTAAATAATGAAATATTCTTTTTGTTTTGGTTGAATTTGCTAATATGGAAAAAGGAGTTTATACTCAATCCAGGATAACCACACCTTCTCTGCTATTTCCGTGGCAGATGGCCGTCCTAAGTCGGCACCGGTTGCCTATTGGTCTCGTTGGTTTATTTGTAGTCCTTTGTGTTTGATGTATCTGTGTTGTGCGTTGTCGTTCCTTGTCCCTTTTGCGTCTCTTTCTGTGCTTGTCTGCTCTATATTTTTGCATTTGGTGTTTTGCTGTGGGTGCTGCAATTTGGTGTTGTTGGAGATCCCCTCCTTTGTTCAATTTATGGGATAAGATTATTGATACTTATACTCTTACTACAAAGACATACTTAAGAAATGATTCTTGTAAAATTTGCACGTGTCCAACCTGAATCAAACACAAATGAACGCCAAAAGTAAGTCTTAGACATATTTACATTTATTCAAATATCAGTCATTTTCATTCACATCGCTAATTTTCCCCGTAACAACGTCGAATGTATTTTAACGTGGTAAATTCTCCCTATATGCCAAATTTGAACATGACATCACAATAGCAACACAAGTTATTGGAATATTATCCTAGTTGCCTTATTAGCGTTAAAAATGGAGAGTCTACTACTAATGTTAATATCATAAAATTGATTCTATGGATATTTTACACAATCAAATTCTTTACTTTGCATATTTTCATAAAAAAATATTCAGACAAAGTGATAAAAAATATGAAAATCTTAAAGAAAGGAGGGGATCTTCAACAACACCTAGTTGCAGCACCAACAGCAACCTCCCAAAACACCCACTGTAAACCACAAAGAAGACACGCACAGAAAGAGACGCAGTGGTACAAGGAACGTCAAATCACAGAAAAACATAAAACACAAATGACTGCACATAAACCAACGAGACCAATGGGCAAACGGTGCCGACTTAGGACGGCCATCTGCCACGTTAGTAGCAGACGGTGTGATTATCCTGGATTACGTGCGCACAACCCTCCCACTTTTCCGATTACCCAGAGGTCTAGAAGAACGTACAATTGTGGTGTAAAACAACCTGCTCACTGTCAGATGACCACATACTAACAAGACCGCAAAACACAGGGGCCCAAGCAACCCAGATGAATATGTAAATGGATATAAAAAGAGGGCATGTGTAATACAATCTGTGCTCTTCCGGCTGTAGCGAGCTCATGTATGTTATCACCCGAGGAGTCCGACTGACAATCAGAGAGGACAGGTGGTCGGGGCCCTGTCTTCTCTAAAGAGGTTTGGACAGGGCCCGTCGTCACAGTCAGTCAGAGTGCAAGTATTAAGGATGCGCTGGTACAAGACTGTAGATAGGTCAAGTACCAAGCCCAGTGTCCGTTTGGTGACATTAGGATCATATCCACGGTATAAAAGGCGTTTGATAATTCTTACGCATTTTTGATGGTAATTCTGTCTACCTTTGAACCTTCTTATTTTGTTGATAATGTCACCATACAATGCAGGTTGCGAAATACCCAAAGTACTGCTTATCCATCTTAGTCATCAATGTATACTCGTATACGTAATGGCCGTCCAAAGTCGGCGCCGGTTGCCAATTGGTCTCGTCGGTTTTTACATGTCGTATGTCTCTTTTTCGTCTCATACTATTCTTGTCTTTTGTGTTTTTGCATCGGGTGTTTTGGTGTTTTGCTGTTGGTGCTGCAACAGGATCTTGTTGGAGATCCTATCCTTTCTCGTATATTATCATTTATTGCATCTAAATAAATAACAACAAATTAAGCATTCGGTTTAAAAG
The DNA here is from genome assembly GCA_028142955.1 of Pinctada fucata. Taxonomy (NCBI): domain Eukaryota; kingdom Metazoa; phylum Mollusca; class Bivalvia; order Pterioida; family Pteriidae; genus Pinctada; species Pinctada fucata. The sequence continues at coordinate 47,089,116 of AP027113.1, read as the reverse complement.
GATGAGTGGGTTTTTTTTAAGAAATGACTGTCTTACTGTTGTTCTTCATGGGTGTATAATTTGGGTTGGTCACTTGCAAATTCTGTAAATTATATTTACATTTATTCGCATTATGATCAGCACTTAAAATATTCGATATGGAACTTTCAGAAAATATCAAAGAAAGCAAGAGAACAGTTTCTTTATACAAAAGAAAGCAACGAAAGATAATTGATCAGCATGTTTATTTTAAGAATGAAAAACATGGAGTTATCTATCCTTGTCCTTGGAAATGAAATACTGAGCTTTTCAAATTCGAGCGTGAAATGCATGGTCTTTTTTCATGCCAATGGAATGTTCTTTTTTGGTTCTTTGGCAGAAATTTATGTCCAGTTTAGACTTTTGCTATATATATCCGACAAAAAAAGAAACGCACATATTATATAGCGATTTTTCAATTGGTCATAAATATTTAGTTAGATATCTGATTATCGTTTTCTTTTTCCAGCACTCGAATAACCGAAGATTAAACACATTTCGATCATTTTTTTGCACATATCACAATGAAAATGCCGAATTAAGTGAGTTGTTCCTAGCTCCTGGTGCATGGCCGCTGATTTGGTATCCTTCTGAAATTTTGTTGTTTGACCACTTTTTTCAGTAAAATTGTAGATGAATGTTGGCTTCTACATTCAAATTTAGTCAAAACATGCCTATAAAGTTTTAGTTGAAATTTCCGTATATTGGGGTATGTTTTACAATAAAGGATATAGTTATTCTGCAATTCTAATCGCAAAGGAACACTTATTTTGTCTTCAGTCATTCCTATTTATCTTTTGTAGATTTACGTTCAACATCGCACTGAAATAATCAAATGAAATTTCAGAAAAGCTTAAAACTCACGTCCAAAACCATTGAAAATACACGTTAAAGATGACTTGTCAAGGTATTGTTTCTGAAACTGTGCTTGCGGAAAAGGGATAGATACTAGCTATATTGTGGTAATTTCGTGCTTTGCGATACATTTAAGAGCGAAAAATATCAAACCATGGACTTCATTTAAAAATAAATTATGTTTGGGAGGTTTTTATCAAATTTATATTTTCTGTTTGATGACATCATTTGAAGCAATTAAATGAATTTGTTTTCAGGGAAAATTGTTAATAATAATTGAAAAAAATTAATGACAATGCCTTATAGACCAGTTTTAATAGGTTGAACAGCTGTGATCATTTCCAAAAATGGACGGAATTCTTAAAAGCCATTTTGTGAAATTGCGTTTTGAACCAAGTGTCTTTATCATATCGCTGTGTCTGATCATGAAGACGGATTCATTTGGAGTTTGGCAGAATAAGTCACTGGTATACTTATGATTTATGATGGAAAGGAATAGAATACATATACATTACATCATACTTTTATACACTGAAGATTAAGTGGTGCGTTTCTTTTTTGTCGGGTATATAAAGTACAGCTCATAGAAGAAAAGATAACCATGTGCAGCCAGAATCAAGTGTAATGGTCCATTAATTAATATATTAATACAAACAATCATTAAATGTTTGTAAGGGACAAGGAACGTCAACGCACAACACAGAAACATCAAACACAAAGGACTACACATAAACCAACGAGACCAATGGGCAACCGGTGCCGACTTAGGACGGCCATCTGCCACGGAAATAGCAGAAGGTATGGTTATCCTGGATTACGTGCGCACAACCCTCCCACTTTTCCGATTACCCAGAGGTCTCGAAGAACGTACAATTGTGGTGTAAAACAACCTCCTCACTGTCAGATGACCACACACAAACAAGACCGCAAAACGCAGGGGCCCAAGCAACACAGATGAATATGTAAATGGATATAAAAAGAGGGCGTACGTAATACAATCCGTGCTCTGCCGCCGCGAGCTCATGTATGTTATCACCCGAGGAGTTCGACTGACATTCAGAGAGGCAGGTGGTCGGGGCCCTGTCTTCTCTGAAGAGGTTTTGACAAGGCCCGTCATGTAGTCCCGTCGTCACAGTCAGTCAGAGTGCAAGTTTTAAGAATGCGCTTGTACAAGACTGTAGATTGGTCAAGTACCAAGCCTAGTGTCCGTCTGGTGACATTAGGAACATACCCACGGTATAAAAGGCGTTTGATGATTCTGACGAATTTTCGATAGTGATGTTGTCTATCTTTGATCCTTCTTATCTTGTTAATAATGTCACCATAAAATGCAGGTTGTGAAATGCCCAAAGTAATATACTCTGTTGCCTGCATTGGTCCGAATTTCAGAAGAAGTTGACAATAATTTTTGTAAAATTTCCAGAAAGTCTTTACTAGTTTGTGAAAGCGAAAACCTTGTCTTAAAAGTTTCTTGGTAATTTGTAAATTTCTACTATGGAAATCCAAAACATCAGTACATGCTCTAGCTTACCGGATGAGCTGTGAAATATAGATACCATAGGACGGTAATCTAGGAACATCACCGTCAAGCCAGTGGAAATTTACTATGTTAAATCCAAAATCATCTCTTTTGTCATGCACACTTGTATGGATCTCTCCATTAACAATTTTGATATTTAGGTCCAAAAATATTGTTTCTGTGTTTGAAACGTTTGCCTTGTTTAAAATCAATTCTTGTGGATAAATAACATTTTTATATCTCTCAAAAACAGGATTGTCGATAGAAAGAATATCATCCAGGTACCTAGAAGTACCAATGAAACATTTCACATCATTATTTTTTCTTTGTATTTGAAGATTTTGGATAAATTCCTTTTCATAAATGTATAAAAATAAATCTGTAAGAAGAGGCGCACAATTAGTACCCATTGGAATCCCTACAACCTGCTTGTAGAGTTTCTCACCAAATCTTACATAAATATTGTCCAAAAGGAAGGACAAGGCGATACACTGGTCACCACATGTCCATGATTTGTATGCTTTGTAATCTGTGGCGGAAAAGAAACCCTTCGATTCAGAAGTACATATATAAGTTTTCCCCTCTCGATCAAAACACCATTTAATGAGTTTGGACAGTCGATCATTTATTTTGTCGTGAGGAAGCGTGGTGTACATATTAGAAAAGTCGTATGAAGATATCGTATTTGCTTCAAAATTTCTTGATTTCATTTTGTCAATCAAAGTATGAAGTACATGTGTTTCACAGTGATAATATGACAAACATGATTGTCACCTTGAGAACAAGCAGGAAGATAATGAGAAATCCATCCTTCATCATTTTGGCTAGTCCTTCAGCTTTGACATTTGTTTGTGATGTATTTTCTAGATGCAGTCTCCTTTGAAAAATTATATAAAGGCATTACTCATATGTGGCACCCATTTTGCGCCACCGACACGCACTGGTAAAATTTGCCTATTCAAAAATATTATTTTCTGTACCTGAAGATCATTACCAGAAGTACAATTACTGTAATTGTGACTAGTACATGTAAGTTTAGTATAGGTCAAATGTCATGAACAGACCAACATAGTGTAATATTATTTAAAAACGTTTGGTTTCTTTATAACGGTAAATGATTTGCACAATACATAGTATTTGTTTTAAAAGACAAACTGACCATTAGGCAGGCATACAAAATATTTAAAAAAATAACATTTACATACATGTACATAATGTAACTCCAACTAGTAATTTCAATACAAAGCCTTGAAGGATTTCACAAGTATTTCTTCATCTATGTAGATTTTCTGTACCAGTAAAAGAATACTATAAAGAAAGGAGGGAATCTCCATCAACACTCGGTTACAGCACCCACAGCAAAATCTCAATAATGTTGAAGGGTTCCAACTCTATACCTTCTTGAAGAAAATTCCAAATCAATTTACATGCACCAGACACGTGTTTCGAATATTAAATTCTCATCAGTGATGCTTTGGGCGGCGCCACCATAAATAGTTTCAGTAGCGCCCTCTTTAATCTTTAGAAGTTAGATTTTTACATTTACATTACAGAGAGCGCGCGGCTCCAAATTTCCTGTAGGGTCGATTCAGTAGCATATCCAAATAAAATCTGTGTTCAAAATAGCATTGGAGGGATGGTGCTAAGATGTTAAACTCCTTTAATTTCGATGATATTTATCGGTGAAATGGCTAGTATCCGAAATAGCAAAAAAATATATTTTATGTCTCATTGATAAAAGGCCAAAACAAAGCTTCTTTCAGGTGACAGAGCTGGAAAGAAGTAATTAATACACTTGACAAACATCAGGCCACGGGGAACGATTTTAACTGCTCCACACTGCAACGTGAAATAAGTGTCTATATTAATAACAAAATAATCAAAACACCCAATTTAAAAACACAGAGCAGACACGCACAGAAAGAGACGCAAAAGGTACAAGGAACACCAAATCACATAGAAACATCAAACACAAATGACTACACATAAACCAACGAGACCAATGGGCAATCAGTGCAGACTAAGGACGGTCATCTCCCACGCCAGTAGCAGACGGTGTGGTAATCTAGATTACGTGTGCACAAACCTCCCATTTTCCCGATTATCCAGAGGTCTCAAAGAATGTACAATTGTGGTGAAAAAAAACTCCTTACTGTAAGATGACCATACAAACAGACAGCATGACGCAAGGGGGGGGGGACAAGAAACACACAGATGAATAAAAACGGAAGGCGTACTTGTTCGGCGGCTGTAGCGAGCTCGTGCATGTTATCACTCGATGAGTCCGACTGAGATTCAGAGAGTAACGTTTTGGCCTTGTCAGACAGGTTTGACTTAGAAGAGTTGCTTTATTGCATCCTTCAATGACAGATCTAACCTATGGACCACACAGTTGTGGTGTAAAATAACCTCCTCATTGTATGATGAGTGAAATGGTGAAATGTCAAGCAACCTTGCTGCTAAGCCATATTTAAAACCTTAAAGAGGAACATAAACATAGTAGAAAATGCTTTCCTGCCACCTCCATCAAAGAGTACTTCTAGTTAATCCATATGTAGGATGTAATACATATAAGTAAGATGAGCCAAATAATTGAATCACTTGAAATACATAAAATTACCCTGCATATTTGAAGCATCGTCTGCATTGAAGCCAATCACTTTGCTGGTGTCAGAACTTTACCTCTTGAAAATACCCATAATGTAGTTGTAGATGTCTTCGGATGAAGCAGATTCAGGACTACGAATGTGTAGAAATAGATGTTTTATTATCCCGTTACTTGATATACGGTCATTAAAAGACTCCAAACCTTCACCTGTGAAATCAGTTGTCCCATCGCACGAGAATCTGAAAAAAATATCACTCCTCAATATGTGCAATTGCTGTAACAAACGCCTTTGCCGCAATGCTATTACAATATGTCTCCCGAATATTAAGTCCCTAAGCTCTGTTCAGGCTACATATTAACCTGAAGTCATAAAGCTTTTGCCATGCTTTGCAAAAGCGTGAGCAGTTCTAAGTATAATTTGTATTTTTCCTTGTCATGTTGAATCAATTGTTTTATGCAGTTCAATGCTTTAGGTTCTTCTCCCTTTTATTGGTACGTAGATGCATAACACATGTGTCATTTTGTTGTCTCATGTTGCTTGATAGTATCAAGTTTAAAATTATTTGTGCCTCATACAGAATTTGAGTGTACTTTATTTTCTTTGCATCAAGTGCAGTACAGATTATCCTCCTTTTCATTATAACACTCTTTCTCCCCCCCCCCAAATTTGGAACACCTCTTTCTTTTCTCATCGTATTTTTTGGTTCTTTGCCGATACATACCCCTCTTTAGATACCTCGGCTAGAGCATTCACTACTTACATTTTGCTCATCTCATTCAAATGAAAGTTTTATGAAACAAAATCTTCTAAAATGAAAACAAAGCGCCTGTACGACTTAGATCACTGTAGTGTCAGTCGAGATCACGGGAACGATAACAACCCATTTTTGAAACAAGATAAAAAGCACGATATACATTTGTGAAATTAGTCTAGGTGTTAGCACGTGATTTTAATGTAATTTTAGGTGGCGCCACTTAAAATAGCTTGAATAAACAGTATCGTATCGGGTCACCTATAAAAGAAATTTTGAAATAAGAGTGTTGTGTGCACGAAATCCAGATAATCACAGGATTTGCTACTGGCTATGGGTTTCTTCTCTTAGTTTTTGACTGGGTTGTTATAATGTTTGCTGTAGGTGCTGCAACTGAGTGTTGTTGGAGATCCCCTCCTTTGTAAATTTATTCTGAATGCACGGAACCAAGAATTGAATGTTGTCTTTGAAATAAGACTGTTCATCGCCATGTTTAAACAAAAACACAATATAGTATTTTTCTTTCATGTTTCAATGGTGTGATACGAAAGTCCCCGTTGTCTCCGTTCGTGTGCTGCTTTTGTCTTGTTATGCGTGTAAGTTCCGCTGTTATCAATGCAACAAGTTAATGTTGGAAATTTTTATCATAAAGTTTCTTTTATTTTTCTTTAAAGTCATTTGAACTCCTCTTTTCCTTTATTTTGTTAAAATAAAGTCTTTTAAAGATTCGTACTGTAGATTTTTTCCTTTCTTTTAAATGATAATTGAAGAACATAATAAATATAAGGTTTCTCTTCATTTAATCTTAGTTTCATTTTTGATTTGAATAGCAAAATACAATCTTCGAAAAAGTACATTGTTTCCTTGAAAATAAGAGCACTTTAAGGCTAAATTATCATTAAATAAGTTAGATTCTATTTCATGGAAACGTACCATTATTAGATTTTAATGTTTATGTGAAACTATGTTCCAAGACTAGTTTAACGAGATAAAGATGTTGCAAGTATCGATTTTGTCACTTCTAAATTAAAATGCTTTGATTTTTATTTTGATTATCCAATCTAGTTTTAGGTAATTCAATTTAAAAGTACATTAGTTTAAACAAGGGTTTCGAGACGGAAAGAATTTTAAAAGGAAAAGAGCGGATCTCCAACAACACTCGGTTGCAACACCCGCCGTCGATGTTCACGCACGAAAATAAAAACAATATATAAAATACATGCACTGCCTGAGGTTATGTCTATATAGAAAGTGCTATGGCGACCATGTCAGGGGAAAATATTCAAAAAGATTATCGTCAGATCTTCTTTATCATCATTTTCTTGATAAAGACCACGCGGTCGAAAATTTGAAAAAAGAGTTTGTTTTATTTGAAGATCTTCTTTAACTCATTTGTGTCACACTTATGCCCTTTGCCGTGTCAAACCCCTCACGGGGAACCTTTTTTACGACCTCCACACGTCAAAGGGCATAAGTGTGACACAAATGAGTTAAAGAAGATCTTCAAATAAAACAAATTTTTTTTTCAAATTTTCGACCGCGTGGTCTTTATCAAGAAAATGATGATAAAGAAGATCTGACGATAATCTAAACAGCACTAACAATAGAGCACCAAATTGAGCATCGACGGACCCCTAGCAAGCTAGTGGTGGGACCAGGTGCCCGGGAGGAGTCAGCATCCCCTGTTGGCTTGCCGCACCCGCCGTCGATGTTCATGCAATATAAAAAACAATATATAAAATACTTGCACTCCCCGAGGTAATGTCTATATAGAAAATTATATTTACACCATGTCAAGGGTAAATATTAAAAACACTTACTGTCAATCCCCTCGCGGGGAACTTTGCAAACATCCAATGCAAAAACACAGAGCTGACACCCACACACTAAGTGTTGTAAATAATGAAATATTCTTTTTGTTTTGGTTGAATTTGCTAGATTATACTGGGATAATATGGAAAAAGGAGTTTATACTCAATTTATAGGATAAGATTGTTAATACTTATACTCTTACTACAAAGACATACTTAAGAAATGATTCTCGTAAATTTTGCAAATGTCCAACATGAATCATACACCCATGAACACCAAAAGTAAAACATATTTACATTTATTCTAAATATCGGTAATTATGATTTGCATGCACATCGCGAATTTTCTCCGTAACAGCGTCACATGTAATTTAACGTTGGTAAATTCTCCCTATATGCAAAACTTGAATGTGACGTCACAATAGCAACCCAAGTTATTGGAATATAATTCTAGTTCCCAATGGGCGTTTATAATGGAGAGTTTACTAGTAATGTTAATATCATAAAATGGATTATATGGACATTTTACACAATTAAATTCTTTACTCTGTATATTTTTATGATATTCAGACACAGTGAAAAATGAAAATCTTAAAAGACGCTAAGTAAGTACTGCTATCCATCTTGTTCATCAAGGTATACACATATATTACCATTTATTGTATCTAAATTACTTAATCAACAAAAGCATTCGGTTTAGAAGGATGAATGGGTTTTTTTTTTAAATGACTGTCTTACTTTTGTTGTTCACGGATGTATAATTCTTGTCGGTCACTTGCAAATTCCGTGAATAAGATTTACATCTGTTCTAATCATTGATCAGCAGTTACAATATTTCAAAATGGGACTTACAGAAATTATTAAAGAATGCAAGCGAACACTTTCTTTATGCAAAAGAAAGCAATGAAAGATAATCAGCATGTTAATTTTAATTAAGAAAAACATGGAGTTACCTATCGTTGTCCTTGGAAATGAAATACTGAACTTTTCAAATTCGAGCGTACAATGCATGGTTATTATTCGTCCCAATGGAATGCTTTTATTTTAGTTTATTATTATTATTTTTTTTTTTGGTTCTTTGGCAGAAATTTATGTGCAGTTTAGACTTTTGCTATATTTTTATTTTCTATTGTTTGAATTCCCCCTTTTTGGCCTCGAGTATCACTGATGAGACATAACTTGTTGAAATGTGCATATGGTGCACTGAAATTTTATAATAGAACATACATACAGGGTGTTCCATAATGCATGAAGCTATTTCATCTTCAAAAATCAAATTCAAAGAATTGTGGTCCCCCGCTTTTGGGTGTTTGTCTTTAAAGAAATGCTTACAGACACCCCCCCCCCCCCATTCTTAAGTTTTCATAATATATTCTCATATATAATCAAAAATTCTAAATATGAAAGGTTAAACTCCAAGAAAAGTTCAAAGGGTTCAAACTTTTGTTTTGTTACCAAGAATCAAACATGATGGACACGATATACATATGAATAAAATCCATAGGGTCAAGGTGTATGTGCATGATAAATTTTTAGATGGCGCCATATAGAAAAGATTGAAATAAACAAATGTTGTAATAGAACGGTGATCGTATCGAATCTCGTATAATAAAAAATCTTAAATATATTCTGACTGCATTCAACAGATTTAGATAATGAATCTTGTCAATGAAATACGACAGTGCACCCCGATGATAAAACGAAAAAACTATATATTTTTTCCTTTATGCTTCAATAATGTGATTCAACTATCCCCATTGTTTCTGTCTGTGTGTTCCTTCTGTCTCGTTATGTGTGTACTTTCTGCTGTTATCAATATATTTATAAGATTCTTTAACATAAAGTTTATCACTGACGAGGGTTTAGTACCCGAAACGTGCATATCTGGTCCATGCTGCAAATTTATCTGTTCTTAAATGATGCTATTGAATTTGAAGACGTTTAACACGTGTATCACTTGGTGAGTGTAAATGCTGGTGGACCAGGAGTCCCCGAGTTCATTTTGAGGATCACATGTAGCCAACTTCGATTAACTTCTGTCGATTGTTTCTTCGGCGCTTTTGTAAATTTCTGTTATCAAAATTTCTTGAAATTTCTTCAATGTTGATCCTGTAGCATCATATCCCACCCATCCTGCTACGTCTGTGGACACATACTTTCACTTTATTTGGCCATATTACATGGGTTAAATTGAGGATCACTGATGAGGGTTAAGTACCCATGCTTTAGATTTATCTGTTCTTAAATGATGCTATTTGAAGACGTTCGACATTTGTACCACTTGGTGAGTGTCACTGCTGGTTGACCAGGATTCCCCGAGGGCACATGTAGCCAAGTTTGATTAACTTCGGTTGATCGTTTCTTCAACACATTCGGCAATTTTTGTTATCAAAATTTCTTGAAATTTCTAGAACATAGGTCCTGTAGCATCATATCCCACCATTCTGCTACGTCTTTCGGAACATTTTTAGATATTATAACTTTCATACTTTTTTGCTAAATTACATTGTGTAGATTGAGGATCACTTAAGAGGCTTAAGTAACCGAAACTTTCATGTATGGTCGATGCTGCAAATTCATCTGTTCTTAGATAAATTTGTTTTGTATGTTGACCTCGACCTTTCAAGGGTGTTTCCATTGCTTGTTGGTCGTTCTGAAGTGACCTCATTGTCCCCTTCCCTATGTTTATGTGTTAATTTTACATGCTTCGTCCTTTTACTGCCTCATGCGCATGAGTTCCTCTGTGATAGTAATACCGTTGTCTTGTTGTGGATTTTCTCATTACTTTTTTGTAGATAAATGTAAGATATTTTATACTATCAAATTCTTTACCTTTTTGTATATATTTTATAAAAGATGAATATAAGATACAAGTCTATAAAGACTCTACATGTAACTACTGTACACGTATATATATCTTGTTCATAAATAAATTAAGCAATAAAGTACCTAAATATTTTTTGAATAAAATTGATTTGAATAATAATTGTTGTTTTCAATAACAAAGGACGGTAACATTCTTTCCTTTTTATTTGACGGATTTTGCATGCAATCAGGAGACGCTGACTCTCCCCGGGCACCTGGTCTCACTTTGGAATGTTGTTCATTCCGGGGTTCGCAACCGTTCCGATGGGATTTTTCACGATTTGGCTTTGCCTTCTCGACTTTGAGACTGAATAACTGTTAGGCTTGATGATAATTCTTCATGATCAGAAAAAAAAATACATAATTGTTTATTGTTCTGGAAGGGGACTTACCGTATTCCTATCCGTGTATAAGTTATGTTTATCATAACATCAATAAATCTCGATAAAACATAAAATGAATTTACTTTATAACATCAATTCAATTTACCAGTTCCTCATTCTTTACCTATACTGATTCATAGTCCTGTAGTCAAGTACTATTTCAGCCATACATTTAATCTAACCATTGCTTCGGAATCGACCATACAGGAAATTTGGAGCTAATGGGGGCTACTAAAATAAATTTCATTATGTCTTCAATCATTTTGGCTTAAGAATTTACTATCCTAAACACGTGTGTCGAGCATTAAAATTGGATTTAAATATTATTGTAGAAGGTAGCGATTTGAAACACTATCGTAACCTTGTCCGCCTTTTACTAGCACTAACACAGGCCAAGTTGAAACCCCTCTCCGACGGAACAGAAGATCTTGGTATCAGTTTCTTGCAATCTTTACAATTCATTCATTCATTTTCCACTACATTTCTTTCCGACATAGATATTTCGTACTTCTGATAACGGCCGTGATGGCATCACATTTGTTGACTTTGGTTTCTCCAGTGCAAACCAGTCTTTTATATCCATGAGTTTACTTTATTTTTCACAAGATTCTTTGCTATCGGACAAGGTTGCGGTAAGCTGAATTTCCCCTGATTCATTTGGTTTGAATGGTAAAGGAGGATTACCATCTTTTTCTTTTTTCACTTTAACTTCTGGGAGATCTCTATTCTTCAATCATTATTTTAAGTATTTCATATGCCAAATTTCGCACTTCTTCAGAGTATTCTGGTAAGAAGGTGATATCCTTTGTTCATGGATTCACAATTTAAAATTGAAGATGATCCCACCAGCCAGTTAGTCCCAAAGTCGAGAAGGTAAGGCAAAAGCTTTAGAATTTTCATTGGAACACTTGTTAACCCCGGGATAAATAATATCCGGAAGTGAGACCAGGTGCCCAAGGAGAGTCAGCGCCTCCTGTTTGCATGCAACTTTCGTCGCAACACTTCCATGAAAAATCAAATGCGTTGTCTTGATGTACATATTGATGTACATATAAAGTAAAGGTGTCTTGTTTGGTGATGTTGACAGCCATTCAATCGCAATCCAGAATGTCAGGCTACGAGGGTTATACCTTCTTGCTTAGTTCTGTTTCCCAATTCACTATTGATATGCTCATTCACTTTTTAATGGTTGGATTTTCATCATTATTTTCTTCACTAACACGAGTGAATTTAACAAGTGGTAAGATCTTGTGCAATGTTAGAATGTTTTTGCAACAAACAATGTAGTTGTTTCATCAAAATCATCAAAAACGGTCAAAATGTGTGTCCGACAACATTCTGGACATCAAATGTTAAGGGCAAATGTTAAGGGACCATTTCTTTTAATTTTGCATGACAAAGTCATCAAAATTGCATTTATCGAGTTTCCGAAGTGAGCCGCGCGGACATTAGTCGGATCCTTGTATCTTCAATATATATAATTCAAATGATTTTTTTTTACATTTTCAAACTATTAGTCTGGGATCTATGCAACCCCCCCCCCCCCTTGATCATTGTCTCATGGAAATTTCCATTGCAAAAGTGGTGGGGGAGGGGGGTAGAAAAACATGTTGTTTAGTCAAAAATCACTGAAAATAGGAAAAAATTTTAAACTTTTATATGGTTGATGTTTTTAAAAATCAAAAAGTGTGAATGTATAGTATTTTCTATGCTCTTTCAGATGAAATAAGTTGCGAGTTCCAATTCCTATTTTGTGTGTTTTGGGGTTAAAAAATGTCGAATTTTTGCCACAATTCACAGAAATTTGAGGAAATTTTAATTTATTCCTGCTTCTCAGCTCCTCAATATTGCATATGATCGTTCAATGATGATTTAAAAAAAACATCTTTAAAGTTTCCTCTTTCAAATGACATATATTTTATATTCTAATTTTTTTTTTTTGCAAAATGCTCGAAATTAATTGTTTTATACAGAAAACTGTATTTTCAATTAGAAATCTCTTTTTTTTTAAAGAACCCTTATTAATGAAAGCAATGATTGAAAGCTATTTTCTAGTGTTACTTTTCACATCCTTTCAGATTATATATGTTTTACTTACATTTCATTCAAAATCAAAGTGGTTTTTTTTTTTTTTTGGAAAAACGTATTTTTCATTTAAAAATAGCAGATTTCTGGAGAATATTTATTGAATCTATAGAGTTTCTTGAAATGATAGCAGGAATGTATTTTCAACTGGAATTATTTAGGCTACGCAGAACGAAAGGTGGGGATATTTTCTAATACTGCAGACTGGACATCAGATTATTAGATGACAAGGGTATATTTTGGAGGAAATCGCCAAAAACAGGGTGCCCTTGATTAAGTGAACAGGTCAGTAGAAAAAGTCATAGTAAACAAGTAGGGTATTTCATTTGTTATGAATAGTTTTCACTATCAAGTAATACCTGGTAGGTAAAGACTAATAACTAAGCTAACTACTAATCTGTAATTTTAAGTGATTATTTAACTTTTAGAATATCTTTGTTTCAACTAACATTCTTGTCATTTTATTGTTAAGCATCAGAATTAAAAATGAATACCGCCTTGTGTTGAGATAAATCGTCAGAAATAGTGTTTATTTGAGAGAGAGGCAAAGGTAAAAAGAAAGTAATATCCTATTTTGTGCACAGCGCCACCTGTTTTTGCTACCCAAAGTCACAGCACTTTGTTGACAACTCTGGTCAGTGATTGGATATAATACATAAACTTGTATTTTGTTTGAAAGTATGTCTATTGTACTTTTTTAAAGTATAAAAATTATTCTTAAAATAAATCGTGTTTTAAAATAATACTACTTATTTTATGAGAGGGTTGGTAAAAAATGTGCATGTGCATTTTGTGCGGAGTGTTGTTAAGTTTTGAAAATGGCTTATTTTGAAGATGAAACGCAACGGTAACCCCACTTTTTTATACATTTATTTTCAAAACTAGGGCCATTCTATCTGTGGAAAACAATGATTTTCACCAAATCGATCTACAGTACTTGTAAGGGAGGCAAACGTTAATACTGAGGTCTATGGAAAATCAATGGCATATTCATATCAAAAGGCTCGTGTTTTATTTATTTATTTTTTTTCTTATCTGCGCAAAAGAATAAGAACAACGGAAGATAATCTGAAATTTGATTCTAAGAAATGGCGTTTTTGAGTTATCTTTCCTAGTCCAGATTGAATGAATTCAACTTTTTTTTCAAAGATTGTCCCCGCTTTCGCGAAGGCACGGGGACATAAAATCCCGACCGTTTGAATGTCCGTTCGTTTGTGTGTCCGTCATAAAAACTTAAACCTTGGGCAAAACGTTTAAATGGTGAGTGCTAGAGCTTTGTATTCCTTGTGGTGAGACCTTTCTTTTGAAACCAATATTTGTAACCTCGTGTCCTTGACCTTGGAGTTGGACCTACTTTTGAAAAACGCAAATATTTAATGCACTTTTTGGATGGTTAATGATAGATCTTTCATATTTCACATGGATATTCAGTGTGTCAAGACCTTTCAGTTGGAACCAAAACTTTCTACCTTGTGACCTTGAACTTGTTATTAGCGTTTATAAGGCATAGTTTGAATGGTTATACTTATTTAACATTTGCATTCCTTGTTACGAGACCTTTCAGTTGGTATTAACTTTTTACTCTTGTGGACTTGCCCTGTTTTTATGACAAATATCCCTCAGAAGGGAGAGAATCTCCAACAAGACCCTGTTGCAGCACCAACAGCAAAACACCAATACACCCGATGCAAAAACACAAAAGACGAGCATAGTATGAGACGAAAAAGAGACACGACATGTAAACATCAAACACAAAGGACTACACATAAACCGACGAGACCAATGGGCAACCGGTGCCAACTTTGGACGGCCATTTGCCACGCGAGTAGTGACGGACTTCCTTTTTCCGAATCAGCTTGTTTTTATTGACTTTGTAATAAGAGATTCAGAATAAATCAGTTTTCATGAGAGCAAGAATAGAAGACATTTATCCAATGTTCTGAAGTAAACAAACATAAATGTGTCTTTGACGTGTTTAAGTTTTAATGTGTTTGAAGTTTTGGTGTGTTTTGTGTCACTTGTTTTGAGTGTCAATAGGCCAATGCGTCCCGATTCTAAAAAGATGTGCTTTTAAATGCACTTATCATTATGTGATTTCAAATGTTTGTGTTATGTGTTTACCTGGTATTTGTATATTCGCCTGTTGGTTGTTCGTTTGTTTTGGATGTATGAGTATCATTTTTAGCTCACCTGAGCCATAGACTCAAGTGAGCTATTGTCATAGTGTTGCGTCTGTCGTCCGTCGTCGTCGTCGTCCGTCGTCGTAAACTTTTCACATTTTAAACTTCTTCTCCAGAACGGCTGAAGAGATTTTGATGAAACTTGGTTGGTATGAAGTACTCATGATCCCCTACAAGTGTTGTTGTTTTTCGTCCGGATCTGTTAACAGGTGGCGCCACCGCAGCCAAAACTAGGTCACGGGGGGTACCCTCCTTTGACAAACTTCTTCTTCAGAACCGAAGCATGTATCGACAAACCGAAAGCATCAGGATGATCTAGAGAGATGTCTTAAGAAGTGTTGTTATTTTTGGTTCCACTTCGAAGTCAAATTTTTGACGCGTTTTTGACGTCTTTTCGGACTTAGTCAGAAATGCACATTTTTGCACTATTTCTTTAAATAGCTCAATAAGTGTATGATTTTACACACTCATTTAGTACATATTTATCATATTTAACTTACTTACTGCTTTGATATGTATTTTATGCTTAAATTTTATTTTTTTTTGATTTTTTATGAATTTTTTTCTTATGTAAAAAGGAAGGGGGGGTGATTTTCATACATTTTCTGCTTCTTTTCTATAACCACTCTTCAGATTGTCATGACAAATTGTAGGTATGAGGTACTCATGCATGGTACCCTACAAGTGAAAGAATTTTGTCAAGATATCCACTTTTGGATTTTTAAGGAATATTTTTTAAGATTGTACATAGGTATAATGTATGTTTTTCATGCCCAATGGACCCATGGGGAGTGGCTTCAAACCCCGGCGGGACCCCAACAAAAATTTTTTTCCTCTTTTTAGCTCACCTGAGCCATAGGCTCAAGTGAGCTATTGTCATAGTGTTGCGTCTGTCGTCCGTCGTCGTCGTCGTCCGTCGTCGTCCGTCGTCGTAAACTTTTCACATTTTAAACTTCTTCTCCAGAACGGCTGAAGTGAAGGAATTTTGATGAAACTTAGTAGGTATGAAGTACTCATAGTCCCCTACAAGTGTTGTTGTTTTTCGTCCGGATCTGTCAACAGGTGGCGCCACCACAGCCAAAACTATGTCACGGGGGGTACCCTCCTTTGACAAACTTCTTCTTCAGAACCGAAGCATGTATCGACAAACCGAAAGCATCAGGATGATCTAGAGAGATGTCTTAAGAAGTGTTGTTATTTTTGGTTCCACTTCGAAGTCAAATTTTTGACGCGTTTTTGACTTTTTTTCGGACTTAGTCAGAAATGCACATTTTTGCACTATTTCTTTAAATAACTCAATAAGTGTATGATTTTACACACTCATTTACTACATATTTATCATATTTAACTTACTTAATGCTTTGATATGTATTTTATGCTTAAATTTTATTTTTTTGTTTTTTATGAATTTTTTTCTTATGTAAAAAGGAAGGGGGGGGGGTGATTTTCATACATTTTCTGCTTCTTTTCTATAACCACTCTTCAGATTGTCATGACAATTTGTAGGTATGAGGTACTCATGCATGGTGCCCTACAAGTGAAAGAATTTTTTCAAGATATCCACTTTTGGATTTTTAAGGAATATTTTTTAAGATTGTACATAGGTATAATGTTTTCCATGCCCAATGTTTCAGGTGCAACTACAGGAAAAAAACCTTCTTTGTATGATTAATCATTTTTAGATCGACCTTTCATCCATAGTTACAGCTGATAATTCAACAAGTGACACATGCTTCAATGTCTTATTGATTGACCTTTTATGTGATATGATTCAATTATTTAAATTCTTTATACTTATTTAGAATTTTATTTTTAAAGTCGGGAACAAGATTTCAAAAGCGGCCATGTTTTGCCGTGTACCCAAAGGGGATTCCCCATGTAGAAATGTGATACCTTTAGTACTGCGATACATTTCAGGAGATACAGTGCAAACGGACTAGATTTTTATTGAATGTGCATTATACTTGGAACACTTTCATAATGGTCCTCATTCATGTACTTGGAACACTTGCATATACTTGTTATCATGTATAAAGTTTGCTCGAATTTCCTCTGTCTTAGACTCTCTTAGATAATTTACGGACTGATTTCTTGAAGAAACGTCTAATGAGTAATCTCTTCCTCTGGATTTTGAGAATGCATAGGACATTTAATATCTGAAATTCTTGAAATAAATAATTCAGTTCAGAGTTCCTGAAATCTTCCTATGAAATGTTGGACCACAGAAAGCTGTTGTTTAAATAGAGAAAATAAATTATTATTTACAACCATAAGCCACTGTGTTCGACATCTTGTATGTATAATATTTCTAAGAGGAACACAGAGGCCTGAGGTTGTGAATAATAAAACATTTTCTCTCATAAAATGACAGGTTCCTGTGATAAGACATTTGGGAATTTTTATCTGTTCAAATAATAGATACATGATGAGTTTTTATCGGACCAAATAACTTTTTGTCGGCAAATCCTATGCAACCGATACATTTCATGAACTCTCTCCGCTAACAACTTGTCCGTGTAACAGTCCTTTGATGAGGTAAAACAATTTGTTAACAGTAAATAACGACGTCGTAGGTCTGCTAGTTGGACAAGCTTAGCAATTTCATGGGCCTTTTAATTTGTTTCAAACTATGAAACCTAGAGAAACCACTTGAGTTGTTGAACAGCGTATGCTGAAATGCGACGCTCCTTCTCGCCTGTTGAAATATGCATAGGCAAGAAGCGCCGCATTTCAGCATATTCACTGAAAATTATTTGTTCAAGTGGCTTCACTGGGTCATGAGGTTTGATACACCATACACTGCTTTTTGGAAAACAAACTGGTCCAATTTCTGCACAACTCACTTGAATTGATAAATATTGGATTAAAACGATTTTAACTGTACGTTTCATGTATTTGAGATGAAATCAATACTATTCAAAAGCATTCATAGATTTCAGTATACTTTAATATGAATAAAGGCAAAACCGAAAAATCTTTGTTTTTTATGCCCCTGGAATAAAAGATTCGGGAGCATATAGTTTTTGGCCCGTCCGTCTGTCTGTTTGTCTGTCTGTTTTCCGAAAAACTTTAACATTGGGCATAACTTTTAAATGGAAGCTGGTGATAGAGGTTTCATATTTCACATGTGTATTCCTTGTGACAATACCTTTCCATTGATACCAAAATGTTTGACCTCGTGACCATAACCTTGACCTTTGACGTACTTCTCAAAAACTTTAACATTGGGCATAACTTTTGAATGGTTAGTGATAGAGGTTTCAATTTTTACATGTGTATTCCTTGTGAAAAGATCTTTCCATTGATACCAATATTACGCTGACCCTGACCTCTCACATACTTAACAGAAAATGGCCTTTATACTAACAAAGATGCCGCCGGGGGCATTCTCGTTTCACAAACACAGGCTTTATAATTTCTGGCATGCTAGCTATCAATAATGAAAGGTTTTGTGTTCAATTTTAAATAAACTTAATTTATGAAATCATTTCATTGTTTTATTCTTTTTCTGCTGCACATTAATGTACAATATGATTTTATTTTTGATGTTGCATAATTGAACTATACTAGCTGGGCATATGACGTTGGACCACTTTATCCGTCTTTTCAAATCAGTAAAAAAGTTATTGTTTTGAAATGTGACTATTTTTTCTTTTTTGTACTTTTAAAGGATGTCTGAAAAAAAAACTTCTCTGCATCCGGCAAAAATCTTTTTAGAAAGGTTGTGGGCTAAAATCCTGGCACTGGCACTATCAGTATTCAATGTCAGTATGTCAATTAGGGCGTGCATGGGTATCAGGTGAGCGTTGTGCCCCCTGGGGCTCTTGTTAAATTTTAGATAAGTGTCTATGTAGCCAAGTCCGATCAACTTCAGTCGATCGCTTCTTCAAACGCATTCTACATTTTCTGTTCACAAAATTTTCTCGAAATTTCTGAAAAGTGGCTCCTGTAGCATAATATCCCACCCATCCTGATACGTCTTTTGGTATTTTTCGACATAACTTTCACAGTCTTTAGTCATATTTCATTCTTTAGATTGAGAGTCACTGACGAGGGTTTAAAGCATCTGTCCTTAAATGATGCTATTGAATTTGAAGACGATTAATATTTGTCCTTTTTGGTATATAAATAATAATTTGTCTTTTATGTAATGGGGTTTTTGGAGGGGGGGGGGGGTAGGGGGCGTACTTATCGTGTTTGAAATGAATTGATTTTTCAAACAGACATAGTTGGGATGTTTATGTCGCCTTTTTTTCTATTTAGTGCCTTTCTTATATATGAAGTTTGTATACCTTTGCCATGTTTAATTGTATGTTTGCTTTTGATATATTTCAAATGTAAGTGTACATCTCATGTTTTCGATGTTTGTGTATATATTCATAGTCTCAGCGCTTGTCATGTCTTGAATATTCGTGTGTGTTTTAGATGTCGGTGTCTCTTTCATATTTTGGATGTTGGTGTGTCATCAAGTGTTTGCGTACACATCATACAATGTATTGGTTGTGTGCCTTTTTATGTGAAAAATAATAATCGCAGGCTTTGTCATTTTATGATGTTTGTTTGCACATGTCGTACGTAAGAAAATTGCAAGCTTTGTCATGAGTTTTGATTTTATATAGATATCTGTTAGTTGATTGCGTACCAACAATGTAGTTGTGATGTTTGTGTGCCTTTGTCAAATTTAAATTGTTTTCTAGCTTGATTTTAGTGTGCATTTGTAATATTTTTAAAAGATGATCGCAATCTTTGTCATATTTTATGTGTCATGTATGTCTTTGTCATATTTTAGATTTAGGTGTGTTTCTTTCATATTTGGGATGTTTGCGTATTTTATGTTAGATAATTGCATACCCGTCATAAAGTATATTTTTCATAATTGCCTGCCTTTGTCATATTGTAGATGATTGCAATGGTTGTCATACCTTTACCTCTCTGTACCCGGGTAAGTGAGAGATTTCTTCGCACGAATTCCGGATAGCCACACAATTCGCGGTGATAACGCGGATGGTCTCCAAAGTCGGTGTCGGGTACACATTGGCCCTCCCTAATTAATGTACTGCCATCCATACTACACGTTTTGGTACGACTGCAAATGTTGTTCGATGAACTGTTCTGAATGGATGTTGTGTTGTGCTTTTTTCGTTGTTGTTTGTTGAAGTTGATTTTGTCTGATGTTCGTTACAACATGAGGATGTGCTCCGCTGTAGATAGTGCAGGGTAGTCTTCCTGGAGATATTTTTCACATTTTTCATATGTTAGATGATTGCAAGTTTTTTTTAATTTTTTTATAATTATGTGTGCCTTTTTCATGTGTTAAATGATTTGCAAGCTGCTTTTTATGTGTGCCTTTTTCATGTGCATGTTAAATGATTTGCAAGCTGCTTTTTATGTGTGCCTTTTTCATATTTTAAATGATTTGCAAGCTGCAAATTTATCTGTTCTTAAATTATGCTATCTAATTTGAAGACTTTGAACATTTGTCATATTTCATTATGTTTGTTTGCCCTTGCCGCATTTAAGATCATTGCAAGTTTTCTTTTATCTTGTGTTTTTTTGTCATGTTTTGTGATATCTGTGTGCCTTTGTTATTTTTATTGGTATTTTACGTGTGTCTATCATAGTTTTGATTGTTGCAAGCTTTGTAATATTTTAATGTTTGATTGTCCCTGACATATTATGAATTACAAATATGGATAATGACCATATCCCTATATACAGCACAAAATTGATAATTCAGAAAATCAGAAACCGAAGGCATACAAAATCAGGATAAAACAGGAACCAAAGCAAACAAACAAAAACCTCCACCACACGAAAGGAAGCGAACTCCCGATATGGGAGTGAGACCAGGTGCCCATGAAGAGTAAGCATCTCCTGCTTGCATGCAACACCCGTCGCTTCAATTCGGTAGAACTCACATCCGGTTACTTTCATTTCGGAAGACATATAGTACAATCTTTGGTTGGATGGTTCAAATGGTCTATGACAGAATATCATCCACCATTCTGGAGAGTGGGACATCATAGTGTATGACGAGTTCCCCATATCGACCTTAGAACTTCCTCAGTGACGATGTTAGTCGGTCACAAACATATTCCTGACTGAGAAGCTTATATGAAAGACGCCTAGCTCTCAGAACATTTGGTACTTGCTCTGGCATAGCGTATCAACTGAGATATGAACACGCCATAAGCTGGCGATGAAGGGATGTTGCTACTCAGAAAAGGAAAGTCTGTAATGCTGAAATTGAAGTCGTCACGTTTGTCATAGAGTGAAGTGTTCATGTGACCATCAGTGTCGTAGGACAACATTATGTCCAAATAGGATGCTGAATTATTTGTCTCTGTAGTTTCTTTGACTTCATATTTGTTTCCATATATGATATTTGTGTGTGAACATCATTGTCGCAATTTTGACACTTCAATTACTTTGTCGTGTTTGATAGTCAAGTAACTTTGTAATATTTGGCTATATGTGAGTATCTTTTATGATTTGTATGTACTAGTAATGTGTCTTTGTCCTCCCTGGGACGTTTTTATTTCTTTGTAATAATGATTGGTGTTTGCGGGGGCGGGGGCGGGAGGGGGTTGATTTTTCCTCTAGTGTATACGTTTTATATATAAGTTTAAGAGCCAAATGTTTATATACATTATATACGTTTTAATCTTGTTTAATGGGAAATGTAACACTCAATATGGTACCAATCTGAGAAATTCAGTTAATTACTTATTTATGTTATGTTTAATACATGTATCATGCATACTTATTTCAGATATGTCTCATAACGAAGGGAGTGCTTCAATTATCATCAGCTAACGAAATAGCTTGAGATAAATTAAGTTCACATAGGTTAAAACACTATCATTCTTTACATTTGCCGACTTCATTAAGGAATTTCTTGGACGAGGAGTCTAAATTCAAAGCAGTCTCATTGGAATTCTGCCTACAATTCGGTCATTATGTTTTAACTGAATACCAAAATAAACCCAGTGTGATAAAGGAGTGATAAACACTGTTTATTTTAGAAATAATGTAACGATTTAAACAGGCAACAGATTCCAGTTCAGATATTCAAAAGGGATACAAAATTAGTATCATGCAGGAAAAAGAAAGCCATTTACTTTATGATACGTAACGACCGAATTTATTTATTTACTTAAATCAGGACATTGAACCATTTGAAAATCCCTTTTATTTCTTTGTTATAGACAAACAAAGATTCCGAGCAGTTGCTTTAAATTTGAAATATTGTGTAACAGAGAAGAAGCGGATCAAGACGAGGGGCATGGGGATAAGCGACCCCCTCCCTCTCCTGCTTTTTGATGGCCAATAATGTATTTCTAAATTAAAGTGAGACTCAGTACTATTTCGCCTTAACCAATGTCTGTATCTCCACTCTTTTGAAAATTTTATTGAGCCTTAGATAGTAAGGACTAGTGGACCCCCTCCCCTCTGACAAAAATATCTGGAGCTGCGCCTTGGGAGCATTTATTTTCTAGGTATAATACCATCATACAGTCGCTGCCAAACAGAAAAGACGGGAACACCATCTCTCTATCAATTATCAGCAATAGTTTATGATTAATGATTTAATTCTTCAGAATAGTCTAGGTTTCATCTTGCGAAAGTACATCACTCAATTATTACAAATGGCCGCTTCGTGCACCATTAATTAACAGCATAGGGATAATTTTGGTCTCTTTCCCGCTGTTTTTGAATGGGAGCCTAGGGTTAGGAAACAGTTATCAGGGTGCTTTAATGTTTAGAGAACTGTTGTCTAATTGTAATGTCTAAGTAAACACGCTTCAAGGATGGAATCACTCATCGTCTTTTATGAACACAGTTGTTATACTGGAAGAAAACATTAATGAAAGGGAATTATTGGTAGAGTTTCTGTCATTTCTTCCTTTGAATGAAGCATATCTTGAAAGTACAATCCATTGAAGTATGAGTGAGTTATATAATACCTGAATGGGGTTCTCAATAACTTCTCCAGTTACGAAGCTACTCATTTTCTTTTTTTTTTTTCATTTTTGCTAATGTAAGATTTATGTTCATTATGAACTTTTGCACTTTCTATTCGTTTTCCTTATTTTTGTGTTATTTTCAAATACCAGGAAGAAAAAACAAAAACAAATCCAGACAAGCAAAATGAAACAAACAAAAATGAAAGAACAAAACAAAACAAAAATAAAAATGCCAAAGCAAATAATAATGATGAATTGAAATCTTGTTTGCCTGAATAGAATTTTTCATCGTACGTGTAGCTTAACATCTTTAGGTGGAAGCAACACGATTATGGAGGTCTGAGATCATCTGTGAATCCTTGTTTGGGGAGGGTGTTCAAATAACAATCTGATTGAAATTACAACTTCAATTACACTTTAAGATATGATTCTGATAAAGCATGTAAAATATTCACATTTGACTTCATATCTCGGAATTACCTCACATCAGCCAATCGGCTATGGCAATTTTTATGTTGAAGAAATAACAAAAGGTCCTAGTGAACATGTATTGCTCACCAGAGTCCAAGGTCATGTGCTTTTAAGAAAACAAAAGTGACCTTTCAGGTTTTCTCAATTAATCATTATTATATTTTGTTTTATTCACTAAGGAAAGAAAGTAGTCATTCTCATCAATGGAAGGTCATTTCGTTTGTAAATTGGAGGCCTTGCTTCCTGTAGGACTTCAGTCATAGGCAGCACATCATTCAGGCGATCAGAGTATAATCCAGATCTTTTATTTAAATGAACATTGACAGACCCCATTCAGTCTGATGTCCGTCTGTACACCTTTAAAAATTACCGTAAATGTTCAGGTCAAACCAATACAATTAGAAATATTTTTATTTCTTAATATAAATACATTGTATTATGAATTGTTAGTTACAGTAGTTAAATGTGCATCATTCCAGATAAAGCATTAAGTCTAGCGGACGGCAACTTGCTTGGATCACCACCAAAATATTTCTTGTACTCTTTTTCATCGAGTGAAACAAAATATTTTTTCCTTGATTTCAATTGTTTACCGCTTTCAAATATTTCGGACGGTTCTAGTTTATATCCGAAAAGAAGACAATCTGGCCTTACAAGCTCCTTGATTTTGAGGAGTAAGTCTCGTGGTACGGAGGAAAACGCTTCAACCACCGCCTCTGACTTCGCTTTCCTTATTTGTACAGGATCTGTGGATTTTTCTAACGCATTCAAAGCTGCGTTCATAAAAGAGAATCTAGACACGTGCTCTGCTTCTTGTCGTGAGAACGGAAGCTGCACGCGGTTGTCAAGAATACCCCTGATTTGGAGTGCTTTCCACGTGCGCAACATGGAGTCATACATCGGTAAGCAACGATTTATCCACACTTTGTGTCGAAATAAGCGATGAACGTAATCTTTTACTGCAAAAATCTTAGATTCCTTTTGAAAATCACCAAAACTTATGTTTGAAAGGATTCTAGAATTTAGTTCTTGAAATACATGGTTAGCGTCTTTTGTGAAATTCTCCATTCTTCCTACAAAATTGTACGAATTCGTGCACGGATGACAGTGCTCATGCATGGGCGTCAGGTGTGGATCCAGGGGATTCCCCTTTTCCACTTCTCCAACGACAAACTCCAGAAGTTCCGTAAATGTCACGTCCTCACAGCACCCCTTACGCTTTGTTTTAGAATTTCGGCATCTTGGAACCCATCCGCTGAACATGCGCCAAAATTCTGGATTCGGAGTGTATAGTTTATCCACGTAGAATGACAAGAACCGTCTATAGGGCTCTCGCACGAACATGAACCTGAACCAGGGGCTCATGGCATCCCCATCCGTCGGAGCTGCTTTCCTTACTTTGTCATTAAGTATACCTTTCCAGAATGTAGATGCACACTTGAATATTTCACAGAACATTACCTTGTGTTTTGGGTCTGTTACAAAGTTTACAGTATAATTTCTCCCCGAAAGTTGTTTGCTTGGCCCTATATTGTCACATGCACTCTTAAAGCTCTTCGACATGCCTGGTACTTTCATTGTATCCTTCTTGACGTCAATGGAATGGCTAGGTTCTTTTATATCCTCTTCTAACTTGAAATACGTCCGTCTGTCTGTCTCGGAGTTCGTCTTCTTTTTCTTTACTTTAGAATCTGTCCGCGCATGAATATTCGATGATTGGTCTTTCACTTTGCTGTGCTCTCTCATATGCTGATCGAGACTTTCAGTCTGTACGTTCAGATCTCCATTTGAAAGTTCGTCTGTCCGTTGCCCATCATGAATGATTTCGATGCTTACTGAATCCTTCACTCCACAACACGATAAGAGATGTAGTGAATCTGCAAAATAAAGGAATATTGATACATGAAGTTTCAGATCTTATACGTTATAATGAAATAAAAACAAACTATTTTGTACGAAAAACCGGAATAAACTTTATATCTATAGAAGGATCACAAAAGTAATACTAGGCTAAGGCTACGTCATACTTAACTAGAATGCAAAAGGAAATACATTGTGTGGGTTCTTTCAATGATCATAGCTATCGAAAATATCAAAAAATCATAGATTCGCTGTTTTGATATTGGATTAAATGAAAAATGATTAATAATAATAAATTCGGTATATAAAATTCCACAGGGAATGCAGTTAAAGTTCTGTAAATTTATTGCTCTTTTGTCAACGTTTCGGCCGAAGCCTTCGTCAGGACGATCAACTACAACTCGACTACATCTTTAAAATACTATGCACATAACTGTAATTGTTCAATAAGAAGTCCAACGTTAAATTTTGTTTACTGCGCTTCTATGACGTATTTCCTTTTGCATTCTAGTTATGTGCATAGTATTTTAAAGATGTAGTCGAGTTGTAGTTGATCGTCCTGAAGAAGGCTTCGGCCGAAACGTTGACAAAAGAGCAATAAATTTACAGAATAATAATAAAAAAAAAAGTCTCGCTACATTGTAACACCCCCCCTCATACAAAACAAATTATTCTTCTCTAAATTGCAGTAGATTGAAATATTTCTTCCAGAGGGAAGGGATGATAAGAAATAAAAACACAAACATTCAAATACACAAATTTTCGGCCCCTTCGACTTTATTAATTAAGTGTAAAACAATTGTTATAGATCGTCTCTTTTTACACTTGATAAAGGCCAAGGGGTCGAAAATTTGTGTGTTTGAGTGATTGTGTTTTTATTTGTATTCTTCTCTAAGTTTATCAAGAATATTTGTCAGGAGAAAATAGCCCTTTTACTTTTTCTGTGTCTTGGTTGCAACCTTTTCTAAAAAAAACTAGGAAATTCAATGATTTATAGTCAGTTTCAAGGTTACAGCACTTCACAGAAAATACACAACGAACAATTAAGCAGGTTAGTTCCCTGAATTAGGGCTAAAAAATTGTTTTACAGATGTATGCATACATGTACCAATGATAGTGATAAATTGTTAATCGTAATTGAATAATAACTTGCCTTTCATTAAAACTACCATGAGTAAAATCAAAATAATCCCAGACACCAAGGGTCCTTTATGAAGAACTGCTTCTGAAAATGATCGCATCTTTTGGCGCGAACAACTAGATTTCACTCTAACACGAAATTTTCTGCAGATTGACATGTGTCGATGATGTGATCTTACGGACTTTTGTAATACAATGAACCACTTGGTCAGTAGCGGACGTGTACACAGGATGACCGAAGCCTTTTCCACTTCCGTGTTCGTCCCCGTACCCAGGGGCAATAAGTTAACACCCGTGTATTCCGATGTAGAGGTATCGCAAGGATTAGTTAATAACATGTCATTCGTACATGTATATATAATATGTTGAGAATTATTTATTTATTTATTTATAAATTTACTTATTTATTTACATTGTACGTATGAATGTATTTATTTATTTTTTTAATATATATTTTTCCATCTGAAGTGCTGTTCTTCCTTTGAAGGAAAAAATAGGATAGAAATAGATTCCCCATGGCATAGGAATTTTTTTTTTTCACGGACGTAGGAAAACGCCAAACAGGCTGTTTTGTTTTGTTTTGTTTTGTTTTTTTGCTTTTGGTTGTTTGTTTGGTTTTATTTTTGGAGAAAACAATCTTGCTGTTTAAAAGTGTTAACCTACGATCATCTCCGGCTAATTGTGCAGTAGTTAACCTCTAATTAGCTTTCTAAAATAAGCACAGAAAGGTTACACAAAGTGTGACTGTTAATGAACATATAAAAATGTGTGCAAGGAAAAGTGGAAATATTTTCTTCGTTGCCAAGAATTCCAATTATCCCCAGATCACTTTTAAACGACTTGTTAGCACATATGCCAAGTTCCCCTGTTCATTTCCTATCATCGCTTACCCAATAAAAGATTAGATTCTTATTTTCATTCATTTATTCGTTATTGAATCTTAATTTTTCCATTTCTTTTCTTATTTGACAGCAGCATATAAACGTTTTATTTAGTCATCATTTCTAATGTTGATTTTACAAAGCGAAAAGTATTAGATAAAATATTTGATGTACCCGTATATGTAATCAACTGTTGAATTAGCTTTAAATTAGTCAAATTCAAGTGATCTTGCCGTATATTTTTTTCACGTTAGCGACTTCTTATCACGGAAGCCATAACGTCAAACAAAATTACTGCCAACGGCCCTGATTGGCTCTTCTAAACTTTGACGACTACGTACAATGTACTGTGCTTACACGTACGTGTTACCCGTATTTTCTTTTTCAACGATTGAGTTAGATGACCAACAAGGTTCACGCATGCGTCTCATATTGTGATTTCTCCTCAATCACAAAACGTTATAGGAAATCTTTGCTTAGGCCACACCAATTTGATTTGCAGTTCTTCGAGATTTTTTTATGAAAAATATGACCGAGCGAACATTTTTTTTTTTTTTTTTTTTTTTTTTTTTTTGGAAATAAAAAATTTTGAATGTTGAAAATCGAGGACCGGTACCCATTGACAGAGGACCGATCGAGTGATTTTTTTTTATTGATTTTCACGCACAATTCATAAACAATGATATCAAACTATCAAGTATAACTAATTTAAGATTTATTCTTGTATCTTTAGTAAACAACAACTGAAAAAATGAATAAAACATTCAAGAAATAGCAGATAACAAGAAGTTATTTTGCTGAAATGTGATGAAAATGAATATTCTGAAAGAAGTTACATATCAAACATGACACACAATAGCGCATATATCATCTGATTGACTAAAAGGAATTGACTTTGACCAAAAATAAAATTTAATTTGAGGATGTCACATGAAAAGCATGTAGAAAAAAAATGAAAAGTTCTACGGGTACTCTTACATTAAAATAATTTAAACAGTCTAGGAAACTTGTTTCGGTGGTTTGTGCTTGATGTACATTACTCTGTTCTTATACTCTACATGTACTAGACCTTTGAAAATCATTTGAATGTACTAGTTGTATGAAAGATAATGATACATTTTCTGATTTGTTATAAACTAGAATGTTTAACTTTATCTTCTTGCCATTGAAGCTCCATTCGAACAAAGTAATAGTACTGATGATCAGGCATACATACAAACATACAGACATACAGACAACACATAATACACTGTTTTAAATAATTGATTCCATGGTCCCACCTACCATCTACAGTTTTGACCCAACTTATAATGTTTGGGGGCCACTTGGTTTGATACCGGGCGAAATGATCTTTTTGGACATCAACACGGCATTCACTCTCTCCATCTGAAGTTTCAATTATGAACTCTATATACTTTAAATTCAACTCCAATGCCACCTTTATTATTCTTTACCTGTTTACTACGAGAGTTGCATCTACTACCAGTTTTCCCGAACTGATACGACCCAATCGGCTTTGATTGAGTCGTTCAACAATCATCGTTTCAATGGTTGGTCAACATTAAAAGAACTGAACAATTCCTGAAAGGTTACATTGTCTAAGTCCGCTAGGGTTTTTACGGTAGGGGGACAGATCGTCTTGTTTTTGTCGAACGAACATTCACAACAAACGTTGCTGTCAACTCGGACGAGATAACTCAACTTACTCAAGGCGCTTTACACTCTTTTCTGTCATTTACACGTTGTGTCAAACGCTTCAGTGATATCGATTCCATTTTTTTTTTCTGAATCTGAAATATGGACCGCGCGCAAAATAAAAAAAATTACACTCTTTTCTGTCATATACACGTTGTGTCAAACGCTTCAGTGATATCGATTCCATTTTTTTTTCTGAATCTGAAATATGGACTACGAAAGCTTATTAGTGCCATTTTTTGGAAAGAAAAAAAATTAAAAAGTCGTTCTAACGAGTTAATAAGTCGTTCAAACGAGATAAAAAGTCGTTCAAACAAGATAAAAAGTCGTTCAAACAAGAAAAAAGTCGTTCAAACGACTTTTTAACTCGTTCAAACGACTTACAAAAGTCGTTCTAACAAGTTAATAAGTCGTTCAAACAAGATAAAAGTCGTTCAAACAAGATAAAAAGTCGTTCAAACGACTTTTTAACTCGTTGAAACGACTTTTAAAAGTCGTTCTAACGAGTTAAAAAGTCGTTCTAACAAGATAAAAAGTCGTTCAAACGACTTTTTAACTCGTTCAAACGACTTATAAAAGTCGTTCTAACAAGATAAAAAGTCGTTAAAACGACTTTTTATCAAAGCTGTCAATACAGTGTATAACATTAGTATTGGATCGATACATGCTATAGAAATCATGGGGACTTTAAACCTATGTTGATATGATGCATACGAAGCATACATGTACTAGTATATCATACAATAAGCAATACATATCTACTGATACATGTATATATGTAGATCCATCATTATGCAATTCTCTTTTAGAGAGGTCAGGGCGGTGCTGAGGAGGAATTAGGCAGACATGGGAAGGGGAAAGGGTTAGTAGGATCGAGGGGTCTTTGACTGAGACGGGACCATGCCCTTTGAAATTCTAGGCACAAAATTAATATCTAATATAAATGCTCTGGCCGTGAAAGATCCGCTCTGTCCGTAGATACAATTCTAAAAGGCCCATTACATGTACGTACAAAGGTCCGAATTTCCCCTTTGGTTATTATGCTTAAAACATCGCATTTAATGAAAGTATGTTTATTATAGCTATGTACAGCGCCCCAGCAATTCAGTTTTAAAAAGTCGATAAAAAGGCTTAAAATATTCCCCAAAAGGATACACATGTTAATTCCAGGGGCGTAGCTAGGCCTAAAAAGATCAAAGGTAGACCAAATTTCTATCAAAATTAAAATGCGTCAAAATTATCTACCGCCTTAATTTTATACCGTGGATTTATTTATCTTGCTGTCACCAGAAGGACACTCTGCATGGTACTTGACCAATCTACAGCCTGACACCAGCGCATTCTTAAACATTGCATTCTGACTGACCACGGGACACCATGACAAGTCCTGTCCAAAACAGGGCACCGATCACCTGTCCTCTTTGAATGTCGATCGAACTATGCAAGAGCTCGCCCCAGCTGCCAGATAAAGGACTGTTTTTCGTTTAAATTGTTTTAAATCCATTCATATATATTCAACTGTGTGTTACTTAGGCCCCCCTACGACGTTTTGGAGTCATACATACATGTATATCCAACATTTCTTTGAGATCTCTGGGTAACCAGAAAAAAAAAACCCGGAAGGATTGTTTGCACGTGTACGTTATCCGGATAACCACATCATTTGCTTAATTTCTGATATGGGAGATGGTCGTCGTACCAGTGTAATATACATGTAGTAGTCTTTCCCCCTAGCCATCTTTCCCCCCGGAAAAATGGCTATATAGTGGTCCCCCCGTAAAATCTACTACATGTATATAGAAGTTCCCCCCCGGGGGGAATTCTGCTATATTGTAGATTTTCCCCATGTTATAGTAGAACTTCCCCCGGGGAAAAACTGCTATATATAGCCATTTACCCCCCCCCCCCCTCGAATGAACTTTTATGTTGTCAAGGAATGTGGCTCTATAGAGTGTCAAGCTATTACAGTCCGAGGGGGGAGGGGGGTTACACACCAATTCCCTTCGCTGTAAGGGTATACTTATTTATTCAGTTCATGTATATATCAGGAAAGACCGGTCAAAAAGTAAAAGTGAGACGTTATCATAAATCTAGATCAAATGTGCATGTATATAGACATCAATCAGATCTAGTTTTGATCTTGTATAAATGGTTATTTCAAAAGTCGTTTGAACGAGTTTTTATCTTGTTTGAACGAGTTTCTGAAGTCGTTTAAACAAGTTAAAAAGTCGTTTAAACGACTTTTTATCTTGTTTGAACGACTTATTAACTCGTTAGAACGACTTTTAAAAGTCGTTTGAACGACTTTTTATCTTGTTTGAACGACTTTTTATCTTGTTTGAACGACTTTTTATCTTGTTTGAACGACTTTTAAAAGTCGTTTGAACGAGTTAAAAAGTCGTTTGAACGAGTTAAAAAGTCGTTTGAACGACTTTTTATCTTGTTTGAACGACTTTTTATCTTGTTTGAACGACTTATTAACTCGTTAGAACGACTTTTAAAAGTCGTTTGAACGACTTTTTATCTTGTTTGAACGACTTTTTATCTTGTTTGAACGACTTTTAAAAGTCGTTTGAACGAGTTAAAAAGTCGTTTGAACGAGTTAAAAAGTCGCTTGAACGACTTTTTATCTTGTTTGAACGACTTTTTATCTCGTTAGAACGACTTTTTATCTCGTTTAAACGACTTTTTATCTTGTTTGAACGACTTTTTATCTTGTTTAAACGAGTTACATAAGTCGTTTGAACGATTTTCGTAAGTCGTTTGAACGAGTTTTAAAAAGTCGTTTGAACGAGTTTTTAACTTGTTTGAACGACTTTTTATCTTGTTAGAACGACTTTTAATCTCGTTTAAACTTTTTATCTCGTTTAAACGACTTTTTATCTCGTTTGAACGACTTTTTATCTCGTTTGAACGACTTTTTAACTCGTTTGAACGACTTTTTATCTTGTTAGAACGACTTTTTAAATTTTTTTCTTTCCCAAAAATGGCACTAATAAGCTTTCGTATGGACTGCGCGCAAAATAAAAAAATTTTAAATTCCGGAATCGAATTTTTACGACAGGGATTTCCGACGAACTGCAAATCTAATTGGTGTGGCCTTAATTGTTTTAATGCAATTATAAAATTTCGAACAAGAAGAAAGTGCTCAAAGTATTTTACCAAATATATGTTTTTTTTCAACAAAAGATGTCCATCCCGATGTCTCTACTATTATATAACATTCTTTGGTAGAGAAGGCATGATCACCATAGCATATACGGAAATGCACAGAAATTAAGTACATGGTGATAAAATTCGACCGTACATGTAGCTAGCTACTTACTCGGGATGGCGGATCTTGAAATCTTGAGACCACTGAGAGGCCACCAGACAATACACTGTATTTCTTTACATAGCTGTATTTCTTCATGAGGATAGAACTTCTAACTTTTGGCATCATACTCTTACAAAAATGTGTCCAAAAACTACGTTTCATGCCCATTGAAATCGTTCGATAATTAAATACCTCAAATGTAATAAACCATTATAATTGCGATGACAAGGTAAATCTTGTATCCTCTACCCTTGATACAATGAAAATAGCCCTCATGAATAGAATTCCTTTGCTTTTCCCAAGGAGCTGACCTATTTCTGGTATTGCCCTATGGTGCTACATCAAGGTTAAAAGATAATTGGTCGTCATCAGAGTGTTCGAATTCCACAGAGTCACTTAATTATATCTGCCTGCGTTGTTTGTCATTCTTGGGTACTTGCCTGCCATTCATGCTTCGGGTGTTTAAACAAAATAATTAATGAAGAGAACACGAGAGAGAGCTCACACCTGTTATAAGATGTTTCATATGTGTATATTAGAACAGTATCTCTACAATAATTTGTCCTTTTTTCCTGTGGGTGTAGAGAAAAAACATTACTTATTGGATACGGATACCTATACATAATACCACTCACAAGCAAAGCATGACACAACCGATGTCCATTATAAAAATAAAAAAAATCAGGCCATGAAAAGCACCAACAGCAAAAACATACAAAGTCACTAGACAACACATAAAAAACACATAAGCCGAATAGACCAATGAGCGAAGAGAATCATAAAAAGAACGACCATTGCTACATTTATGGTACAAATATCAATGATGTTGATTTATTTCGTTAATAATGCTAATATCACCATTGCAAGATACTCTCCTAGAAATTCTCGGTTCACATATCTGTACAACTATTGACAGTTACTGCATATTGGCTGTTCATCTATTACAATATTAACTGCTTTTATTAAAATCGCGTTTCCCTTGACCCTTTGGACTAGTTGACTTTGGACCAGTGAACATTCGAACACGTGAATCTTCGGACTTACGAGTCGACAGACTGCTGTACTGAGACCCTTCCGTATTATTAAAATGCTGTAAATTATGTTGAAAAATAACCATGTACCAAAGACGGTTGCTTTTGTTATACAATTTTCAACTCTGAATGTGAGTATATTGTATTGGTTATAGATAGGTACTCCTGGTGAATACCGCTTACATACCTCGGGCTACTGCTAAATGATCGATCAAGGCTTTCTTTCTCTTTTAGTTTTGCAAATCTAATCATTTTTTAAACAGGAAGATATCACTCAAAATCAATTTAAGTATTGCCAAATGAATTAGGATTGAAGCCTAGAAGTACAAAACATCTATGTATTCTATTATCTGGATGATTGAGAAAACAATGAGTACTGAGTATAATTAGAGATCATTTTCTGTAGTATAAATAGTTATAACATATTGTTTCTCGTTTTCTCTATATTATTTCTAATCCGTGGAGCCTATTTAACCCTTGTACTTTTCCTTCGTATTAAATGGTTTTCACATTATTGACCGAAATATCTAAAATAATCACATAAATACAAACTGGGTCAAAATAATGAATTGGCAACAGACGTGTAGAATTTCTCCTGCCTATGTAGTATTCAGTACCGTTGCTTAACGAATAAAAAATGGGCGGAAATCTTCTAATAGCATACATTGTGAAGGTGAATTTTTTTTACGAGGCATGAAATTGGAAGTCTTTGACCACAGCGCCCCCATCGGTCATCATGGACGCTGATATGGATGTGTCAGGAACGATAAGCACGCTAGAGTAGATATACTCACGTTCCTATTTTTCGGTACGATTCGCGTACTTTCAGACATTACGTTTAAGGGTTTTACCATACTTCCTCACTTAATTCCATCAAATTAACTTTCAAGTGTGAGATAACTTAACTTTGATTTGATTATCTTAGTCCGATAATAAGATAAAAGCTTTGTCAAGTAGATTATATTACGTGTAACGTATGTTACTCGTTCATCTTAAAAAAGTATGATTTTGAAATCACAACAAATTATATGTTTGTCAACCATTGTGAAGATAAAAAAGAGGAACTCGATCAAAATATATTGTATTATTAAACTGACCTTTCCATTCAGTTAACTCACCGAGCACAATGCAAACTTACTCACCTTTACGCGAGCTACATATAAAGATGCATTCTGGATCTTATTATTGCATACATGTCCTCTAAAATTGGACACCACATTTACATTGTAAGTTACCACCATCATCATCTGCGGCTAGCCAAACAGTGGATGCTTACTCCTCACGGGCACCTGGTCCCACCTCTAGCTTGCTAGGGGTACGTCGATGCTCCATTGAGTACTGTTGAGATTATCGTCAGGATCTTCTTTAACTCATTCTATTAACAAGGGTAAATTCATGGCGCTTGTGACAGTGGTTAGTAGAAATAGTCAAATAAATTTGCAGCATGGACCAGACATGCACGTTTCGGGCACTCAACCCTCGTCAGTGATCCTTATAGAGTCCAAAAATGTACCGAAAGACGTAGCAGAATGGGTGGGTTATGATGCTACAGGACCCACGTTTTAGAAATTTCAAGAAATTTTGTAAAAGAAAATTCTTAATGCGTTGAAGAGACAGACGATCAACCGAAGTTGATCGAACTGGGCTACATGTGCCCTCGGGGACTCCTGGTCCACCCAAAATGTGTACTCCCAAAATGCTAATTCTAATCAGCCACCCCTGGGCAAATTTTCAAAATAGGCGAAAGAGATTCGCGATTGGTATCTCAATCAGGACATGGAATACTTGTAATCAGGTACAATGTTGTGAATCCAGTATCTCAATCAGGACATGGAATACTTGTAATCAGGTACAATGTTGTAAATCCAGTATCTCAATCAGGACATGGAATACTTGTAATCAGGTACAATGTTGTGAATCCAGTATCTCAATCAGGACATGGAATACTATAGTAATCAGGTACAATGTTGTGAATCCAGTATCTCAATCAGGACATGGAATACTATAGTAATCAGGTACAATGTTGTGAATCCAGTATCTCAATCAGGACATGGAATACTATAGTAATCAGGTACAATGTTGTGAATCCAGTATCTCAATCAGGACATGGAATACTATAGTAATCAGGTACAATGTTGTAAATCCAGTATCTCAATCAGGACATGGAATACTATAGTAATCAGGTACAATGTTGTAAATCCAGTATCTCAATCAAGACATGGAATACTAGTAATCAGGTACAATGTTGTAAATCAAGTATCTCAATCAAGACATGGAATACTAGCAATCAGGTACAATGTTGTGAATCCAGTATCTCAATCAGGACATGGAATACTATAGTAATCAGGTACAATGTTGTGAATCCAGTATCTCAATCAGGACATGGAATACTATAGTAATCAGGTACAATGTTGTAAATCCAGTATCTCAATCAAGACATGGAATACTAGTAATCAGGTACAATGTTGTGAATCCAGTATCTCAATCAAGACATGGAATACTAGTAATCAGGTACAATGTTGTAAATCCAGTATCTCAATCAAGACATGGAATACTAGTAATCAGGTACAATGTTGTAAATCCAGTATCTCAATCAAGACATGGAATACTAGCAATCAGGTACAATGTTGTGAATCCAGTATCTCAATCAGGACATGGAATACTATAGTAATCAGGTACAATGTTGTGAATCCAGTATCTCAATCAGGACATGGAATACTATAGTAATCAGGTACAATGTTGTGAATCCAGTATCTCAATCAGGACATGGAATAATATAGTAATCAGGTACAATGTTGTGAATCCAGTATCTCAATCAGGACATGGAATACTATAGTAATCAGGTACAATGTTGTGAATCCAGTATCTCAATCAGGACATGGAATACTATAGTAATCAGGTACAATGTTGTAAATCCAGTATCTCAATCAAGACATGGAATACTAGTAATCAGGTACAATGTTGTAAATCCAGTATCTCAATCAAGACATGGAATACTAGCAATCAGGTACAATGTTGTGAATCCAGTATCTCAATCAGGACATGGAATACTATAGTAATCAGGTACAATGTTGTGAATCCAGTATCTCAATCAGGACATGGAATACTTGTAATCAGGTACAATGTTGTGAATCCAGTATCTCAATCAGGACATGGAATACTATAGTAATCAGGTACAATGTTGTGAATCCAGTATCTCAATCAGGACATGGAATACTAGTAATCAGGTACAATGTTGTAAATCCAGTATCTCAATCAGGACATGGAATACTAGTAATCAGGTACAATGTTGTGAATCCAGTATCTCAATCAGGACATGGAATACTATAGTAATCAGGTACAATGTTGTAAATCCAGTATCTCAATCAGGACATGGAATAATAGTAATCAGGTACAATGTTGTAAATCCAGTATCTCAATCAGGACATGGAATACTATAGTAATCAGGTACAATGTTGTGAATCCAGTATCTCAATCAAGACATGGAATACTAGTAATCAGGTACAATGTTGTAAATCCAGTATCTCAATCAGGACATGGAATACTATAGTAATCAGGTACAATGTTGTGAATCCAGTATCTCAATCAGGACATGGAATACTATAGTAATCAGGTACAATGTTGTAAATCCAGTATCTCAATCAGGACATGGAATACTAGTAATCAGGTACAATGTTGTGAATCCAGTATCTCAATCAGGACATGGAATACTATAGTAATCAGGTACAATGTTGTAAATCCAGTATCTCAATCAGGACATGGAATAATAGTAATCAGGTACAATGTTGTAAATCCAGTATCTCAATCAGGACATGGAATACTATAGTAATCAGGTACAATGTTGTGAATCCAGTATCTCAATCAAGACATGGAATACTAGTAATCAGGTACAATGTTGTAAATCCAGTATCTCAATCAGGACATGGAATACTTGTAATCAGGTACAATGTTGTGAATCCAGTATCTCAATCAGGACATGGAATAATAGTAATCAGGTACAATGTTGTGAATCCAGTATCTCAATCAGGACATGGAATACTATAGTAATCAGGTACAATGTTGTGAATCCAGTATCTCAATCAAGACATGGAATACTAGTAATCAGGTACAATGTTGTAAATCCAGTATCTCAATCAGGACATGGAATACTTGTAATCAGGTACAATGTTGTGAATCCAGTATCTCAATCAGGACATGGAATACTATAGTAATCAGGTACAATGTTGTGAATCCAATGATGTAAAATACAAGAACAATTTACATTTTCATAGGATTGACATATTATCTTAGATATTTCTATTCAAGTTTTAAAATGTCTTAAGTTTTACAACATGCGATACCAAGTGCCCGCGTTTATCAAATGTCCACAAGCCTCTTTCTTAATTTTGAGATACTTTTCAGTTTCAATATATGATAATCGCATACGCGAATCTAGATGGGTTCCCCCTCCCCACCCCTCAAGCATTAACCAATTTTCATATAGCTTTGTACACCACCGGTATTTGGTCTCAGAGTTTTGGAATCCCCGGTTTTGTATTTTGTATATACGTTTTGGAGTCAATTGTTATTAATTCTAAGAATACCTAGCTCTTGTTAAAGGATGTTTTGCAAAATCTCATACTCAAGGTGACCCAAAGCCTGTACCATGTTACACGTCACCAAATATGTACAGATAAATTTGCAGCATGCACGTTTTGGTTAATTAACCTTCGTCAGTGACAATGAAATATGGTCAAAGACTTTGAAAGTTATGTCCAAAAATACCGAAACACTTAGCAGGATGGGTGGGATATGACGCTACAGGAGCCACTTTTTATACATTTTGAAAAAAAAATTGTGACAGTGATGACAATGGATTTAAAATACAGAGGAAGCGAACACTCATTTTGTACTCCAAGGTATCTAGACAAAGGCGTTCTTGTTGGATTATCTAAATCTGATTCTAAAAAAATCACTCCCTTCAGAAACATAGGATTCAAATTCTACCTGACTCAGTATTTAATGGAACATAGCAGATGGATGCACATTAATCGGTAATCACGTCTGGTGCAGCATTTCACAAATTCCGTACCTGTGTGGTACACGCTCAAAATAGTGTCTTCAACTTTAGATCTGCACTTTGATAAATGTACTTAAAATGTTTTCAAAGTTGTGTGCATTATCCTTGATCTTATGAATGTAGATCACCGAACGCTGACTTTTTCTTCATTTCAAAGACACTTTTAGGAGTACTTTCAAGCTTATCAGAGCTCGAGTCATGGCATAAGGATTATGGAGGATTTGATTATCGATGCTCTCCATCGTAATCGCTCGATAGTTACCAAAGCGAGACAAAAAACAAAACCTATATGGTAACAAGAACAAGCATATTCGTTGGAAAAGCAAGATTTCATACAATATTTACTACCTGCAATAATGCATTTAAACATATATCAAACGGGCCTCTCCATAGAAAGACTTACGACAATGTGTGAAACATGTTCACCGCCTGTTCACACTTTAAGGCAGAAATCGTCTGACCTTCCCCGCTACACACAGAGCTTCAATCAGAAAATCAAACGCTTGAATCAAATAATTTCTTTTAATATGAGGAGAAGCAGGCAGTTTTATGATAGATTGTACATATCTAC
This sequence comes from Pinctada fucata, assembly GCA_028142955.1. Taxonomy (NCBI): domain Eukaryota; kingdom Metazoa; phylum Mollusca; class Bivalvia; order Pterioida; family Pteriidae; genus Pinctada; species Pinctada fucata. The sequence goes on along the minus strand of AP027113.1, from coordinate 47,050,049 downwards.
TTTTATCTGCAGCATGATCTTGTGGTTTCATGTAAATTTATTGCAGCTCAAAGAGAGTTTTATACATTTTCCAATTTTACTTCAAATATACAATATATTTAATCATAGTAAATAATGATAAAAACTACACATATAAAATATTCCAATTTTCACACTTAGATTTTCATTGGTAAAGCTAGATTCTTTTTTTTTTTTTTGCAATTGGACTTACATTACAAAGTGAGTGAAATTTACTACATATGTCTCCATGTTACATTATTTTAATAATGCTTTTCTTACCTTCAATACATGTAATCTCTTTCATATACCTTCCTGTTTAGTTCTTCCGACTATTGATTTTGTAATTTTGATGGTTGATACCAGTTAACCCGTTTAAACACACCATTTACCATTCTCAAGACCTTAGATCAAATGGGTTTATGTCGTGTCTCATGTGCATTGTGTTGCTCTGTTTCTGTGTCCTGATGTCAGGTTGTTGTTAATTGTTGTAGATCGCCATTTCCTTAAATTCAGTTGGTTAGGAGTGTAAGGTGACCGTATTCAAGGTATGAGACTGTCAACTTCCATAGGGTACATATATAATCTAGCAAAGTCTGTATTTGCTAAGTCTATAGTGTACTTATGTGTTTTATCGGGGCCTTATGTGCCAGTGGGCACGAAAAGGATAGGTGAGGTGAGGTACGTATGTGTTTCGGCTCTCCATTGGCTTTTCTTTGAGTAAATTTACATTTGAGTTAAACTCAAGTTAGACAATAACACAAAGGAATTCATTATTATTGCGAAACACTGTTTGTCTCATTTCTGTTTTAATGCACATGTTTAGAGAAAGCAAAGTCATAGAGGTACTTGACATTTTGAAGAAGCGGTATTGACTTCGGGTGTTCAAGTACAAATCAAAACATTTTAATCTTTGTAAATTAAAATATTTCTTTCTGAGGGAAGGGGTAATACAAATAAAAACAAACACTCAAACACACAATTTTTCGGTCCCTTGGCCTTTATCCAGACTGGTGTAAAAACCGACAATGTTTGTTCAAACTAAGTAAAATCCATCCTTTGCTTACACTGAATAAAGGCCGAATTTGTGTATTTGTGTTTTTATTCATTTTAATTTATGTCGCAATAAAATCTTTCATTGTTTAACATTTTAATTTTCTACCGCATCTCTTCAATAAAGTATTGGAAATACTTGTTAAAAGTGAAAAAGCGGTATGGCTCTGATAGCGATAACAATAGCTATGTTTGTTTTGAATTTCATTTTAGACATGCAAATTATGTCACTGAAAAAGATATTTCTGAAGCGCAGTGCAATGCTTCAGTAATCGTTATCTTAGAGAAATATAAAGCCTGATAGGAAAGTCTGTTGCATTTTTCTAAGACACTGAGCTTTTCTTCCCTTGTCATCCGATAGCATATTCCTCCCTAAAAATGATAAAATATACAACAGGTATATTGCAAATTTATCTTTGGCATGAGAAATCTTAAACTTTTTTAGTGAAGAGGAAAATTTAAGAAGCTACGAGCACGCGAGATTATGTTGATAAATGAAGCGTGATAAGTATGATATGTACCCATGGAGCGAGATAACTTAAGAACGATTTGACTCTTTGCACGTGCAGTTTACGTTTGAATTGTATGTTTTATGCCATGCGATATGTCTTATCACCACGTTATCAATGAGATGTCGGGATATGCACATTTAGGAAAAGTGATGCTCTATAATTTTCTTTCACAAACAGTTAATTGAAAAGAATCTATGGTTTGACGCCATGGTGTCGTTATGTAAGATTTCTTGTTCCGGTTTTGTCTGAAAATGTGTATAAATGTCTAGGAAATAAATATGATAAATTCATTTCACACTAACAAAGCAGCAGATATGTATATTGACAGTGTTAAGTGGTGCCCGTACAACGTGTGATGCCTTTCGACCTTGATTGGAACACCAAAGAAGTTTTTATATTTGAAATGCGTAGAAAATACCTCCTGAATTATGTTCGGCTTAATTTGAGAACACACTTCGGGGTATACTTTTTAAATTTTTTTAAATGATAAAAACACAAATCTAAATCTATTTCATTGTATTCAACTACGTCATAATCCGTTTTTTTAATTAAAATTTCTATTTTTTTGATTGATTAATTGATTTTCTTAATCAAGTTATCGGACTCTCCTTCGGATATAGAGCATTTTATCACATTTTTTCTTAATTGCTATTTCATTAGTCATTCAAGAAAAATAAGAACTTTTTACCCTAAATATATACATGTACATTAAAAAAACTTTGGTCTTCTGTTTATTATGTGACTAAAGGTCAGCAATTCCATTGCATGTGATAAAACATCGGTTGTGTATTTTACACATATATATTTGTAGTGTGACTTTGATATGTCTACAAGTTCTTAGATTTCTAGATGAAAATCTTTTGGCGAAAGAAGAAGGGTGAAGAATGGGCGTAGACAAAACTTACCCGCTTAATTTAGAAGTTTTAATCGGACAATATCGCAACAATCATCTCAGTCTATCGGAATAAATCATATAAATATTTCATCGGGCGAGCGGAAAAGGCATATCAGATTTTAGAGACGCTTAGACCGTATCTTACATTAAAGGGATTTGTACTTTAGAATAATGTTATCACACAAAATAAGAATATTACAAAAATCTTGAGGGACCTCTCTGATGAAATCTTTTCCCAGTCATCTTGAAGCATCTTAGTTCCCAGTTCTTTGCCTAACTTTATTTCTTAAAACATAACACCGGCACTAAACACTTATCTTCTTTAACTTTATAAACGTCTTTGCACTCTAAATTCTCTTAAAACCTGGAATTGTAAATATCATGGCATAAGTTCAAACAGTTTGAGATGAAATTGTCTAAAAAGCATCATTGAATTAAGATATTAATGGTGTTCCATTTATTTATATAGCTTGATTATAAAGACCTGTTTGACATTTTATGATGATTTATTGTTAGTAAACGACGGTAGTTTAGATAAAGAATATGAAGCAGTAGAAGATTTTAGTCGTGATAAAATCTCGGTTATTTTCTTCATAATACATTCAAACTAAAGACCTACAGGGCTGCTTACAATATCTTAAAATTCTAACCATGTAAACATGTTAACCACATCAACAGACAATGAAATACTTATGCATAAGATATTTACTATGAATCTCTAAGATACACTTAAATATTTACATTACTGGTATATTCTCCATGTTGAACGCCCGTTAGGCAACTAGAATTATATTCCAATAACTTGGGTTGGTATTGTGACGTCACGCTCAAGTTTTGCATGTAGGGAGAATTTACCAACGTTCAAAAAATGGTTGGACACGTGCAAATTTTCCGAGAATCGCTTCGGGATTCATGGAATTTGAATGTGACCAACCAGAATTATACACCCATGAACACCAAAAGTAAGACGGTCATTTCTTAAATAAAAAAAACCCTGAGCCGTTTTAAGTATTGTAACAATTTAAACCATCATACAGCTTAAACAACGTATATGGTTGCCCAAAGGAAAACACAAAGATCTAGACGAACACGCCAACTCCAAGCAATGTATGAATAAAATCATAAGTTCTGAAATGTCCAGAAAATCACGATGGAATGGAAATAGAGTAACAAGGTCAAAGACTACAAGAAGGTACTCTTGCAAGTGATCCATAGGAAAATGTATGTGAAACATTGATGTTAGGGATGACGTAAATAAGACACAGAATTTTACCAGAATACTATACATGTTTATTCATGGTCAACGCCATGAGGTCAAAAAAGTTTGGTACCAGTGTAAGGTTTTGTCGCAAGGAATTGGCTAGTTGAAAATTAAAGCCCTATCTCATTCACACTTGAGACATATGAATGTAAAAATGTTCGGGATACATGTTTCTTTTTTGAAGATTTTTTTTTTCTATCTTGCCGCTCCTGATTCTCCTGTACTTAGACATTCCGAACTTAAACGTGCGAATGTCTGTGATGAAATTACAAAACAGGATTCTTGAACGCACGAACCCTCCAAGAGCAAAAAGTTGAGAAAGTAAAATATAATCAAAATATGTATAGGTAAGGAGGGACATCTGTGTACTAAAGCCAAAACATAAGAGGACTACCATCAATACGTTTCGTGCTCATGTCCATGCACTCCTAAATGGAAATAAAGGGTGTTCGCGAGAGGAAAAGCAGAAATGGAAAAGAAAATTATCTTTGAATTTGATGTAAGCGATTTTAGTTTAATCATATTTTATTTCAAAAAGCAGAAAAAGGATTGGGCAAAAGATGTAAGCGTCTGTTGTCCGTTCTCTCATTTTTGAATCCAGAGAAAGAATTTTAACGTACGGTAGATTCTTTTCTACTTTTCTATTTCATTTTCATGTTTCATATATCTTTTCTCCATCTATATTTATTAATTTAAGTGTTATAAAATTGAAAAAAGAAAACAATAAAACCTACATCATAGACTCACAATGGTTAAACGTTATTAACGTATACAATGATAGTGTTAACTGACAAAGAAAGAAAGCAAAAGTCGAAAACATTCGAAATGAGTTTACGATTAATCAAGTTTATGGAACTTAAATTTTGAACCAGGTCTGAGCAACACGAACAGAAGATGTAATAGAAGAATTTCATATCATTTCGAAACGAAAGCGATGTATTGATGATATTATATATGTGTAGCAAAAATCACATAGAATATAGTTTTAGCAATTTTTATCCTAAGGCTGCTCGCTGGCATCAGAGTTGGAAACCGTTTTTCTTCAGTTTGAAAACAAAGGTGAATTCAAAACAATGTTAATGTACTCATTACTGTTTCAATTTATTAATGCATTCCATTTTTTTATCAAAAGAAAAGATGAAAGTACCGCTTCAACCTTTCACACAGATAGTCCGAATTAACCTTGTTCCTCTCGAACAGTTTTTGTTTCATTCACATCTTTGTACGTGGGTGCAGTTCTCAATTACAACGGAATAAAGCTCAGAATATACTTGATGATATCTAAGGTTATTGTGAATGAAAATGTTCGGATGTTTACTCTACTGGTATCTCCAATGCAGTAAAGCTTACACCAAAATTCCTTCAGCATATGCTCTGGTTGATTAAACAATTATGTGCGTGTTCGAATATGTTCGACGTTCATTCACAAATTTACAGGAAGTGATGAGTCAAGATGGCGGCGAGCTTAGAGTGCTTTTGTTTTTTCGGAAAATCAAATGAATCAAAACCTTCTGTGATTATACTGCTTACAGTAAAGCAACTCCATGCAAAATCTGTAAAGATGAAACTCATCTATATATACATAATGTACATTTACGATGCATAATGTTAGCCATTAGTATTACCGCAAAATCTTTGACGTTTTAACTCTACAATTGTAATGGGAAATTAAGCATTATGATTTACAGATAGCGTCTGCAAAAGATGTAAAATAACACAAAACTGCATTCCGAAGTTTGTATACGTTTTAACGCAATTGCGCAATTTTCAACCTCAAAGGATGGAGACGTACAGGTAACTGATTCTGAAGGTCAGACGTCGTAAGACTTTAACACATGTCTTTCATTTCGGGAATAATGTCTTTTTCCCTGCGCCAAAATCTTGTCAAAATTTTTGCCGAATTTCTTGATAGGCGGCTAGATACCATGACTAATTGTATTTTTATTACGTCGAGGTACCGTATACTTATATTTTGTGCATTCATGAAAACATTTGTATTAATGCATTTTCAAGAAGGTGTCTTAAACAACAATTTATCGAATGATGATAATTCAAGATCCCCTCAACATACCATGTCATGCCAAAATAAAAACAAAGTTTCCAAACTTTTAACCTATTATCATAATTCCCCCTTATCTTAAAATAACTTTCGTGCGAGTCGTCGGAAGTCACGCTTCCAGATTACCATCTTTTCCAGGATAAGATTAGAAATAAGCTGTATTTGATTTGGATTTCACCCAGATTTTACCAGCTTTTTTATGTTACGACAGTGTTTTAGGAAACCTCAATGACTTCTGTGGTTTCCGTGGTATCACAAACATTTAGAACATCCCTAAGTTGTACCGGATATTCCTGACATAAATTAAAGAGTCCTTACAATAAAAAGAAGTATTTTCTTACTCTGTGCCAGGTGAGCTACCTCCTTTAGTTAAATAAATGCAAAAATATTAATGTTTCGGAAACGTGCCATTCTAAAGCAAAGTCGCAATAACGTCGAATTTCATTGGTTCCCTCCTTGGTTACGGCCTTGAAACGAGAACATTCTCGCCGCTGACGTCACTAAAGTCACATTTTGCCTTATATTCGCTAAAAGAGATCACTTTATAAAAGGGATACTTAGCGTCTGAAGTTATGCATGTGGCCCTTAAATGCTGATTTTTCTATGCAAACATCCGTTTTTTCTGGCCCTTCTCACGCGCAAAATCTCAGTTTGCGACCATAAAATAAGTACAACCAACATCAAAAGTTAGTTATTCCTTAAACATTCCTAAAACATTAGCGATGACAAAGGTACACACTTTTACAGGGTTAATGGAGGCAGCCGTAAATCATACAGTAAAAGTAAAGAGAGCATGGTAAATAACCAGTCTTCAGTGATGCTACCAGGCTGCCAAATGGAAAAAGGACATGTGCCAAGATAACAAATAAGAATATTGACAGATTTGATTTTGTGGTCCCTTCCAACGTCGTACGTATTATGAAGGCCAAAATGTTTACTTCTTTTTCGTCCTTTATATGATATTTTCGATTTTAAACAAAGATCTGTCGAGTTACTTCAGTATAGACCTCAAGGCAATTCTTACGAGGCAACGTAATAGTCGCAACATCAAGGCTCCAATAGATCAATGTTAAACGTCTTCAAATTCAATAGCCATGCACGTTCCGGGTACGTAACCCTCGTCAGTGATCCTCAATCTAAACAATGTAATATGGCCAAAGAGTGTGAAAGTTATGTCCAAACATGTACCGAAAGACGTAGCAGGATGGGTGGGATATGAACTAGACGGGTCAAGAACAGGTATATTGTGGGTCGCATATTTGTCCCTAGATATTTGACCTTGACATTGAAAATTTGTCACATTGGGTGATGAGTCCCATCTTGTAAGTTTGGTAGATGTACATGTATAATGCATATCAATGATGTCATGGCAATTTACATGAGAAACAAACGGACTGACAAATTCTGCACAAATAGATCTGCAGATATATGTTCCAGGCGACATAGAAATTAATGTAAGATCTGTTAAATGAAATGTCAGTAACCATTCACACAAAGACACAGTGGAAGCATGCAAAGACAACGGTGACAAAAGATAAAACTTACACCAACATCATTTACCTACAAGATGAAGAGAAGTCACTTCATCTGAAGAATTGAAATATATGAACTTCGGGAATCAACGTTTTAAGTAGGGTCACTCCTAAAGTTCTTTGATTATACATGTACATAATGTCCTGTCTAGCAGATTTTTGTTGAGTGGGCAAACACTTAACAAATCCTCGAATAAACATAACATTAAAAGATTACCATGCTACTTCGGAAACTTAAATGCATGTGGATAATTGAATTAAATATCCGGGCGCCAAGTAGCTTCAATAATAAGAACGGACACTCAGCTACTGGTGAACAATCTTTATGAATGTACAAGACATGTTTGTTTCACACATTTGATTCGCGATGGCTATCATTAAACATTATCACGTGTGGGGCTTGCTTCGTTTTCTCCGTCTCTTTGTCCTATTTTCTTTTCGCGTAGGGAAGTTCTGTTTTTTTTTCCAAATTAGTAAGCCATTCGATTGTGGTTTTTTTGGAATCTGGTTTCGGCTTTTGTGATTGACTTTCATTTACTGATCGATGATTTTCGAAATAAGTATACATTGACTCTTCAGTAGTTAAATGCCGTAAGGTGAGAGCAGTTCAAAATTGTTTGGAATTTATATGAAACCAAAAGCTAAAAACTGTTCTAAATATTTAAGAAGGAAGTTAACCCTCCGTACTTTTAATATTGCTTGTAAGTGAACATTTACAGAGAGAGACTTGAATATGTCTTCCTTTCAGTACTTCTTAAGTGTGTTTTAGCTAGGGAAATTGCATCCAAATTAAATCTGGGGTTTGCTCGCTAAAACACAAAGTCTGGTTTACTATTAGGTAGGCAGAAAGTTAGAGTTCTATCTCTGTCGAAGGTTGAATGGGATCCGTAGTAGAGTCTTGTCTTTTAGGTTGGTCATCGTGTATCTTCTCAAAATGATACAATAGAAAGTTATGTCTTCGTTGCCTTTATCACATATTTCAGAAGAAAATGCTACTGATTATTTATGAAGAACTGCATTGTCTTGCTGGGAATCTACTCATAATCATTGTTCACAATTATTAGTTCTTTATTTTCAGATGATTAAAAAATAGAATAAAAAGAAATTCAGACACGTGTATATGGGTGAATGTTAGTTTGAATGCCTTTGGCTTCAAAATTGTAAAGTTCCTCTCAAATAAAAACTTTGCTCATTACATAGAGCAATTCTTCTTAGCCCAATTGTTATTATCAAACCGGAGTAATTAGGAATTAAATCGCTGTATAGCAAATAATACATGTAAATCAAAGGTGCCTATAAAGTCTTCAAAATGTCTTTTAACTTCTTTAAATTAAAGTACGTATTATTGCAAAACTTCACAGCAGTTTTTATTTAATTGTAGTGAGTAAACCGGAGAAATCAGGATTGAAAATTCGCAAGTATCACTGTTTATAAATCAATGGGACCAACATTGTCTTTGCAAAATTCTTCAAAATGTCTTTAAACTTTCTTCGAACTTGAAAATCTCGAAAATCTTTTTATAGCCCATATTGTTCAATATGGCGAATTCTGTCTTTGCACAAAGTTCTTCAAACTGACTTTTATGCTGAAATTTCATCTGATCTAAAATGATGCTATTGAATTTGAAGACGTTATCATTGTAACGGAAAATTTATAAATATTTTTCATGGCAAATGCCAAAACACTGTGAAATGAGGTGAATGATACCTTCGAGAGCTTAAAACTAGTCCACAAACAGGGATATCTCATTATATATGCATATTAATATAAACGAAAGTCAGAAAGACCTGATGAGACTAAGTAAATGGTGTTGTTATCCGGATTACAAGAGCACAAATCCCTCAGAGCAACCGTTTTATTTCAAAATCACGCAATGTTCTTTTACTCTGTAGCAAAGTGCATCCTTATTACTTTCTATATAGCTCAGCTTTTGATAATGATCTCAGATCTAACTCTACTTAGAGTGATAGAAATAAACATGATGTATAATAAATGACATTTCCTTTGATAAAACCATGCGAAGTTTGGCAAGAATTATGACACAAATCATATTCTTGCAGGTTTTAGCTGTTTTTTTTTCCTATTGAATTTATGATCGTCTCATAATTTTTATGTTATCCCAGAAACATGCTTACCTCGTTTAATGGATACAAGATCATTAAAACAAGATCTCTCGAAGTCGGATTTAGATTCACTCAAGAATCTATTTCATCAATTAAATTTTGGGCAATGAGCGCGTTCCGTTTGGCGACCCTTATCAATTATACCTTTTTACACATAACGCAGGACTGGGGTCAAATTTCTCCTTTCCAATACAACTTTCAGACCGTATTCGTTATTCACCACCATTTCAATTGTAAGACATACATTTATAGATGATAGAAGACCCCTTGCAACATCCAATGAAAACACCAAAACATCCTTTTCAAAAACACAGTCAAGTACAGCACGATACGTGAAAGGGACAATGTAAATATGACAGAGAAACATCAAACACATAAAAAAAACTCTACAAAATAAACCAACAAGACCGATGGTCAATCGTTACAAATGTTTAACGGTTTCAACGGTTAAAAGATAAATAACAGTGGCCATATTACATTGTTTACATTGAGGATCACTGACGAGGGTTACGTACCCGAAAAGTGCATGTCTGGTCCATGCTGCAAATTTATCTTTTCTTATTTGATGCTATTGCGTTGAAGACGTTTAACATTTGCAGCATGGACCAGACATGCACGTTCCGGATACTTAACCCTCGTCAGTGATCCTCAATCTAAACAATTAAATATGTCCAAAAGAATGAGAAAGTTATTATGTCCAAAACTGTACCGAAAGACGTAACAAGATGGGTGGGATATGATGCTATTTGGTCCACGTTTTAGAAATTTCAAGAAATTTTGGTGACAAAAATTTTCGAATGCGTCGAAGAAACGATCAACCGAAGTTGATCGAACTAATGAATTTGAAGACTTTTAACATTGGTTACATGTGCCACTTAGGACGGCCATCTGCCACGCCAGTAGCCAATGGTGCAATGATCCGGATTGCATGCAATTGGCCCTCCCACTTTTGTAGGAGGGTAACATGTAATATAGAATGAGTAATATACATGTAGCATACAAAGAGGGTAACATGTGACATGCAAGTCAAATGGATATACATGTAACTTACAAAGAGGGTAACATGTGACATACAAGTCAATTGGACAGGTATTTCAAATCAAACTAAAGATCGAAATCACGTTTCATAGTTACTTTAAAGAAAGAGTTAACTATAAGGGCTTTATAAGAACATTGTATGATTTTCAAAGTGCTTCAAGCGTACAATGTAATATTTCGATGTCATTTCTTATCTACTTTAAAACAATTCCAGTGTGAATACGGGAACAATCAAGAAGCTGTGATACTGGATTTTAAATACTTTGTCAATCTGTGAGGTGTTTGATTTGTAATGGCTCTATACTGATTTACTACTGTCGTGTAAGTCGGATACACAATGCTTCTTTCTTAATAGAATCGGTTATTTCAAAGTCATATAATGAGCAATTCCTACTAACAACTGTGTGAATGGATGACTATGATATGAAGAGTTGCTGTTGGAAATATCGTACCACGCAAGAGTCAAAAAGTAACAAATGAAGTGAAGAAAAAACAGATGTCAGGAGCAGCATCTATAATACGATGCCAAGAGCAATACTTGACAATGTTATCAAGGCCAGGGTTATGTCATTTCTTCACAAATTATAGAAAAAAAGGTTTGTATTGATTCTAGAGGCCTTCCTTTCATCTCACAGCGATGACAGTGCAAAATACCGAATGTATCCGCCTAAGAATAAATAAACAATATATGCGAGTTTATCTTTACTTTTAACTTTACACCGTACTTATCGATTCTGTTGAAAGATGAAAGCCAGGAGATAAAGGCACCTCCCTTATCTGTAAAAAGAAGTTGGGGAAAGCTTCTTTTACAACTATAGAACTAGGTGTATTATCATAACATCGGCATACCAAAGATAAAAAAGTTCCTCCACAATTTAGTCCTGCCGCAGTTTTGGTGCCAAATATCTAGTAAAACTTTCACTGAAAACGCATCAAAATTCTACTTTCAATATAATGCCATTACGATTATCTCCAAGACAGGAAGCCGATGTATTTGAACTTGAAGCACGAATCAAAATAAATCAGTAATTATGGTAATAGAACCTCAGAGCTAATTCAGATAACTAATAATTTTCTTATCTCTATGTTCAGATTATTTTGACCTATAGAGACACAAAATGTTAAGATAGATACACATATGTAGATATTTGTAAGTGAAATCCTTGATGCAAAGAAAATTATCCGGGTGGTTCATCCAATGATTTTGAGAAATAATTATATACAAAATAGAAAAAGAGAGATATTGTCAAAGGGGTATGGGGCAAAAATGACAGTATTTGGCCGCAATCGGAATTTTTGAAAAAAAGGGTTTTTTATCTTCTTCCATGTGCTTCTTGTAAAAAAGTACTTATTTCATATCATTTCTTGATAAACCTAATTTTTGGGGCAAAAACATTGAAAATTCAGCTCTATTACTTCACCATAGAAATTAAGATTTTCCGCCAATAGACAAGCATACCATCAATTGTATGTCCAAGAGCAAGCACATGTAACAAGTTCAAACTTTTATGGGACATTCCTTTTCACATTGCAAATGTACATGCAAAGCATGACTTTGTTACACACACTTGTTCTATATACAATCACCTATCATTTCACTACTATTTTCAGTAAGGATGTCCAATTTTGGCGGGAAACATCACTCATATAAATTTAGAATATCTATTTTCGACACTAATTCAGTAAATATCAATATCTCAACAATTTTTTAAAATGTGGAAATCAATGAGAAAACAATTTTTGAAAATCCCAAAAATTGCGGTCGAAAATTCATCCTCATATGTGTTATTCAATGAAAGGAGTATGTCCTTGGAATACAATGCGATCAAAGACCGCAAATATTCCATTTGTGTGTTACTTGAACTCCTGTATTTTTCTGTCTTGTTTGGGTCGTGATCTTACATGTACAGTGAGGAGGTTACCCACTGGACTCGTTGGTTTATTTGTAGTTGTTTGGTTTTTTTTTAATGTCGACTTAAATGTTTTGTTCCTTGCGTATCTTCTTGTGCTCGTTTTTTTTTTTCTGTGTTAGTTTCTGTGTGTTTACCTTGGATGATGCAACTGAGTGCTGTGGGAGATCCCCTCCTTTCTTTAATTTTTTCGATGATCTTTTTCATTTAATTACAGTATTCTGCTTTTCATAATTATGTTAGCTAAGACCAAGTCAAGGTATTTTAAACTAGATAAATAGGTCTTTGGTTTCATTGCTTCTGTGTCTTCATACATCTATACATTCGTAGACAACTGTTTGAGATATGATGAAATTAGTGTACCTTTGATTGTGGTTTTACTGCTTCCTATTTGTTCAAAGCTTGTTACGTATGAGACAGAAATTGCAACAAGATTCTAAAATTGCATTTCCTGGATTCCAATAAATGAAGACAAATGAGTTTTGTATCTATATGCAGAATAAACCAATTTTTTATTTCGCGCGTAATTTTCTATCTGTCATTGGTAAATGATTGTTATTTCTATGAAAATAGTAAATTACCAGATTGTTTCTATCTATAAATTCCGCATGAAAAGAATACAAAATGTTTGGGCATGTTGACATGAAACGAACAACAGCAGGTGCGACCAGAAAATTACATTGACGTGGCACTTACCATAGCTAGGTGGTGTCAGCATAAGCAATCTGATTTATCCACGGATATACATGAAGTGATGTAATGTTGATAACTGAAGTTCTTCTTTCCTTTGAACATTTTGATTGGTTCATAAAACATACATAATATTCAATACTTTGTTAGTTTGAGATTACTTTAGATGTCAAGTTAATAGCCCAAGCTTTGAGAGTTTAACACATGAGGATTTTCGTGGGTCTATAAATTCGCGAAAAAGCCAATGAAACATAATAAAATTTGCAGTCCATAATTATAGAAATAGACATGTAGGTCTGAAAACATTTCAAACATATCAGCATTGAAGTATCATTGAAGAGCTTTGAAAGATTAGATGCCACACAAACCTCGCGGTATAAAAGAGTTGTAATCAGATGCTCAGAGTAAAGTTTCTCCTCCTATAGTTTTTTTTTTCGATTTGTATCGAAAGGTATTTATTCGGTGTAACATGAATATTATTTTTCAAACATTTCGAAGCCTATGTATATTCTGAAATGATAACTTAGAAGTGAGCGTCTTCTTAGGTGTGTTCATAACTTAACTTAGCGTATAAAATTATTTCGTGAATGACGACGCAAATGCGTTCATCACAAATTGAACGTCAAGAATATATAGACGATTCAACGTGCAATGTAAATACTTGCCATTTTATTAGGGCTATGGTCAATAAAAGGAAAAGTCATAAAAGAGGCTATCAGGAACTTATTTTGGTCATATTGAATCTCTCTGAAACCTTTTTCCAATTTGCATTTTTCTGGTCGTCATCAGAATATGAAAGTACACGTATCTTTCCTTTACAAATTCAAACATTAGGTTCAAAGTTGTAGACGTCGCCTCTGCATTGGTAAAAAGATTTTAGAATATCCTAAACATGCACGTCGTGTGCAGTGATTTTAGAGAAAGGATGGGATCTCCAACAGGATTTCGTTGCAGCACCAACAGAAAACAAATATACACGCCTAATATGTAAGAAAGGAGGAGATCTCCAACAACACCAGGTTGCAGCACCCACAGCAAAATCCCAAAACACCCAATGCAAAAAACACAGAACAGACACCCACAGAAAGAGACGCAAAAGGGACAAGGAACATCAACTCACAACATAGAAACATGAAACATAAAATACTACACATAAACCAGCGAGACCAATGGGCAACCAGTGCCGGCTTAGGACGGCCATCTGCCACGTAAATAGCAGACGGAGTGGTTATCCTGGATTACGTGCACACAACCCTCCCACTATTCCGATTTCCCAGAGAAGATCTCGAAGAACGCATGTAAAACACAAGAGACGCAAAAGGGACGAAGAACACAATACACGACACCAAATCACTAAATATAAAATATAGATCAACGAGACCAATTAGCATCAGCGCCGACTACGGACGAGCAATATTCTATCTTAGTAGCAAATGGTGTAGTTATCCAGATTCGTGTTCACGACCCTCCCACTTGTCCAGTTACCAATGGTCTCGAAGAACACACAGCTGTTGTGAACAATTATCCCTTCGCTGTAATATATGGTGACATAAGCAAGACAGAAAAATGCATGGACCTTAGTAACACGCGGATGAATATGTATATGGATATTTAGGGCGTATATTTCGTATTCAGACCTTCTAGATGAGTTTTTGCTTTCAACAACTATATAAATGACATTTAAGTATATGATGGCATCGAAAGTAACTGAAATGTGGAAAAACAAAAATTACCTCAACATCGCATAGAATTTACGATATCAAGCAAGAAATGTTGCACGACGCAATTTTTATGCACATTCAACATTTAGGAATGAGTGTTGAAGCCCAACAAAAAACAGAACAATTTATATGCAATCCAGTGAAAGGATTTGATCAAACTAAGATAGTAAAGAAATGCAAAAACAGAGAAAGAAGCATGTCTTCGCTTTGGAAATAAAATAAAGACAATGCCACTTTAATGTGTATGTGAAATGTAATGAGAAGAGAAGAGTGTATTTGATAAAACTACTAAATGAGCTGGCGCATGCAAACCCTGACAATTTCCAGACAGGAACGTCTGTCGTGTTTATTGAAATGATGTTAAATTCCATTATTGCCTCTTTCTTAAATAAAGCTCTATTCTTTTGAAAATGAAGACAACGAAATGCCTGAGGTGATCTGCGATTACTGGCTTTGAGAACACAATGAGAAGTGGTGGTTATTACTCAAAGAAATCAAATCAGATCCAACTTTCCTCATTTAATTTTGAATGCTTTTAATACATTTGAATCTCTAACGAGAAAACGCCAAGATACGAAAGTCAACATTTTTGCAAAAGGAGGCCAAACACTTTTGAAAACGCTCCAAAAAGGACTCGTACCACAACCACGGGCAATAACAAATTAATTATAAAAATAATGGATGATTGTAGGTGGCACCACTGAAGTTAAATTACGTCAATAGTTTACAAATCCTTGTTCTTATATTCAGTTTCTTATAACAAGTACTATTTTCATGTAAAATACTGAAAATGTTGTAAGACATGAGCTTCTAAACAAACTTGGAAGAAATCAACGTGAGGTTGGTTTCTTATATATACTTCTCTACTATTATAATTCTATTTTTTTTTCAAAACCATATTTTCTTATCGTGTAATATATTCATTATGATAGCAAAATCTTCATCTCGCAAACAAAAAAAAAAAAAAGTAATGAGATTTGATACAAATACATGGAATGACAAAATAATATTAAAATTATGTACTACAATTTTATCTGCCTATCTTTTACAGATGTATTTTCAAATTTTGTCTTTTGCATTAATTAGTTCCATTCCTGTCAGCCGATTACTTGTTGTAGCAGACAAACGACATGCCTCTAGCTTCATTACCCTAAGCGCCCTCTTACGATAGATTGCTCCGTTGCCCAATGTCTAAAAAGAATCCCAATACTGAGAGAAATTCTCTCAAGCCGTTCAGCACGTCACGTGTTTAATTCTCATCAATGATACCTCATTTTCGCGCCATATCTCCACAGAATGGTACAATCTCGTCTGCTGTACACACGGCTGTCGCTTTATTCACTGCATATCTGAATTTCGGAGATACGAACTATCAACACAACTGTATAATGACCAAAAGGCGCCAAAATCGAAAAATTAATTGAGTGAATATTATTCTTTGAAAAAAAAATCATTGCCGTTTTGAAATTTGAAGGCTCGATCCAAAATATTTGTATGCGCAATGCTTATTACGCAGTGAAAATAGGACCTTAAAAGTGATTTGAAAAAATTAAATCTGCAATGGAGGACAACAAGCCAAGACCCAAACCAAAACTGATTGTTTTCGACTTGGGTGAGTAGAACGTTTCCATTTCCATAACGTCTTGTCTTCTTTAATTTTCTCAGATATGTTGTTTGAAATTTTTTCTTTGACAGGTTTATATGCCATCGGCTGCTGCTTTGTGTTTAGTCTATTGTTAAGGATCAATTCAAAATGAAGTTAAGTATCTCTGCAGCCTAAAAAACCTCTTCTTAGAATGTAAATTTTAAAATATAAAGTCAATAAGTGTAAAATTCAGATTTGATTACAACATGTTTCATTCTAAAAATGGGATTTATTTTTTCTTATCTGTACTTTTCCTTTTGTTTGAAAAAAAAATTGCGGTAAAATACAAATAAATACAATCAAATTAAAATTAAAAGATTTGATATACTAAAATAAAAACTGATTTTGATTTTGATAGAATCAAAGACAACTCATCAAACATTTATGTGAGGGAGATTCTGTTCATTTTTAGGACTCCTGTGTTGCATTAGGAATAGAGAACTCTTTGTAGGTGCACCCAAACTCCCCGTCATGTTGATAGGTTCTGAGGATTAAGTACTAATTAGTTTGTTCATTCAACTGATAGTATGAAAACTATGTTGGCAGAGACGAGGAATTTTTATGATATTTTGACAATATTTATGGTACATTAGTGATGTTCTTAATCAAATAACTGTTGTTTTCGTTCAAGATGAGAGGGGGCAACGACATCCAAGTTAGATTATTTAAAAATGTTTTGTACTTTTGTTTGTGAGACTAATCATAATGAATTCTTGTCATTTAGTTTGATATTGAAACCTTCGCTATTAATTATTTATCCAAATCTGAACAGATACGTGACATATTTCGTTATATTTCATAGAGAAGACAGGACTTCAATTTTTAAGTCTATTTCTTATTCATATTTCATAAAATGTAAACAGTGATTTAGCGTCCTTCAACGAAAATGCAAAGTGCAGCTGTTTCGACTAAGAGAAACCCATTAAGATTGTTTACTTTGTCTTATTGTGATAAAGGAAATTTGCTTAATTGGGGACCGAATTCCATTTAGTTTGATGTCTCTCACTTATTATGCAACGGTTTTACCTATATGTTACCAATGTTATGGCGGGAAGTTTCTCGTGTGTTTTAGCGGGAGTTTTTGCCATGTGCTTCTGATTTCCCCCGCGTGACTAACCTCTTATTCACTCGTAAACCATCGAATGACAAACTTTGTCACTAACGATCTAGACATTGGTGTCGACATTTATTATTTCTAGGACAGCGTGTATTGATCTAAAGACAGTGATGATATGTGTACATTTGATACATACCCAAAGTGCATAGTGCAATGAACATGTAAATATGCTTCCTTGCATCATTGGAATACCTGATGACGTCATAGGAGCATCTCGCACTGACCGATTATTTCGCAAAGTTATGATTAAGATAATGATTCTGCTTTTTTCTTATCATATCTGAATCGAAATCGATATCAATTGGACTAATATGGTATACTAAATAACTCTCTTGAATTATTTTTTCGAAATTTTTCATTGCTTAATTAATATCGATGAACATAAAACTTTTTTCTTTAATATTGGACTAAATTTGTAAATTCTAACTGGTGCATATATGTTTTTTTGCCATTGCGACAAATGATTATAAAATTTTTAACATAAATTTTACAAATTTAGACGAAACTTGATTTTCGAACACGTACTAAGTTCTTTCGCACCACATCTCCAGACGGATGTTTCTCATTGGTCGTCGCGGAGAATTATGGGTATTGGTGATCTACATTCCGTGACTGCCAGGAATATCAATGTAGATAGGGGAATTCATGTTCATCTTTACCGGTGATGACGTTTTAATGTTGATACTGACAGTTTGGCGCTCAATACTAACTGAACGGTCAAGTATTTAGCCCTACTGATGATATGTAGCCACCACCTGTAATTTCCTCTCTCCTCCCGGTCAGGTATGAAAACTTGAATTTGATGAGAAGCATGATGAAAAAACAAGATGTGGCCAATAAGTTAATTACCAAAGTCTTGTCTGTATCGGCCTTGAACAGTCTGTCAATATGTTTAGCATTTAGAAATGGTATGCAAGGTCGTTGCTCCAAGGATTTTGAATTTGTATATAGTTTGCCTATAGAGTTTGAAAGGTCTCTATTTACTACTGGAATTTGTTTATGAGACTCCGAAAAATATGAATTGCGAAAAATAATCCTATTATTCATGGCTGGTCAAAACGTTTGTCCGTTCCGTTGCAGCGGATGATATATTTAACAAACTAATCAATTAGTCTTCTTATTCGTATTCAAAAGCCTTGAACTTGGAATTCTATAGAGTCAACATATCAGGATTTTGCTGAATTTGCAAACGATAGAGACTCATTTATCAAGAAAATTGTACTTTTTTCAAATCACTATCTGTCGTCTCTATAAACAATTGAATAGCACGCACTCACGAACCCAGACACATTTATCTCACCCAAAACATATGTTATCCTGACTTTTATTGCGAAATGATATAATAGACTAGAGAATCGTAATTAATCATAGAGCAAGTTTATCATATATATCTCGTGTTCATCTTCTATGCAATACTTTGATGTCAAAGCCAGATATTAGATTGTGTTCTTGTCGACCCACAAAGATAATGCGGTATCGTTTCGTGAACACCCAGAAGATATTCTATGTATTTTCAAAGCACGAGGAAAAGAAAGTGTTCACTTTTCTTATGTTTTTTTCATAGCAAAATATTAATTACATATGCAAAATCAATATCCAAAATTGAAAATCCGATTCGGAAATAAACATTCGAGAAGTACCCATCAGTTATTTAGTCTCTAGGTCTGAAAATAAGATTAAAACTCAAAATCCGGATAAAAACATGTTCTAATGTGAATAGATGTTGACTCTCAAAGTTTTTCAACGCATGATATATTTTTTTTTTTTTTTTCGATTTTCGACAAAAGAGAAAATCCCCTTGCTTTCATTTAGAAATATTAGAGTAGAAGTCACGTAAATTGCTCTCACATGTCAATTTGAATTTTGAATAGACATAGACATGTTGAATTATCCTACTACTTTATTAGTCTGCGTTGAAACACCTCTTATTAGGGTTAGAAACATATGCATGTCTGGAGAACTATATAGTTGGAAACTCCGGTTTTTCCTTTGTCAGGTAGACGATCCAACTCACTACTTTCGGTTACAAGTCCTTTTGTATAAATTGTCAATTTTGAAACAAATGTTATATTGTAATAAACATGTTTGCTTATATATACATGTATAAAAACACACTAAGATTCATCAATATGTGCATCGACCTTTGACAGGTTTCCATGGAGCTGTTGCGACGTATGTTGCATGCAATCAGGAGACGCTTACTCTCCCCGGCCGGGCACCTATTCTCACTTCGGAATGTTATTCATTCCGTGGTTCGCAACCGTTCCTATGGAAATTCCATTGAATTGCTTTGTCTTCTCGACTTTGAGACTGAATAACTGATCGGTACTTCTTTAATGTTTATTTTTATTGTGGTTGTGTTGTTTACTATGATAAGTGTTATGTGATAGGCGTAGAGACCCTGGACAGACAATAAATAGGGCGAGTTATGTTCTGACACCGTTTTCACCAACTAGCATGGGGTTATCTGAGGACTAGGAAACTACAATGTTTTCATCAACCCTGATTATCAAACAACCGTACAGAACAAGATATCTTATCACATCTTTAAAATAGTAATGATTGACACTGAAAGGAAACAACACTCCAACAGATAACCAACGATAGGCAAAAAGGAACTAGGTTGTTATCAACTTACCTTATATCCTCGCTTTTACTTCTTTGAAAATTGGTTTTTTCTTACATCTTGAAAAATTGAATCAAATACAAAGTAAGCTTGAAGTTGGTAAGTTTTACAGAACCTATTTGATTCCAGATTTATGTAATTTCCTATCAAACCGACCCTTTTTTGCCATCTTGAAATGGCATGAAATCTTGGTATTTGAGGAATTCGGAGAAGATGCTATCTCTGCACGGTCAGGAAGTACTACACAAAGTTTTGTGTTTACAGTGGTATCTTATCTCCCTGAAAATGTTTGACTGACATTTGCTGACAAATCCATTTTCCTTGTTTCAGATGTAGGACGAAAGTAAATCTGACCTTGATCTTTTTTAAAACAAATGCACTTGTCTTTATAACTAATCTGTTATCAAACATAACATCGAAAGTCATGTGAGGACACATTAAGATATCAGCATGCAACACCATTAGGTGCTGAAAGGTCTAATTAAAGTTTGATCCAAATCATAAGGTCTTTGTCTTTTTCATTTTCAGATGGTGTATATTTCTATGCTAATATCATCCAATCGTTCTCAAAGTTAGCTTTTTTTTTTTTCTTACAAGCACGTCTTTTCATAATATTTTGAGTTTGAAGCAAAATGAAAATAATTCGTGATATTTTTTATATTTCTATGAAAAAAAAAGTTTTTTCTTCCACGATGCACCAAATATATACATTGTACCTGATCACCACTCTCAATGATCAGAATGAAAATTACTCTTGGGTATTAATATAGAACTTTCAAATGAACCCTTAGAAAGTATTCTACTTTAACTGTAATGTAGGAACTCGTGAATGACGAAGCCTGCGTACACCTTGATACAAGGACGAGATGCTGACTCTTGTCACTCTTGACAGGCCTCACTCCATTTTCTTAAGATTTGCTTCTATTGATATAGTTCACTGTTTCCGTTGATCATTTGCTTAAGTTCTGATTTTCAAGCTTGTTTTGTATGCACTTTTGTGGATTTTGGTATTCTTTTTAAGATTTCTTCATTGCAGATTCATAATTTTACGCCGTATTTTATCGATCACAAATATAGGTATCATTGTTTAGGATTATCACATGCATCTTTTCTATGATAATATGGATGACTGCAGCAACCATAAAGTAAAATAAGATATATAGTTAACACTGTAATATTCCTGAAGCTGCTAATATTCAGGATATTCTAGGTCTAATTATATTGAGTTACGTATACTACTCGATTTTTTTTCCAATGAGATGTAGCATATTCATCATCCTTCGGTAAAGTCGAAATAAAAGTGTCTAGTAACCAGGGAAGCTATAGTAATTGCGTATCAAATTTCTGTCCCCTGTTCTTCACGAACTGAATCACTGAACTGACATCGTCCATTTAGCATATGTTGTTAGCAAGCGGGAGCTTCTTACTCTCCCTGGCAATTGATCTCACTTCTGGACGTGTTGCAATTTTGCTGATCATATCAGGTGCTCTGAAAAGTCTTACTAATTTATCATTTCCCTTTTTACTTTTACTTTACATTTCTATATAATTTATCGATGCTCTGTAATCTTACTGAAGTTGAATTTATAACTATGGGGGTCGTATTTTTGAAATATGAGAGTAAAATGTTATTCAAAGAATTTTGGTGAAAGGTACTCGCGTGTTTCACATCAATATTTTTGATTTTTAACATGGGCCTCCGAGGTGGTATTTTATAGACGTGATACTCTGTATGATAGATAATATATGATGGTTATTATTTACGCTCATCGCGCCATTGAGCTATAGGAGAAGCTTAATTACATCTATAACTCAGCGTGAAAAATTATATTTTGGTTGGTGAACTTCTTTTCACCTTTATAAGAGTTTAATGTTAAGTACTTTTTAGAAGAAAACGAAATGTTCAACTCTGATGCCACAGAGCAGAAATGTCGTTACGCCTTGAGAAGAGGAGGACTGGTCCTCAATCATGACTTTGTTGTAAAGACTAACGCAGATGAGATAAAGAAGATCCTGACGACAATCTCAACATCACTCACGAAAGAGCGCTACACAGCCAACTGTGCCTCACATGAAATTCAAATGAAATGAGCAACATGTAAATTTCACATGACAGTTCATGTAAAATTCATATAAATTTCAAATAAGATTCATGTGAAATTTCATGAATTTCACATGCATTTTTCTAAGTGACCTTCACAGGAAACTGAATTCACATAACATCAATGTTAAAATCTTCACATGAATTTCATGTGAAAAATTTCATGTAAATTTCATGTTCGTTCTCGTTCCACATAAATTTCATGTGAATTTTTATGTAAAGCTCATGTAAATTTCACATGAAGGCACAATTGGCTGTGTAAATCGAGCATCGACAGACCCCTAGCAAGCTAGAGGTGGGACTAGGTGCCCGGGAGGAGTAAGCATCCCCTGTTTTGGTAGCCGCGCCCGAAAACAATATCTACAAAACACTGAGGTAAATACACATACACAAGTTAATTACAAAATACAAAGGGTGCAACGACAAATTAAAGTGTGAACAGACAGGAATTGTAAGCGCCACATCGAAACATGAAATTTAGAATAGAGGGGATCTCCGATAGAACTCAATATTGTAGCACCCACAGTAAAACACCGGAACCCCAAAATGCAATTACTATATACATGTAATAGTTAAGTATTTCTTTAAAACTAATTAGGTACCGTTTGAAATTCTAGCATTCTCATCTTAATGCATCTGAATATCTTTAAATTGAGATCATACAAGTCTATTAATCGGAAACGTACCCACAATATTTCTTCGTGCTATGTTGTGCTATGTGGTCAAAATGCTTTTTATATAAATCCATTTTATTCTGTGTCAGTGAAGTTAATAATGACTTATTAGACACATCATTACTGTTTTTGAAATTTTTTTCAATTCACCACAAGGCTACATTTTATGCCTCTGTTCAAGCTATTCTCTAAGAGTATGAAAAGCATTTCATTTCAAAGATCAACGAGTAAAGAGATGTTCTTGATACCTCCACCACGAACTGAGTTCTACGTGTCCATATGTTTGTAAATGTTTATCTATGAAGTATACGTCGACTTCCATCCTTTACTATTGCAGCTTTTCCGACTTTAGTGCTGATTTTGATAGAAGCTAACGCTCTCTTCGAGATCAGTACACGCGATGAATCCGAAATTCTGTCACGTTAGTGTTATATCTCTGTAACTAGACGGTCAGGAATGTGGGCACATATCTTGTGCAAATAGCTATGCTTCGTTGACTTGACCCAATTTTTAATGCAGAGTGTTCGAATATCAACAGTGTTTATTTACCCAGTCTCAAGCATATCTGGTGCAAATAGGTATGCTTCGTTTACTTGACCCCATATTTTAATCGCAGAGTATTCGAATGTTAATAGTTTGTTGATTTGACTCTATCTTTATCGCAGAGTGTTCGAATATCAAATGAGTGTTTATTAACTCGGTCTCAAATATACTTCTAGAAGTGTACTCTGTTTCCTAACAGTCAGTCCATGTTTCATTTGCAATACTAATACTATAAATATGTATGTGTATAAAAGATTCCAAGAAGGCTTTCATACAGAAAGAATGTCTGATATTTTCTTTATAGGTAGACATGATGATAGAGTGTGGATGAGAGTAAAATTTGTAATTGGAAAATAAATTTCACGCATTGCTTTCAACACTATCTGATAATGCTAAACGAATAGTGCATATAACCTGAAGTAGATGGTTACACTTGCTGTGCAGAAATAAAACATCATATTTATCAACTTCGTGTGTATCTACCTCATTTAAACGCTATTTTCCTTATCTTGATTAGAAAAAAATATGGTATGGTTAACGTATCAATGTTCGATTAAACGAAAGATATATTTTTGAGAATACTGCATGTTTTCTGTTCGAGAATCAACCTATCATTCCTCAACTGTCACATTTTTTTAAATGAACGGTGAAACTCCATCTTGCAATATAAAGATCTTTTTTTCAATACTAATAAAAACGGGACTGTTAATATGGACAATGACCATATCCCAATACACAGTACAAAATCGATAATTCAGAAAATCAGAAACCGATCAGGATAAAACAGGAACCAAAGCAAACGCACAAAGACCTCCACCACATGAAAAGAAGCCAACTCCCAATATGAGAGTGAGATAAGATGCCCAGGAAGAGTCAGTATCTCCTGCTTGCATGCAACAACCGTCGCTTCAATTCGGCAGAAATCTTCCATTTGGGAAGTTACGTCTTCGTCTGTAACAACATTCCCTGCACTTTCGTTTTCAACTCTTTGCGTGGTATTTAAGGACTAAATTGTGTGTATGTACTGTACTGGCCTTTTGAATTCCAGAACTTTGTTTAGTGATTTGAAATTTCGCTTTTCATTTGCTTATCGTAATTTTGATAGATATATGAACTTTTAAAAATGTGATTGTATTGATGGACTCTTAAGAACTGTTAAACTTGAATTTTTGCAGTACTATGTAAACGTCTTCAAATTTTAAGAACAGATAAATTGGCAACGTGGACCAGACATGCACGTTTCGGGTATTTAACCCTCATCAGTGATCCTAAATCTAAACAATGTAATATGCCAAAAAGTATGAAAGTTACTATGTCGAAAAAGTATACCGAAAGACGTAGCAGGATGGGTGGGATATGATGCTACAGGACCCACTTTTTAGAAATTTCAAGAAATTTTGATACCAGAAATTTAGAATGCGTTGAAGAAACGATCAACCGAAATTGATCGAACTTGGCTACATGTGCCCTCGGGGACTCCTGGTCCACCAGCAGTGACACTCACCAAGTGGTATAAATGTAAACGTCTTCAAATTGAATAGCATCATTTAAGAACAGATAAATTGGCAACGTGGACCAGACATGCACGTTTCGGGTATTTAACCCTCATCAGTGATCCTAAATCAAAACAATGTAATATGCCAAAAAGTATGAAAGTTATGTTCGGTCATGTAATTTTATTAATGGGCTCTTTAGAACTGTCGTACCAGAATCAATCTGATTCTAGTAACTTAAGTACATGTACATCCATCTTTGACCTTATTATAGAAGAAAGAAGGTGATCTCCAACGTAGAATAGCAGGAAATTACACTTCTGCGAAAAAGTATTTTGAAAGAAATAGTATAATAACTTTCCTTCCTTCATTTCATTGCTTTGTCGACGTTGCCAGTAAACAGGATATGCTTACTCCTCCTTTGGGTACATGGTTTTGTTAAGGAATGCAATGGTAGATGTAGAGTTAGAAGATCCTGACGATAATCTCAACAGCACTCACAATTGAGCACCAAATGGATCATCGACGGACCCCTAGCAAGCTAGAGGTGGGACCAGGTGCCCGGGAGGAGTAAGCATCCCCTGTTGGCTATCCGCACCTGTCGTCGATGTTCGTGCACGAAAATGAAAACAATATATACAATACATGCACTGCCTGAGGTTATATCCATATAGAAAGTGCTATGGCGACCATGTCAGGGAAAATATTCAAAACACTTACTGTCAAAGAGTAGTTACTTTTCTTGAATTGAGATGTTATCCTATTGCGATCACCATTTTAATATTCATAATTATATTTGTGTATCGTTGTTGCCTTTGAAACACCAAAATCATAAAGTCATCTAACGACGAATCTTGGCACATGTGCTAGTCTTCCTTTCTTGAATGTGTCGTAAAGAATGTTTCTTGAACTGTCTCGCTAATTAATCCTCATAGAAACGTAAAAATAATATTTTGTTTCCAGTGGTTTATCAAGTACTTTGTGACTTAAAGAAGGTGATGGAATGATAAAAACATTCATGAAGTAATGAAAAATATTAGATCTTCGATACATTGTCAAGAGTCTGAATGATAAGATTTTCCCCTGACTTTTTGAAAAATATTTTGCACATTAAATCTCCAAATTCAATTATCGAATCAAAAGAAAACAGCAAGGAAGCATTTGCATGTTAAGCACAATTCTATACATAACTATACATCAAAAAAGAAAAAAAAAGAATGATTTTCATATCAAATATACATTTACCTGCGTGAAGATAAATTATACATTAAATTGGTTTTAAAATGTATATCTCATCTTGATTTCTCAAGAACTCAAGAAGTTATCATAAATATAAACACGTTCATGGACATAAGGTTGAATCCTTCCTGCTACTTGGTTCTCATAGAATGAGGAAAGGATATAGTAAGCCAAAACACGCTTATTGAAACTTAATTTCATAAAGCATCAAATCAATAAAGACAACGAACGACAATATGTACACTTACTTGGTAAAGTATTGCTAAGTAAGCAGCGCACTGACAACAACAGAATACACAGAGGACATTATGGGAATGCTACCAAAATGTATAGGGTCACCAAACATAATTGACGACACGAACATCAAATCCTACTACAGACAGCTTATCACACGCACATTGGACACAACACAAACAATTCAAAAGAACGCTGATAAAAATTACCCTTTTTGTATCAAACAAATACATTTTCATTATGACATACACAAACGTTACACCTAATGCAAAAACAATTTACAAATCGACAATGACATCAAATGACAATGCGATGCCACACAAGACAGAAAATTTAACTTGGTTTTCAATTAAATGTTTGCTTTAAACTTAATATATTGTCTATACTCTCCAGGTTGGCATTCCAAACGAGACGTCGCGTATTTGATTCTGCTTTCTTGAATTTTTTTCTAATCTAAGGGGGCTTTCTCTTATCTACCTTACTTTCATGTTTACAAGAAATCTTCTGATAATAATGAAATCAAAAATCAATCTCTCCATCATGCAACGACGAGCAAAGATGCTTTTTATCATTCAACTTTGAGCATCAGAACCCCTTAGTTCCCACTGAGACGACGAGAAGTTCAAATGTGTTCATATATGTAAGCAAAATATTCTCTCATAAACTATTTTGCAACACATATCTAATTGGGTTTATTTTAGTACTCTGATATTCTCATTAGTGAATCTTCAAAGTCCCGGTACCTTTGATAATCCTAAAATACCTATCAAGGGCTCCGAAACCTTCATCCGGGGATATGATACAAGGTCAATCCCTTTTTGCTTTCTATTTCCTTCACATATTTTATGGTTGAGTGAGTAGAAATCTCGATTTTTGGGAAATACAGCAAGGACAAAAGAGGCATAAAATTTCTACGAGCTAACCTATTTCTTAACGAAACGGGCTAATTGGGTGAAATCCACTGACTTTCCAAGGACCTACTTCATCGTTGGCCCTTGCACAATAACAAAGGTAAATGAAAGAGGAGAGTGTTCGACGGCGCTGACACCAGATGACATAACAATGCAAGAGCAAGAATCTTTCATTAACATACTTGATGAGATGGGATAAGATAGGGATGAACCGCCAACCTGGTCTTCGAGAGTCAAAGCGAACACTCTCTCCTGTTAATCAGACTCGCTGACAATTGATGAGATGTAAACAAATAAGTAACACAGAAACATATAACAGGCAGTATCTCTCTTATGTCACATCTGATTCGATCTGAAAACTAAATGTTACAGACAGCTTTTTTTTTAACACAAAAAAAACTGAGAGATAAGTTGAATTTTTACATTTTTCAATGTCGAACTTGTTTACAAAATATTGAGTTGTCTGCGGTGCTTTCAAGTTCAGATATATATCGCATGAGGAGGAATATTAATATAAGATTCGTCAATGTTAGTTATGTTCCGTTTTGGTCACTGCAACTTGCTTTTGAAACTGCGGCCTGTTTCACAAAAATTCTTCTTATTAACTAAAAATCGCGATATTTTGTTTCTGAATTTATATTTAGTTTGTAGAAATGATGTTAGAAAGCACAATATGATCTCGATTGAGTTTTTCTTAAGAATTTTGGTGAAACTGGGCACGGATCTCCAAACTCTAGTATTTTTTTTTTTCAGATGATATATTACTCTAATTTCTTTTCAGATTATACGCTATGGCCGTTCTGGGTGGACAGGAAAGTCAATGTGGAACCACCGTTCAACAGAACCCCGTACGTATTTTCCATGAAAAAAAAAAATCAGGAAAATGTAATCAAAAATAAAATTTATATATTCGTTCAATTCTTATTATGCATTCCATGCATGTATACCCATGGCTGAATGATTTAGTCCTGGCCAAGATCATACCGTGAAAGTGGAAGAGAAGTGAATGTGTTATATTCCTTGTTCGAATTTCCTGAATTGACTGGTTTTTTATCTAGAAAAAGATATTTTGCTTTTAGATGTTGTATGTTACCTTTTCACTGAAATCCCGCTGTGCCTATGTCTTTTATCAGATGAAAGTTGACTCTAAGTCCTCATATCATAAATGACTGACTGAAAGATGATAATTTTTTTTTCCTATTCGTAAACGAATCGTTAAAACTAGCGCATTCAGCTTTTTATCAGCTTTTTTAGTTTTAACAAAAGCACGTCTTGCATCATCAGTATAAGCTATGCTAATGGTGTGCTCTTTTCTCAATGTATCCATTCTTTTCTCTCCCACCAGGGACGGGAAGGTCTTTGATGCCACAAGCAGAGAGATTAAGTCTTTCCCTGATATCGAGCACATTCTCCACAAACTACACACCGATGGGTATAAACTTGCTGTCGCATCAGAGTAAGTATATAACAGTCAATCAGGAGATGCTTACTCTTCCTGTACACCTTTTCATGACCTTGTAGATTCTTTTTACGTAGTTTACGAATCCAGTTTGAAATATTATGGTCTTGGGGCAGAGCAAGAAAGCAGAGATGCGTTCCGAAATATTAATATTCTCTATGTCGGTGTGGTGTCACACAAAGGTTCAATTAGAGATAAGCACAGAGAAGTTCCGAAAATAGTTGGGGGATAAACTGGGTGTTTATCATAGAGCATTATGTATGGAAATTGCTTTATATCTAGAATCTAACGTTTATGTTAAGGATAAAACTACTTGAATTCATTGAAGGAACCATTGATGAATTAGCTCTTAGCTCCTCAAACCCCAATATAAAACGAGATTTGAAGAAGGAGCAAACAAAATCACGGATTTTTCATAGGGCGCAGTGAAAAATGTCTAAAATTTGGTCATGTGACCAGTCCGACATCAAGAATGAGTTTTGTATGGATTAGGAAAGACAAAAATTAAATGATATATAAAAACAAAGCTGTGATTCTGTAGGTGTTATCACTGAGATTCAGTGTTGATTAAGGCTAAAAAATTGGATAAAAATTTCTTGTATCAAATTATCCCGGTACAATTTATTAATTCATGAAATCGAGAATGCTGTTTTAAAAGCAGATTACATTCGAGAAGAAAGGGGATGAAGTCTTTATAGTAGATTTTTTGAAAACCTTTTACAAGTGTATCTTCATCGAAAGTGTAAAGAAAACGCGTATGATCCTATTAGGCTTACTTATTAGAGAGAACCTATCCCGTTACTCACGATCCCGGTGGCAAACAGTTTACACAGACCCTTTATACGTTGATTTTGTTTATCATTTTAATGATATTGCTATCGAATAACTTGTAAATTATGATGAAGATCAGAGGAAATGCCAGCTGTATATTGGGAATGCGTTCAGGTGCACATAAATGAGTGCGGAAGTCCCTTCTGTTCTGCGATCGTATATCATAACAGTAATAATTCCGATTTCGAAGCCCGTTGCTCTTTCTTCATTTGTATTGTAAACTACAAAATTAAAGGAATGTCTGCATAATATAACGTTACCTTTGTTAAGGCTGTAAGAGTCATCAGGATTTTTCTTCTTCGTCACAGGGGGTCGATTAGTCGGAATGCGACCAAGCTATTCAAGCTTTAGTCTACTCTATCATTGATACACTGTACATCGGCAGCGTGTCTTACTGAAGATGGGGTTTACGTCATATTGAGAAATAGTTATGTTATCAAATCATTTGGCTTCAAAAGAATTATGCACGTAAATTTAATCATGTAATTTTGCGTAATGCTTAAACTAATAATATGATAAAATGACGGAAAATTGTCATTCATTATAGACTAAAAAAAAAAAAGGAACCATGTACGGGTACAGCTTTGCAAAACAGTTTATTTCGTATATACATTTGTATACGTGGGTAGTATTTATTTTCATGCACTTCTTTCAAGAATGGTTTGTTTAAAGATCCCAAGTTACTGTATGTTCACTGTGTGTAATTTTGAGTTGCATTCCTATTTCAAGTATTCTCTGACAAAAGATCAAGGACAAACAATGATAGGGTAGGACGCATACGTGTCAGCAATGCATGCAAAAATGCCATCTTTGGCAGGCGCCGCGACACAGTTCTCCGACCTTAACATGAAAGATATGTTCATCACCCACTAGGTGATTTCTAAGACACCTTGTTGATGCAGCCATCTGTATCATTCTTTGGGGAAGAGCTTGCCAATGTAATTGATTCCTATAAATATAAATTTCATGGGACAAACGAAGTAGTGTGCCAAATAGTCAAATCCTCGAAAACTGAATTCAATGGCATTGAGACAATATTACTTAGAACAGCTATCACGGTCAGGCGCATATCTAGGAATTACCCCCCTGCAATTTGCCAAAATTTCTACTTCTACGCGTGTTCTATGTTTAATTCTCTGCAGAATATTTGGCTTGAACCCCCCCCCCCCCCCCCCCCCCAACCCCTTTTTACGGGCTAGAAAAATTCTAGATCCGCCAATCTGCCAATGTCATGTAATACTCGAAAATTCACAAAATAAGAACGATAAGAGACTTGGCATTTTGTGACATCTATTTGGCTTGAATAAGAATATCAGCCTGGAAAGAATTGCATAAGTAAATCCGCCTAGCTTGAAATAATGAGCAAAAAACTGTGATATTATAAAATTGACGCGGCCTGACTGTGAGAAACTGCTGGTATTCCAATGTAAAGTGTGAAGATACAATTGATTGCACCTGTCTGGAGTTACCTGGGATCTAATCAGGATAAAAAACGTCCTCATTTAGCTTTATCCGTAGTTGATGTTACGTAACTTCTATGATAAAAATTGAATTATATGTTTGTCTTGCCCCAGGTACATGATATTCTCCAATGCCTGGCAGATGTTCATCACATTATGTCGAATCAAAAATTTATGCAAAATCCAGTTTTGCTTTTAACCTAGCAAGTTCCTGTGAGAGATCTGACTTGTCGGAAGTTCTCACATCTACAGCAGCAAGGCTAGAAGTAAAAAAAAAAATGTTTGATTACTGAGTGATATAAGTCCCCTATCGGCATAAATCTATGTCCTGCAACTCTGCCTAGAACGCTACAATTGAAATAACGGGAAAACTAAGATATTTGCTTAGTCAAGGGGCCATAACTTTTATAAACATACGTCGACCAAAACTTTACTCTATCTTTATCTGTATCACAGTATAATGTATTCACATACCAAAAATCAGTTCAGTATCTACAATAAAAGCTAAGAAAAATTCAGAAAACTGAAAATATCATGAAAAGTTTAAGGGCCATAACTCTTGTAAAAAAAGGGTCAATCAAAATCAAACTCGAATTTGATTTGTATCACACTAAGATGTTATTACATACCAATTTGAAAACAGTACATTATCTGCAATAACAACGAAGAAAAAATGAAAAAAAAAGAAAGTCCACGGGCCGTAATTCTTGTAAAAATAGGTCAATCCGATCCAAACTCGAACTTCATCTGAATCACACTAAGATATATTCGCATACCAAAAAAAATGTTCAATATATGTAACGAACGATATTTGTAGCGAAAAAGTCCGGAATACTAAGGTGTGACTGGCAGACATACATACAGACAAACGAGGTGGAAACTCTAAATCCCCTCCAGTAAGCCTAAAGGGGACTAAACCTGACGTAACCTTCTCTGTTTCCAGAGAAAAGTAGGGAGATCCGGTCACTTATAAAAGCAAAATTAAGATCTACATGATTTAAGATGAATATACAGAAACATAACCAATGACAAACTTCATCGGAAATATTGCGGCCTATAGCTCTTTAAAAACTTTTTTTCTAAGTTGGGTTGGGTTCATTATCATGTATGACAAAATCTCCAGCTATAGGTCGCTACAAGAATACTCAATAAAACACAAATGAGTTAAAGAAGATCCTGACGACAATCTCAACAGCACTCACAATATAACACAAAATTGAGCATCGACGGACCCCTAGCAAGCTAGAGCTGGGACCAGGTGCCCGGGAGAAGTAAGCATCCCCTGTTTGGCTAGCCGCACCCGCCATCGATGTTATTGCACGAAATTGAAAACAATATCTTTAAATTTATGCACTGTCGGAGGTAAAGTCTATATAGAAAGTGCTATGGCGACCATGGCAGGGAAAATATTCATGAATAAACACAAATCTGTCAAGTGTTTTAAGATCATCACTGTCATTCAAAAGATATCTTTTTGAGGCTAACATGAACAAAAAGTGTTGATATTTAAATACTAAAATTTCCTTTTTTTGTTTTTATCATTAATTTTGTAGAGCATTTTACAAAGATGAATGCAGACGACTTGTGACATACTTCGGATGGGACGCATATTTTGACTTCATTGAAATATATCCGGGATCAAAGATTACTCATTTTTTACAGTAAGTGAATGTTTTTGAATTTTTTTATATTGGTTGATTAGAAGGCAGTATCTTTGCAAATTTCAGTCATGTATCAGAAAATCAGAAATTTAAAGAACAGGTTAATTTTGTCTGTCTTTATGTTCATCTTACAGTGAGGAGATAATTTTACACCACAATTGTGCGTTCTTCGAGACCTTTGGGAAATCTGAAAAATGGGAGGGTTGTGTGCTCGTAATCCGGATAATCACACCGTCTGCTACTAGAGTGGCAGATGGCCGTCTTAAGTCGGCACCTGTTGCCAATGGTCTCGTTAGTTTATGTGTAGTCATTTGTGTTTCATGTTTCTATGGCGTGAGTTGGTGTTCCTTGTCCCTTTTGTGTCTATTTCTGTGCGTGTCTGCTCTGTGTATTTGCATTTGATGCTTTGGGTGTGGATGCTGCAACCTAGTGTTGTTGGAGATCCCCTCCTTTCTTCTGAAAAGTCAGCAAGAGAGACAATGAATAATTTAGAAAAAAATGCATTGAAAATGAATTTTTTACATTTCAGAATAAAGAAATCTAGCGGAGTGGAATTTCCTGACATGATGTTTTTTGACGATGAAAGAGATCATCTTTCTGAAGTTGCGCATACCTGCCTAGGTAAATAGGAGTATTTCTCTTTTCATATCAATAATAAGAAAAAAAATTACAAAAACGATCAATCAATCAAATTCAAGCAGTCAGACTTAAAACCGAAAAAATATCTTTTTTTTTCCCAAGATTCTGTCTCATGCCATCTTTATTGGTCTTAAGTTCTCTAATTTCTTTTGTTCACAAAGGTGTTACATGTATATGGGCAAACAGAGGCGTGTCAGAGGAAATTCTGGAGGAGGCTTTCAGAGCTTTTACGAATAATCACCTGAATCAAGTTTCTGTGGGCATCAGCAACGGGAACAACAATAACAAAAGCGACAACACTAGCACAAGTAACAGCACTCTCTCGCTCAACAGTGTCGACTCCGACGAATCACAATCCGAAACAACGGTTATCTACGTACACAAACGACGCGGATCACGTGCCTCAATCACATATGACGTACCACCCGTTATAGACAGAGCTATTAGACTTCGCGGTCGGCGCATGTCCGCGCCTGCGCTGAGCATACCTCCGAATTTAGGAGAAAAGAAACTGATTTCTTGTCCTGAAATTGTGGAAAATTGATTCCAACCCCCCCAAAAATGTTAGTGCTAGAACCATGATCTGACAACGACTGACACGGTGTATTTGGTCACGTGATACGTCAAGATTACTCATTTGTATATATCGTCAAGTTTATAGTCGGATGGTATATTTATATTGTACATATTGTTTAGAGTTATACATGTATAGTTGAACTTTATTGTATATTTGATTGACAATCAGATGTTGTGATTGGTATTGTATAAAATGACATATCTCAAAGCAATACAATTGTGATTTTTAGATAATTTGACCTTGAGAAGAACGCTGGGCTAAAACTGTAATATTCAGATACGATTTCAGGACAGTTTTTAGAAAAGAGATGTACGTTTTCATGTATGCAATGAAAGTTCTATTGTTAATTGTTATAATAACATTGTACAGTAGAAAAAAAATTGTGTACAAGAGAATGTACCAAAGAAATTCTTTTTTTCAATTATAAGAAAATATATCCAATTCATTTTTTTAAAAATTGTGATCCCATGCGACTCAGAAGATAGTTCGACTGACACAAAGTCTCAGTTCATATATTTCATAATTAATAAATTAACATCATCGGCGAAGTCATTTTTCATTATAACGATGATTAAATTGCATGGTTTTAACTATGTGAAGTAGACGAGATGTAAGATATATCATTATATAAGATTTGTTAACAAGTGTCACTATACATATGTTAAACAATACCTCCCGTAGTTATAAACAAGAAATTAAACACATGTTACGTCATTGTTGTTTTTATGACATAGCCAATATATACCTGGGATGTCTGACATGATGCATCTATGATGTCACGGTAACGAATTGAAAATAAGAGTTTTTTCCCTTGTTAATAAAGTTTGCGTCTGTCATTCTTCCATCATGAGTTATTCCTATTTAATAGGCAATTACTGTAGTGATAGGAATTCAGTTCAAAGAAATGCAGATTCTCTCGTTCTAAAATATTTGTGACTGTTTTCAAATAAAGAGCAAATGGCTGAAGCATGCAGTTGCAAAAACAGTTGAAATAACAGACATATGGAGCCATTTGTATGAAATGACGTAAGAATTCAAAGGGAAGCAACTCCTGGTGACGAGATTTACGAGAAAGCAAAACAGAAGTAAATGCCAATAATGACGGGCAGGAGAATGCAATAAAGTCATCAATAGCTAGCGATGGATATATGTGGTATGTCATAAAGAGAGAGATGTGAATAAGAGTTTGTCTAGAACACATCGGCAGCCTTCTAACGCGTCACCGTTTTGCACCAGTCGTGTTCACTATTTGCTCTGACAGTCGCCGTTGAATCGATGCTGTGTTCGTCCATTTTAAGGTTGTTAAAAGCAACAGGCAACAGTTTGCAGATAAGCGCCTTTTTGTTGAGAAAGAAGTAACACTGTCTTATTAATATCTCGTTTTCTTCAATTTGTACGGTTTGATTGCCCATTGGTCTCGTTAGTTATGCCTGTTTTGATGCCTTTCATGTTTTGTACTCCATGTCCCCTTTTGCGTCTTTTGCTACACTTGTCTACTCGGTGTTTTCACAAATCTCGTGAACTCTCCTGGTCAACCCAAATCGTATTGTCGTCAAATTATATATTACATTTATAACTTAAGATATCAAAATACCCAAATAACAGGAGGTCGATGTCTTTGCATTATCCTTCTGGTATATTTCCGTTATATACGCTTTCATTTTGTATAAAGCAAAATCTTTATAATGAAGTTGCTACTTACAACCGCTTTTCTCCCCTTCAAATATTACATATTATGATGCATGGTCATTTTTCAAGGAGGAAGCTCTTTGGTAGCAGATTTGGAGCATCTTGTTTGTTGTCCTAGATTATGATTCATTCATTGCACTTATCTTTTAAACCAACAGTTTTACAAAACTGTTTCAGCAATAGGAAGAAAACAATACCAAGATAATTACGTTGCTATGATTACGGCATAATTGTGTACATTAGCAAGACAACCACGAACCCCCGAATGGAGGTAGGATTACAAATAAAATTATGCAAATATTTGCAGAATTCTGAATATTAGATTTACATCCTAATGAACTATAAGCTGTTATATTTAATTAAAAATTGTATCAAGGTGTACTCGTGTGTGTGTGTCAAGGCAGACCAAAATAATTAAATAAGCACGAGTTAGTAAAATGATATTGTGGTACTTTCTAATGTTGAACGTCTTCAAATTCATTAGCATCATTTAAGGACAGATAAATTTCAAGCATGGACCAGACATGCACGTTTTGGGTACTTGACCCTCGTCAGTGATCCTCAATCTAAACAATGTAATATGGCAAAAAGTGTGAAAATTATTATGGCCAAGAATGTACTAAAAGACGTTGTAGGATGAATAAGATATTATGCTGTAGGACCCACGTTTTATAAATTAAAAAAAAAAATTCAAGCAACAGAGAATTTAAAAAAGGAGTGGGGTCCTACAGCTTAAAATGTATGTGTCCTAAACAGCAAGCACACACAATAGTTATCTATGCAGCAAGAAGCTATGTGAACTTGAAATATCAAAACAAATTCGGTCAAATCTAAAATGTTTTTAAGCTAGAGAAATCAACTTAAAATCAAATACATTTATGATTATGAATGTTTGGCTACAGCGATCTCGGCTCCCGACATGTCACCCGATTCGTAGAAGAAAAAGGTTATGAGTGTCATATCAAGCAAACTTTGGATAGGATCCAAATATGGATTCATGTTGTAATGGTAAGTCAATGTGCAACGCATTAGAAAACACTAGAAATAGACTGTAGATGCGCCAAATAACATTATAATAAGGCAAGTTTTTTTCTACGCTTTGTCGGTTACAAAGTGTATATATAATAGATTGAGATCCCCAATGAGACTCGGTTGTAGTACCAACAGCAAACATCGAAACACCCCTATGCGAAAACACGAGCAAACAAGCGCAAAAAGAGACACAGAAGAAAATAGCTTTTTTACATTCTGTCTTACTCCTCCTAGACACCTGGTTCCACCTCTAGTTTGCTAGGGGTCCGTCGTTGCTCAATTTTGTGCTCTATTGTGAGTGCTGTTGAGACTATTGTCAGGATCTTCTTTAACTCATTTGTGTCGTACTTATGCCCTTTGCCGTGTGGAGCTCGTAAACAATTCCCAAATGAGGGGTTCGACAGTAATTGTTTCGAATATTTTCCCCTTTCATTACCGCAATAGCGCTTTCTATATAGACATAACATAAGACAGTGCAAGCGGTTTACAACGTAGATATTGTTTTCATTTTCGTGCGTGAACATCGACAGCAGGTGCGGCTAACCAAACAGGGGATGCTGACTTCTCCAAGGCACCTGGTCCCACCTCTAGCTTGCTAGGGGTCCGTCGATGCTCAATTTTGTGCACTATTGTGCGTGCTGTTGAGATTATCGTCGAGATCTTCTTTAAGTCATTCCTATCAATTATCTTAATTTCTTTGTGACAAATTTCGCCTTTCTATTATTACATACATCGCAAATTCGTTTCGATTGTTATTCTGTCGCTACCAATCAATTTTCAGCTCATCGTGGTTAGTTTTTGCAACTCACGACTTCACAATAAATAAAAAGAAACACTCACTTGTGTCAAAACCAACAACTTCGTACTCATAGATTCCTCTATAAACATAATTGAATACAGTAAACTTAAGTAAGTTATGAACACGTCAGTATGACTTATTGGTTGTTTCTTGATCGTTTTCGTTTGATGAGATTGTGTTACCTCACATACACGCACGTTCGATGATATTTAGGCAGTCTTTCGGGTGAAATGATCGCATAACGCGTGATAATTATGCTTGATACGAATGCATATTATTAAATAACATTTCGGTGAAACTTTTTTGTGATATTTTGTTTTACGTCCTGAACTTTTTCTGAAAGCCCCCCCCCGGCATTAAAACATACGATCAATATGACTTAAGTATGTAAAAATTTGACTTAATATCTAGAAAAAAATCACTATAACCGCTGATATTAATGTTGTCATATGCATTTAATGGCATTTAGTGTCATCTATTGGATTTAATTTGATTTGAAATGGAGATTTTGGATTTTTTCTGAGTTGAAAAATACATCATTCTCTGTGTGGTTTTTTTTTCTGACAAGATTTCCAAAAAGATACCCGCCCGCGGAGGTAAAAAAATATTTAATTACTATGGCCTAATATTATTAATACGGAAGTGTTCCAACACTACACCTTCCCGAAGAAATTATTATTCACTAGACACGTGTTTTGGTTATAAAATCCACATCAGTGATGCTTCATCCAAAGTGATTTTTAGACACAGCCAAAATTCATATTAGTAGCGCCCTCTGGTTATATTTTTAGAAATAAGATTTGTGCAATTTGCAGAGAGTGCGTGGCTCCAAATTTCATGTAGGGTCTTATCAGTAGCATATCCAAAATAAAATCTATGTTCAAATGATAATAGCATTGGAGGGGTGGTGCTTAGATGTTAACCGCATTTATTTTCGATGATATTTTTGAATGAAATGGCAAATTTCCGAAATTGCAAAATAATATCTATGACGTCAAATTAATTAAGTGCCAAAACAAAGCTTCTGTTATGCGACAGAGCTGGAAAGAAGTTAATAATACACTTAAAAACATCTATGTCACGGGGAACGATTTTGACTGCTCCACACTGCAACGGGAAATAAGTGCTTATTGTAATAAATGTTCCAACACTATACCTTCCTGAAGAAATAAATCCTCATCGGTGATGCTTTATCCAAAGTGATTTTAAGACACAGCCAAAATTCATTTTAGTAGCGCCTCCTGTTTATATTTTCAGAAATTATTTGTGCAATTTGCAGAGAGTGCGCGGCTCCAAATTTCCTGTGGTGTCGATTCAGTAGCAAATCTAAATAAAATGTATGTTCAAAATAGCATTGGAGGGAAATTCAATACTTACTATATGCAATGAGTTAGATTTTCGGATTCCATCGGAATCAAACTTTCGATGTCTTTTATACTTGAACATTTTCGACATCAAATACGTGGTATAATAAAGCATCATATCCCTCTCATCCTGCTCCGTTTTTCGGTACACTTTTGGAAATATTAACTTTCACACTTGGCCTTATTGCATTGTTTAGATTGAGGATCACTGACGGGGGTTAAGTACCCGAAACGTGTATGTCTGGTCCATGCTGTAAATTTATCTGTACATGAATGCTATTGAATTTGACTTCAAGACGTTTAAAGTTTGTACCACTTGGTGAGTGTCACTGCTGGTGGACCAGGAGTCAACTAGGGCACGTGTAGCCAAGTTCGATCAACTTAAATGAAGCTATTGAATTTGAAGACTTGTAACATGCATTTCATTAATTATTTTATTTAGTTTATTTAAACATTTTTGTTAGAAATTGTTTTTTATTGTTCTTCATATTTTGACTATATAAATTCCCTCTTGTTTGGCCTTGAGAATCACTGATGATACACTGTTTGTTTAAATACGTATATGGTGCACTACATCATTACGATAGTTCATACTTTTTTGGCATATTACATTGTTTAGATTTGAGGATCACTGACGAGGGTGCATGTCTGGTCCATGCTGCCAATTTATCTGTGCTTAAATGATGCTATTCAATTTGAAGACGTTAAACATTTATACCACTTGGTGAGTGTCACTGCTGGTGGACCAAGAGTCCCCGAGGGCACATGTAGCCAAGTTCGATCAATTTCGGTTGATCGTTTCTTCAACGCATTCTAAAATTTCTGTTATCAAAATTTCTAAAAAGTGGGTCCTGCAGCATCATATCCCACCCATCCTGCTACGTCTTTCGGTACCCTTTTTCGACATAGTAAATTTCACACTTTTTTGGCATATTACATTGTTTAGATTTGAGGATCACTGACGAGGGTTGAGTACCCGAAACGTGCATGTCTGGTCCATGCTGCCAATTTATCTGTGCTTAAATGATGCTATTCAATTTGAAGACGTTAAACATTGTATATATGCTGGTGAACTGTCCGTTTCCGAGTATAACGTTCGTCTATTTCTACTGTGCTTCTGCACTGACTTGAATTGTATTTGTAAATTTTCTGTTACTCGTGTGTCTCTCTCTGTGCGTGTCTTCTTTGTATTTTTACAGTGGGTGTTTTGGGGTTTTGCTGTTGGTGTTGTTACAAGGTATTGTTGGAGATCCCCTCCTTTCTTGACTTGGTAATTCATTCTGGAACTTTATGGGAGTATATTCCACATGACACAGCTCCGTCCTTGGTGGCTCTTTAACATACATTTCAGGTCATGTATAGAATGTTGCTCTTCATTTATTCACTATTTATATTTCGTCTCTTTCGGCCCTGAGCATCACTGATGATACATTATTTGTTGAAATGTGATTGTTGTGTACTAGATTATTACGCTTGAATATATATATAGGATCTCAAATGAATTTTCATTTCATACGATGTATTACGAAACGAGTTGCGTGTTTTATATCCCCGAGCCTTGCCTAAAAATGAGCATATCTATAGTGAAATCAACGTTTCTGAGAACTAGAGGCGAACCATGCCGTGACCTAGGCTTGGTACTTGGCTTGGTACTTGGCTTGGACACTAGGTACTTGGTACTAGGCTTGGTACTTGGCTTGGACACTAGGCTTGGTACTTGACCAATCTACAGTCTTGTACAAGCGCATCCTTGAGACTTGCACTCTGACTGACTGTGACGACGGGACTCCATGACGGGCCCTGTCCAAACCTCTTTAGAGAAGACAGGGCCCCGACCACCTGTCCTCTCTGAATGTCAGTCGGACTCCTCGGGTGATTACATACATGAGCTCGCTACAGCCGGCAGAGCACGGACTGTATTACGCATGCCCTCTTTTTATATCCATTTACATATTCATCTGTGTCTCTGGGGCCTCTGCGTTTCGCGGTCTTGTTTGTGTGATGTCATCTTACAGTGAGGAGGTTGTTTTACACCACAATTGTACGTTCTTCGAGACCTCTGGGTAATTGGAGAAGTGAGAGGGTTGTGCGCACGTAATCCAGGATAACCACACCATTTGCTACTTGCGTGACAGATGGCCGTCCAAAGTCGGCACCGGTTACCCATTGGTCTCGTCGGTTTATGTGTAGTCTTTTGTGTTTGATGTTTACATGTCGTGTGTCTCTTTTCCGTCTCGGGCTGTACTCGTCTTTTGTGTTTTTGCATCGGGTGTTTTGGTGTTTTACTGTTGATGCTGCAACGGGGTCTTGTTGGAGATCTCCTCCCTTCTTTCTAGAATTTGTCTGCTACGACATGAGAAGTAGCTCCCCTTCGTGTAGATATTCTGTGCGCAAGAGACAAATGTTTCAAATTTGTTTAGTATTTTAATGCAATAATTAATTTAACAACAAGAATTAAAATCAAATATATTGAATCTGCGACTGAATTTAACAAATTTCAATATGAAAATTGAGAATACGAAAATTCTAAGTTCATGTTTGTTTACGTAGTTTTGTTAAAGATATGTATTTATGTCCTTGAGAATATGAGAAATTCGAAGTATTTACATTCTATGTTAGGATAGACATATTTATGAAAAACAAGAGTAAAACAAGATATACATCACAAGAGTTAACGCGGAATCTATAACCAACATATTTAGAAAAAAGAACAAATTTATCAACGAAGATAAGATAAATACGGTTTTCATGACGGATCAAATTTTTGCATGCATGTAGGTTGAAATTTCTGCCCCATAAACATACGGATATAGTTCTTATATCAAAAACCTTCCAAATTCCATCTACAGGCCAGTAAATCTCACTATCTTAATCAATGTAAGAGGAAGCACCATGTTACTCCGATCTACAGGAGTCTGAAAATATTTTGTGATAAAAATATGTTTTACTGTTAGAGTGATCTTGTTAAATAAACTATTTTCTCCTCTCCCTTCATTCATCACCTGTCGGCATTATTAAAGGAAATAGAATCCTGGACCGCAGTCATGATATTAACTGCAGATTTATTATTTTCAATATATTATTAGGTTAAGATATCAGCAGTGTATTTGTTATGAAAAGGATGTTGATTCCAACATGATAAATTGACATCCAAATTACCTTAAGATAGTATCTTTGCAAATTATGCATTTAAAGAAAGGAACTTCGCAATCTGAAATAAATACAAACTGAAAAAAATACCTTTCTGTCAATGGAAAAGCTTTGTCTGAAAGGAATTCCAGTAATTTTTTAAAACCAT
Source organism: Pinctada fucata (assembly GCA_028142955.1). Taxonomy (NCBI): domain Eukaryota; kingdom Metazoa; phylum Mollusca; class Bivalvia; order Pterioida; family Pteriidae; genus Pinctada; species Pinctada fucata. Next base: position 47,007,866 of record AP027113.1, on the reverse strand, counting down.
ATAGCCAGTTAAAACAAACAGGTCAAAACCTCATTGAATCAGAAATAAACGCAATCCAAATCTTAGAACCAAAAGTCATTGTTAATGGGCAAACAAATGACCTTTACACTACAAACCAAAGAGGAGATTCCCAACGGCGACAAAAATGAAGCATACCCACTCTCATGAGAGAACAAGAGGACAAACAAACGGAGAGGACAACTCAACCATAGGAACTGATAGAGAGTAAAAACGAAATTATCATAAGTGGCTCCATTCAAGTGTCGATATACTTGGCTCCATCGTTTTGCTGAATTTCTTTCCAGTATGACCAAAGGAGGGGATCTCCAACAACACCCGGTTGTAGCACCCACAGCAAAACCCAAAAACACCCAATGCAAAAACACAAAGCAGACAAGAACAAAGAGACGCGTAAGGGACAAGGAACGTCAACGCACAACACAGAAACATCAAACACAAAGGACTACACATAAACCAACGAGGCCAATGGGAAACCAGTGCCGACTTAGGACGGCCATCTGTCACGGAAATAGCAGAAGGTGTGGTTATCCTGGATTACGTGCGCACAACCCTCCCACTTTCCGATTACCCAGAGGTCTCGAAGAACGTACAATTGTGGTGTAAAACAACCTCCTCACTGTCAGATGACCACACACAAACAAGACCGCAAAACGCAGGTACCCAAACAACACAGATGAATATGTAAATGGATAAAAAAGAGGGCGTACGTAATACAATCCGTGCTCTGCCGCCGCGAGCTCATGTATGTTATCACCCGAGGAGTCCGACTGACATTCAGTAGGGACAGGTGGTCGGGGCCCTGTCTTCTCTAAAGAGGTTTGGACAGGGCCCGTCATGGAGTCCCGTCGTCACCGTCAGTGACATTTTGGATTGAGATTGAATGTCCGTCAACATGACCATGCAGGCATGATAAGTTTACCTGATATGTATATCAATAGGTACGTCCAGACATTCACCGAATTTGACAAGTTTGTTTGTGGAACTGTTGCGTGCGATGGATGCATGTAAACAGGAAACGCTGACTCTCCTCCGGAAACCTGGTCACTTCGGAATATTGTTTATTCCAGGCTTTGTTACTGTTCCAATGAAAATTCGAATGATTTTGCCTCACCTTCTCGACTTTGAGACTGAATTACTAATCGATGTTTCTTCGATCTTTATTCTAATTCTCAAATCGTTTAGTATGCTCTTCGATTTATGAAGAATTTCTTCCTCATTTTCCCAATCCACTGCTCCATGTAAAATATACTTAATAAATCATTTTGAATAAACAAAGAAGTACCTATAACAGTTGTTCAGTCTCAAAGTCGATAAAACATTTATCGATGTGTTGTCCATCAATAATCCAAAATTCGCGGATTACCTGAGCAGTATCTATCCTTCGGAGCTTGAAGTCAAAGAAACCACAGAGACAAATAATTCAGCATCATATTTGGACATAATGTTGTCCTACGACACTGATGGTTACATGAACACCTCACTCTATGACAAACGTGACGACTTCAATTTCAGCATTACAAACTTTTCTTTTCTGAGTAGCAACATCCCTTCATCGCCTGCTTATGGCGTATTCATATCTCAGTTGATACGCTATGCCAGAGCAAGAACCAAATATACGGATTTTGTTCTGAGAGCTATGCGTCTTTCAGATAAGCTTCTCAGTCAGGGATATGTTTGTGACCGACTAACATCGTCACTGAGGAAGTTCTACGGTCGATATGGGGAACTCGTCATACACTATGATGTTCCACTCTCAAGAATGGTGGATGATATTATGTCATAGACCATTGGAACCATCCAACCAAAGATTGTACTCTATATCTTCCAAAATGGAAGTAACCGGATGTGACAGTTCTACCGAATTGAAGCGACGGGTGTTGCATGCAAGCAGGAGATGCTTACTCTTCCTGGCCACCTGGTCTCACTCCCATATCGGGAGTTCGCTTCTTTTCATATGGTGGAGGTTTTTGTTTGTTTGCTTTGGTTCCTGTTTTGTCCTGATTTTGTATGCCTTCGGTTTCTGATTTTCTGAATTATCGATTTTGTGCTGTATACAGGGATATGGTCATTATCCATATTTGTCATTTACTTATACTCTAACTCTATATATAAATAAGTGTAAGACAAGTCTGATGTTAATACTAGTTTTGAGACTTATCTCTACAGCTAGTGAAATGCCCTCAGTGAAATGAATGATCAATTCAAGTCAATGATACTCTAAAATAGTCTAGAAATTTTTCTTCTTACTGTCTTGATCGATAAATAAGTTTCCTTTTTACAAAATTAATACCCAAAACCTAAATCGGAATTCAAAGGTATTCAAATTCAGGAGACTGAAAGAAAAAACCCAGACATAAATATCCTGCAATAATCCCTAACAAAGATTAAAATCGATGCCCATGGAGAGCGAGCATCACCTGCTTGCTAGCAATATCCGTCATTTTAGCAAGGTCAAAACCGGTGAATTTGTGTTTTGGATGTTCTGAACATAAAATTTCTTTCAATATTATAGATAAAGAGATCTGATGACATTAAACAGTGACCAAGTCAGCAGCTCACAAATATACCCTTGATTAGTGTAGTTTTGGGTTATTTGCCTTGCTCTCAGAACGCAGTCGTTGTAGTTTGTGGTTGTTCACTCAATTGCGAAGTGAATACGCAATAGGCAGGATATGAGGGTATGTTGCTTCTTAGGAATGGAGAATTTGTAATTGTGAAGTAGAAGTCGTCATGTTTGTTATATAATTAAGTAATAAGGCGACCAGAGTCGTCAAACTATAAAATGATATCTAATTATGAAGCACAGTTTATGCTTTCAGCAATTTCTTTCAACTGAATAGTATTTAATTCGCAATAGATTTTCACAATTCTTTTTCTTGTGAAATAATAAAAAAAATTCCATGATTTTCCATCGAATTTTTGTTTCAAATTGTCAACCTCAAAATGCATCCATTTTGCAGCAAGCGTTCCACTGGAAAAAATAGCTTCTTCAAAACGAAAGAACTACAACTCTAATTATTCATATCATCTCTTGTGCATTTTCTTTCAGTATATGAAAATGAATAGGCAGTTACATCCCGTTTTTACTTAAATAAATAAAGTGTTATCGTGAGGAAATTTATAGAATGGCAAGCTTAGATTAAGGCCATAATTATATCTTTTTGACATCCAGCATCACTGATAAGATATTACTGAATGAATATTTGATACACTGACCTACTAAGCCAACATGAATTGATAAAACAGTTTTAAGAAACATTTTGGTACTCCTCTATGGTATATAGATTAATTCGATCAAATACACTGACATCGGAGTGACTGTCATCAACACAGATGTGTCCTCAAGGTTAAAAATTCAATAAAATCATTAAATTGAAGACAAGACAGTTCATTACTCTAAGTTTATTTCACTGAAATACATTAATATTTATCATATTATTTCAAATTGTTAAAAGAATTAAAAATAGAATTCGTTTCCACAAATACACAAGGAATTAGATCATTTACATCAAATTTTGTCAAAAAGTGCATCGTTTTGAGTGTTGTACCATAGCAAGATGTACAAGGATATTTACAATAAGACGTGATCGGAAAGTCTGCAACAAAACATAAACCCATATACTGTAAACCAGAAAATTTTAACGTGGGGTAATTTTAGCGCATTTGACGAATCAAGGGACTTCGCTAAAATTTCCCCTAAGAATATAATAATCCTGCTGCATAATTACAATGGCAGAGACGTTTATGTCGCGAAAATGTCCTCAAAGCGTAGCTTTTTGATGTTATAATCGCAAAATCTTCCCCATCGAAAATAACAACGTCTAAAGTACAGAAATTTAAAATATAATATCCATTAAGACAATGGTAAAAATCAACACTCGCAAAGAATTGACATCACACTTTAAAACAGAAGAGACAGAAAACGAGGATTTATATTATTTAACTGAACAAAAAGGCAATTAATGACAATTGATTTTGATTAAGTTATAACTTTGACGATAAAATTATTTGATGATTTAAAAAAAAACCATGACAACATGAAAATATATCATGCATAAATCAACGATCATCCGTACATGATATCCGTCGCCACAATCATTGTGTTCTGCAATTAAGAAATTGAAAAAAAAATAGTCTATAGTACATGACAGCGTTGAATGATACAAAATCCTCAAGTCTGTAATTTTAATCTCGAATTAAATTGGATTATCTGAATAAATTGAACTTGAACTTGAACTCGAATATGGGTTTAATTTTACCTTGGCAAGAGTGATACTGGGATTTGTGAACCTAGCCTGGTCAGTCATCGGGAGGGGAAATCCAAAGCTTCCCAGTTCTAATAAAAGAAATTAAAGCACATTTTCTTGTTATTACTTAAAAAATAACAACTAGGTAGCCGTGAATAACTGATAGGTACTTCTTTAATGTTTATTATTGTCCATTATTCCCCGAGCCGCATGAACCAATCAAATTATTATCGAGCCGCTTCGTGAAAATAATTTGATTAGTTCATACGACTCGGGGAATTACTGGGCAATAAACCACGGCTACCTAATTGCTATTTCTTTTCTTAAATATTCTGATTATGGCAGACGACAAGTAGTGTTGCCGCAGTATATACAAAGTTTTGAGAAAGTGACAGGTCTTCAGAAAATCAATTTCAGAGTATGCGCATGAGTAGACGTGGCTTACCTGACCATGAATGTGTTGAAGAATGAACCACGGGTGTTTGAGCTTTATAGCACAGTATAGGGAGAAAATCTCAAGTCATATCAGAATTAATTTATCACTTTCTTAGATATTTTGATGAAGTGCCAATGTCAAACTGCTTTGTTGTTAAAATGCTTCGTCACACAAATACATCTTTAGAATTAAAGCATCAGAATCATTGCGTTATATGAATTTGACAAATATACGAACAAAATTATGATGATTATAATGATTATTATGATGATAATAGTTATCATCATTTAATAACATTAAAGAGGGCGCTATTGATATATTTTTTGTGACTCCGCTAGAAGCAACACTGATGAGAATTTAATATTCGAAACACGTGTCTGGTGCATGAAATTGGTATGGAATTTTCTTCAAGAAGGTATAGAGTTCGACATTATTAAGAACAGGTCAACTTGCAGCATGGACCAGACATGCACGTTTCGGGTACTTAACCGTCGTCATTGATCTTCAATCTATACGATACGATCTATGCGATACGGCCAAAGAGTGTGAAAATAATTATGTCCTAAATGTACCGAAAAACGTAGCAAGATGGGTGGGATATGGTGCTCAGAAACCACGTTTTAGAAATTTCAAGATGAATTTAAAAGATTAATCTTCGCTGAAATGACAAGTTGTCAAAAAAGCAAAATATATATGATATCATATTGATACAAATGCAGCACCAACAGCAGAACTCCAAAACACCCAATTCAAAAACACAGAGCAGACACACAGAAAGAGACGCAAGTCAATTCAAGGGGAGCGATTTTAGCTGTTCCACGCTGCAACAAGAAATAAGTGACAACACCTGAAATGATTCGGTTTTTATTTGCCTAAAAGGCAAAAATATCATATAGGATATACTTTACACTGTGTCCGTCGGTTTATTTTTCCGCCTGATTGGTTATCACACTTTTATGAAAAAAATATAAAAGAAAGGAGGGGATCTCCAACAAGACTTAGTTGCAGCACCCAAAGCAAAACATCGAAATACCGAAGCGAAAACACAGAGCGACATACATGTTCTTGAACAGTCTCACGAGTTAGATAAAGACGTATTTATCAAAGAAAGTGATCAAAATATTTGAGAAAACCGAGGATCGTCAACTCTGCTCATGGAGGATAAAGGATAGATTACACCAACAAGACAAGGAGCACATCAGATTTCAAGAATAAAATCACCCTCTGCAAGAATTAAGTCAACCAAAGTGAACGATTTTTGATTAATCTAATAAATAAACATTTAAAAAGCACCCATCAGTATCGCGAAGCTAACTCAAAGTCATTAGAAATTCCATGGGAACAGTTGCGAACCCCAGAATAAAACATGTTTCGATAAATTGAAAAAAAAATATCTTTATCCTTCCGATTTATTTTTGAAAATAGATTCAATGTACAACGATTTCTTCATATCCCTAAGTAATTTTATGCAACATCTTTTGAATGTCAGTGTCGAATTTTACGGTAAAATAAAGCCGGTGTTTGTGAAACACGAGTGCCTCCGATGGCATCTTTGTTGGTATTAACACCATTTTCTGTTAAATGTGTGAAAGGTCAAGGCAAGGGGCACTAGATTAAAATTTTTTGGTATCAATGGAAAAATCTTGTGACAAGGAATACACATGTGAAACATGAAAGCCCTATCACTTACCATTCAAAAGTTATGCCCAATGTTAAAGCTTTTGAACAGTAGGTCAAAGGTCAAGGTCACGAGGTAACACATTTTGGTATCAATGGAAGGGTCTTGTCGGAAAGGAATACACATGTGGTGAAATATGAAAGCTCTATCACTTACCATTCAAAAGTGATATCCAATGTTAAAGTTTTTAGAAGTTGGTTAAAGGTCAAGGTCATGAGGTCAAAAATGTTGATATCAATGGAAAGGTCCTGTCACAAGGAGTGCACATGTGATATATGAAAGCTCTATCATCTTCCATTCAAAAGTTATGCCGAATGTTAAAGTTTTTCGGACAATTATACAGACAGATAGACAAACAGACGGACAGGCCAAAAATATTTATGCCCCCGAATCTTTGATTCCGGGGGCATAAAAAAGAGGAATGAACTGAATTCGATTATTTTTCATTTCGGTCCTCTCGTGTTATTGACCATGAGCTGGATTCAGCTAGTAGAGCACGGACTGCTTTGCATATGACCATTTCTTTTTCCCCTTATATAGTTTCAAAGTTTTGGTGTCATCTAGGGTGCCTGCTTTCTACTGTCTTGTTTTGATGTAACCTTACATTGAGAAGAGTTCTAGTGTTGATTCAACCGTTTCGAATCTTAAGTCGGCGGTGGGTCAATATCAGTTTACCTTAAATCATGTAATGTGAATCATGTTTTTATGTTTTATACATTGCTCTATATAATTGTCGGACCGTTTATTATGAGTGTTGTTGGGTGTGTCGTTAAATTGTCCCTTGTAGCTTTGTTGCAAGTTGGTCAGACTTCTCGGGTGATTGATCTTATGCTCGCTCCAGCCAGCAGAGCACAGACTGTTATACGTATTCCATAGAATTTTTCAGATCAATTTACATAGAATTTGTGTAACAAGAGGCTTCTGCGTTTTACTGTCTTCTTTGTGAGAAGTGAGAAGTTTCATGTTAATACAACAAGTGTGGTCTATGGAGACCTCTGTGTATCCGGATAAGTGGGATGGTTGTGCGCACGTAATCCGGATAATTACACCATTTGCTAATAGCAGATGACCGTCCAAAGTCGGCGCCGGATGCACATTGGTCTCGTTCCTTTTATGTGTTCTTATTAATGTTTGATGTTTCTTTTCTGAATTGTCGATTTTGTGCTGTATGCAGGAATCCATATTTGTCATCTGTACGTCTGTTTCGATTATCTTGTATAATGTTCTAGTGAATATTGTTGCGTCTTTTTTTTGCCGTTTGTACTTTTGTCTGATGTCATTTATGTGTCATTTTCTTGTGGGTTTGTTTCGCTGGGTGAGTGCAGGGTGGTCATGCTGGAGATCATTCCCTTTTCCTTGCGGGTGTGGTACATTTGTTAGCACAGGATAAGTTTTGCAAGAGATCTTTTCCGTATCTTTGGAACTGTACTATGTATTTGAAAATAGTGTGACGGAATTTTTTTTATATTCGAACAAATCATACATTAATTACAGGTAAGCATACAAGAAAGGAGGGGATTTCCAACAACACCGGGTTGCAGTACCAACAGCAAAACACAAAAACACCCTCCATAACTTGCGGATCAATTATTAATTGCATAAAAGTATTGACTCCTAATAGGATATTTTCATAATGGGACATAATCAATGTGATAATGTCACAAACAGAATTATACTCATGAAATTATCATCAGGTTTACTCACTGGCAAGGTTAGATTGCACAAATGGACCAACAACAGAGTCAATAATGAAAAGTATTGCACCTTCCTGTTGAAAAAAAAAATATGTATAGATATTACATGATATTAATTTTCTTTGAAAATAAGCAACCAGGTACCAAGGAAGAGTCAGCATCTCCTGCTTGCATGCAACACCCTTCACTTCAAATCGATAGAATTGTCATATCCCGTTACTTCCATTTTGAAAGATACAAGTATATTCTGTGGTTGGATGGTTCAAATGGTCTATGACAGAATATCATCCACCATTTTGGAGAGTGGGACATCATAGTGTATGACGAGTTCCAAAACAGGTATTCATTCTATGTTCTATCGCCCTCGATTGTGCATTTCTTTAACAAATTTTGTAACTTGCATCATCATATATAAAAACCAAAGAATATAAACATAGCATACGGGACATTTTTATTCACATTTATAGGGTCGCGGATCAATTAAAAACATTGAAGAATAATAGTCTGTAATAGTCGAATCTGTCACTGAGATTTTGGTTTTATTGCAATATTTTCTCTGTTTACCGAATTTCTAATTATAAAGCAAACTACCGCTACTAAATACATAAATATCGGGGATATCTTCACATTCCAATAATCCATGAAATCAATTGTTTTATATCATCTTTAAATGAACTGAAATTTAGATAATTTTATTTACATCTTAACATAATCAGAAATCACAGGGTATTAAATTAATATAAACAAATACATTTTGCATATAAAAAAAGCTCTATGACTTCTTACCGCGATATTCTTTATTTTCGATCTTTTGTCATCAACTTTGGCCTCGATCCTTTTGAATATGAAATGAAAAATAAAAACCACTTAGGTCACTCAGTTCTATAGGCAATGGTGAAATGATCAATTCAGGCTTACACAAAATATAATCACTATAAGAAATCTGGATTACCGATTGACAAGATTTTACATACATGTAATATAGCAATATGTCATAGTTATTTCACACTACGATACCAGAAGTCTCCATTACTTACCCTTATCGCACTCTAGAAGTCTTCCACGAATAGAGAGATGTTAGATATCTTTACGGAGTTTCAATATTGATGTCAGTTGATTGATTGAAGTGGGAGGGTTGTGCGCACGTAATCAGGATAACCACACCATATGCTACTGGCGTAGCATATGGTATTCCTAAGTCGGCACAGATTGCCAATTGGTCTCGTTGATTTATGTGGTGTTTTGTGTTCGATATTTCGGTGTTGATTTTGGTGTTCCTTTGTCCCTTTTATTGCCGTATGAAAATCAAATTCTTTTTATTATTTGATTAATTTTAGAAAAGTATACATACACCATGTCCACAATGTTTGCATATATTTTCCCACTGCTTATGCCTGCTCTGATATTGGTTTCCATCGACTATCGAAGATATATATATATAAAAGGTATGAAAGATAATGAATAAAACACAAACACTCAAATACACATATTTTCGGTCCCTTGGCCTTTATCAAGTGAAAAAAAACAACGATACCAAGGGGCCGAAAATTTGTGTATTTGAGAGTTTGTGTTTTTATTTGTTATTTGAAATATTTCAATCTACTGAAAGATAATGATTTTTTTCAAAACATAGTCATAGATCAATAATATAAACATATGTTGTTTTAACAACTCTGACTCACAGAACTACACGCTTATCTGGTTTGACTTACCTTAGATTATCATTTTTTTTTTCTATTTACCAAATAATAACTGAAAGAAGGCAACATCCATTAGGACAAAGAGTATTTTCGTTTCGATAGACAACTTACTGCATTTAGGGTCACAATGTTGTATACATATGTGTTGTTTGGGAGCTGCAGATCGAACACAATTGTTCCATTAGTTTGGACACTGATGTTCCTTGACGTAATGTTCATATACGGTGCTGTAGTCGTATAGAGTCGAAGCTGGACTGTACTCTCTGGATATGTACGTCTTAGCTAGAATGTAAAATAGAGGATTGACTCCCTACAGAAATACTTTTTGATTTTCCATTGGAATAAATATAAACATTGTATCGTAGTACATAGTACAGTGTGTTAAATACTTTTCTGATTGACTAGAGTGACGGATGTTACATATAAAGTATGAAATATACGCCCTTGAACTTCGTCTGGTGTGACGCGTCGTTGACTTACTACATCAGACTTTTACAAGTTTAATCGTTGTAGACAGTTTGATAATGGAATAAACCTGTTTTGAATCTAGATTTGAGCCAGCCACTTTGGTTTTAGCCTGCACAATTTCGACATTATCCTTTTTGTTTCTGTGCAGCTGTCTCCGTCTGTTTGTCCATTTTGTTTTCTTTTCGCGTGAGAAAGTTCTGTTAATCCATATGTACTGAACGTCATTCCTTATAATACGGAAGTGTTCCAACTTTTCACCATTTCAAAGCAATTTTACTGCACCAGACACTTGTTTCGGAACGTAACATCCTCATCAGTGATGCCTCCGGGCAAAGTAATTTTTTTCATACACAGCCATTGATTCATTTCAGTAGCGCCTTCTGGTTTTATTTTTACAATTCAAATTTGTTTATTACTTTGCAGAGAGTGCGTGGCTCCAAAATAGTATTTACCTCACGTATGAACAGTCCAATGCATATTCCACTTGTACACGTTGTATTTAATTTCTGCGTTTGGTTGTTAGGAAGCTGCGAAAAATATTGAGTTGAAATTATTAATTTATAAATCATATTTTTTTAGCAAATTTTCTTTTCATTATTTTCACAATCACCGTATCTTTCTTATTCTGATCTAAGTTTTCTGCTGCAAGAAAATTTCTATCACACTAGCCGACATGAACTTATCTCATTTCTGACTTACCTTGTAATTTCTTCATGTTTTCGATACCTATTCACATATATTTATTTGTTGTGTCTTTAGAAGACTAATTCGAACCAATCTGATTGCGTAAATCGCGTCATGTGCACGCCGTCAAAATCTCTGTAGACAGTTAGTAAATACGTAATTGCTGTTTAAATGTTTTGTAGAAGTAATCCGGATTACTACAACATTTTTCATTGGATAGATAACATGCCTGAAACACATTATCAAGTAAAAAAAATTCAAAATCCTTGTTACGTCTTTTTTGGTCAGGTTGTACATCAAGAATCCGTTCACGTGAGCTGCATACGCCATGGAGTTGAAAACGTAGTCTGAGATTTCTATATAAAACATACGGTAAGTAGTCGAGAAGGAGGATAATGGAGGGGCGGGAAAGGGAACGGATCCATTGGAGCCTCTCAAGATAACTTTTCCCTAAAACAAAAGAGTACAGGAATACAGCTAACATAGCAATCATGACAGAAATTGCATTTTGTTCCAATCTTGCTATAAAATGTGTCATACTTACTATAATTTATGGTGTGTCAACATGCTTTCTTTTCACTATTGTCAAGAAATAAGATAAGAAGGTAACTGAACATGCCCTTTAGGATTATTGGAATTGTATTTATCGATTAAAGTGTACATCTATTCGAATTTATTCAGGGTGGCGCTGCTTACAATTATTTTTGTTATCCATGGTCAGGGAGTGAAACTGTGGGTAACACTAAGACAGAAATTGGGGTTGGCTTTGGGTTTATTTTTTGTCCTACCTACTTGGATACTCTTCATACATTAGATTCTTGCATAATTCATGTGATATATGAACATAATTAGAACGGCGCGTTTTAACAGCAGCACCTACAATGCATTCTACAATGCCATCTGTCTGGTTCATAAGAAAAGATGCCATTCGCGTTTTTGTGGAACCTGTGTCATTGTCTCCGTCTGTTTGTCTTATTTTCTTTTAGCATGAGAAAGTTCTGTTTTCTATTTTTCAACAATTTGTAAGCCTTTTGATTGTGGTATTTGGGGAATGGTTTCTACTTTTGCGTTTGACGTTCATTCACTGACTTGTGTCTTCATTTCAATGGTTCATTTGTAATATAATTACCTTGTGTAATGTATCCATGTATTGACTAGTGAATTTTGGTCTGTTTAAGAGGCTGAAGTCGAACACAAATTTGTAAGCTATTCCCACTTGCACTGTTGAAAAAAAAAGAGATATTTGGGGAAAAAACAATGAAATCCATTGGTATTACAAAATGTATTATCATTTCACATATACATTTCTTGATACATTGATAAAAAATCCGACTACTTTTAAGGATGAGAGCATTTTATTTTTTGCGCTTACGTACGTCTATATTACACCATTCTCATTTTTTAAACGAAAGCAATTATATTCCATCAATGTTGTTTAGCGTCAATTTTACGAAATCAAATTCAACGAGTATGGCGCGAAAAACATTAATCGGAATTTAAAACGAGCTATCAAAAAATAAAACATGGTTTATGCTGATTATAGGTATAAATGTGGATTATACGTATAATTTATGCAAAATGATATCTCACGTTTCAGCTTTCTTAGTGCCAATGTAGCATCTACGTTAATAATTCTATTTAGAATTCCACAAAGCTGAAAAAGACATCAAAATCTTAAGAGAAATTTATATATACCGTAGACATACTGTAAACATGGTTATTTTTGCGGGGGGGGGGGGGGGGGTTACGCGATTATAACATCAAGACGTTTCGCGTGGAGAAAATTTTCGCGATAAAAATGTCTTTGTCATTGAAAAAATGCACTTGATTCACTTGATTCGCGAAAAAACACGAAAATTATCCCCACGCGAAATTTTTCACGTTTACAGTTTTCAATTTTCTACTTTTGCATTCATTTCAATATAAAATTCGTATTATTCTGTACAATAGTTTATAAAAATAGACACACTACAAGTATAAGCATAACCAAGTAAATAAGATAGATCAATATCTAAATTGATATTAGAAATTTTGGTATCTGATGGAATAAAAGAGAGTAATTTATATGCTGATTTTAAAGCATGTATGGTTAAAAATCAAAACTCAATGTAATCATAAATGAGTTGTTTCCACCGCTAGTGCTAGAGAGAAGTTTTAACCAAGAGACAATTATTAGTGAAAGTTCATGTATCTAGGTAACAATTTCAAAATGTAGAAGAATAACACCCTTGCACCATTCCTCAACTCTTTTTTAATAACGCCTCTGAATAGATCCCCTGAATTTGGAAATATTGTTATCCGTTAAAATAGCTGTACAATACAATGTAAATTACATGTACCTGTCTTTGCATGTCATTTTGAATGACAACTGAAACTTTATGTTTGAATAGATCTAAAATTTTTGGAGCCCCTCCATGAAAATTCAATGACACATTTCCTATCTTGTTTACACAAGAACGTGGACTAATCAATGGACTCCCACCACTTTTACCTTCAATAGACGAAGCAACGATTATATGATAAGTTACATGTATATTAAGTAAGAAAAAGTATAAAAGAAATGATTATTACGCAAAGGTTGTGATCCATAAATTTGCCTTCTCCTTTGTCTGGATATAATACGATCCAACGGAAGAAAAGTTGATGGCACTTTATTGTTTTCAGAATTTCTTACACAAAGATCTGAACCCTATGCTACTTCAAACCTTTTCAAACAAATACAATTCAATGCGACATGAATGAGCGAAAACGTCCAAAATGACATGTTCTAAATGATATCAATCGTATGTGAATTGAACATTACGTCAGCTTCGATTTTAGAATCATCTTTTGACATTGGTGAGCACGAATCATGTAAAGATTCATCCTCTCGGTCTTAATTACTCCATTATATTACGAACTTGTTTGTGTGGCCATCTTACAAGCAGGAGGCTTGTCTGTTCATAGGGGCCACTAGGTAATCGGACAAGTGGAAAGGTTCTGTGCGCGTTATCCAAATAATCACACCATTTGCTACTGACGTGGCAGATGACCATTCGTAGTAGGCACCTATTTCCCATTGGTCACGTTGGTTTATGTGTAGTCCTTTGTGATTGGTGGTTTGATTTCATATTTGGAGTTCTTTATCAGTTTTGTGTCTCTTTTTATGCTTGTCTACTCTGTGTTTTTGCTTAGGGGTGTTTCGATGTTTTGCTGTTTGTACTGCAACCTTTGAAGATCACTTTCATTTATTTTCTTCAATAAAACATGTTTCATCTCACAGAAAACTAACATTTCCCAAGAACATGCCCATACTTACCAATATTGATACCAAAACGAAAGTTTACACCAGATATTGTTATGTCTAAGGAACCATGGTCACTGACTCTTTCCCTATAAGTTGATTGATAATGAAAGTTGAGCGTGACAAAAATGTTTTTTCGTCGGTCGTTTTTGATCAACAAAATGAAAATAAAAGCTTTGTCGTTGTTAAATATTTGGATACATTAAGCTAACAAAACTTTTCTTCGTTTGGAAAGAACCCAACAAACTGTGTAAAATTCAGATATAGCAAATGTCTGCAATGCTTCAATGATGCTAATAAATTATTGTTCTTTTGGGGTAATATGCAATTAATGAGAAGTGACTGCAACAACAATTTCTAATACTTACTAATGTTTTTGATTTTCACAGTAGAAATTTACAAATTGTCAAGAAACTTTTTGGTCAAGGTTTCCGCGTTATTCAGCGTTATTCGTACTCCTTCCGGTGAAAAATGAAAGAAGTAAAAATATCATTCAAGTGTAATTACCATTTCAGAAAGATGTTTACTACTAAATTGAAAAAAGGAATCTGTTTATATTGAAGATGAACAACCTACTTTCCTTTTCTGTAATCATATTTCCAAAGTCCCTTTGCCATCATAACTAATCCATTAGTGGTCCATTCCAAGCCTATAGATGTTGGAGCTATATTACTCTTAGCTTTGGATAAACTTCTGACTGACATACTGTAGAATATAAAAAAAGACATCATCAAAATCATCCTATTTAAACGTTTTTCCGAATTAAATAATTTTGTAATCATAAAAACAATTATAAAGAGTACAAAAACAGGAAACGTTTATAAATATATTGAAATGAAGACTAATATATTTTTGTACTTGTCCACTGTGTGAATGTTTTAGGGATGCTTTTGTGTTTTACTTTGGATGCTGTAACCGGATCTTATTGGTCCATTTCTTTTACTTCAAATAGTTTCTAATAAACACTATCATGCAATTAATCAAGTAATCACAGAAAATATTACTTGATTTTTTAATCATGACCAATTTGCTGCTCGCAAAAGAAGAGATATAGTCCTCATTAGCTTTGATTTCTCATGTGAGGGATTCCAAATCTCATATAAGATCTTCTCATATGCATAATTGAAATGAAACACTTGTCAAAAAATAACTAGGGGGATGGCGGAAGGGTGTTTACATGCTATAGTCACATGATATTTAGAATGAAATGACATATATTTAAGACACCGATGTATCATTCCAGCGTTGGAATGAAAGTGATTGAAAAAACACGCTTTTCAAACAATGTCGTCACCAAATTCACTTCTCCGATTATACAATTTACTAGACTATAGGCTTATAAATACAGTTTTATTAAAAACAAATTTCATCATTTCTCTATGCATGAAATATGAATTTTTAACCCACCTTGACAGCCAATACTCTACATCACCAGATTTTCCATGAACATTATGGATAGTCATCAGTCGTATCATAGAACGAGACAGAAAGTTCATGGCCTTGGTCGTTGCTGTATAGAACAAAATAATGTATTTTTTTTTAAAAGAAAACATCGTACTGTATGTAGATTTTTTTTCATTTTGCAATTTTGGTGTGTCATTTATACGTAATAGAACACAAACTGAATATAGATGCAAGTGAAAAACTGATAGTTTCTTAACGAAGAAGGAATTTCTAATGTAGAACCAATGAAAATATGGAATATCACAGACATACATGTTTCTCTGCTCGGAAATAATTCTTCAAGTAGGTATCAGGGAGGTTTTTTTAATCAAATGGCTAGATTTGCTAAAATCCTACAAAGATTATAAAAGGTGATTCTATGAAATTTTTTAAACATCGCTGCGAGTACATCAGCAGCACACTCACAAAAAAAGAAAAATGTCAACATCGCAAAAAAGAGTACCTGAATCATACAGGGCTAATTTAATAAGTAGGCAGAACTAATTTGAATTCAGAAAATGAAACTAGAGGGCGCTACTAAAATACATTTGGCTGTGTCTGAAAATCACTTTGACTTAAAAAGAATCACTGATGAGGATTTACTAACGAAGCACGTGTTTGGTGAATTAAAATTGGTTTGAAATTTATTCAAGAAGTTAAGGAGTTGGAACATTTCTATTTTCCTAATTATAAAGACATTAAGATATAACCGAGTCAAAATGAATTCATTGTCATCACAGATAGGTGAAAAAGGAAATTGGATATCATTTCCATAAGAGGAAATTTACATCTATCTCCTGGAGGAAAAGATGTCAAAAAATGTTCTCTTCCCGTCATTAAGCAATGCTAAGATCAAACAAAAAATCTAATTATTTCCCCCTGGATCGGTAAATCTCTTGTCATTTCCTTATGTATAAAACCTCCTTTTACTTCCGGGTTTATTATCAAATATTGTAAAAATGGTCACTCCATGACAATTTTCTTTATCATTTTATTTCCGCTTTTGTCTCCAGCTTTTGGGAAAACGCGGGGACATTACAATGGGTTCGTCCGTCTTTCCGTCAGTACAAAAACTTTAACCTAGGACATAACGTTCCAATGGTGAGTGATAGGACTTTCGTATTTCAAATGTATATTTCTTATGCCAAGACCTTTCTGTAAAAAGAAGGGAGGAGATCTCCAACAAGACCCCGTTGCAGTATCAACAGTAAAACACCAAAACACCCGATGCAAAAATACAAAAGACGAGTACAGCACGAGACGGAAAAGAGACACACGACATTTAAACATCAAACACAAAAGACTACACATAAACCAACGAGACCAATGGGTAACCGGTGCCGACTTTGGACGGCCATCTGTCACGCAAGTAGCAAATGGTGTGGTTATCCTGGATTACGTGCGCACAACCCTCTCACTTCTCCAATTAACCAGAGGTCTCGAAGAACGTACAATTGTGGTGTAAAACAACCTCCTCATTGTAAGATGACATCACACAAACAAGACCGCGAAACACAGAGGACCCAGAGACACAGATGAATATGTAAATGGATATAAAAAGAGGGCATGCGTAATACAGTCCGTGCTCTGCCGGCTGTAGCGAGCTCATGTATGTAATCACCCGAGGAGTCCGACTGACATTCAGAGAGGACAGGTGGTCGGGGCCCTGTCTTCTCTAAAGAGGTTTGGACAGGGCCCGTCATGGAGTCCCGTCGTCACAGTCAGTCAGAGTGCAAGTCTCAAGGATGCGCTTGTACAAGACTGTAGATTGGTCAAGTACCAAGCCTAGTGTCCGTCTGGTGACATTAGGATCATATCCACGGTAAAAAAGGCGTTTGATGATTCTGACGCATTTTCGATGGTTATGCTGCCTACCTTTGATCCTTTTTATTTTGTTTATCATATCACCATAAAAGACAGGTTGTGTAATACCCATAGTAATGTACTCTGTTGCATGTATAGATCCGAATTTCAAAAGAAGTTGACTGTAATTTTTGTAAAACTTCCAGAAAGTCTTAACTAGTTTATGAAAGCGGAAACCCTGACCTAAAAGTTTTTTGGTAATTTGTAAATTTCTACTGTGAAAATCCAAAATATCAGTACATGCTCTAGCGTACCGGATGAGCTGTGATATGTAAATGCCATATGACGGTAATCTTGGAACATCACCGTCAAGCCAAGGGAAATTCACTATGTTGAATCCAAAATCATCCCTTTTGTCATATACACTTGTATGAATCTTTCCGTTTACAATTTTGATATTTAGGTCCAAAAAGGGTGTTTCTGTATTTGAACGGTTTGCCTTGTTAAGGGTTAATTCTTGTGGATAAATTTCATTCTTATATAATTCAAAAGCAGGATTGTCAATGGTTAGAATATCATCCAGATACCTAGAAGTATTATTGAAACATTTCAGCTCATCAAATTTTCTTTGCTTTTGAAGATTTTGGATAAATTCTTTTTCATAAGTGTATAAAAATAAATCTGCAACAAGAGGCGCACAGTTAGTACCCATAGGAATTCCTACAACCTGCTTGTATAGATCCTCACCAAATCTAACATAAATATTGTCCAAGAGGAAGGACAAGGCATTACACAGGTCACTACATGTCCATGATTTGTATGATTTGTAGTCTGTCGAGGAAAAGAAACCCTTCGATTCAGATGTACAAATGTAAGTTTTTCGCTCTCGATCAAAACACCATTTAATGAGATTAGATAATCGATCATTAATTTTGTCATGAGGAAGTGTGGTGTACATATTAGAGAAGTCGTATGAAGAAATCGTATTGGCTTGGAAATTTCCAGATTTCATTTTTTCAATCACATCCCCTGAATTCTTAATAGACCAAAATAAATTTACATCGTTCCTGTTTAGAACCGTTTCACAATATCTAAATACGTGTTCTTTAATAGCAGTAAGTGCTGACGTCAGATTTCTAGACAAAATTGTAGTTGAGCAGTTACTAGAATTAGCAATAAATCGAAATTTGTAAGGAGACTTGTGCAGTTTCGGTATGCAATATAGTGTTGGGAGATCCAATTTAGAAATAGAGATATTGAATGAAGACAGTTCACTGTTATGCTTGTCTAAAATGTTAGATGCAATTTCATTGCTTTTGATATATGTATTAGTAGACGAAAGTTCCGAAATCAAAGTTGATATGTAGTAACGTTTTCAAATGATAATGGTGTTGTTGGCTGCTTTATCAGCTGGTGCAAAGACATATTTTTCATGTAATTTACTTAGTTTGGATTTGAAATATCTTTCTGATTTGGAATGTGGATTTTGAAAAAGATGAGGGTTTTTATGGAATTATAGACACCCAAATTTTTGAACTTGTCACCTGGACCTTGGAGTTTGACCAACTTTCAAAAATACTTAATACTACACATAACTTTTGAATGGTAAATGATACAGCTTTTATATTTCACATGTGTATTCCTTATGACAAGACCTCTCAGTACATACCGGAATTTGTTTACCTTGTGAACTTGATCTTGGAGTTAAACCTACTTTTAAAAGACTTTAACCTTAAGCATAACTTTAAAATGGTATGTGCTATGCTTTCATATATCACATGTGTATTCCTGTGACAAGCAATTTTCGTAGATGCCATAACTTTTACCTTGATATTGAAGTATGACCTACTTTTAAAATATATCTACCTGTACCATAAATTCTGAATGGTAAGTGATTGGGTTTTCATATTTTACATATATATTCCTTGTGACAAGACCTAGCCGAGGATAACAAAATTTTTGACAATGTGATCTTCTTTAACTCACTTGACCTTGAAGTTTGAATTACTTTGAAAAAAAAATAACCTGCACCATAACTTATGAATGGTAAGTGATAAGGTTTTCATATTTCACATATATATTTCCTGTGACGAGACCTTTCCGTGGATACAAAAGTTTTTTGACCTTGTCACCTTAACCTTGGAGTTTGACTTTCTTTAAAAAACTGAAATATTGACTATAACTTTTGAATAGCGAGTAATAGGGTTTTCATATTTGCATGTGTATTCTTTTTCACAAAACCTTTCCTTTTGTGATACATTAAATAAACCTTTGGAATCGGAGGACTTTAAGCATTTATTTAAAGACAAACACCCCAAAGCGGGGAACCACAATGCTTTGAATTTGATTTTTTCACTAAAAATTAGTGAATGGATGAAATGAGGTGAAAGAAGCCACTGAAAGCATTCACTCTGCTTCATATTTAGATCTTCTGCCTATACTAGGGATGAGAGGATCTCCAACAACACTCGGTTGCAGAACCCATGGCAAAACACCCAGTGCAAGAGCACAAAGAAGACACCGACAATAAGAGGCCCAAAAGGAACACCAAATCACACCAAAGAATCATGAAACATAAAAGACCACACAAATCAACGAGACCAATGGGTAACCGGTGCCGACTTAGGATGGCCATCTGCCGAAGACAGTGTAGATATCCGGATTACATGCGCACGACCCTCCCATTTTTTCGATTACCCAGAGGTCTCGAAGAACGCACAATTGTTGTGTAAAATAACCTCCTCATTGTTAGATGAAGATACAAACACACAGCATGACGCAGGGACACAAGAAACACACAGATGGATAATGCAAATGGATATGAAAAATAGAAGGCATACGAAATACAGTCCGTGCTCTACCGGCTCTAGCAAACTCATGCTTGTGATCACCCGAGGAGTCCAACTGAAATTCAGAGAGAACATGTGGTCGGCGCCCTGTCTCTCTAAAAAGGTTTGGACAGGGTAATTTCGATGGTAATTCTGTTCACTTTTGATGCTTCTTATTTTGTTTATTATGTCACCGTAAAATGCAGGTTGAGAAATACCCAAAGTAATAAGCTCTAAGTTGGCAATAATTTTTGTAAAATTTCCAGAAAGTCTTTCCTGGTTTGTGAAAGCGAAAACCTTGACCTAAAGGTTTCTTGGTAATTTATAAATTTCTTCTATGAAAATCCAAAACACCAGTACATGCTCTAGCATACTGTATGACGGTAATCTAAGAAGATCACCGTCAAGCCAGAGAAAAAAATTATCTCTGCATGAAAATTTTGATATTTAGGTCCAAAAATGGTGTTTCTGTGTTTATAACGTTTGCCTTTCTATATTCACATCGTAATTTACTAACTATATTCACATTATACTTTGTCTTTACTATATTCACATCTCAATTCATACGCTATTCCAGAGCAAGGTCAAACTACGATTTCGTTCTGAGAGCAAGGAGACTAGCAGGAAAACTACTGAACAAAGGGTACATTTTGTGAGCGACTGACTTTATCACTGAAAAAAAATTTAGACGATACAATGAAAAATATTAAACGTTATAAGATCTCGTTGTCCTTATGTTGGGAGATATTTTAGGTTAGAGCAATATAAAACGCAGAGGAGAAGTCGAAAATGTTAGAAAGTTAATGACAGACAACGGACGGACGACAGACGACGGACGCCGCGCTATGACAATAGCTCACTTGAGCTTCGCTTAGGTGAGCTAAGAAAACAACAAAACAGTAGAAAGTAAAGAATCGCTTATGAGCGAAACAATAATCTATATGAAGATAGGACTTGAAAGCTAGAAGAGAACAATTTCCTCCCTAAAATTAACAGAGCGAACCGCACATTCATAATGCAAATGAAAAAACGATCCGATGTCCGAAAACCAGACGGACAGATGAATGGTCAAGATAAGATTTGATTATAAAGTTAAGAGACATGAATTAAGTGGAGAGGAAATTCCAGTATGTAACGTGGTCACTATTCAAACTTTCACTGCACCTGGACGAGGACTCCCACAATTTGTTGCTTGGTAATTGGAATGTTTTACATTTTGTTTATTTGGTAACTACATTTTGTGCTAGGTTTGAAATCGTTTAAAAGGAACAAGGTTTGAACCTTGTTAGGTTACTTTCTTCTTTTTTTCCCTGATCGTCCAATTTATTTTTCAAAAACAAAATTAAATTCGTGGCATTTACAAAATACATACCGTAGTCGAAACCTTTCTTTGTTATTCTTGTTTTCAGCCCGGGACTCTCTCCCCATGAAAGTGGTTTGAACTGGTCAATATTCCACTCCTGGATCTGTGGTTCTTTTGCAACAATGGCACCAAAATATAGCATTTGGAACAATATCAAATGCAATAGCCAACCCATATTTATGAACGTATGTTATAAGAACCTAGAAGTTTGAAAGTACAGACGCCTCTCTCCTCTTCATACTAAACTGATTCTGGATATGATCGATTAGCTTAAATATTTTAGAAATTGCCGGGATCACAATATAGTCCTGTTGTTAAGGATTTTTTTATTAGGGCTTATTGTCCCCGAATATTTACTTCCTCAATTGAATTTGATACTTATCTTGACAGAGATGATATGGTCATGGACATTTGTCAATCTGATAAAAACAATCTCGGATTACAGGAACTAATCCAAACTACAGATCTTTTCTATACCTCCATAATTCTAAGTCCAATAACGACAGTATTAGCTTTTACAAAAAGCTTGCCGTCAATTGGCTGACTAATTCTAATAAGAAAAAAATCGGAAAATACGATCCGTATAATGCATTGTTGCTCTTGTATTTTTCGTTTTTAAATTCATTCCGATTCAAGCGATGGCAATTTCCGAGGATGTGCGATTGTTCTAGGACGTATCGCTACAATGATTTTTATGCATCTTTCGGAAGAAAATGCATTGTTACGATATGACTTTCAATTGTGAGGTCACCTAGACCCTTGAACAGACCTGATGAAAGAATCTCATGTACAGGGATTGGATAAACTAGACGAATATTTACTTTTTTTCAATTGTCGACCAATCATATTGCCAAGAGGTATTCCGTGCAAGTAGGTCACGAATGATTACAGTATACCGTCAGTCATGACAGACGGTAATAATAATGAAGACTCTAGCTTGATTCTGTGTATGTAAAGTTGCCTTGTCGGAGAGACATATAAAGTTGCCTTATCGGAGAGACATTCAAGTCATATTTGCTTCTGTTATGAATTCTGACCGGTTTTTGACAGGATTATGTCATACTTTTTTATACCGTTTCTCCCATAACCGCCTATGAGTTGACATTAGGCCTATGACATTGAACGATTGATGACTAGAAATATTTCAAAATTCATGAATTCAAACAGAGAATGTCAAAAGATTGCATTAGAATGCGAATAAAAGAAAGGCGGGGATCCTGGACTGGTCTCGGTTTTAGTACCCCAGTAAACCACCTAAACACACCAAAGAGTAGACTAGCATAACATGAGACACCAAAGGCTCAAGGGAGATCAAACACAAAGGTCGACATCAAAATACTAAATATAAATGATTACACACCTGTGCCGACTAAAAACGCGCATCCGGATACCATGCGCACAATCCTCCCACTTGTCCGGTTACCAAGCGAGGTACAGAGAACTGTTGTGTATAATAGCCTCCTTGTTGTAAGATGGTGAAACAAACAAGACGGCAAAACAAAGGGGCCCGACTATCAAACAGATGAATATGAAAATAGATAGCAAATGCATAACTGCGTACGAAAAATAGTCTGTGCTTTCTCGGTTAGATAGAGCTCATGTATACAGTCAATCAAAAGGAATCCGAATAGCTTTCAAAGAAGGCATAGCATCGGGCACTGTCTTCTATGACGAGGTTTGGACAGGGCCTGTCGTGGAGTAAAGTATTATGTAGAGTGTCCTTCTGATTAATTAGGATCGTACCAATGGTATAAAAGGCGATTGATGATTCTGACACATCTTCGATGGAAATTATGTCAAACTTACTTCCTTCTTACTTTGTTTATTAATTAAATCAACAAAAAGACAAGATGTGAAATTGCCAAAGTAATATACACTGTTGCTTTCGTGCATCTGAATATATTTGCGTCCAGAAACGGCTGATTTTACGTTGCAAACATTTATTTTGGCTCCACAAAAATGTCGTCAGAAATACTCAGTATTCGATCGTAAAATCACCACTCATGGAATGGGAAGCAAGTTATCCCCTAATGGTGTGTTATAAGGGCCCCCAAAAAACATAGGCGAATTGACATCTCGACTCATAATCTGAAATATCAGTACTGTTGAATAAAAGAATTCAAAAAGTAAATATATTTTCTATGACATTGTATTGTATACAGCAATTTTCATTGCAATATATACAGCAAAACATACACTAATCATCATACTTTACAACAATTACAGCAAACACAATCAATAAAATCAATTACAAAAAGTCAAAAAGTCTATTGAAATCAATTGCATAAACAAAATACTTTGAACGATCAAAGTGTTTTTAAGATATTCAACAAGGATATGAAAACATCATAAAGTTCATTATTGAAAATAAATTCAAAGTTATCGACATGGTGATGGAATAAATTGTAACATGATGCATTTATTTACATATGAACGAGAAATGTCAAAGATCGAGATTATAATACAAGTGCTCTGTTTTGGTGTGTGCATACCAAACACATGTTTTTTTCACATTTTATGTACACAATTAGCAATTCAACAAAAGAAAACAAAAACAGGTAGCTTTTTCATTTCCATCTTCACCAGCATTTATCCATAAGTTATGTCAGTGGCAATCACTAGCGTGTTCTGAAATAAAGGTCATGAAAACAACACAATTATTCATTGTAATTTTCTTTTTTACATTTTTATATCTTAAGGTGGGTCCCTACTCGTGAATTTAACAGATGAATTTTGTATTTTAAGGTTATTTTCTATACATAATAGTCAAAATGACATAATGAACACAGACATAGATAGGTAATTTTGTTTTCATTAAAGATACAGTACATTAAAGAAAGGTACCCTAACACTTAAAAATTGAGAAATATCAAATATCCATCATATGCTTTTGAATCCTCCAAATTCAGTGATGATACGAATATGTTTATTTGTTCTGTTTTATTTTATGATAACAAGTCATATAGAAGAAATACAACACATAAAATGATATTGTAACATAAATCAAAGTATGATATATCTCCAAACATTAGGGTACCCCCTTATAATTTCATAACATTATTGACCAAGAATATGTACTAAATTCAACTTTTTGCATAAAAAAACAGATTATTTTTTTTCATTTTGCAATATTTCATAAAATGATGTATGTAGATGAAGAAAAAATCACATACAGGTACACAGTTTTTGAAATGATCATGGTATGGCTCCAAACATAGGGGTACCCCCTTACAATGTTATCATATTTTCGACAAATAATATATAGTACATCACATTTTTGTGCAAAAAACAACAGATGGAATTTCTTCAAATTGGATCATTTTATACGATAATGCATATAGATGGTGAAAAAATCACATACAGGTATACAATTTTATAAATGATCAAGATATGGCTACAAACATAAGGGTACCCTCTTATAATTTCATCACATTTTCAACTAAGAAATTATACTATATGATTGGTGTGGACATTGATAGATTGCACCATCTTTTGCTTCTTCTGTCTGTGTTTTTAAATGCGCTGGCTCGTCCCTCACCAGCCATTGTAAAACGTTATACGCAGACAGCTGCATATAAGGAAAAACCTATAACGGTTCGAGTAGGGAGCCACCTTAATATAAGAAGATTTCATTTTCAATTTGCAAATTATGTGATATGAGGGATAATAAGGCGTCTCTCTCAGTTACATGTTTTGTTTCGTGATGATTCACAATTGCACTTCTTGTTACAAGAACTTTCCGATACTACAGAATTTTATCCCTCTCAACTTTTGCGTTGGATTTTGACTTGCCTTTGAACACCTTTAAATTGTGCCCAATCCGATGCAATATTATATTTGATTGCAATAAATATGTTTAATCTAACTTAATCTAATCTTTAAATTGTACATAGTTTTTGATTGGTAAGTGATGCGACTTTTATATTTCTCTTTCCACTGAAATCAATCAACATTTATTAACTTGTGACCTTGGATTTTGATAAATTGGTAACATTCAACTTTCTTCTTCAGTTTTGCTCGTACCCTATGAAACAGCCTATGTGAGATACATAAGTCGTGACGGAAATTTTTCATTCAAAGACGAAATTTCCGTCACTCGTGTAAATTTTTATGTCTCACTCAGTAAATCGTGATAGAATCTATTAGTCTTATATGTCCCTCAATGGCAATATATTTTGATTTCAGGTATTTCATTTATATTTACCTGTGCCAAAGTTATACTTGGACCTGTGAACTTTACTTTGCCTGTCACCGGAAGTGGAAATCCTTCACTCCCCAATTCTGAGGAAAAAAATGAATGTTTTTGAGTCGATTGTCTTATATAAATTTTGTTCATGAATAGATATTATTTTCTAATCTAACGGTGATACCTTTAAAAAGAGAAAGAAGTATTTATTTAGTTATAAAATGATCTTATTGTAGGCAATGGTCCTGACAACATCATCCAAGATTATGTACGCTTTGTAAATACCCAACACACGATATGGAGCCACATACTCTTTTAAAGACTATTCTTATTATCCAGAATTTTATTAAGGGTAGCGCCAATGAATTAGATTAAAATCCCACGAAGCAACAGAGGGATCTTATCCACGGTCTAAAAGGCGATTGACGATTCTAACACAATTTCGATGGTAATTCTGTCTACCTTTAATCCTATTATTTTGTTATTTATGTCACCATAAAGTGCAGGTTGTGGTATATGACGATAATCCAGGAACATCACCGTCAAGCCAGGGAAAATTTACTGTTGAATCCAAAATAATCTCTTTTGTGATACACACTTGCATGAATTTCTACATTATCAATTTCGATATTTAGTTCCAAAAATGGTGTTTCTGTGTTTGTAACATTTGACTTGTTTAGAGTCAATTCTTGTGGATAAATAGCATTTTATACTTTCCAAAAAACAGGATTTTCGATAGTAATAATATCATCCAGGTACCTAGAAGTATCAATGAAACAGTTCAAATCATCATGATTTTTGATAAATTATTTTTCATACGTGTATAAAGATACATCTGCAACAAGTGGTGAACATTTGTACCATAGGGATCCCTATACCTTGATTGTAGAGATTATCACCAAATCTTACATAAATGTTGTCCAAGAGAAAGGACAAGGCAATACACAGGTCACTGCATGTCCATAATTTGTATAATTTGTATTTTGCAGCGAAAAAGAATCCCTTTGATTAAGACGTACAAATATAAGATTTCCAATCCGATCAAAACACCATTTTATGAGTTTGGACAATCGATCATCTGTTGTGAAGAAGCGTGTTGTACATATTAGAAAAGTCCTATGAAGAATCGTACAGGCTTAAAAATTTTATTTTGTCAATCACATCCCCAGAAATTTCAATAGAACAAAAGACTTTAACATAATTCCTGTTTAGAACATTTTTACAATATTTTGCCACATGTTCTTTTATCGCCGTGATGTCAGCTTTCAACATTGTAGTTGAGCAGTTGCTTGAATTAGCAATGTATCGAAATTTGTAAGGATACTCGTACAGTTATGGTATGCAGAATATTGTTGGACGATAAAATTTTGAAACAGGGATTTCGAATGAAGAAATTTCAATGTTATGTCTGCTCAAAATGTTAGGGACTCTTTCATTGCATTTGATATAAGTATTTGTAGATGAAAGTTCCGAAACTAAAGTTCATATGTAGTAACCGTTTTCAAATGATTAAAGTGTTGTTGGCAGCTTTATCTGCAGGCGCGAAGACATTTTTTTTTCATGTAAATTACGTAAGTTGGATTTGAATTATCTTTCAGATTTAGAACTTGGATGTTTAAAAAGATGAGGATTGGAAGGTATCTATTCGAATATCAGTAATATCCAAAATGTGTTTTTTTTTTCCCAGTCATTTAGAGCATGCGATTCGATTTGCACCATCGTTTGGTAAAGTTATCGAAGGCTTCCTTTGATAAATCGCGACATTTAATCAAATCTATTGGACGGGATTCTATACTTAGGTCCTTTTATAGAAGACCACGGAGCTGCCTGTCTTGGATAAATGTAAAGTCACATGTAATAATATGACTGGCTGGTTTATATAATTATACAACCTGAATGAAAAATAAATATTTCTGAAATTTACTCACTGTCCAAGGTAGGTCGTACAAACTTCCCAACTGCTGATTTGATGACGAAATTTATAGCTACATCCTAAAGAAATATGAATTGAATTTTGTTAAGCAAATTGTAACTAAAACTATATAGTAATCAGTAAGAACAAATTCATTTCTCATAAGTAATATGTTAGATAGTAGATAATTAATTACAAGTAAGCTTATTCTTTGTCTCAGGGTATTTTGATTGTTGAAACGTGTATCATTACCTTGAGCAAACAATGAATTAAAATAGTTAGAAAATGAGAAATAAATAAAACAAAATACATTACAATAGCATGCAAAGTGAGAATATATCTGATATTCAAAAACCAGCAAAACCAAGGACTTACAAATTCAGGTTAAAAATGAATAAAAAAAAAAAAAAAAAAAACTCAAGGTCATCCACGTATCAAGCAAAAGTGAACATCCATAATGAGAGTGAGATCGGGTGCCGTGGGAAAGTAAGCATTTTCTTCTTGCTAGCAACATCCATCACTTTGATTAATCGATGAAGACGTATCCTTTTGTCGATATAATAAGGAATGGATAGTGGATACATGGAACACATTAAAATGCAAACATCCACAATCCGAAATGAAACAATTGAAGGACATAAACACAAACACGACGAAACAACGTAAACCAAATTCAAACCACCTAGTATTGAAAATTATGAACGTTCATATATATTCATCGAAAATACCTTGGAGATTTTCAGTCGTTGAAAAATAAAGAGCTAAAGCAAAGAAGTTGTCTGAAAGTTCAGATGTTACTCCATGTTAAGGAAAATTCATAATACTCCGTACATGTATAAAAAAGAAGTAATTTGGAAATATGAGTAACCAAATAATCTGTGTATGATGGAGAAGTTTAAAATTATATTAAGAGTTTACCGAGATATCCTTTATTTTCGATCTTTGCTTGTCAACCTTGGCTTTAATGCTGTGAAAAAAGTAAGAAATAGTGAGCAGTTATAAAGAAATATACTCATGATAAAAAAAAACAGTCAGAGAAAATGACGGAAAATGAAGTCAGATCATATATACACTTTCAGCGAAACTCACTTTGGAAATCAGAAAATCAAGAAATGTTCTTCTTCGCTCTATACAATTTACTTTTAAAGGCCTTTTGATTAAATTTTACAGAAAAAAACATTAATAGTTATTTTCTATTTGTATTTTGTACCAGTTTTTATAGATTTACTTATAGTTCCCGTCTTGGTTCCTGTTTTTTCCGAAAAAAAAGTTTGATAATAAATAACCTGTATGCTTGATTGGACATCCTCATCATTGGCAATAAAAATCGCTCATTATTTTGATTCTACGGACAATGTGCTGTTACAATTTTCTTTGATGTTTATATCTCCTTATTGGTAATAAGTGATATGTTTTGTGCATTGTGCATTATCCTTGTCAATATTGAAATATATGCTATATTATAGAATTTCAGTACGCCATATGCGCATTTCAACAAGTTATATCTTATCAGTGATGGTCGAGGCTGAAACAGAGGAAATCCAAATAATATGAAATTAAAGACCGGAAGAGCAAAAGTCTAAAGTTGACCTAAAATTTCTGCAAAAAGAACATGCCAAGGACGGAGCTATGCCACCACGGAGATATCCCTTAGTTTAACATTTTGTTTATTAAATGTTGTGACGGAAAATTTACAAATACATTTCAAGTGAAGTGCCGAAACACTGTGAAACCAGGCAAACGATATCCTTGGGGCTTAAACAATCCATCAGCGGAGATACTAACTTAGTGGCTGAACATCTTAATGTTTGAAATATATATTCTACTATGAAGTTTCAGTGCACCATATGCGCATTTCAACAAGTTATGTCTCATCAGTGATGAGAGCGAAAAAGAGAAAATCCAAATAATATGAAATTATGAAGTCAAAACTTGACCGAAAATTTCTGCGAAAGAACCTGCCAAGGACAGAGCTTTGCCATCATGGAGATATCCCTTAGTTGTTGAAGATAATTTTCTTCTGATCATTAATACCTGCTTCTTTTTAATACAAAAATGAAAAGAAAAACATACGGCATGTCTGTAACATTTGCATAGATCTTCTGATTCTTGATGAACACATTTATGGTGGCTGCCATAGACTGTCGAGGAGAAAAAAAGGAAAAAATATGAAATTAGGTTAAAAGTGAAATTACTTAAGGCCAAAGAATTACTCATGGTGTTTACAATAAATTTTGCTCAATCAAAAACAGCTATGCAAATCGACCAATATTATCCTCTCAGGAAATCTACCGTATAAGCTTCGTGTAAACTTCTACAATAGGATATAGCAGCATAGGTTAAAAATATGATTTCACAGTGGGACAAAATACATTAAATTTGGTATACATGTTAGAGGATGTAGCTAGAGTAAATAAACATAGCTTACAGCATTAAGGGTAATCGCACTGTAAACATAACTGTTGTTGGGGAGTTGTATGTCAAACACAATAGTTCCGTAGTTTTGGACACTGATGGCTTTTGAACTAATGTTCATGAAAGGCGCTGAAGTTGTGGCCAGTCGTAGTTGAACAGAACTGTTTGGATATGAGCGCTTTAGCTGAAAGTGCACAATGCAAAATGATTAAGATTGTTAGTTCATATGTTGACACATGAATGCATGTCCTTAAAGTATGTAAGAAATTTAATGTTCCATCGATGTCAATATGGGCATCATTTAATACAATTGGGAATTTCAAAATAGTCGTATTTGTACCGACTCAAAGCACAGACTAAATACGTGTGTAAACACAAGACATACATCAAACATGTTAATATTAGAATCAATTAGAATATGCTTATAGACAACAAGGGCCGATATTCACCAAATGAGAGACAGATGATGTTGAATCCGGATTATATTGCCTGGAAAGACGGATGTCTACCCAATGTTCATACAAACATAAAATACGTCCGTTATGCATCACATGTACGATAATTGCTCAAGTCTAGCTTTCGCATTTTTTTAAGTGGTAGAGGTTTTTGTTTGTTTGCTTTTGTTCCTGTTTTATCCTGATTTTGTATGCCTTTGGTTAATGGTTTTCTGAATTATCGGTTTTGTACTGTGTATGGAGATATGGTCATTATCCATTTTTGTGTTTTGGGTTTCATTTGTGTTTTACGTTCAAATCAAAACTCAAATAAAGATCCTTATTCTACATGAAAACAGCTAAATACGTGCTTACAAACAGTTGGTATCAGTTCTTGCTCATCACCGTCGTCATAATTCAAGACACATTGAAACAAGTAAAAAACGTCATTTTTAGGTTTGGTACAATAGAACTAGAATCCAATAAGCTATTGTAAATTGCTGGATATGAAAGAAATACATTCTGAATATTTAATGACATTTATACCTCCGCTATGAAATTCCCAATACAGAAGCTGTCTGTACACGTTGTATTTAATGCCTGTTGTTGATCCGGAGGAAGCTGTAAAAGAAACATTTTCTTTATAAGTTACTTCTTCATTCTTAATTTTAGAAAATTGGATTTTTCTATTAATATACTGGATGAAACAAATGTTGTGGTAGTGGTTTGAGGAGGTAACATTGATTGTTTGAAATATCTTACATCTTTTTTCGTCATGTTGTACTTCAGGAATCCGTTCACGTGAGCTGCATACGTCATAGAATTATACACGAAGTCAGAAATCCATATATAAAACATACGTGACGTATCTGAGGATGGTGATAAGGGAGGGGCAGAAAATGGAGTAGATGAATTTGAACCCTTCCAAGTCACTTCTCCCTGAAAATAGACGTTTGTGTCTGAATGTTCCTTTGTAAGTTTAAGAGATATCTTTATATAACTCTTAATGAATTACTAGTTTACTGATTAAAAAT
Organism: Pinctada fucata; assembly: GCA_028142955.1. Lineage (NCBI taxonomy): Eukaryota > Metazoa > Mollusca > Bivalvia > Pterioida > Pteriidae > Pinctada > Pinctada fucata. Next base: position 46,976,237 of record AP027113.1, on the reverse strand, counting down.
TAAAAAATTCAAAAGAAGAAACATAAATAGCAACTTCTACTATACAGAAAAAATTACCTTGTGAATTGTATCCATGAAGTTGGTAGTGAAAACAGGTTTCGCTATGAAACTGTAGTCTAGCAACAACTTGTGTGCTATGTCAACTTGTACTGTAACAAATAGTCAAACTACATGCTTAAAATTTACCTCATACTGTACAAGGTTTATGCTACTAATTTGAGTTATAGTTTTTCTATGATAATTTATAATTAAAGAAATCTGAGTTACTACTGAGATTTGAAATATTTGTTCTATTATAAAATGGCATTGCACCCTATGCGCATTCCAAGAAATTATAATGTGGTAGCTGGGTTCCAACTCTATAGCTCTGAAGAAAATTTCCAACCATTTCTTAGTATAAGTTTTATTTCAAATTCCATCTCACTCTTTTTTTCTTTTTTTTTTATCGTAGAGAAAAGTTTGAAGAATTAAAATTTAAGATCCATCAAAACGGTACAACTTATCCAGTTATAGGTCAACCATGATGAAACTATGTCTGGCCCTGAAACTATATGAAAATTTAATTTTTGAAAGTATCTTATATCACATAGGTGGAACGGCCGATTATTAAGCCAATCATTTTCTGAATTTCCCAACGATCAATGAACATTCTTACCTTTAAGATCACTCAGTGCTCTCTCTGCATTGTCATTAATTACTTTATTCAGAACTGTACATATCTGTTGTAAGATAAAATTGTTACCATGAAATAGACATCCTACTACAAATGTATAAATGCTATCATAATTGTCAGTTATTGTACTTAGTTTCACAGTAAGTGTTTTGAAATTTCCCTGACATTGTCGCCATAGCACTTTCATTATAGGCATAACGTCAGACAGTGCATGAATTTTATGTATTGTTTTCATTTTCGTGCTTAAACTTCGACGGCGGGTGCGGCTAGCAAACAGGGGATGCTTACTCCATTCGGGCACCTGGTCCCACCTCTAACTTGCTAGGGGTCCGTCGATCCTTAATTTTGTGCTCTATTGTGAGTGCTGTTGAGATTACCGTCAGGATCTTCTTTAACTCATTAGATTGAAAGAGAACGAACATTTGTAATAATCAAAGTAGTACAAAAGCTCATAGATCAACAATGGATACAAAATTGTTACGTTAAGAATACACAGACACACGACACAAGTGATTTCATCTAAAGTAACACGAAGCAAGAGACAAATGGAAGCACAATGAATCTGATTGATTTAGATATGGCAAACGAGGCGACTTAAATAAACGTGGCGACTTAAATTTCAAAGGAACCAGTTTCCCTCTTTTGCGTAGTAACGTTCCTTCGTCCCCTGCTTATAGACTGTATTCATATCGCAATAATACATGTAAGCTATTCCAGAGAAATATCTATAACGACTTCGTACTGTGGCTAGTCTACTTACCAAAACTATTCGACAAAGGGTCACATAACAGTCGCGCACAAATGTACCCTTGTTACGTAAATTTTGGTTAGTCTGCTAGCCCTTAAACGAAGTCGTTGTAGTTTTACCTTGCTCTGAAATAGCGTATCAATAAAGATATAAAGTATTCATGACGACTTCAGTTTCAGCATCACAAACTTTCCTTTTCTGAGTAGCAATATCCCTTCATCGCCTGCTTATGGTGTGTTCATATCTCAATTGATATGTTATTCCAGCAAGTAGCAAATATACAGATTTTGCTCTGAGAGCTAGGCGTCTTTCAGATAACCTTCTCAGTCAGGGATTCATTTGTGATCGACTAACATCGTAACTGAGGAAACTCTACAGTGATACGGGGAATTCGTCATACAATATGATGTCTTATTGTCCAGAATGGTGGATGATATTCTGTCTGAGTCCATTTTCACCATTCAACCACAGACTATACTTGTAACTTCCGAATTTGAAGTAACCGGATGTGATATTTCTGCCGCATTGAAGCGACGGGTGCTGCATGCCGGCAGGAGATGCCGACTCTTCCTGGGCACCTGGTCTCACTACTATATCAATTTGGGAGTTCGCTTCTTTTCATGTGGTGGACGTTTTTTTTTGCCTAGGCTCCTGTTTTATTATGATTTTGTATGCCTTCGGCATTTTCTGAATTATCGATTTTGTCATGTGTATTGGGATATGGTCATTGTCCATATTTGTTATTCAGCTGACCATTTTCTTCAAAAGATAACATGTGATCTTGATATTAAACAGAGTTAATTATTACAGTGTTTTTCTTTTGGTAAATCTACTAAAATGCTAAGCTGCTCGTGTTTCTTTCTCATCTCCATCGAGGGTTCTGCTATTTTGCAGAATATCTATTTTATTTTGTTTTGTATTTTCAAGGTTTGGTATGCCCATTGATTATATATTTCAGATTTTGGTATTGGTACTGTGTTTGATAAGCGCCAGACGGCGTGCAAGTAAGCTACTTGTTCAGAGTTATATTACCCAACAGATGAGGTCATCATTAAGAAAGTTCTTCGGTCGCTATAATATAATAAAATATATATTTTACTTCAAGACTGAATAGCTTAAAGGTAATTTTTTTGGTGTTTATTTCACTGATTTTCATATGCTTTACCTGTCCATCCATTTTGTCTTTTATCATATCTGCAATTTTGCCTTTGAATAAGTTATAGATCCAGGAAGCGCCTCCGTGAAACTTCACAGATACCCCTCCTATCTGGTCGTTACAGGAATCTGATCTGATGTTTGGACGACCAGTATTGTCCATACCTACATAGTATTTCATAAATTAAACATTGTCTCAGAATTGTCTATGCCTATTTTCAAAAGGCAAAATGACCTTCGGATCAGTCAAGCATACGTTGGATGACGGAATAATAGCATGATACAAACACTCAGGATTTGCTTTACCGATCTAGAGAGTGTTTCATAAAACAGGACATGAGAGCAACAGTAAATGATCAAAATACTTAATCTGGCACCTTATTTTCTATTTATTGCCAGAGGTATGAATACATCTAATGTTACGACTTCAGATCATTTTGATGTTTTTGTGTTGTGTGTTGATGTTCCTTGTCCCTTTTCGTCTCTTTCTGTGCTTGTCTGCTCTGTGTTTTTTGCATTTGGGGTTTGCTGTTGGTGCTGCAACCTGGTTTTGTTGGAGATCCCCTCCTTTGTTTTAAAAACAGATAATTTTGCATCATGGACCAGACATGCACGTTTCGGCTACTTAACGCTCGTCATTGATCCTCAGTTAAACAATAAAATATTGCCAAAGAGTGTGAAAGTTATGTCCAAAAAATGATTTAGCAGGATTGGTTGGATATGATGCTTTTCAGAACTTTCGAAAAAAATTTCGGTTCTGTAGTTTTGTGCATTAGTGACTGATGGGTTTCTGCATATTTTTTAATCATACATAGTGATGATTTTTTTTTAATTTGACTTTTTTTTTATCTATCCATTTTTTTTTTTTTTCATTTTATTTTCTATTATTATATTTTTTTTTTTTTTTTGGTCCGTTTCCTTGATCTTTTTGATAATTTAGGGTCTATTGCCTAACATTTGGTTTAGGATTTTGTTAATTTATTAAAAGTATTATTCCATATGACTTACCTATGTTTATCCCCAAGTGAAAGTTCACACCAGATATTTTAATATCAAAAGAACCATGGTCGCTTACTTTAAACCTGAAATTAAAAATGTAAATATCCTACTGGTATCGATATAAACTCATGAGAGAATGTTATTCACAATTCGAGCTAGATTATATATGGTTTAGTTTTACTTGTTGAATGTATAATGAAAAATGGAGCTTTATTGGTTAAAAAAATATATGGAGACCTCTTTAACCTCGAAATGTTGGAGAGTTGTAAGAACATATTCCGGATAACAACACCAACACCATAATGTATTCAGCACATAGACATTCTCGTCTCATGTTGCATATTGGTCTCTCCTATCCATGTTTTGTTTTAACATTTCACGTTCAGGTGTTTGTGAAAAATTGAAAACCCTTTTCAGTAGTACTACCCAATTTATGTTCGGTCAAGTCAATCTTTAGATTTCATTTCATCTTTTGGAGAAAATGTTCACCATAATACTTCAATAGATCACAAACGTGACGACCTCTACTTTAAGATAACTAATTCTCCTTTCCTAAGTAGTAACATTCCTTCATCCCTTGCCTATGAAATTGATATGCTATAAAAAAAATTGTTTTTCAAAGTGGCTCAACTTATATTCTTACATGTAATTATGATCTGCGGCAATCGAGCGAAACTTCCCCCTTGGTTTTTTTTAAACAATACAGCGAGAGAAATTAGATAAGCTTTTAATTAATTGTCCGATGTGCTTCTATGAGGCTGTCTTATTGTCTCCATCTATTTATCGTATTTTTTTCTTCTTGTGAGAAATTTCTGTTTCATATTTTCTTAAGAATTTATCAGCCTTTTGATTGTGATTTTTGGAACCTGATTTCGATATTTGTGTTTGCCTTTCAATCACAGAATTATTTGGGTATCGCCCTCTAGTTTGAGTTTTGAATTTTGTGTATCTATTTTGCAGACAGTGAGTTCTCTTGGTGCTCTTTGATTTCTTTGGTTTGTTTGTTTATTGTTTATTGTGTATGTTGCATTGAAGGTGGATGTTAAATAGAATGCGGTCATTTCGAATTGAAACACCACTACATCCACTTTCTTTCGATAGTATGTATTTTAAGTGAAGATCGCTCATATTAAAGTTTAAACGCTCTGGAGTCCATGTAAAGTGAAAATTGAAACAAAAACGAAACGGGACAAATCGAAACGAAACTGATCGAAACGAAACTGACGAAACAGATCGAAACGAAACGAAACAAAACATAAAACTTAAAGAACTGGAAAAACCATAAAGAGGAATCATTGCTGAGAACAAATATTTTAAAAGACAATATCTGCATGTCCACAAGTTGTTGTGGCTAGAGGTTATCTTAAAATAGTCGAAGTTGACCTTTAGAAACATAAATTTTAAATGCCATAGGTGTATTCTAGTGGACTAAGAGGCAGGAGATAATTGACCTCGTTATGAGACCGTAATAAGAAAAAAATCTTATCCCTTTTCAAGCAAAATATGGCAACATCCCCCCTCATTTTTCTTGATAAAGTTTTTAAAAATACTGAATTGAACATTCCCGTCTCCTTTGTACTAGACTCCTCCTTGCTAAATAATATTTTTCATCCGCCTACGACGAGGTGATCTATCCCCTCCCCAATTTAATTCTCTCAAATGCAATAATATTATGGAGTTTACCATAATATTTATTATTTAAACGTCAACTTTTACTCTTTCAAGAAATCCTAAAGTCTCTATCTAGAACTGAAATACATGCAGATCTTGACTTTACGTAATCGGTCTCGGCGGCATTTTCCCCTCTATGTGGCTTTTTCTCTAAGTTTCTTTCGTTTCGATCTGTTTCGTTCCGTTTTGTTTCGATTTGTTTAGTGTAGTTTCGTGTTTGTTTCGTTTCGCATTTTACAGGGACTCCATTTTACTGGAATTAAAGTCAAATAAGCCCGCTTGCCTATACTTATGCCGCGTTATCTATTTGTCTCCATGATTTAGAGGTTATTTATTTTTCAACGTAACTTTTTATTTGACAGCCATACACTAGCTGGCGTCCCTTCATCCTGTACAAAATAACACACACATTTTGGGCAAAAATTCTAAATCGTAGAGCAACACAACAGGGATACGTGTTTGAAGTTTAAATTAATCCTTATTTCGAGTTTATTTCGAGTTTATTTCTAGGTATACGTAAATTTCCTCTCCTTCTGCGCATGCTATTCATAGTATATCGGAGTACACATTTTCTTGAATCAAACTTGACGAAGTAATAAAATACTTACCATCCTTTTTTGTATTTGTACCTCCAGTCTCCTGACGCTGACATTCCCATACCGTTTGCCGTCCATTCCAGACCAGCTTTTGGTCTTAGGACTATTTCACTACTTGGTTTATTAAATTCTTTAATTACCATACTGTGGAAATGAAATAACATCAAATATTTATCATGTTTATAACTGCTGTCTCACAGCTCAATTTAAAAAAATCGGAAAAAACGGAAAGTCGCAAGTGCGATATTTTTCCAGTCTTGCTTTTACTTTACCAGAGCAAGAGCTTCGGCGTCGTAGACGCACTTCTCGAACATTTAACACAGTGCACGGACATCTAAAATTATTTTTTAAAGTACGGTATGCTGACAGTATGCTGAAATATGTATTGGGTCAATATGAAAAAAGAACACTGAAATCCATAGGAAACCTTAAACTTAATGAAATTATAATAGAATACTCTTCTCCAAAGTTTTTGTTTAGTGACAACGTTATAAAGGGTCTTATGAGTAGAAATATGAATTAATTACAATTTTTCTTATGTCAATCCTTGTTGATTCATTAGAATATACTATCAAATTAACTGCAATAAAGGAATCGAAGTCATTTTAGTGTATCGAATTTGACATAAAGTTAGAATGGATATAATCTGAGACTTACTTTGACACTGAATATTCTACATCGCCTGATTTTCCACTTTGGCCTGGAATAGCCATACCAGTTAAAGAGCTGGACAAATCCTCGATGGCTTTCCTAGTTGCTGAATTATTAAAAAGGAAAATGTATTAAAAACACTATGTAATTCAAGCAAATTATATCGTTATCAATTTTTAAGTAAAGTAAAATAAAAAGCTTTAAATTAATCAAAGATGCAAAGTGCCGAGTTGAAAAACTGGAATGTAAGTATGAATTTTCAGACTTGCAATGTACATGAATTGAATATGATCTCGGCAGATGGGAAACATTACTCGCACATTTCAGGTTGATACTCATTCATATATAATTCAGAAACCATTTTCATTTATCAGAGTCCTATGAGTTTGACCTTTGACCTTTTGACCCAAAAATCATCAGGAATCATCCTTGATTCATGGGAAACATTTCTGGCAAGTTTCATGATCATAGGTGCAATACAGGCTCTAATATGGTCTGGAAACCATTTTCAATCATCTGATTCCCATGACCTTGACCTATGACCTTTTGACCCTTAACTCAATAGGGATCATCCTTGATTTATTGGGAATATCTCTGGCAAGTTTCATGATTATAGGTACAATACAGGCTCTAATATGGTTCGAAAACCATTTTCGATCATCTGATTCATATGACCTATACCTTTGGACCCTAAACTCAATAGGGATCATCCTTCAGTTATTGGGAACATCTCACATCTCTGGCAAGTTTCATGATCATAGGTACAATACCGGCTATAATATTGTCCAAAAACTATTTTCAATGACTTTGACCTTTGACCTTTCGACCCCAATTTCAATAGAGTTCATTCTTGATTCATGGGAAACATTTCTGGTAAGTTTCACAACCATAGAAGCGATACAGGCTCTTATATGGTCCGGAAACCATTTTCAATCATCTGAGCCCTATGACCTTGACCTTTTGCCCCAAAATCAATAGGGTTCATTCTTGATTCACGAGAAATATTTCTGTCAAGTTTCATGATCATAGATGCAATACAGACTCTTATATGGTCTGTAAACCATATTCAATAATCAAAGTCCTATGACCTTGACCCAAAATCAATAGGCTTCATCCTTGACTCATGGTGAGTAAGTGTATGAAGTTTCATTGTTCCAGCGTATATCATAATTGACTTATAGTCCGAAAACCAATTGTTCACGCCCGCCTGCCCGCTCGCCCGCCCGTCTCACATCAAATTAAGAGCCGAGTTTTGCAACTCGGCTAATAAACGATTGTGGGATGAAGTTGAAAATGAGACAGCTTAGTAAATCGAAAAACAAAATATTTGCAGAAGACAACGAAATTGTTTCTTGTAGTTTCGTTAATATCTAAGCATGAACGACGAAGAGTCTTTGTCGACGATATTTGCTTTGAAATGCGGAGATCAAGTCTGACAAGTTTACTCCGGATAACAGAGGACGGATGGACTACTACCAATACATGAGTAGTAGGAGTATGGATCAAGATACAAAATACAACATGCGGAAAATGGATCCTGTAATCAGGATGATCTTACTCTTTGGCATATAATGAGTGTTTGTGAAACACCAATGCCCCTGTCGGAAGCTTTAAAAGATCCTAAGAGTAAGCCAAAATCAAAATCAAAGCCACAAGAGACCCCCCCCCCCCCCTACAAGACCAACATTTTCTCATCAATGTGAGCGTCTTGTCACATTCAAGGAATACACATGTTTAATATAAAAGCCATTCAAAGTTTTTGGTAACAGTCTTTAGATGTAGACCAAACCCTCCAGCCTGGCAAATGCTTTGGTACCAATCCAATTGTCAAATCTTGTCACAAGGAATACAAATTAGAAATAAAAATACCCTGTCACGTTCCAATCAAAAGTTAATTATTACCTAGGTTAAAGTTTTCAGAAGAACACAAACAGGCAAAATGGTTTAAACTTTTGATTCCGGGGTATAAAAATGGAGTTTTCGCGGTAAAATAAGAGAGGGGGTGGACAGGGTGAAAGGGAGGGGGAGGGAGGGGGAGGAAGGGGGCGGGAGCAGGGAGAGAGGGGGAGGGAAGAGGGAGAAGGGGGAGGAAGGGGGAGGAAGGGGAGGGAGAGGGTGAAAAGGAGGGAGAGGGAGGGGAGGTAAGGGGGTGTTAGGTGGGAGAGATGTACCCCCTGTCCGCTCCCCCGTAAGACAATTTCTTCCACCTTTAGTCGTATGACACACTCCATCCATTACACAATTGCTTATTCATCAATTCAGTGAATTATTATTCATACCTCGAGTGGTGCCAAGCTTGTCTTTATCATTAGAATATTTAAAATAACGTACCATAGTTGAGACCGTGTGTCGTGATTCTGGCCATCAGACCTGGATTCTTGCCATTTCGTGGTCCTTTCCATGATGTACGTGGTAAAGACTGGTCAATATTCCATTCCTGGACCAATACGTCATGGGCCAAAACGGCACCAAAGCTAAGAACGGTTAACATCCATATCAATGCCATGTTTAGGACAGTCCCTTCGTCCTCTCTCAATGAATGTTATTGAGGAAGTCAGTTATTTTAATAAGATGGTTTAGATACCAGTTTTATATCCGTTCAGATACACATGTCAGATCACTTTAATTTGTTTAAGGAAGTTAATTTAGTCAGTTATTTACTTCCTTATTGAAATTTAAACCTCTTTCGAAATTTATTTAAACTACATATTGCTAGCTTAAGACGGATCCAGGTATTGTCAATGAGTAAGGGACATGGATTCATTTTTTCAACGAGGATGAAGCAGAAGACTATTTTATCGCGGGGATGAGGGATGTAAAGATATATGTATGCAATGCAAAACGCTCAGTACTGCGACCGATCCCCCAAACTTTTTTAAAGAAACATTACATTTTGAAATTCACTAATCCCTCACTAAACCTACCTAACTCCATCCCTGTCATAGTACAGTCATAACCTGTCCCTACGCCCTAAATCACACCACCCCAATAAAATATAACCCTATCCGATTCATCACACCTTTATTAAAACCGTTATCAAAACCATCATTTCATACCAAACATGTCCGTATCTTCAACAAGTAATAACCTTCCAAGTGGGCTATTTAGAGGCGAGGGGATGAAGATCTAGATTGTCTAAATAGAAGTGGATGGTTCTAATAATTGGAGCGACGGTGATGTTTGGTGGGTGGAGTACGATAGGCATGCGGACAAAAATTTAAAAAAAAAATGTAAGTTAAACATAATTTAGAAAGAGGATTGAGTAAGAGTAACGTTAATTTGTAAGTGGCGCCACCTTAAGTAAAATCCGTCCTTACAGGATATTGTTCATTAAGATAAGTGTTTTCCTTCGTATTTCTATAGTGTTGTGTTCTTTTTTTTTTTTTTTTTTTTTTGAGAAAACGTTCCGCTGTTTTCATTGTTGAGGATCTCCTTCCTATCTTTTTTTGTTATTATTTTCTATTTTTCAAGAATTTGTACGACCATTTCAGCATTGATATGACATTTGGATTCTGAAATTATGGTTACAGATTTTTGCTGGACTTTCATTCACTGATAAATACTTCGTAGAGTATTTGAAATAGTTTGCTCTCTGCAGAATTTGTCCAACAGGTTTCTGAACGGAAAGGTGAACAAGGTGCGATTAAATTGAACATTTTTTAAAAATCTTTTATTCAATATGCTTTGCCTGCATAAAATTTCATTTATCAATAAAACATCACTTATTACTTCCTCCTTTTTTGACTACAAGGAAGTTTTCCATTGATAAACCACGACCTTTACTCAATAATTTCTGACATTGTTTTCATGACAAAACTATCATTTATAACGCTGATTGGATTTTGTACATTTAAGCTTCAGGAAGATGCTAGATTCTAGAGGACTTTTGAAATCAGACTTTCCTGAAACGCTTGAAACAAACTGTAAACTAGATATTGTTTTTAGAAAAACATAATATGTCTCCTCCATCCCTCTCTTTACAAGCATTATAACTTTTGCAAAGTTACCTTCATTTGCATCTCATGACCTTGGGGTCCAGGTGTTGAGGGATCAAGAGCAATATACTAGAATGTCATCATTCAAAGGAATGCTCATGTTGCCTTTAAGGGGCCGAAATAGGCCCTTATCATGATAGTCCTTGGTAAATTTAAAAACTTGCCAAAGGCTTTACAATAATGGATTAACAATGTTTCTTAGATGTATATATCACTGTGGCGTATCAGGTGATACGCAAATGATATGTTCCACGGGAATCCCCTTTGATTAAACCAAGTAAATACTGTCTAAATCTACTTTATATGATTTTACATTATGCCTATCATATCGCCATTATCAGCAATTATATGATGGTTATCTATTATGGTCAAGAATAGACGTGTATTCGGAGAACACTTAAACAGAAATATTTCAATGCTCATCACATGTTATGATATGGTGCACGGACATATACAAAATTTTCTGTTTAAGAGTTCTTCAAATATACGTGTGTTCTTGACCAGAATTAATTACCATGATATAATTAATATTATTATACCTCTACTGATTTTTTCCTATATAAAAAGAGACTCATTAAATTTAACTAAATCCCTGAAAATCGCCTGATACGACTATTTCCCTGCAAAGGGGTGCGTTAGTTGAGAAGACTATTTCCCTAGGGACTTAGTCTCAAAATGGGGCAGAGCTTCTTTGGGGGTGTGTCAGTATCAGCCAATCAGCACCGTTGACGGTTGATCGGATGACGCTATTGATATGCGAGCAGAGTAATCCGCCTCCTATCCGCTTAGCACATAAATTAATCCGCAATAAAATAAAACAATAAAAAATTAAACATGTATGGGTATGATAAATGATGTTTCTGTATATCTTATCATCAAAAATTAATATTTTCCGATACTCAGTCATTCAGTCGAGAAGGCAAGGAAAAATCATTAGAATTTCCATTGGAACCATGTGAACCTAAGAGATATGTTTGTTTCAGTATAATGTTTGCTTCGGTAAACCTAAGAGATATGTTTGTTTCAGTATAATGTTTGTTTCGGTATAATAAAACAGTTAAAGTATACCATTGAGGGAGTTAGCACGATTCTGGTTCCCCTCGACCAGACCTATTTCCCTCGGGAAATAGGTCTGGTCTCGGGGAGCCAGAATCGTGCTAACTCCCTCAATGGTATACTTTAAGTGTATAATAATGACCATATGATAGGCATAAAGTAAAATCATATAAAGTAGATTTAGACAGTATTAACTTGGTTTAATCAAAGGGGATTCCCGTGGAACATATCATTTGTGTATCACGTGATACGCCACAGTGTATATTTAGATGTACAAATATAGATGGACCTGCCATTTATTTGACATTGATATCTGTGTAGACTTGCAACATGTTCAACAATGATGTCAGTTTTGAGCATTATGCTTATTCCTCCTTGGTTAATTGTCGGTCGTGAAGTACATGTAAATACCAGTGACCTTGACTTAACAAGTAAATAACAGCGAGACATATGGAAATATAAGAAAGGTCAAGGATACTAAACCTACTGTACTCTAATTAACATCAATAAGACATATGTAACATAAAAATTAATCACTTGATAAATCTAGATTGCTCTGCACTATACTTTATCAAAAATAATTGAAAAAGCAGAAAGCAGAAACTCAGTCTGGGGCTCCAGAAAATAATCAGGCACTATCTTAAAAAAGCTTTCTCTCTATGATCATTGAGTCCATAATCAACAAGAAATAAAAACTTTGTATACTGTACATAATAATTTTAATAACAAATTAAATTCAGAGGAAGTATATTCCATCAAAATTGAATACGTACAAAATATCATTTAATTTTTTACAATTGCATATGGCATCCAAGTATAAACATACATACATGTATATAAAATGCATCCTATGGAAAAAGACATGTATACAAAATATTGTACAAACTTAGCAATGCTGGTCAAGAATCAAATATCATCATGGGCTGCATGACTACAAAGCTTATAATAATCTAACAAACAAAGAGTCATTAACTACATAAAACTGCTGGATTCATAGCTGTAATTTGAATTTTGCCTAAAAAACCTAGATGTACATACATGTATATCACAGTAGTTGGCAGTTAGAAATGCATTGATCTACATTAAACAACACATATTTTTAAAACTCAAGATTTGTTTTTTATACAAACCTCGAAGTGTTCTCCAAAACAGCACTTTATCTACTTTCTCTGATTAGGAATATGAGAACAGCATTTGCATTTAACTCAGTTAAAGAGGTACCTTTTAAAGTCATAGAAATAAATATACATTTATTCATCATTTTCAGTGAAACAAAGTAAAAACAAGAATGTTACAGATTTAAAATCACCTACATTAACCTTTTTTTTCTTACCAGATGATATGAAATATATTAGTTATAAATATTTGTATACAATTAATTCATATAATGGAAACATGATTGGAATAGTTCAAATAGAATTCACTCTAAATGCTGTATTGATTTCATAACCTAGCATCAATGCCCCCAGCAATAACAATGGTTTCCCCCGTGATATATGATGAATCATCTGATACAAGGAATGATACAGTACCGGCACATTCACTTGGCTCCGCAAATCTGCAAATAATGGAGGGAGATATCTCATAAGAAAATATCATGCTTGAAAACACACATCAATGCAGGTCAATCCAAGGAACAAGTTCTAGTACATTGAAAAATACACATGTACATTTAATATTTTAATTAATAATCAAAAAAGTAACAAAGTAAAATTCAAATAATATACTCTGTATGTTATAATGCATAAGAATAGCTTTCTAGAAATACATTTATACTGAGATAGAAAATGTATATCTTAGATTGCACATTTTTCCATGCAACACATGATTGTTCTAATATAAACACTTAGCTGCCTGCCTGCCAGCCTAACAGAGAGATAGACAGACATCTTCAGTCCATTATCATTTACCTTCGTAAAGGAGTCTGAGCTAGCTGCATTTGGGTGGCTGAACTCTCCTCATTCTTCCACAACTGTTGAATATAGAAATAATTCATGCATGAAAATTATATACAAGACTTTACTCAATAGTGTGATATTTCTTAAAGAGTAGAATATTTATGTTCCTATAGATTGCCCAATCCTTCCTTATGGAATTGTCGAAAATGCTGATTTTCCCCCATCTTCATGTACAATGTATGATTTTCTAAAAATAATATGCTGAACCTCCCCCCTAAACCTCATCCATGACTACATCGGACCCCAACCCTGGAAAAACTTTTCAGGTCAGTGCATGAATTATTGTCTAGTTTCTTTTATTGTCCAAAGTAATCTTCCACAGGGAAGTGGTGTAAATGCATCAAATAAAACAAACTCTATCTTCAAACACAATAGTTTCCAAGGTCTCAGGACCTCTATGACTTCATGATAAACAGCACGCTTTAAGATACATTACAAGCACAAAGATGGACGTTGCACAGACTTTATTGTGCCTGTAGAATTTTCTTGATTAAAACCACGCGGTCGAAAATTTGAAGAAAGAGTTTGGTTTATTTGATAGTTTCTTTTAAACCATAATTACATTTTTCAGCACAATAACATAAGGGATATACTTAGGATCTGTAATATACAAACTCACTGCTTCACTGAAATGTGTTTTGATGACTCCAGGTGCGATGCAATTTACTCGGATGTTCTTTGGCGATAAATCATAGACCAGTCCCTTTGTCAGACCAAGGAGTGTTGTCTTACTGATGGAGTATGCACCAATCATCTAAATACAAAATCAAATAATGTTCATCAATGTCTAATTCTGATTCTAACATGACTTGAGATTTTCTCCATATATGTACTATAGAACTCGCCTGGTGTAAAATCTCCAACAAATTTCCAGTTCGCTAAGCTCCGCCCATGCAAATGCTATAGAGCTCGTGCAGAACAATATTAGAATAGAAATAAAATCTAGCTAGCTGTGATTTGTTGTCCAGTAATTCCCCTCGTCGAATGAACCAACCAAATTATCACCTGGCTGCTTTGCGGCTTGGTGATAATTTTATTGGTTCATGCGACTCTGGGAGTTACTGGACAACAAACCACGGCTAGCTAGTTGTTATTTCTTTAAAATTATAGCCTCTCTATTTATCAAAGCTAGCATTTTTGAAAAGTGTAACAGTTATTAAAATATGTAGCAATAGCTATTTTTATATCACATTTTAAAGATCAATGCTGAGAGTAAAATGCAAGGACATTAATATAAAGAGGAATTTTTGATTCCAAAGTCAGCATTAGGTCTGTGCAAGGTACATTGTACATGTACTTGTTAATCCATTTTAGTATCTATAATCTGCTGGTAGGAAGTGTAAGCAAGGAAGCAAAATTATAGAAAATTGAAACAATTGAATAATTTTAATGAAGCTCTGGGAATTAAACTTGTGTTGCCTCTGTCACAATATCAATGTTTTCTGTTTAGTCCTTAACGAGTTTTGTCTAATGAATAATGAAATGATATACTTACAATCATTCTTGTTTATACAGATATGATATAGGGTAAGGATTGTACCAGTTATTCAAATGATGGCTAGGTGATATTATTACTAGAGAAGCAATTTACAGTGATTTGCTTTACTAACCGGACTAACTTTATATCCACCAATGGAACCAACTAAAACTATGGATCCACCCCTGCCAAACAAAATAAAATATAGCGTTAACTACAGCTTTATATGGTACATGTACATATAGACGTAAAACATACCCGGAAATGGGCCTGTGAATAACCAGCAAGGGAGGCAACTAGTACTATTGAGCCCTCTCTGAAGAGAAATACAAAGAAATTTATACAACTGGATAAAAATCTTTATAAATGTATGAAATGCTCTTGAATTGCAACAGAAACTACACAATATCTATCAAAGAGGTCTTCACTTATTTGCCAAGTGGGGGTTTTCACTTATTTGCAAAGTGTATTCCAGTGTTCATATTGAAATCTCAATTACTATGCATCATATACAGTGCACAATGCATTTGCTGAAATAAAAGCTTTTAAATGTGAAAGGTACATACATTTATGTGTTAGACTATGCATAGCCTTCAAGAACATCAATGTAGTTTTCAACAGTCTATCACCTTAAATGTGTATATACTTAACCTTAAATGTTATAACCTTGACCTTTAATGTGTATAACCTTGAGCTTAAATGTTATAACCTTGACCTTAAATGTGTATAACCTTGACCTTAAATGTGTACAACCTTGACCTTAAATGTGTATAACCTTGACCTTAAATGTGTATAACCTTGACCTTAAATGTGTATAACCTTGACCTTAAATGTGTATAGCCTTGATCTCAACAGTAACAAAGACCCTATTTTGGTGCTGACTCTCAACATGATTGATACTCCCCAAAAGTTTGCTTATTGTGTGACATTTACTTTTAACCCAGAAAGTCATAGTTACTACAAGTAAGACAGATGCCGAGCAGTTGCATCTACAGTATGATGCTTTGCTTTGCAGAGGATATTGAGTCTTTGCGGAATACAGAGTTATTTCCCTTTTGAGACGGTATCTGACATAAAACCAATTATGACATCATGAAAATGATATGGTCACGATGATTTTGTACATGTTGTTTTCCAGAGTTTAGAGACTGTTTCAATAGAATTTGATGACGTCACAATTAGTCTACGTCAGATACCGTCCAAAATGGGAAGTAACTCTGGTCTTCGAAATTAACGGAGTATACACAGGAAAACACCTTAACACAAAAGCAGAGCTCTTAAAAACTTCCATGGAATGTCAGACATTTTGGGATTTTTATCGGCCTGAATGATAGATATGAAGTGATATTTTATCAGACCAAACAATTTTTATAGCAAATCTGATAAAAACCAATACTTTTCAAGAACTCTGCAACAGTCATTCTAAACTTCAAATGAAAAAGTTACAAACATACCCTCTAGCCTCTATGTGTGGAACTACTTCTTTAACCAATAAAAATGTGGCCTTTACATTGGTGTCAAATATCTGAAATTTGAATAATTTGTGATGGATAGTTCTCAACAATTAACATGGACAATTTAGAACTATTGTTATAGATGCAATTTAGAAAACTTGACTAAGTGTACAAAACATAAAGATGTGCCAAAAATTCACGAACAGTTATATGTGAATAAGTTAGATATAATTCATAACTCATGTCACATTATTTCTAAATAAACACGATAAACTCTGTTCACCATTAGTTCTTCAAATGTGAAAATTTCCTTTCATTTATCAAGGATTTCTATAATGACATTTTTTTTTCTGTAAAAAATAATTGAAATATGATTTTTTTGTGCAATATGATCTTAATCAAATGCAACTTACTTTATCCCAGGCTTCCTCTGTGCACTGCAAAAATATGACATCAAATTTATATGTTGAAATAGACATAATTTCAATAGAATGATATACATATGTATTTTACTATTTACAAAGTCTATATATTGACAAAAATATTTAAATGCAGTTAAAAAAATAAATCATCAAATAATTTTTAAGTAGTCACTTTCTGCACTATAATTTTGTTATCTCATAAAATGAGATGTAATTAACCTCAATACTGTTACCTGAATTACTTTTTCTCGTACATTAAGTAAGCTTGCACTATAATTTACGTCTTTTAAAAATGTGAAAGAATACAAATCCTTTACAATTTAGTTTAAAGCGTAAACTAGTAAGTATTTACAAAATCGTTATTCTCACATCAAGAAGAGGTCCAAAATGAGGATTAGCGGCAGCATTGGATACAAGGATGTCAATTCCTCCAAACCTCTCAACTGTCTACAATTGATAAGAGTGAAAGTAATAAATGAACTTGAACTTGAAAGAAAGATTGTGCCACTTTATTCTAAAGAAGAAAAAATAACATGCAATATATAAAATCATTCTCAGTAGTATTTTTCTCTATAAGACATATCATGAAAAACTAGTCATTACAATTTGGATCAATTTTAATAATTCAAACTAATTAGGTTAAATAGTTTCATCATCACTATGTCAAAAGATTAGAATATTTGTATCTATATCCATTTATCACAATTAATCTTAGGCCAAACAAAAAAATATGTTTGTTTCCTGTAACATGCCAAAAATTGAGAGGGTCGGTAGGTAGGAAAATCTTTTTTTTTTTTTTTTTTTTTTTTTTTGGTCAGAGGGCAGATGCAATTTAGAAACTTTGTTAAGTTTTTATTGTATATGGAGGCACTCTAAGTCTTCACCTACAAGAGGGAGGGAACTGAAAATGATAAGTCGAGGATTTTTTGGTGACATTTTGTTGAGTCCCATCATTTATAATTTCATTTATTGATTCTGGAACTCAACTTACTGCTATTTAAGATGTTTGTTATTAGAGATTGCGTGGGTGGTGTACATAGCTGCAGCCATTATTGCGGGTATAATGTACATAAGCTGAAGCTTGAGCAGCATGATTAAATTTTTAAATGACTATTATACATACATACTCTTTGGGGTGGAGGAGGATAGATGAGGTTGGTAGGGGTCTCTGGTGACTATCACCTTTCTTTTTGAGCTAATATGTATTATTCTATAAACTATAAATAGCGACTCTCTTTGCATGATTGGCTGATAAGGTCATCGACGCTCCTAAATAAATCACCGTATACCATGGTTTAAAAATAGGCTGGTATTACCCTCACTTAGTTCTGCAAATGGCGTCGTTATTTATAGTGAATCATATATGAAATTATAGAATAAAACAGTTATGGACTTTTAACTCAGTATATATGATGTCATATTGACTCACTATGAAAATATTGACCTTGGCTTTGTCTCGGTCAATATTTTCATCATGTTCATTTTGAGTCAATATCACATCATATATACTTAGTGAAAAGTACATAATTGTATAATGCACATAGTAAACCCCTCCCTCTGCATTCCAAAACAATATTATAATTATTGTTATCTGAACATACAGTAACCCCATTCCATGAATAGTTTCTTGATCACTGCAAGTACATTTGTAATGGACTGCAATTGAGTCTTTAGTTAATCCAAATATTAAGTTACATTGTATCAGGCATCTTTTACGATTGAGAAATTCATGACAGGTTGTGGAAATTTGAATAATCATATATTTTTACAGGGGGGGGGGGGGTGCGTTACATAAAGCAAGAAAAGAAGAACCCCCCCCGGAAGTTCACACTTGTCTTGGTTGTAGAAATTATGTGCGATTAAAAAAACGCTAATTTTCCTGTAAATTGCAGTATCATTGGGAAGGCCATTCACCATGCGACATAAAAAATGGTCTATAAAATCGGCAACTCGCTGGGCCCTGGTGCGCATTATTCTACGAATCGTACGATGTCCATTTTCGGTTTTTTAATCTATAGAAAAGTTCTGACCACTCGTATTCATGTTGCAATGTAGCAGTAGCGTGTGGATCTCAGCTAGCTGCTTACTGTATATGGCCAGTCAGAAGCACAAATTCTTTTGTTCCGCTCACCCGAAAGGTTCTTTGCTATTATGATACAATATTGATTTTTCTCCGACGTTCTTTTTTATCCTCGTTTAAATCTCCAACTTATCTACGTAAAGGTACTAACTTCTTGTGTATGCGTTCGTCCGTAAAATTATCATGTCACCGACTCATTAATTTTACGTGGTCATTTTGAGTTTGTACAGAAATGTCAATGATTGCAGTCAACCCCCCCTTCTTCCCTAGTATCAAAAAAGCTGCCCATACGTGGACACGAAAAATACAGGATCGGTGGCTGAAGTTTGGTCTTGGTTGTTCTGCGATATATGCAAAAAAAAATGTACTGTAAATTATTTATTGGAAATGGTAAATATGGAATTTTCACGACTTAAAAAACTTGCTAACGTCTGATTTACATACATCGTATATGCAAAGCTTTTCGAAAATTGATCATTTCTTGGAATGGCCCTTTCGTGAAGAAAGATTACCCATTGTTTATGAGAATGGCCTATTGATGAAGGGGCCAGTCCCATTAAGCAAGTTTGCCTTCCCAATCACGGAACAAATTGCATGACATCCAATTTTCCTTCTTTCTAAAATAATCCGTCTTTATAAACTTTTAAAAAATCGTCTGCTCTTCATCAGTTATGTCCAGGTTACAATACACTATACAAGTAACGTGAGAAGATAATCACTTTAATCCTTTCGAATTCTCAACACTTGGTCACTCATGTGAAACGGATTAAATCTACCTGGTGGTCAGGTGTTAACTACATGTACTCACTGTAGTGATTTACAAAAAGAGGCGCTATGTACGTATTATGATCACGGCTTGTCTGAAAGAAAATATAAAGGGAACGGGAGGCTTCCAAAGACGAGTCTGGGTTGCACGACTTGCATTAATTTTAAGGATTTTTGGTTCTTTTTAGGCAGTGTAGGGAAAATGGTGAAAAAAAAATCAGAGACGGCACGATTTTTGACGGTCGGTCGGGTTACAGGAAACAAACAACTTTTTTTGATTGGCCTTACAGTGTAATTCTTTAAAAAATTTCATATTTGTTTGTGCTTTGATTTCTGGATAAGGGTAAATTCCTATAATTAAATGAAATAAAAAATAAACCTTCAACACTTTTAAAATAATATGACCCTCCTAGACATATTATATATGATTTACTTGTTCGATCATTTTTCTGCGGTCTTCATTCTTGGCAACATGACACACCACGCCATCTACATCAAGATTTTTGGCTTTAAGCTTCTCCAGTGCCGATGCTACGTTTTTCTGTTTTCTACTACTTATCATCACCTTAGCTCCATCCATCCCAAGCCTCTCTGCTATGGCATATCCTATACTGAATATTAAGAAACAAATGAATATGTGAATTTATCTTAAATGAATATGCAAGACCATGCATGCTTTCAAATTCAATTTAAAAATAATCAAACCCTTCATAATTATAACGAATAATTAACTTTTCCTAAGGTAAAATATGTTTGTAATTCAATCTAGGAATGTCAGATAAATGAATTCAATTACAATATTGAAGTTTAATTCAGTGAGAGATTTGGTAATTTTATGAGCATATTATATAAACACACTGCACACGATAACCTGCACTGTGACATGAAAACTGCCCCCTGCTGATTTTAAAAGATATATGAGATGGGGACAGTTTTTAAAGAAAATTAAATTTACTCACAAAATATCAAACTCCTAGCTCCTACAAGTGCTTACATACATTCTTATAAAATTTGCATGCTTTCATAGTGACAGCTGCAACAGAGGAGTGATATTTTGCTGTCGCCACTAATATTTCAATAAATCAAATAAAAAATATTATATATTAAATACAAGCAAGTATAAATGGATATTTGTAAAGATGAAAAATAGTCAACACAAAACATGCATAAGTCTATGACAAACCCATCAGAGGAAGCTGTGACAATGGCCACTTTTCCCGCCAGTTTCTTTGCCGAAGATGTTGACGACATTCTAACAGACCTACTGCTGATCGAACAAAACGCTTTGCTAAGACAAGATAGGGCCATCTGATCCAGTTAATGACCTCTCATAAACCGTCGTCCCAAAGTCCATCAAACTCACGGAATTCCCTTTCACTTTGTGGAACTTCTCTGACTTTAACCATTTCATCGAGGCACAGTCTTCCGAGTGACATAAGGCTTTTCCGATTTCAAGCATTTTGATTGGATGACGCGAACAATACTGTAAGTACGCGCACTGGGCAGCATGAATGTGAAATGTATTGTGAATACACGTTTCTCAGGCGTTTTCCTTCGACACTTTGTCCCCAAGAGGACAATGAGCCAAAGTAAAAGAGCTGGGAACGAAGCATTCTTAGTTAATGATGGTAAATAAGTGTAGATTTCTATTGGTTTTATTAATTTCATTGATCATGATCTTACGCAACCTTCATCTCACATGTGCTAAATCAGCGAATATTTGTTGATCGCAGAAATTTTTATCAACAGTTAGATGTCATATTATTATTTAATGGTAATGACTGTGTTCAGATCATTTTTCAGTCAAGCGATTATATTTTGTACACTAAAACAAAACTATGTAGTATATAAATCTGTAACTAAGTTAATACATCTTTCTCTTGCAGCATCTGCAGCAGGATCAAGTTCAAATAAGAAGCCCAAGAAAGAGAAATCAATGAAAGTGAGATCATCATGCTGTTTGTTTATATCGAGATTTAACAAAAGTTCCCATTTAAAATTAGGGAATATAAACTAGCTTCATTCTGATGTTATGTTTGCGGACGGTAAATGCTGATTTAACGGTGAAAAACTTTTTTGCTGGCAACGCGTTTAGCAGAGCTAAAAAAGCAGATGCTTGCACCGTAAAATCAGCATTTACCGTCTGAAAACAGTATCTAATTATATTGCATTAGAATTAGAGTTAGAATTTAGTCTAAATTAAAACCAATATATCATGTCAAATTTATTTTACAATTGCTTTACATTGTTTAATATCATATTTAATTTATTTAACATTATATGATTAATAAGTCAAAATAATTGGTAGTAATTAATATAAGTTAAGTACTTATGATACTATTTCATATATTTATTTCATAATCTAGGCCTTATTATTAAAATGTCTGTCTGTTACATGTATTTCCATTCCTCTACGTGTATGCTGAGATATGGTCAGATTACATGTGGATGCTGACTACATGTATATCATTTGTAAGATGAAGATGTATTGAATTATACATGTTTTGACCATCTATGTGACCTGTCCTGCTAACTGATTTGTAAGATATGTATTTTTAGCTCACCTCACGAAGTGAGAGGGAGCTTATGCTATCACCCTGTTGTCTGCGTCAGCGTCCAGGTTGGCATCCGCACTAGTACCTTGTATGTTAAGAAGTTTTATTTTTCTTTTATAAGTGCTAGGAAGTTCAAACTTGCACAGATGATGCGTCTTTAAGAGTAGATCACGAATCTACTTTGAAATGTAGGTCATGACCTATATTTTCTGCTTGAGTGCACATGTTAGGAAGATTTGGGTATCTAATTTATGTTAAGAAGTTTTACTTCTCTATTATAAGTGCTAGGAAGGTCAAACTTGCACAGATGATGCGTCTTTAAGAGAAGATCAGGAATCTACGTTCAAATGTAGGTCATGACCTATATTTTCCGCTCGAGTGCTTATGTTAGGAAGATTTGGGTATCAATGTTAAAAAGTATTATTCCTCTATTATAAGTGCTAGGAAGTTCAAACTTGCACAGATGATGTGTCTTTTAGAGTAGATCACGAATCTACGTTCAAAGGTAGGTCATGACCTATATTTTCGGCTCGAGTGCACATGTTAGGAAGATTTGGGTATCAATGTTAAGAAGTTTTATTCCTCTATTGTAAGTGCTAGAAAGTTCAAACTTGCACAGATGATGCCTCTTTATGAGTAGATCACGAATCTATGTTCAAATGTAGGTCATGACCTACTTTTTCCACTTGAGGGAATCATTGCAATGCTTTCAACATGCTAGGTCTTCTTTACATAAATGTGATGTACACTGTTGTATGTATTGATCTTATAACTTATGACATTAACCTTATGGCTTTGACCTTTGATTTATGACCTTGAAAGTCAATAGAGTTATTTTTTCTTTTGTCATAACAAATAGGTAACTAAGTAAGCAAAGTTGGATAACTTCTATTTAAAATACACTTTTCAGGGTGTATCCCCTGACATAGTGTTGTTTCGATTATTGCCGATGTCACCAAATCTATCGCTGAAACCCAACCAATTTTGATTAATCAGATCAGAAAATCGGTAACTTATGAATTTACTAATGATGAACTGTTTTGACAAGAATATACAGACGTACAAAGGTAATAGGTACATGTATTTACGTCGGCTGTTTGTTTTTGACTGATTTAATCTTTTAAAATTATCCCAGAATTTTGCCATTTGACCCTTTAAACCTTCTCATTGTTGGATAATTTCCTAGAGTGGCTGGAAAAAAACTAGGAAGTATGTACATCACAAGGTTGTGATATAGTATATTTGAATATTACCTTGATGACCTTCAAATTGAACTATTTTAATGATTATTTGCAGTCAAATATCCTTTGTCTATGAAAAAAAAAATCAAAATAATTAAAGTAACTGATTAAGGGGGTCCAGAACAGTATCCGAAAGAACCCCATCGTAAAGCTCTGGATCAATTATGACGTCACAATAGAAACAGCGACATTGGCGCGTTTTTCGCAAGAACGTCAGGATTAGGTAACGCAGAAATAAGGGGGAGGGGGTAAAAAAATCACTATAACTTAAAAACTGACAGTCAAATTTCAATAGGAATTCATCGGTGGTTCACATGACATATGAAGAAGATAACATCAAGTTTTTACGGAAAATAAATGATAGGTTTTCAGATAAACGGACTTTATGATTAAAAAGTAGCAACTCAAAGACATTTAGAAAATAGACATAAATTTATCTCCTTGCGACAATTTCTTTTAAAAATCTTAGTGATCATGTATAATTCTATACATATCCGATTGCCCACGTCATATCTAAATGAAAAATACAGAACTTGTTAATATTCTGCCTCTACAGAAGATTTGTAACTGTTTTTCATTACCTAAAGTGTATTACTTTTAACGTCACATTTACGGCCCACTTTGGGGCTTTCAATGGGTATATATGTACGTTTGTAGATTCAAAACTAACGGTAAAAAAATGATGAAACTTTGCATGTAGAAAAAGTATGTTTCAATTATTAACATTTATAATTTTTAGGAAAATTAAATGATAGGATCAAATTTAAGTCTGTCTGTCCTGGACCTCCTTAAATGTTAAAAAGTGTCTTCTGATTATCGGTTTGAACTTTTTCTCAATTATACAACACTACCCACAGAACTCTGTTGTGGATGGGGTATAACATCACTGCCACATATCCTTGTGTTTGTTTGTTATAGGGAGAGTCATTTGGATTCTTGTGAACAACTGGAAGCATCAAACCTTCCACAAATGTTTCATATGGGGAGAGGACAACCCCAATTGATTATCAGGGTTAAAGGTCAAGGTCAGTGTGGACCTGCGCTAAAAAGTTTTTTTGAATTTTCAGAGTCAAAGGTCAAGGTCAGTGTGGACTTGTGCAAAAAATTCTTGTGAACAGCTTTATAGAAGACAAAGTAATAATCATAGAAATAATGTTCAAACCATCCACAAATGTTCCCTATATGGAAAGGATGAACCCTACTGGTGTCTGAACAGTTTCCAGACGATTTTGAAGGTTTTTCACTGATAACTCCTCTGTTCATGACTGAAAATGGATCATTTCAAATTTCGGTCAAATGTTTTGCCCTTCCCACAGATGCACATATTGAAAGAAAATGATAAATCGATCTCTCGAGAAATATGAATTCTAGACCGATTTTTTTACCCTTTATTTTGTCCGTTTTTCGCAAACTACTGGAACAGTTTCTGGACACCTGATTTGAAAGCTGTAAATCTCGATCAATATCAGGGCAAACTGGATGATTTTTGGGATATTATTTTCTTTCATCTTTTCTACAAATGACTATGTAAAAAGTACCTTGGAAATAGCACCAGAACTTCTAAGATTTTGTAAATTGAAAAAGGATGGTTCTCTGCGACTTCCCTCTGTGCATGATATTAAACAGGTCAGAAAGGAATGAAACTGTTCTGACACCAGTATTGATTTTCAAAGTCAAGTGTCAAATGTCAAGGTCATTGTGGATTTCGACTAAAAGTTTGTGAACAGCATAGGAGACAAGCAATCATCATGGAAAATCAAACTTTTCAAAAATGTTCCTCATGGAGAGAGGATGAACCCTATTTATTTTCAAGGTCAAAGGTCAAGGTCACTGTTGACTTGGGCTAAAAATCCTTTTGCTGATAGCATTAAACAAGCATTTGTGAGAGGATGCTAGACTTGAGTTACCTTTCTTCTTGCATTTTAACCAAACACATATAAGTAAACCCAGCTTTGTCCTGTTCAAGTAGTTTATCCACAATATACATGCCGGTACAAGGATGTGGAATTAGCACCATTGCTTTGACCTTGAATCTGTGACCTTATAAATGAATAGAATCCTTACATTGTAGGTCATAAGCAATTAACACAATTAAGTTTGAAGAAGTTCTTATAAAAATTTTAATGTTCAAATTTCAATCAAAGTCATACAGCATGTCATATCTGACTGAGTGAAATGAGTATCTCATTTTGAATTTCTGTAATTTATTTTTAGGTCTGTGTGGAAGGGAACATTGCCAGTGGTAAAACATCATTCCTGAGATACTTCAAGAACTTCAGTAATGTAGAGGTATTGTTAATATGAATAATTATCTTCAAGACTTGTACATTTATCTTTTTGCTGCAACGGGGTCTTGTTGGAGATCTCCTCCCTTCTTTTCTCTCATAGATAGGAGAATTTAAACATATTAAGGCAGTCATGAGTTGGACAAACATAATCACACTTTTGTTTTGATGTTGCCTGCAATACAAGGGTGATACATGTATATAGGAATCGCTGTCTGTCTGTCTGTCTGTCTATATTGATTGCTGAATGGATAGAAGGAAGGACGGATGGGTAGATGGATAAACTAACTTTATTTAGCTTTATTATACCTTGTATGACGTTCTTGTTGACTTAGGATAACCATTTTTTGACATGTAAATTGCTACATCCTATAACACAGTGTTGTTACATATACAGTATATGTTTAAATTTCAAATAAATTCTATGAGTATTGACTTAACAATACAAACATTTTGCAGGTGGTGGAAGAGCCAGTTCATAAATGGAGAAATATCAATGGAATGAATGCTTTGGTAAGACAATACTAGCTCAGATGTCATTTCCTTGCTTTCAAACAATGAAAAGAAGAAACAACTTACATTATACAGATAGTTTAATTTTTGCCTAAAATTCCCAGTATTTTCTTCTTTCAGAAAAAGATGATCAAGAACTTATTGAAATAAAATAAGATTTTATTAAAAATTATTATGAAATTGTTAATCATACACTGCCATCCATGAATTAGTATACATTTGAATCTTTGGAATAAATACATTGTAGTTTTCATCATTATTGTTACCACACTAGAATTTACTTTTTATTTAAGGCCAAAATGTATGAGGACCCGGAGCGATGGTCACTCACTCTTCAGACTTACGTCCAACTTACCATGCTAGAACAACATATGGAGGAAAGGGTGAGTCAAAATACATGAATGACAGAGCAACATATTTAATAGATGCTTATCATGCTTTTGTTCACTGTATGATGTTGTTTTCTCAGTATTTAATCTATAAGACCTTCTGATGAAATTTTAAGGGTGCTATGACTTGAAGAAACAATTTTTACAAAAACAAATGAGATTTAATCAACTTGATAAAGTTTTCCCCAATTTTTCTGATTTTGTTCTGTTTGATTATGGCTTAAAGTGTGAAAGAAAAATACTTAATCACCATCTCCTATACCATGTATACATGATTCATTGGTTCAACTCTAGGGATCTCAAATCTTGAATAATCTAACATGCCCTAAGCAAGCTTTGGGTTTGACATTATTTTGAGACCATTCGAGTGGAACCAATATATCTTAAAGTTTAAATGTATCTTTCAAAGCAGACAATAATAGTTATACTTTGTATTGTAGGAGGTATAAATGCCTTTCTAGCTTTTGCCTTTATTCCTGGGTCATAGCTGTCCTATAATTCCTATGGTCCCTATAAATGTGAAGTTAAAGGGAAGTTAAAAATGTGAAGTTAAAGGGAAGCAAGTAGCCTATCAATTACTGTTTTCAACTTTGCATTGGAAATTCAAAATTTTCTATAATCATCTTACATTTCTGGAAAAAATTCCTGTATTTGTGCTATACAATTATATTTACATATAAGATACATGTATAGATATATTCCTATATTTTAAGTAGACCTATGTTTTATATGCGAGGTCAGTGCAGCTCCTGAAAGAACATGTATAAGTTGCTAAGAATAGCTTTTATATTGGCATATACATGTGCATATATACAAAAATATTTGTCTTTGTTGTAAGATCTGTATAATATGTACTTTCAGAAACAACCACTCACTTTGATGGAGAGGTCAATTTATAGTGCCAAATATTGCTTTGTGGAAAACTTATATCAAAGGTTAGTCATTCTTCAAAATAAAGTTTTCTTATTCTGTGATAATAAACCCAAAATTTTTTATGAAATTCTTGACATATGTATTGTTATTATAAATCTATGTCTGAGGTACCAAATACTGTGACTTTGTTAGATTTTAGAAATATTTTTGATGCAGCATTTCTGTAATTTGTGCGCCCTAGACATGATCGTCTATGGTCTAATGAAATAAAAAATGAAATTAGAAATGTTTTGTAAATGGCAAAACAATAAGTAAATTAACATTTTTCTTTTATTTACAGTGGTAAGATGCCAGAGATAGAGTACCATGTGTTATCGAGGTGGTTTGATTGGATCATGAGCCGTAATTACTGTGATATAGATCTTATAGGTAATACATAGAGAATAAGTGTCTTAATTTGTGTTTTTTGCGGGTATGCAACACAAGTAAAGTGTGTTAGTGCAGCTGGATTGCATAAGAATATAGAAGACATCATGTAATGTAAAACTGAATCTTGTAGAAAAGAATTTAGAATTTGGATTAAATTGCTTTGATGACTGCCGGATACATGTAAGATTTGTACACATGTATTTGAAAAAAAATTATCTACCTGGTACACAATTGAAACATTGAGTTTATGACTATCAAAGGGTAGCTATTAAAACAATGGTATGATTACAGGAACTTATTTCCAAATTCAAAAGCTAAAGATGGATGTTTATTTTCAAAAAGTTCCAACATTTGTATTTATATTTGTTTCAGTTTATCTGAAAACAGACCCTGAAGTGATTCTTGAAAGAATCCATAAGAGGTGCAGGAAGGAGGAACAAACTATTTCATTGGTTAGTATTTAGCATCCTGAATTTTGTCTTTGCAATTTTATAGTCCTTCGTTCGATTTGTGCAGGAATCTGACATAAAGGCATTGTTACATCATTAAATTCCTTTGAAAACATCATTCATGTATGTGTCACCCTGTTTCCCTGAATTTCATGCTGTCAGTAAAATTTGATGACGTCACAATGCATTGATGTCAGATACCTGCACAAATGGAAAGTACATGTAACTCTCTATTTCGAAAAGAACGAATTGTCAAGACTTTTCTTGCAAATTTTAATGAAATATGGTCAAGGTCACTTAAAAGTATATGTTAATTTATGCATGTCTAGTTAATACTGTTCTATTTCAGAGTTGGTTACACACTCTACACAAACTTCATGAAGATTGGTTGATTCATCAGAGTAAATATAAAGCACCTGCAGAAGTTTTGGTGAGTGATACACTCAAGACAATAGTATTTTTGTGCCGTTGATATTTTAAAATTTATTTTAGTACATGTATTTCATTGAGATTTGTTCTGTGTATGTAAACTTAACTACTTATATCTGTTAGACAAATATGTGTCTGAGATAAACATTGAAAACAGTATTTCACTCTCACCAAATTATTTTGCTATCAAAGATGGTCAAAGACAGCAAGTGTGAATGGCAGTAGTTGTTGAATTGCTCTCTGCAATTAAAAACTAAATTTGATATTTTCCTTCTCGCTAAATGTAAATTATTCAAACTAGACAGATATTCTATGAATGTGTCTTGAAGTTGGTCCAATTATGAACCATTATTTCAAACTCTCTAATTATGTAAAATTTACCAAAGTTTGAAATTCTGATCAATTTACCAATATAGGGGTAACTTTACATTTTATTTAATCGGGCTATTAAACACAGAAGGCTACTCACTAGTAACTGTCATACACATTTTATGTCTTTTGACATTAATTGCATCTACTTATATACATGTATATATAGATTTGAACTTATTAAATTGGATTGACAAAGAAGATGTCCACTTACATGTATATTGCATTTTCAGTATGTTTTATTCTTCTAAAATAATTAATAATTAATAATTTTCTACTTTCTATTTACAGGTGTTAAATGCTAATCATGATATAGAGGATATGTACAGAACTTACGATGAGAAGAAAAATGAGATTTTATGTGGATACGCATGACCACACCCACTTTTATGATGATGTAACTTACCTCTGAAACCAAACTCTCGAAACACTGTGTTCTAGCTTCATAAATATCTCTCCACCAGAGAAATGCTCAAGGAGGCCAATCTTGCTTCAAACAGCTTCCAAAATGTTTAACTGCGTTTTCCATGATTGAGCAAATCATTGTGTTCTCAGCGAGAAAATGCTTGACAGGTTGATTTTATTTGTACGTATTATGAAATGAATGAGTGAATATGAGCTTGTATGAATGAATGCAGTTTTTGTAAGCTGAATGTGTATAAATTATTTTTAGAGATGATCTTTTTTTTCAAAATCTGCATTAAACATACGATATTTAGCAGAAATTATATGTACAGGTATATGCTTGCTTTGAACCATTATTGAGATTGGTAAAATTATGTCTGTTGTCAGCTTTTGTAAAAAGGTCGCCAGATATACATGTATAATCTGAGGCAAGGCTGTGAAACTGGTGTAGATTGCAAGTCTACAAGAGGGTACGATTTACATTTCCATTCCACAAGCTACATGTCGGTCATTATTTTCCTACTAATACACAATTTCTACTTTTCAATTGTATCTACATGTTCACATATTTATTTGTATTTTGAATAAACTGCCAAAAGTCAAGTTGTATACACAAACCAAGGTTTATCTAAAGATTTCAAGGGTCACATTGCAATTAATTTAAAATATCTCCTTTTTTTCTCGGTTTATATTTTCATCTTTTAAAGATTGTTCGGATTTTTTTCTCTGTATTTGTTCATGAATAAGCTCTCTAACATTCATGCATGATTATAAGACTCTTTCATGCTTTTCTATGAAAGATACATCGGTTCCACCCGAGGGGTCTCAAAATCATGTAAAACCCGAGGCTTGCCGAGGATTTTCAAAATTTTGAGACCCCGAGGGTGGAAACAATGTATCTTTCATAGAAGAACATGAAAGAGTATTTTTCTCTCATATCTAAAGGTCAAAACAAAACTGAAAGAAAAGGGATGAAATTTGAAAAAATGTCAAGTTGATCTAATCGCAAAAATTTTGCGATATTCGAATTCAGCGCCCCTGAAAATGGTTTATTCTATAAGAATAAACTACGAATATTAGGCTTTTCAAAATGAAACACAAGAGTACATCGAAAAACGATCTTTAAATTGAAGTTTTATGGCGACGTCGCCGCTAGCTTGTTTGTTTTGCGGGGCTGAAATCATGACGTCACAATAGCGTAAACAATCGAAACAATAGCGTCACGTGATATGTGATACAACTGTCACGTGGTATGTGATACAGAAGTAGCTCACATAGCTGTATTTCATGGGCCTACTCTGTAACGCATACGCGGGTATGAGAGAAATTTGAGTTAACTACTTGTTCAGCTTCGCTTCAAAATATAGACCAACTTAATTAAAGAGCATTGTCATTCTTTTCTTAGATTTATATGCATAACTTTTCTTGCTACTATACATGATCAATTTACATGTATGTGTTTATGTACATACATGTATGTATACGTATGATTCATGTACATATTTTTACTATACTCTAGAAGCTACTATAAGAATTTCAGAACAATTTTGTTATTTGTTTACACATGTATTATCTCTCCAACATTGTCGTGTCGTCTGTTACATGTTTATTCTTGTGTTTCACCATTGCTGTTCTCTGATCTTTCCACCTTTCTTGCTACAATAATACATGAATTTGTGTTTACCACAGAAATCTCGGAGCAGATAAGGCCATGGTAAATAAAAATATTATGTTATACGTCAGGAACTTTTTCTGAAAGGTTTCCTTCCGCCAGGCATAAAAACACAAACACATCAATATCACTGAATTTGAAAAGGTATAGACTGAAAACGAAAAAGAAATTCTGTACTCAAGTGAGGTAAATAATTGGCTGGATTGCAAAGCAGTTCCGGTCTATAGATTGACAATGTCCGTCAGTCTGTCCGTCTGCCGTCAACATTTTGGTGAAAGTTTCTTGTTGAGGCAAAATCGAAGGAACTATTTGCAGTAGAAACTTTATATTATACATGAAGCTTGCCCATCACAAGTCCTTTCAATTTATGCCGTAACATTTGACCTAGTGACCTTGACCTTGGACTTTGACCTAGTTAAAGATTTTGGTTAAAGTTTTTGTTTTAAGCAAAATCTAAGGAACTGTATGAAGTAGAAACTTTATATTATACATGTAGGTTGCCCCTGACAAGACCTCTCAATGTATGCTGTAATATTTGACCTAGTGACCTTGACCCAGTTGGTGACAAAAACTTACTTTGCAATCCAGCCATACCGTCTTTAGCGGTGTTTTATTTTAACTTAATTTGAAATAGATACGATTATCTCCCGATATTTATTATGATAGTAAAGGCATTGTATGGTATTCTAGCTATTTTATTGAGATGTAGTTTGATTTTCAATGAACTTCTGCTTATTTTACAAGTAGAAAAATGGCGTGTTTGTGTGTAGGTTTTCCTAAAAGATAACCATGCACGGACGTAAAACAAAATATTTCATTACTATGGCATAATCTGTTATATTATTACTATACCTCTTTTATTTTATCATGCTGTTAGAAATCCACATTTATGTTCTCTAGGTGCTATTATAAGACAACGACCAGTAGTTCTTTTGAGACTTTGATATGAACGTAGAGCTATATGACAGAACTTGCTGGTTCAGGTCTGACATTGCTGTATTGTAGATCCTTTGATATTGAGAATTTTAATTATATTTTTTGCAAAATTAGGAAAATCACATCTAGAACACCAAGTCAGTTCTTTATACTAATAAATATCAGTAACCAAACTCAACCTTCAGTGCATTTTACATGCAAATCTCCTGTAAATATTTAACATGTAAATTTTCTGTTAAGCTTGAATATGATTTGATTTGGCCGAGAGGCAGTCTAACTTCAAGTACGATGTTTATTTGAAATTGATATTATTCTGAAACTGACATAGTTGCTGAATGAGGAAAATCCAAGATTTAGAAAAGTTATCTTCGTTTCATTTATTCGTTACTAATATAATTTTTTTCGTCATTTTACATAAATTTAGTCTCGAAACTTGATATTTTGGGTATTTTATGATAGACAGGCCTATGTACAAACTTAAATTTATGATGCTGATATTTCCTCTATGGTTTTCTTTTACCGATTACAAAAATGTACACTTGTGTTCGCTTTTCATGTATTCACATATGAATCTCAGGGGTCTGTACATGGATGTATATTTTTTCTTTTCAAATTTTGTACATGTAAATGTCTCAAAGTAATAAAAAGTAAAACTGAAGATTTTTGTTTAACTTTTCAACATTGAATGAAAATATTAAGAAAAAAATGGATTTGCAACAAGAGAGGGATTTACAGAGCTGTCGGGAATGAATATTCCTTCATCAAAGATTTATATGTAACTTAAATTTGAAACTAATTTGATAGATTCAATGGATTCTAAAAATGATTTGTCCAAAATTGAAAAAGAAATTGTTATCATGAGTCAAGGATATGCTCTTGATTTTGAGGTGGGTCATTACTGGATAGTCTGATAGATGATGGGAATTTGTTTTTAGGTTAATTCATGCAATAATGAGGGTATATTTATATTCCCTTTTTAAATGGTTTTTGGATCAAATGTCAAGGTCATAATAGAGTACATATATTTAGATCAGAAATTGCGTTTAGGTCATAACGCCTATCAGGTATACATGTATGTGCTTGCTCGACCAGAGGTGCGGAAAATACCCTATTGATTTTGGGGTTCAAAATTCAAGGAGGGATGAATGTGTTGGTCGGATCAAGTTAAGTGAGTGCATCCTATATGCCTATCAATATGAAACCTTATGTAGTCTAGAATATGACGTACTGATTTTGATGTTAAAACATTAGGATAAGAGCATAAATGAGAATGGATCATTACTAAGGCTGAATTTCATGACACCTGTCATGAATGTAGTGTACAGTTTACTATTATTTAAGGATTATATAATGCTATTTTTATTCCGACTCTAAAGGTCGAGGTCTAAGGACATTGATGCTTGAAGAATAAAAATAAAGGGAAGAAATTCCTACCTTGAAAACGATCAATCAAATCTAACACCTTTTTTAAAAGCCAGGTACGAGTCGTATTTTTTTTTTCATTCCTAAATCTGTAGGTTGTGTTCCAATAACAAAATATAATTTGCACCAAAATTTTATATTAAGGTAGTTTGGGACACGTTGCAATGTCTTGGTAAATTTTTATTTGGTCAATGAATTTCTTTTATCATTTGCATAACACCATATCCTCTTTCTGTTTACAAAAATTCAGCGAGGCTGTAATGCTGGTTCTCGAGATATTTTGCATCAAGAGTTACCTCCTCCTTACATTTCTCATATTACTGAGACCCTTCCTATTCACGCCTCTTGCGACTTGTTATCACGGTAAATGTAAGAAAAACTGTAACATCGGTGTCCCTAGAATTATAATTTACATGATATTGGAGATGAAGCATTCTTTGTTAGTAGCAATTATCAGTTTTGATATAAATATGCAGATGGGCATGTTAAAATCAAGCCATGTAAGGTTGAAGTCGTCGATATACTGAAAGAGCATCAATTTTCACCCAGCGATTGCTTAATTTCAAGTGTGGCACAAGAACTGCAAAACTTGTAACAACCTCATAACAGACACTTCATTCACAAGTAATCTTACAAAACATTCAGTTTTGAAAACCTAAACTGTTAGACGGCCAATGTAGAGTGTTCATTTTGTGAATTGATATATGTTGGTGAAACCAAAGGTCAGCTCCGAACCAGAATATCCGTACATCGGTAAAAAAAATCAACAATAAAGGAAATCAGCTACTTTATCGTCATTTTGACCAACCTGATCATTCTGTTCTATCTATGAGAGTCAGAATCCTGGAGAAAGTAAATCACCCCACAAACAATCCCAATTTAAGCACACCTTTCCGTCGCAACAGAGTCGAAGAATGGATTCGAAAACTCAACCCTATGGATGCAACGATAACATCAGTAGCTTAAACTTAAAAGTCTCAGGTGTCAATCGGTAAATGTAATAAGCTTAATCAACAGACCACAAAAAAGTCTTGGCATCCGTAAATATAATAAGCCTGAGTTTTTGTTTGTTTGCTTTGGTTCCTGTTTTATCCTGATTTTGTATGCCTTCGGTTTCTGATTTTCTGAATTATCGATTTTGTGCTGTATACAGGGATATGGTCATTATCCATATTTGTCATATATAGTATTTCCTTCGATGACTTGGTTCCATTTTTGAATGAGCCTTTAGGCCTACACCGCATTCGTACTAAATTATACTCTGTTCCTTTACGGAAATGACACGAAATCTACGAAGATACTGAGGTTCTTATGTTAACCGATAAATGTTTCCCAGAATACAGACTACAAAGTGTCCTCATGGACATTTCCACTTTCCGTCTATTCCAAGCAGTAAGATAAGATAAATCAGAGTAGAATAAAATCCGTCCTTTCATTAAAGTAAGATTTGTAAACAAAGAAATTGATAAATTAAATCTTGGTCACATTTTGAATCACAAATTAAACTGTCACAGAAAAGATCCCACCATATTTTAAAAGAAAAGAAACTTCTAGTATTTCCTATAGCTACAAACCAACAGCTGCATCCAAAATTTACAATTACAAACGATTCCTGCAGAGTATTGACTTAAGTAATCCCTCAATACTTCCATTTCCATGAGAATGTTCTTCATCGGATTTCAACTACTTCTCCTTGCGGTCACGTTGTTACTGGTGACCTTAGTATAGTCCAGAACGACAATTTGAGAGAATTGTTAAAAAAGGGTTCCAAATACAGAGAAAGTAAATCTTTTATAATGAACCAAAATTTCAAAATTATCACGGACTCATGTGAGGAATATGCAAGACGTTGGGCAAAGAAAGATCGAGGATCGATGTACAGCTCGACACTCGATCTTTACGAATGGATAAAATCCATCAGAGGGCTACTTTATCTAGAATTTACCACCTACAAGCAACTGTAAACACCAGATTCGAGTCCATCTTTAAAAACCCTGATGTCGTCACAGAGCTCACCTACCTCCAAGAGCATTACGTCATCATACCAGCAGACAAAGCCTCAAATAGCTACACATTTACAATTTGTAACACACATGTACTATCTCGACAGCCTTGTTAAAGAGTTGGGTTTAAATTGACCTTTGTGTTTAATGTTTCTGCGTTGTGCGTTGACGTTCCTTGTCCCTTATTCGTCTCTTTCTGTGCTTGTCTGCTTTGTGTTTTTGCATTGGGTGTTTTGGGGTTTTGCTGTGGGTGCTGCAACCTGGTGTTGTTGGAGATCCCCTCCTTTGTTTCGACTACTTTAGCATGAAAAACTTTGAGTGAAGCTGACACCGTTGAATAGATCTATTTTAGTCGTAACTTATGGTATAAAATATATGCTCGTATGTACACGAAAGCAAGTTTTACAGACAAAACAAGTGATAGATGGGCCATTTTCCCGTGACATTACCAATGTCACGCTCGAAAAGCCGCATCTAAAAAGAGTTTTGTTCATATAAATTGATTCTCCTAACCTACGACCATAAACAATATACCAAAATTTACATTTAAACGAGATCTATTGAATGGTAACAGTTTTATGTTTAATTTTTCATAATAAAGTAGTCAAAATTGCGTTTATCAAGTTTCCAAAGAACAGTTACATTGTATTCCTTCGGAGGAGCAGGGGAGGTCACTCATATGGTAATTTTTCTCTAAAACAAGAACTACAGTTTTTCAAATTTTTTGTCTCAAGTAGAGAGAACTTTATTATTATATTTCTGCAAAATTTGAAGAAAATTCACACACAAATTTTTGTTTTATCTTGAAAACTTCACGGGGTTTCTTTTTTTTTTTTTGTATTGAAAATGGCTTATTCGAGTTGATTTTTATACCTCACATACATGCAAAATTAAGAAAATAAGTTAAAATGAAAATAAAAATGTTTAGCATGTGTTCCTTTCTTACACGCTTATCTAAAATATGATGACAAATATGGATAATGACCATATCCCAATATACAGCACAAAATCGATAATGCACAAAATCAGAAACCGATGGCATACAAAATCATCTCCTGCTTGCATGCAACACTCGCCGATTCAATTCGGTAGAACTGTCACATCCGGTTACTTCCATTTCGGAAGACATAGAGTCAAATGGTCTATGACAGAATATCATCCACCATTTTACTAGTTCTTCGAGGATGGCAAATTATTTGATGTAATTTTGTTTTAAATGTTGGCTATGCTGCGTGTCAGACGAACATTTCAGAGTTCGTTCAGAGGTAGATCCCGGAAACTTATATTATATTATAAAACTATATTGACACGAAAGGGACGGTAATAAAATATTTTGAGTCGCAGCAATTTCCTTGGGTTGGTCGGCAAATAGCAAACAAATTCAATTTTATTTTAGGCCTCACTATTTTCCTGTCTTGAACAGGGTTTAAATCAACGTCGTAAATAAGTATGACTAAATTAGTTCTTCGAAATATTATTCTTGGGCAAACACTGCGGACTTTTATATGACGTCATAATGCTTTGACTGGTGTTGCGGCAAAGAAAAAAATTACCAATTATTTAAAAATATCTAAGAACATAAATGTATTTTGTACACACATGTGAGTGAACAATTTCTTCTGAGGATGCATCTGATTTAAAACAAGCATGTCGTTTGCACTCTGTTTGTCAATTTACTTCATGACTCCTAGTGTACTCTCTAGCAATAGAGCTTGTGCATTGTGCACACTGTTTTTGTTTACTCAATATAACACGTCTTCAAATTCATAGTATCATTTAAGAACAGATAAATTTGCAGTATGGACCAGGCATACACGTTTCAGGTACTTAATCCTCGTCAGTGATCTTCAATCCAGACAATGAAATATGGACAAAGACTGTAAAACTATGTCAAAAAATACCGAAAGACGTAGCAGGATGGGTGAGATATAATGCTACAGGACTCACTTTTCAGAAATTTAGAGACAGCTTTTTAACAAAAATTTTCGAATGCGTTTGAAGAAACGAGCAACCGAAGTTGATCGGACTTATTACATGTGCCGTCCGGGACTCCCGATCCACAAGCAGTGACAAAAATATTACACGTCTTCAAATTCATATTTTCATTTAAGAACAGATAAATTTTCAACTCATCTGCTTATACATCCAAATATAACCGATTTATATGAGAGAGATGAGTCTACAGACACACAAATAAATAGACACATGCATGCAATAAAGGAGGGGATCTCCAACAAAACTCCGTTGCAGTACCTATACAACAGACATCGAAACATCCCTATGTTAAAACACAGAGTGGACAAACACAAGAAGAGACGCAAAATAGACAAGGAAGACCATTACGACACCAAAACACAAAAGATGACACATAAACGAACGACACAAACAAAAAAGACTGCACATACATGTAAACCAAAGTGAACAACAGGAAGTAAATACAAACGCACCTTTTTGAACAATATTATTGTAATAAGATTATGCAGAACGAAACACATACACTGTGGTTGTGTTATATACTGTGGCATCATTCATACGGAAGCCCGTTAGTGCCAAATATGAATAAATAAAAATGGAGGAAATGCGAAATATATTTAGGAAAATGCGAAATAAATTAAGGAAAATGAGAAATATATTTAGAAAAACGAGAAATAAATTAAGGAAAATGAGAAATATGTTTAGAAAAACGAGAAATATTCCTTATTTATTTCTCGTTTTTCTAAATATATTTCTCGTTTTCCTTAATTTATTTCTCGTTTTTCTAAATTTATTTCTCATTTTCCTTAATTTATTTCGCATTTTCCTAAATATATTTCGCATTTCCTCTTTTTTTATTTATTCATATTTGGCACTAACGGGCTTCCGTACATTCATGAATAAATAAAAAAAATGTTCATATTAAACCACAATGGACATGAATTTTATACATTTATGCAAGTCTGTGTGGAACGCAATGCAATGCAAATTAAGGGCGTATAATAAGTTAGACAAGTTATCTACATGTACTCCAGTGTTTTCGTTCATATGGACATTATAAGCAAAAGGAAGACCTCTTTCATTATTGATTCGGATTATGAACATACAAATTAAAAGTATACATGTAGTCAGTTAACTCATAGAAAAATGTTTGATATAAACACCTTAATCTAATTATTTCTTTTCTCCACAACCACCTTATACAGTTCAGGCAGTTCGGTTCCCGCTGCTGGTGCTCTATGTTTTATGCTGTGGGTTACACCTGGTGGTACTTTGAATCGAAAGTTTTTCAGAAAACTAGACGCAATAAGAAGCAACTCTGTTCTGGCCACAGGCTCCCCTAGGCAGACTCTTCTTCCAGCTGAGAAAGGCAGCCAGTTTTCAGGTTTCATGTCCATTTTACCTTCTTTGGTCAAGTACCGGTATGGATCAAATTTGTCAACATTCTTCCAAAAGGTCGGATCATTATGGAGTGCCCAATGATTGATGAGAACCATTGTTCCTTTTGGGATATCATACCCACCTGAAAGATGTATGATAATCTCTTCAGACAATTATTGTTTGCAATATGTTAATTTGAGGTACTTGTTTTACTTCCCAATAAAATACAAATAATGGTCAAATTATTGAGCTTAAATTAAAATTAAGTGATGGTGAACTAAATAAAAATGATTGCATATATCAAATATTGCATCAGTTATCAATCTTATGAATGATTATGCATTTCATATGACATTTTTGTGACGATGTTATGCAGTGGTATCACAAAACGTGGATAATCTGTTTTCGAAAATGAAAGTTATAAAGAAGTTTATCCCGATTTTTCAAGCAGAAACGCTTATTTATTAATAAGAATTCCCATTCGCTATCATTAAAAAACAAAAAATATATATAAATAAAAATCATAAATTGAACAAAAATAACTTACCAACAGTTGTATCACATATTGTCGCATGAGGAACACCAAATGCAACAACGGCTCCCATTCTCATTGCCTCCATAATACAAGCTTCAGTAAAGCAAAGATTGGGTCTGTCAGAAGCGCTGGGAGATTCGTCTTTACCTGATAAGTACGTTAGATATCTTAATGATGCCTTGGAGATTCTTGTATACATGTATGTAGTATATACTGTAAATCATAAGCATGGGATGCTTCACAGTTAAAAAAAAAGAATATAAGATACAAATTAAAAATATCACATATCCCAGCCATTTTGCTACGTCTTTCGGTATATATAGGACAAAATGTTCACAGATTTTGGTCATATTACATTGTTTAGATTGGGGATCACTGACGAGGGTTAAATATCCGAAACGACGTGCATGTCTGGACCATGCTGTAAATTTATCTGCTCTAAAATGTTGCTAATGAATTTGAAGACGTTAAACATTTGAAGGTATATCGATAATGTAGCGAGTAATTAAAAGCAATTCTCTGTAACCATTTAAACAATTTCGGCACGCATGGTCTCCGATTTTCATGAAATTTCACACATAAGTAGGGACCAATGAAAAAAGGAATATTTGACAAAAAAATTAATTCTAGGTCATCTGGTTACCATGGCAACGGCCTTTAAAGTTGAAAAATTGGCAAAATTGAGCTAATTTGAGGCTCTATAATTTGGTCTATATGGGACATCAATGGAAGGTTTTTTATGTATCCTAAAGATTAGGACATAAAATTTTAAATAAGCTCACTAGTAGTGTCTGATACTGTAAAAAAGGCTGGTTACCATGACAACATAATTAGCTAATTTTGATATATTGATTTCAAAATGCTGTTTGTATTTTCCAATTTTTCTTCTCTCTTGATGGGTATATGATAAGGAAATAGTATTTATTTTATAAAATGAGCAAATTCAAGATAAACCCACTTGTTGCTATGTACATAAGTTACCTTGGCAACGGTAACTATGGTCCTTAATATTACTTATTTTGCAACTTCAGAGTCATTTTAAAAAAATTTGCATCATGATGAACAGAAAAAAATTGTTGGGAAATATCCAACACAAAGAGCTCTTTCAAAAACCATGAAAAAGCTATGGGGAACATTTGTTACCATGACATTCATTTTTTATTATTTTCATAAAACAGTAATTATTAATCCAAGGAAGTTCAAATTTAATAACAATAAAGATCAAGTAAGCCATTATCAAAATATAATAAAAAAAGTTTCAAATTATTAATGGTTGCTATAGTAATTTGGCCATACATTATAAAAATAAGCAATTTTTGTTGTTTTTCGAAGCCTTTTTCTCAAAAAACGAAACAGGCTTACACAACCTTTTTTACATATACGATAAAGCAAAGTCTAAACTTTATTTTAAATTTAAAAAAATTCAAACTACTTAACTTTTGATGCCCGTATCCAAGGACTCAAAGTGGGCCTATGTGCAATTTTACACAATCGTTCCCATAGCAACGGGCTATTTCCTGGATATTTTGAAAAAAATTCTTTCGTGTAATGAAAGATCTTCTTGAATACATAAATTAATTTTCATCACTTTGAATAAAAATTCAATGATCTAGTAAAAAAAAGGACTCTAAATATTGTCCAAAATTGCTTTCATTTTTGCGATTTGAGGTCATGTTGCCATAGCAACGAACATTAACTTTGTCCAAATGTAAATCTTTATGTTTTATTTGCATAAAAAACTCAAAAAGGTAAGTAATTTATTGTTGAATTTTGAAAAAATGGCAAAAATACTATTTTGATAGGGTACCTGTGTTGTTGCTATGGAAACATATAGATAAGACCATAAACCCAACACTATTATTACTTAACTTGAAAGAGCAATGATAGGGTACTGATAAATCATTAGTGTTTGTTTTAGATTATGCTGCATAAATTATGTATGTGACTTCAAAAACGCCCAAAAATGCATTTTTTCAATATTCAAAGTCCGTTTCCATGGCAACCGGATGCTATATTAGGAAAATTTATAACAAATTTTTACTTTTGGGTCAGACCCAACCTTATGTACAAATTTTATCAAAATCTGAGACATGCCGTGCCATGCGTCCTTCATAAAAGTGCAAATGCTTACAGAAAATAGCTATTAATGATACACGACACATGAAAATATAATTTTTAAACAATTTTCTTTGTTTATCGATGTGTTTGTTTCTCCATCCTAAATTGTGTTAATGTAACAGTTTTTCTCATGTTCGCAGGCTATGTCTAGGTTTTTTATTTTGTTTCTGCTGTGTATTTCTATTTAATCTGAGTGCATTCCCTGCATCGTTATCTTGTCCTTGACCTTGAACATTCAAATTAGTCCTCAGGCACATTCTGTCGCCTTTCTTGTCATTTATGGCATTCATGTTGTCTTTGCTTGTTACAATGGTCCCAATGGGGTGAATGTTTGACTTGTGTTGTCTCTGACTATTTCTTTGTATACCAACAACAACTTAATCTACTACACTGAATCACTATTTGTACATGGTTACTGGTAACAAAGACATTTAAAGAATACCTATAACAACATCAATTTCCTCTTGACATTTCTGTTGATATTCAGGATATGCTACCATGTAACTCAAAAACCAATCAAGTGTCATCCTTGTCGTGTCCAAACCAGCTAAAACATAAAAGAAATAAGTACATTGTAAGCATTTGAACAAATAGAATGCGGAAAAAGAACCTATTTCTGTATGCGGGGGGCGGGCGGGATTGATACATGTACAAATAAACATAGACACACACACACAATACTTGAAAAAGTCATTTCATTTCTTGCATTAAAATGTTAAATACAAAGGCTGAATTGTACTTTGATAACATATACATTGTCCTTTGACAATTCCAATTTGTACTGCCCCAAACCTAATAACCTCAACGGGGTCTTGTTGGAGATCTCCTCCCTTCTTTTATTACTCTTTTGTTTATTTGTTTTATTTCAATGCTTTAATCTATGTATTTTCTTTATATTCCTCTTTATATTGTTTCCAAATCTAACATATTAGTACATTAGTGTTAATGTGTTTTTATTTCATTTTTTATAATCTTTATATTTACCGACATCATCTGTATGACAAATATGGACAATTACCATATCCCTGTATACAGCACAAAATCGATAATTTAGAAAATCAGAAACCGAAGGCATACAAAATAAGGACAAAATAGGAACCAAAGCAAAGAAACAAAAACCTCCACCATATGAAAAGAAGCGAACTCCCAATATGGGAGTGAGACAAGGTGCCCAGGAAGAGTAAGCATCTCCTGCTTGCATGTAACACCCGCCGCTTCAATTCGGTAGAACTGTCACATCCGGTTACTTCCATTTCGGAATGCATAGAGTACAATCTTTGGTTGGATGGTTCAAGTGGTCTATGACTGAATATCATCCACCATTCGGGAGAGTGGGACATCATAGTGTATGACGAGTTCCCCATATGACGGTAGAACTTCTTCAGTGACGATGTTAGTCGGTCACAAACATATCCCTGACTGAGAAGCTTATCTGAAAGACGCCTAGCTCTCAAAACAAAATCCGTATATTTGGTACTTGCTCTGGAATAGCGTATCAACTGAGATATGAACAAGCCATAAGCAGGTGTTGAAGGGATGTTGCTACTCAAAAAAGGAAAGTTTGTAATGCTGAAATTGAACACGTCACGTTTCTCATAGAGTGAGGTGTTCATGTGACCATCAGTGTCGTAGGACAACTGATGGTCACATGTTTTAGAAGAGCAAGTAAAATAATAGGATGATTTCGTTAATCTTTTTTAAACCACACGATGATAGGAAGAAACAGTTATTATAGTAATGAAGTAATATTAGAAGTTTGAAAAGACATACAAGTGATGTTATACACAATATACAATGTGTCTTTCTTAGAGTCTTACCGAAGAAAATGTCGGAAAGGATTTGCACAAGGTAGGTATCCGACAACATGGCAACGTTCTCCTCCCTCTCCTCATTTTCAGCCTCTTCTCTGGCCAATATAAGACTATCCGTAAAGTCTCTGATGTTACCTGAAGTAAGAACACTCATAACTTAACATTAGGTACTTTTACTTCTATTCCAGCGTCAAGAGTCACTGCTGTTCTATCTTTTTATGACTTCGTTATCGAAGATTCGGGGCATATAGTTTTATCCTGTCCGTTTGTTTGTTTGTCTGTTTGTCTTTTTTTAATTTTCTACACGGTGTACTAAGCTTTGATTAAATAAAGTATAACATAATATTGCGACTGAGACAGGGGAGTCTCTTTTCGAGTGTAAAATGATACCATACATTTTTTGCAGGAGGAAGCGATTTCCCTGTCTCATTCACAGTTGTCAAAAATGGGAATTTTAAAAATTACAGGTTTTTTTTAACCCATTTGAATGTCCATTTCATAAAAGTTAAGTTACGCGTCTTGAACAAAGTATATGGAAATACCGTAGAGATACACTCAATCTCGCATTATTCGGTCAAAAATAATATGCCAGTTGAGGCTAGGAAACCTCGAACTGTCAAATCTGCATTTTTTCAGTCACTTGGTGAGTGTCACTGCTGGTGGACCAGGAGTCCCCGAGGGCACATGTAACCAAGTTTGATCAATTTCGGTTGATTGTTTCTTCCACGCATTCTGAAATGTCTGTTATCAAAATTTCTTGAAATTTCTAAAACGTGGGTCCTGTAGCATCATATCCCACCCACCCTGTTACGTCTTTCGGTACGCTTTTTCGACATAGTAATTTTCATACTTTCTTAGCATATTACATTTTTTAGATTTGAGGATCACTGACGAGGGTTAAGTACCCGAAACGTGCATGTCTGGTCCATGCTGCCAATTTATCTGTTCTTGAATGATGCTATTAACTTGAAGACGTTTGACATATGTCCCTCACAACTATGATGTAGATTTTTACAAGATGAGTATTTCTCACTTGAATTAAATGTTTCCTTATGCTCCTTCAATTCCTTCCTCAGAAATGTTGTGAC
Source organism: Pinctada fucata (assembly GCA_028142955.1). Taxonomy (NCBI): domain Eukaryota; kingdom Metazoa; phylum Mollusca; class Bivalvia; order Pterioida; family Pteriidae; genus Pinctada; species Pinctada fucata. The sequence goes on along the minus strand of AP027113.1, from coordinate 46,931,661 downwards.
TTCCTCAATCAACCTTTCTAAATCCTTCCATCTTTTGGTCTTATATACATACGTCATGCCTGGTACAATATCCTCTATGAAGCCAGATCCGAATTTTTCTATAATATCCTGATCAATCTGTAACAGTTTATTGACATCCTTACTATCTAGGTCACATCTGAAAATAAAGTCACATTTATTATGTCATATAAGTTTTTACTCCGTGGATAGAACACAAACTCTTTTTTTACTCTTTGAACCGAATCATCTACATTGTATATAGAAAATTCACATAATATTTTGCTATTTCTAGATACATGTATTTAAGACAATATCTGTCATCATACAAAAATTAGCATTTTTGTGTCGCCTGCGAAGCATTAGGGATCATCCTGTCCGTCTGTCTGTCACACTTGGGTGTCACAACCCCATAACTTTTGATTGGTAAGTGATAGGGCTTTGATATTTCACATGTGTATTTCTTGTGACAAGACCTTTCTACACATAATTTTTTACCTCATGACCTTAACCTAGATATTTGACCTTCTTTTTTTAAAAAAATCTAAGATTGGCTTTATCTTTTGATTTGTAAGTGATAGGACTTTGATATTTCACATGTGAATTCCTTGTGGCAAGACCTTTCTACACATACCATCATTTTTGACCTCGTGACCTTGACCTGGATATTTGACCTACTTTTCAAATAAATACAGAGGACTTTGTTATTTCACTTGTGTTTTTTTCTTATGAAAAGATTTTTCTAAACATTCCACAATTTTTTACCTAATGACCTTGCCCTAGAAAAATAAGCCGCTTCGCAGGCGACACAAACATTCCTTGGATTGCTATTCTTAGAATACCGTATGAAGTATTACCACCCTATTCGTTAGAAAGTATTCAAAAATACTATTACGATTGTCCTTATCATTACTGAATAAAATCGAAATGATTAGTATGATCCAAACTGTAAAACTTTGAATGAATTTATCACTGCTAAAACATGCTTGAATTCCTCTTTTTCTCATTTGATCTCTGAATTGAACCTACTTTCTTCCAAAGCACATGTTAAACAGCATATGTATAACAAGCTTATCCACATAGTCTGTCACTACGAAAGGCTCCTTTTCTTTAGACATTCTGTCAAAAACACAGTCACAAACGTCGCTTATCATGGTTTCTAAGTGAGTTCCTTGCATATAATATCTGAAAGAAAAAAAAAACATTGAATTGATCAGACTTTTTTTATAAACAAAATTTATTGGATTGCTTGAGATGCAACGTGGCATATGACCGTCCTAAGTCGGCACCGGTTGTCCATTAGTCTCGTTAGTTTATGTGTGGTCTTTTGTGTTTCATCTTAATATGGTGTGAGTTGGTTTAGTTGTTTTATTTGTGGTCTTTTGTGTTTCATGTTTCTATGGTGTGAGTTGATTTTCCTTGTCCCTTTTGCGTCTTTTCCTGCATGTGGGTGTCTGCTCAGTGTTTTTGCATCGGGTGTCTCGGAGTTTAACTGTGGGTGATGCAATCGAGTATTTTTTTGGAGATCCCATCCTTTCTTTGATAACAAAACACATAGATAAAATTCTGTAATCTATGCAACAGTTAATTTTCGACATTGTCTCGATAGTTTCCGTGTCTTGGATGACGGGTGGCATGTCGACCTTTTGATAATGGAAACCAAATTTTTAATAACATTTATGATGGAACATAATTATGTGCAAAGGTATGCCGAGATTTTAACCATAGAATGCATTTGATATACAACGGATACATTAATAAATAGTAACAAATATAACACAAGTATTAGCTTTTACAAAAAGCTTGCCGTCAGTTAGCTGACTTTACAAGTTGTACAATTCTATGTAGAAAAAAATGCATTTACCAATCGCACTTTTCCGGACTTTTCCGGGTTTTTTCCGATCAAAGTGACGGAAATTTCCGAAAATCTGCGATTGGTATAAGACGTATCTGTACAAAGACTTTTCGATGCATATCTCGGAAGAAAATACACTGGTGCGATATGACTTGTCAGGTCATCTAGACTCTTTAGCCGACCTAATGAGAGAATCGTATATACAGATTCTGAATAACCTAGACGAATATTTGCATTTTATACAATTGTCAACCAATCATATTACCAAGAGGTATTCTATCCGTGCAAGTAGGTTACGAATGATTACAGTATACCGTCAGTCATGACTGACGGTAATAATGCTATGTATGTGATTAAAATGGATTGAAAAGCAGTTTATCTATAAATGAAAAGTGTTGATTACGTTTCTCTATTGTGGGTGCTGTTGAGATTATCGTCAGGATCTTCTTTAACTCATTAAGAAAACATCTTAGAACAACATCTTTGAAACAATCTATAGCATGTGTGATGTATGATTTGCTATTGTTGCGCTACATATACATGTGCATGTATTTTTGATGTCGAGAAATGTCTATATTACCTCAGTGCTTTTCCAGCAACTTTCTTCTGGAATTTCCAAGTGGCATTATAAGGTGCAAGTGCGATATCCTTTCCACCTTCTGTAAACAGGTTGCCTAAAATATAGTCAATCAATAGACGTTCAATGTTGTATACATTATGCACATACAAATAAACATCAGATACTACCAAACATAAAAATCTTAATCCTCTCGTTCGTGACTTCAAGAATTACATTTTTTCAAATTCAAAAGTCCTAATTTTTGGTGCCATTTGAATGGTTTGGGCTCTCTGAATTATATTACTTTGAAGTTCCGTTGGCGATATTATATATATAATGAAATACCGTGTATCGGGTATTTTTGGCGCGATGGAAATTTTGGCTTTGTTGGCGGATGCAATAGAATTGCATTATTTAAAAGGACCAAATTTTCCATCCATATATAAAAGACAGAATTTATTCAGCTGGAGATTCGCCACTTCAAAAGATATTGCCCGTTTTCTGCTAGGTAATGACATCATTTGCGTAATAAATGTATATCCACCTATGCTGACAATGTCGTACATGTAATTTAAATGTATCATTTTTTGTTGTAATTGTTGTTAAACCTTAAACTAACAATTAAGGTACAAACAATTGACCTGTACCCCTGTGTTAATCCAATTATCTTATTAGCAAAAAACTTTTTTACGTTATCGTCAAACATTTGTTCATTGTTAATTTATTCCTTAACATTTCATTTTCTTGTGCAAAATTTAAAGCAATCGGTCAATTAGGAAAGAAATACGGTGTTTTTTTTTTTTCTTTAGGAGTGACTTCGAAAAGCGGCGCAGTAACTTACGTCCAAAACGACGCCACGCAAATAACGGAACACTTATCATTTCTATCCTTTTCTTCTGTCTCTTAATTTGAAATCATATTGAGGCATAATTCGTTTAATGTATATCAACCTGTTCAAAAATAAATCATACAGATTAAAATAAGCAACCATGTGATCAAATTATTCCCTGGTTCTATATTAAATCTGTTCGCAATAGGTGCACAAAGAATTTCATTTTAGAACGTAGGGATCATTCAGTTTTGTTTTCTCATGTCGTCCAAATCATTCGTTTTAAATGATTTTCATCAAATTATCACCTTCGTTGCAAATTATAGACACATTGGAGTTTGATCGAAACATTTTCTTGCATACATATGTATCATCTATAAAAGTATAATGTCTTTTGTGGAGTTTGTATCAACTTGAATAAACAATCTATGATTTCATTTTTATAAAAATCATTATTTCCAAGCATACTTCTTGGTGGTGCTTCTTGTAACAGTGATATCTAAATACCAATGTATCGTAAAAAGCTCAAATATCAGTAAAGATAACTTTCAAATTTTATGAAATAATAATTATATACATCGACTCTTTCGGCGTCCGCAGTTAGAAATAAAAGAGGAATTATTTGCGTGTGTGCGCGATTTCGATATCTCAATATCGTGCTTCGCCGCTATACGTCACAACTCATAATTTGAGACAATGACTTAAATGACATAATATTTCAATAACCATGATATTGTATGAATTGATTATAATTAACCTCATTAATGCATCGAAAGAAAATTGTAAGGTTACTGTAACGCATTGCTGAAATATTGCGGTTGTCTACGAACTTTCGATCAACCCTCGTACAGATAGCGTCGCCGTCTTTTAAATGATTGATGAGGTGATTGCGTTATAAAATGTTTCATAATTTAATTATTTATTTCGTCAATGACAAAAATACAGCATGTATGT